>CM069913.1:67829238-68429238 GCA_036172215.1 Camellia granthamiana | reverse complement strand
ACTCTACCAATGGTAGATGGGTTTCCCAACTTTCCTGAAAATCTAGAACACACATTCGGAGCATATCCTCTAATGTCTGTATCATTCTCTCAGATTGTCTGTTTGTTTGAGGATGGAAGGCCGTGCTAAACTTTAATTCTGTACCCATTGCTTTCTGTAGACTTTGCCAGAATCTTGAAACAAATTTTGGATCTTTGTCTGACACAATTGAGACCGGAACACCATGGAGTCTTACTATTTCATTCACATAAATCGCAGCAAGTTTATCTGCATTAAACTGAGTCTTCACAGGTAGGAAGTGGGCGGACTTAGTTAATCGATCCACAAAGACCCATACAGAATTCATACCCCGAGGAGTCCGTGGTAACCCTACAACAAAATCCATGGTCAGATGTTCCCACTTCCATTCCGGGATTGGAAGGGGTTGCAATAATCCTACCGGTCTCTGATGCTCTGCTTTTACTTCCTAACATCGCAAACATTTAGGGACGTACTCCGCGACCTCCTTCTTCATACTTGGCCACCAAAAGTTTTGTTTCAAATCCTGGTACATTTTAGTACTTCCAGGATGTAATGAGAATTTTGAGGCATGAGCTTCTTCCATCACTTTCCACTTGATTTCTAACACATTGGGAACACATATCCTGCCTTGAAATTTGAGTACTGAATTCTCCAATTTAAATCCCGGTTTCAGTTTTGTCTCTAACTCATCACATATCTTCCTTAGAGTTCTATCTTCCATTTGACGTAGTTTGATCTCTTCAAGTAAGGTCAGTTGGGCCATCACTGCTGCTATCATGGCCTCCTACCACAAGATCTACGTTCATTTTACCCAATTCAGTCACTAACTCCTTCTGCCCCGTAAACAAACTTGCCAAATTTCCCATATTCTTCCAACTAAGTGCGTCTGCAACCGTGTTGGCTTTACCAGGATGGTAATGGATCTACAGATCGTAGTCTTTAATAAGTTCTAACCATCACCGCTGTCGCATATTCAACTCCTTCTGAGTAAACAGATACTTGAGACTTCTATGATCGGTATAAACTTCACAAGTAGTTCCATACAGATAATGCCGCCATATCTTCAAAGCAAAAACTACTGCGGCTAGCTCAAGATCATGTGTGGGATAATTCTTTTCGTGGGGTTTAAGCTGTCGAGAAGCATAAGCGATAACCTTTCCATTTTGCATAAGCACACAACCTAGCCCTTTATGAGAGGCATCACTGTAGATTACAAATCCTTCAGTACCAGACGGTAAAGCAAGAACTGGGGCTGTAGTTAACTTCATTTTTAATTCCTGGAAAATAGATTCCCGCTGTTCTGACCATTCAAACGTGTCCCCCTTTTGAGTCAATTGTGTAAGCGGTACAACGATTTTGGAAAAATCTTGAACAAACCTTCTGTAATATCCGGCTAACCCCATAAAACTACGCACCTCAGTCACATTGGTAGGAGTTGGCCAATTCACGGTCGCCTCAATTTTGTGTGGATCAACAGAGACTCCTTCCTTTGTTATTACATGCCCCAAAAATGCCACATCGTGTAGCCAGAATTCACATTTCTTCAGCTTTGCAAACAGTTTCTTCTCTCGAAGTGTTTGAAGGATTAAGCAAAGATGATTGTCATGAGCTTCCGCATTCTTCGAGTAAATGAGGATATCATCAATAAAGACCACAACAAACTCATCCAAATAAGGCTTAAAGACACGGTTCATCAAATCCATAAATGCTGCTAGTGCGTTAGTAACTCCAAAGGGCATAACCAGAAATTCGTAATGACCATACCGAGTTCGAAAAGCGGTCTTCTCAACATCATCAGCTTTGACTTTCAGTTGGTGGTATCCAGACCGTAAGTCAATTTTCAAAAAGACTTATGCCCCTTGTAGCTGGTCAAAGAAATCATCAATCCGCGACAGTGGGTACTTATTCTTGATCGTTACCTTATTGAGTTCCCTGTAATCGATACAAAGTCGGAGTGTTCCATCCTTCTTTTTCACAAACAGAACTGGTGTACCCCAAGGAGACACACTCGGGTGAATGAACCCCTTATCAAGTAAATGTTGCAACTGAGTCTTTAATTCCTTCATCTCAACTGGCGACATTCTATACGGAGTCTTAGAAATGGGTTGAGTTCCCGGTGCCACTTCAATGGTAAACTCGATTTCACGGTCTACTAACTCTCCTCGTAATTCTTCCGGAAAGACATCCGGAAATTCACAGACAATTGGAATTATGTCAGTATCCCCATTCTTCACTTGCCTCTCCAAAACACTGCATAAATACCCCTGACACCCTTTCTGAATTAATTTACAAGCCTTCGTTACAGAAATCAAATAAGGTGGAGAAGCCACTCCATGTCCCTGAAAAGTACATTTTGATTGTCCCAGAGGGTGAAAACTGATTTGCTTAGTCAGACAGTCTATAGTTGCACCATATTCGCTCAACCAGTCCATTCCTAGAATAATATCAAAATAGGTCATATCAAGAGGTAACAGATTCGCATATACCTGGATATCCCCAAGTTGAAGTTCACAAGCAAAATATATAGAAGTACAGGTCATAGAATTCCCCAAGGGTGAGGACACACATAGCATATAAGATAATACTTCTTCAGATTTATCTAAATTGGAAGCAAATAGTTTTGACACAAAGGAGTGGGTAGAGCCAGAATCAAACAATACATGAGCAGAATAACCGTGAACGATAAATATACCTGACACCACTGTTGTAGCATTTTGCACATCTCCCAGAACCAATGCAAACACCCTGCCTTGTCTTGCAATGTCTTTGTTATTAGTAGGTTTGGCAGCTGACTTGGTGCTGGGAGTTGGTGTACACCCCGCTGAACTTGTAGCAGCCCTATTGCCATTTTGTTGATTCCTCTGAGGGCAATCCCTTACCAAATGACCTGTTTTCCCACACCTAAAATAGGCTCCAGACTTCCGATAGCACGTTCCACGATGCTTTTTCCACATTCTGCACAAACGGGGGTTGAGTCTGGTGTAAAGGTGGAAACACTAGAAGTCCCTGAGTTTTGTTTCTTGCTAGGTGGAGTAGTTGACCCCCTTGATAATTGATTGTTCTACCTCTTTCCTTTCCATTCAGAAATCCGAGTCTGAGCAGCAATATTCCCTTCTGCTATAACAGCCCTCTCTAACACATCAACATAGGTAGGTAACTTTAACATGTTAACACAGTCCAGGATAGCACTTCGTAAACCCCCTTCAAATTTCCGTGCCTTCTTATAATCCGTATCCACCATATGAGGTGCAAACCGGGCTAGTTCTGCAAATTGGGCTTCATACTCTGCAACGGTTTTGTTCCTTTGTCTGAGAGTTTCAAATTCAATCACCTTCTTGTCTCACATACTTTGGGGAAAGTACTTGTCATAAAACAACCCCAAGAATCTGTCCCATGTTAACCCCTGGTGTGTAGTTCTCGTAAGCATCCACCACTTCCGTGCTTTATCTTCAAGGGTGAAGGTAGCAAGTTGCACTTTTTGAGCTTCGGTACAAGGAAATACTTCAAACAGTTTTTCTATTCCCAACACCCAGGCTTCAGCTTTCATCGGTTCTATTCCTCCCTTGAATGATGGTGGTTTCATCTTTTTAAATTCCTTTGTAAGGGTAATGGTCCGGTCCTCAGCATGGAAATCTTGCACCACAGGTGGAGGCACCGGTGGCGGTGGCGGTGGCGGTGGCGGTTGTGGTTGTGGCTATTGCTGTTGTTGCCATAAAGTCTCCGCCATTTCCATAATCATTCTCTCCATCCTGTCCAACCGTGCAGAAGTAGCATCTTTCGGGTCTTCTGTTCTTGTTCTCACCATATTCTACATAACAATCAATTACAATATGCATAAGAGATATACAATAGGCATGGTTCAAAATTGTTAGCGTTAGCAGAGTGCATTTAACGTTGCCATCGATCTTTTCATAGGCTTTCAGAATGTTATGCATGATGCCTAAGTCTTAGCTAGACACCCTAAAGCTCAATGGAGTCGTGTGTGAGATAGCAACTCGTGCTCTGATACCACTTGTCACGCCCCAAACCTACCCCTAAAAGTTAGGCATGACCTATTCAGAAACGAACACAAATTCTATTTACATAAACTATGGGGCTTGAATGGAAGCATTTAATATCATAAAATAACATAAAACAATATCCATTGAGCTACCACTACTATGCCAGGATCACAAACATTGCATAAGGTAGATGAACATACAGTGACATGCATCAGAGAAATTAGTTATGTGCATATACATATACAGACCCAGCCCCATGATTGGGCGTATAACAAAAATGTTCGTGAAGAAGGGGTTATATACATTTCAACCAGAGACAGGCAATTAGAGTACAAAACCAAAAGCTTAGTAAAACTCCCAAAAAATGTACGGGCTTTATCTAAGTGCCTGGACACACTGAGGTTGACAAAAGAGAAATGAGCATCAGGGGTTAAGACTGACCTCCAAGTTGATTACCTACAGAAGCAGACAAAATACAGCGTGAGCGAAGCTTAGTGAATAATAGTACCTAAACAATTCAATAATCAACTGGAATTATAATGCATATCAATGCGTATATAAATGCAGAAGACATATGGTTAATTTGATACTGTAACTATTTCCAGAATGGCCTTGGGCCCAGTCTTTAAAGAGAGTAGCCTTAAGCCCATAGATATACAGAACGGCCTTAGGCCTGTCAGATTTTACAGATTGGCCTTAGGCCTAGTAGATTCCACAGATTGGCCATAGGCCTAACAGATTTCACAGATTGGCCATAGGCCCAGATGTCATCAAAGCAGACTAATTCTAGAGCCATACAGAGTTTCAGAGTCATGTGAAAGTACACACATTCATTCAATCATTCATGTAAGTTAACATAGTTGACTTGCGATTAACAGAGTGCTAATGGTAATTATTAGCGTTAAGTGAGCGTAGTACTACAGTACTACTACTCACAGTGTTGTGGCGAAGCGCTAGTTCCTCCCGGAGTGTGTCCTACACACATACATAATTCACGAGTTAGTTCATTTTCCTTGTTAAACCATTTTCGGACTCGTTTTGCTTCAAACGAATTTATAAATATTAAAAAGGCACCAAATACATATTTGAAGAATATTAGAGGGTCAAGCACGTAAAACGGAGCAACGGGTTTTTTTGGTATGGGCCGCACGTGCGGCTGTGAGCCCCGCACGTGCGGCGATTGGTCCCACACGTGCGGCTGGGAAGCCCTGCATGTGCCTTTTTAGCAGTAGCCAAAACCAAAATTTCACCATTTCCCGCACGTGCGGCCATGACTCCCGCACGTGAGGCAGTGCTCCCGCACGTGCGGCCATGACCCCCGCATGTGCGGCGATTTTCCCTGTGAGAGCAGTTCGAAATCAACCAAAAATCCAACTTGATACACTTATGGTAAGGCTCAAAATAGGCAAATTTAGTGCAATATAATGGTTCAATATCACCACAACATGCCTCAAAAATGTAATTAAGATCACCACCTCCAATTACACATGCACATCCCACTCTCTTCAAGAGCAAATCATCTTTGGTTTCAACTATATAATATAGATATATAGATAATCATCTAGGTATGTAAATAAACTCCACACAACAAGTGAAATCAAGAGGGAAAGATAAGATTTCCTATCACAAGCTTGAGATTACCAATACAACCATAAACACAATTAGACAAGAACATACACACACCCTTGATTTCAATTACAACCTCAACTTTAATATTGTAGAGAATTTCTCAATCAATTATCAAGAGGGCTTAGCAAAAGTAAAGAATACATACCTTGAGCTTAAAATCTCAATAGACCCTCTTGATTTTTCCAATCTTCCTCTCTTGCTAGACTCCCTCTCTATCTCTCTAACTTTCTTCTCTCAGGAGATATTTTGAGGTAACATAAGAGTTTTAAGTCAAATGTTTAAAGGATTAGGTTTATATATAAAAAAAAATGAATAAGGACAAAATTCAATCAGTTTAATCATTCCAAATTGAAATTTCATAGAAAATCGTATTATGACTTAAAAATCATGCTGATTTCAAATGTAAAATTAATTTCAGATTGTCAAGCCTCTAAGGCTCTCAATTCCTGATCCAAACATTTTAATTGTGACAGATATTTTTCTTATTAAACAGATATGCATCCATAACCATAGGATTCACTTACTTAGACTTAATTTCACATAAAATTTCACAATAAGCATTTAAATGCACAGAATATGGGACTGAAAGTATACCAGAAACACACACGAGGGTCGAGTTATTACACAGCCAGTGTCAGACCTAGAACTTCCCTAGTGCTTCATTGCTTCTTGATTAATCCATGGCTCAATAAAACCACAAGGAGGGAAGTGCATGTCCGTGAGACTATCTACCATAATGTCCAATTTTGGCTCCAAATAATCTGCCACCATGGGGTGTTGGCGATTTGGTTGGAATCGAGGTGTATCAGCGCTCTTTGGGATAAGCGCTTCGGGTTTGGGTAGATAGGAAGGTGTGATGTAGATGTTAGGATTGAAGGCATGTGGTAGTGTATGGATGAGGTTGAGATGGGATGGTGGTGGGACTTGTGTGACAACCTTGTTCTATATTAAGCAATTATTTTAGTAATTATACATGTAATTATGTGCTTATTGTGTTTTTGAAAGCTAATTATGTGTTTTGTAAGAGTTTTGACTCTATATTTGTTCATCATAGGAAAAGCTGTTCTGAATTCTACTAAAATCTAAAATTGGAAGCCGTAAAGGCGACAAAAATTAAAATTGATTAATTTATTGCAATTAGCGTAATTTGTAGAGTCTATTGTGAAATTTAATGAAAAATTGATTCAAATCAAATTAATTAGATTAAATTCAATTAACATAAGCTCCAATTATTTATCTTAAGCTTTGATTAACTAATAAAATAATTGAGCCTATATATATGATGTATATGTGTTTAAGCTCATATGCTTGAGCTCAAAATATGAGAGAGAGAGAGAGAGAGAGAGAGTCATAACCTGAGAGAGTTCTAGAAAAGAAGAGAAGGGAAAATAAGAGAACAAGGAAAATGAAGGGTTGATCTTCAAATCAACAAATCCAGGGTAGGAATTCTCTCTTAATTTCTTTGAATTAGAAAATTTACACTCATGAGCTCTTGAAATTAAGCTTGGTAAGAAATCATGCATAATTGTGAGTTCGATGGTGGAAATGAAGGTTAAGAATTCATATGAACATAAAAGAGAGAAATTGTGTGATTTAGTGCAAGATTTGGGCATGCATAGCATGGTTTCATGAAAATCATGATCACAAACTTGTTTTCTTGCATGGCCTCTCATGATTTCAAAGGAATTTCTACATCTAAGCTTGAGCTTCAAGTTGTATTTCTTGCTTCTACAATGTTTTCAAAGGCTTTGATCCTTGTATGGAAATTGAGGCTTGATTTGAAGTTATGATTGTTGTTTAAAGTTAGATATGTTATATTCAAGATGTTTTTGAAGAGTTTTGGGCCTTGATTTGAATAAAATTGAAGTTTATGGTTGCAAAACTCAGCTCAAGCATTGTAGCAAATTTTCAGACTAAAAGTGAACCCAGACCGCATGTGCGACCTGAGGCCCTACACGTGTAGCCAGACCTCCGATGTTCCAAGTTGTATTCTGCTATAATTGCACGTGCGGGTGGTTTCGTACAAGCGGCTAGTGCTCCCGCACGTGCGGTTTTCAAGGCGTTCCAAGATTGGTTTTCTTTCCATTTTTCTACCTTTCGAGCCTCCGTTTGCATGGTTTTTACATGTATTTCACATGCATATGCATTTCATGAACACAACGGGAGGTAAAGAACGAATAGGAATAATCGACTATACAACTAGCAAATGAGCTGAATAGATTTAAGAACCAACTGAATGAATTGACTATGTTTTGAAGTGTTGTGCTTGATATGTGTTTGTGTAGGTCAAACGCCGCATTCTGATCACTTTATTTAGGAAGCCAACTGTGAGTAACAACTTTGTAATGCTATGTTCAAACTATAAGTATTTTCTAACTTATAAAATGCTCTATTTCTGAAATGATATTTTCTAACTGATTGAATGATTGTTTTGCTTTATAAACTGTATTCGTGGCATCCATATCATCTGTTACTGCTACTGTTCACTGTTATTGTTACTATTATAAAGATCTCTATCAGTTCCAATTCTTGGAACTTCTGTTTACTATACTGATGGCCGTCAAATTTGACTGTTCGATCTTTATGACCTACTGTACTGTTTTGCTATTGGATGTACCATGTACGATTGCTATAATTCCAATATGACTTCAATTTGAATGACAGGTTATGAGATACTGATTAAGAAAGTGATCCATTGTTGAATTGATTGTTTTAAATACTGTAAGGACATCATTTATAACCCCTTTACACTGAGCTTGGGGGATATCAGACCGTTCTGAAGTTATGGTGCTAAATCAAAACGAAACTCCCAATCAAAATTTCGGCAGCACTTCGGCTCAATTGATCATTATGCACACTAAACTTAGCCCCTTAAAATGATATGCCTGACCTATTTGATCAGATTTGAGAACTCCAGATCTCATACACTGCACATAGCAGGAAATAGAATAAACAACCCCCATGAAGGGTAGGGTCATCCTGTTCTAGCTTTGAAATGATCTAGGCTTCACCATTCACACAAGTGGCATCATATATCTTAGCATGGGGTAGCATCTTGTCCTAATTTTGGAAGTTGCTAGAGTTTGCTATATACACTAGGTCAGTTTGGTCAAAAGGGATACCTTAATAGGACACCGGTACACTTGCCCGATCAAGTGGATCAAGTTGTACATGGTGATCCTCATTCCAAGGCTTGTGCTCCTACCATATTAGAGCCCATGTTTGCTTATCCGTCCGAAGTTGAATAGTCATCCAGGGCAACAGGTGATGAGCACGGAACTTAAATGCACCATGCATGAAAATGTAATGAACATATAATTGAAAATAAAAAAACATATCATGGAGTTCGAGTTAAGGTTTCAAAATATCCCTAGTAGAGTTGCCAAAAACTGTAACATCGCCCGAGGTGTACTTGTATGCGTTAAACAGTTCGGACCCTCAATTTCTTCGATCTAGTCTCACGATGCAATGTGAAACATAGATGAAAGTTCAGATTTGGCAACTTTTATAGAAAATCCATTTTATTACAAATTCTTTGTCAAAAATGGACTACATCACTAGATCTTAGAGTTGCCACCTAATATTTTGAAAAACTTAGGAAACCCATGACTCGTGCTGAGGCTACTGTTCATCGTAACCAAAGATGCTTGCTTGGAACCTTAGGTATGAGAGGAGAAGGTCATTAATTGAGCACCCTTGCTCACCCGATCAAAGATCGGCCTCTACTAAACCATGATATGAGTTTTATTGACTTTATATGTTCATATTCCGATTATTTAACA
Source organism: Camellia granthamiana (assembly GCA_036172215.1). Taxonomy (NCBI): domain Eukaryota; kingdom Viridiplantae; phylum Streptophyta; class Magnoliopsida; order Ericales; family Theaceae; genus Camellia; species Camellia granthamiana. The sequence goes on along the minus strand of CM069913.1, from coordinate 68,419,805 downwards.
AATCCTAAAAATTACTATGTGAATTATACAAGTATAGACTATGCCATTTATTTTGGAACAACATGATTTCATGTGTTTTGAAAGAGTTTTGAAAATGTACAACACAAAGAAATTGAGTTTACAAACATGAAAAATCAACATCATTCCAAGTTAAGCGATACAACCTCCATCTATCGGCATTCATACAGTTATATCAAGTAAGCAAGTAGCCTCATGGTAGGATGCAAAACATAGTAAGAAAAACACACACAAGCGAGATGCTAAAGTATAAAAAGTTACATGTTTACCGACGACCTGCGAACAGTTACAAAACAAAGTGAGCAAAATATGCATGATTTTATATACAAAATCCTAATGCAATTCGCACATGAGATGCAACTAAAGATTCGACTTTTAAGATATGACATATTAATCATTTCAAGAACATGAGGTAGCGCACATAATCAAATAGGAATTGATTAAATCCATAAATGCAAATTTAGCTGAATCTTAAGGCATAAAGTATGGATGCAAAACATGGATATGATAACAAAACAAAATATTCAGCATATGTACAAATTATGGAAAACACGTAAAAGAACGGGATAGAAAAGAAGCGGGGTTGGGGAATTATTACATTGCTTTGAAATATTACAAATCCGAATAGGGAGAAGAGAGGAAAATATGTTACAACAATTTAAATCCTTACAAACACTCTCTAATTGAAAAAATAAAATAAAATAGTAGCTTCTGGGGGTTTTGGAGACCATTGAAGACTATTTTGCGCAATGCCGGGAAGTTGCTAAATTCTATCCAGGAGAAGGGTGGCCGGCCAGCCATAAAACTTGCCGACCAGTCACCCAGGCTAGGCCAAATGCTCTATTTTTGTTCAAAAACCAGAAAAACAACGTTAAGTGTGCAAGTGGCTCAACTAACCACTTCTAATTAGCTTACAACAAGTTTGTAACATGAAATTGAAGCAAGGAAAACAACACAAGAAAGAAAATGAAGGAAAATGCAAGAAATGCTAGAAAACGAAAAGTGTGCAAAGTTTACCTTCCAAGGAAGGATTTGATTTTCAAACTTCCTCTTGATCACCCTCAAGTGTAGGGAGTGTGTTCTCGATTCTCATGTTGAAAATTCAAAAATGTTGTTGGAATGGTTTTTTTTGGCTATTTAATAGTGTTTATGGGGGAGTTGCCTTAACTCTCTGTTTTTCTCTCAAATTGAACAACACTCACTCTCTTTTGATTCAAGGCTCTTGAATATGGCTATATCAGAATTCTTGAGATGATTTTAGTGTGTGGAAGATGAAATATCAGTGTATGTTTTTAGAGTTTTGGAAGTTTTGGCTCAAAGCTCTATATCTCTCTATATCTCTCAATTCAATTCTCTTCTTCCTTTTTAATCTAATCTTATCTCTCTCTCCATATAGAATATCAACAATTAATGGAATGCCAAGTCAAGAAGGTGGTGGAAGACAAAGTTGATGGGGCTAATAATGGTGGTTGAAAGGAATCCATCCTTATGAAAGAAGACAAAGCTTCTTTTGACAATGGAGGCCGAAGGAGGATCATGAAGGGGTCCTTGATACACCTCGTGCATGAATGAATGAAGAAAATATCTAAAATGGCATGACCCAGGTGCTTTCATCAAGAATTCTACTAAAACTGCCCTGTTTTTGGGAAAAGTAGCCGATCGACTTTTTGGCTAGGCGGCCAAAAGATGATCCACCTAGCCAAAACATTGGCTGTCCGGCCAAAAAACCTGTCGGTCGGCCTCTTTTGGCTTGCCTAGCACTTTCTTGGCCGGCTTGTGGCCGGCTTGCACTATTGACTAAAAACTTTTTCTTCTTCTTTTTAGGAAAAATAGGGTTTTTCAACAGAATTCTTGTTCTTTCCTCCTATTTCCACATTGTTCTCAATTTCCTTAGAAAAAGTTTCATTTTGAAGTCTAAAAGCGAGCCTCAGAACAATAAGAGAATATTCTGAAAATAGCGCATAAAGAAAGTTTTAAAAGTGAGTTTTGAATGAGATTTATACACTTGGCCAAAACAAGCTTAGGTTTGGAAATGAAACACAAATTCAATCCTTCTTACTAAAAATTATTGGAGAAACACATTCTTATTTTCATTACCGGGGCAATCAAAAGGAAGCGTCCAAGTCTTAGAGTCGGTTAAAATGCGGTGTCTACACCTGCATTCTGCAAATCTCCTTCTAGAAGACAATTTTACTCATGCTTCGATCACGTGATATTGTCCCCTCATCTGACGGACTTTTTGATGGTTTAGGCTTTTCCCTTGGGCTATCCGGCTTGGCTGGGCTTGAGTTTGGGCCAATGTTTTATGTAACGCCTCGAAATAATAACAATAGCCCACCTTATAATATTCCTTACAAATGATCAATAACATCATATTTTATATTTCAATTATAATCTTGATCATACAAAAGATGACATATGTGTGTATACATTCATAAATCCTAGATTCTGAATCTACAGCATATGACATGGATATATGAATTAAAATAAAAGTAAAATCAAGTAATTAGATGCCGTAATGGTTACATTTTCTAAGTCGATGCTTGGGTACATCAAAATGAGTTCAACTTAATATAATTAAAACCCAAAGCTTGTACAAAAAAATAAAATAAATAAATAATTACATCAAATAACAAAATGAAGCCCTAGGCTCCAAGTCCTCCCAAGCTATGTCCTTGGTGGAGGCATGTCATTAGCACCTGAAAGTTGTTTTCCACACAGGGTGAGCCAAAATCCTGTAGAGATACTTTAACACAATATATGAATCTTAACGAAGTCATAGGGTGAATGCATATGCATGCCGTTTGTCAAACATTTCCCATTTCCATCTCAAACAATGTAATGCCATATTATGTATCAATTCATGAAAACAACCTTTTATATCAGAAAACAGGGTAGTGGATACAAAATACTGGGAATCTTTAGGTATGTGTTCGCCAGTAGGCTATACAAGCACTACCAAAGTCATTTTACCAGTGCTAATCGGAAGGATCGACACCTAACCACCCAGGTTTTTGGATTTTCACCAAGGACACATAGGCCAACATAATAACCACAACCACATCCCCTAACCAGATTCACCAAGGTATTCACCAATTTTTCTCAAACAATACATTTTCAATGCTTAATGTAAGATGCATGAGTAATTAGTTTCAACTCACCTAAACCTCATGCAATTTCTAGAACAATCAAAGTTATCCTCCACCGATAGCCCAAAATAGATATTTCTATACAACAGATAATTTCCAATAAAAGATATAATCTCATCAATTTCAAAATAGGAGTGATATTACATATCAAACTCCACCATCATCAGCAACACATACATTGTTCCATTCTTACAAAAACTCAACATCATTTCCATTCTCTTTCACAAACCAATATTCATGATTTAGATCAAAACCCCCTGTACTTTTAAAATGAATTTTAAGTAAAGAAATCCACCATTTCATCATATCTCAAGCAATAACACATCCCCACAACCTTTCCCAAGAACCTATTTGAAAACCCTTCTTTTACATTTTAAAACCAAACCCTAGGTTTAACCCAAAATTCCCAAATCACTAGATTCTTCCAATGGACAAATAACTAAGGTAAAAATAATACCGAAAGTTGAAGAAATCCCTACCTCAAGAATAGAAGACAAGAGAGAACAAGGGTTGAAGTTTGGCGAAACCAAAAATGATAACTTTTCTGATTAAAACGAAGCTCTCGTCGTGCTTTACCCTTTTCTCCAAAGGGTTAGGGTGAAGTAAATAATAATTTGGGAGTATTTGGGGCTTGAATGTAAGAACTAGAGAGAGAGAGAGTGTGAAGATCTAAGGTTTTTGAAATGTTTAGAGAGAGAGAAGAATGAAAAAGTGACTCAGGAAACCCTTTTCTCAGACTGATATATGTGTAGACCGCTCGAGCCACCAAAACACCGATCGAGCGTTAAATACAATAAGTGACACTGCTCGAGTGACCAAAAACACTGCTCGAGTGACCAAAAACACTCTTCTAAAAGTTCAGACTTACACCATTCGAGCGTAAGAAAGACCACTCAAGCAAAGATACCTCATTTCCAGAAGTTTTGCATATTGTAAAAGACCGCTTGAGCGCAAGAAAGACAGCTCAAGCGAACAGGCAAAAATATGGACAACAACTCTTTTGGAAAAACTTACTCCCAATATGTTTCAAACACACCCATAACTCCCAAATAGTTAAACTCAACTAGCAACAAGATGAAAATAAAATGAACAATAATTAAGGACATGGATTCCCAGATCTAAGAGCATGAAACGGGTCGGGTCAAAACCAGAACCGTTATATTTTATCCCTCCACAATTGCCCCTCTTCAGCAGTTGCTTGTGGAGGACTACCGAAGATGACATGGTCGATCTAATTGGGACCTGGGTCATTAATTTTGGCAATGACATGCATCATTTTCGTTTTGTTCCATACTAATGATGACATCCGTCATTTCGTCTTTCCATGTGCCGTTTCGCTTTTGACACATTAATTGAGGGAATGTCCCTTGCCCTTCGCCACTTTGCTCATCGTCATCTCAGAACTCTATACACATTCCTCTCTGTCTTTTGCTTGAAGTTCCAGTTTATAACCCTTGTAATTTCATTCTTTCCCTTTATTTGTTTCTTGTGATTTTGAATTTCTTTTTGTCTCTTCGTTTGCTGCTTTCTTTTATTTATTTATTTTGATCATGAATCACCTAAGATCTCTCTTTGAATCTGAGGAGAGTGTTACAGAGTTTAGAATTCTATATAGCATTCCTGATGACGCCGTTGTTCATCTTCCTACTTCTGTTGATAGTATCACGGAGGGATTAGAGAAACAAATTCCTCTTCCTCTGATAAACATTGTTGAGGGAGGAGATCGATTCCTCCTACATCCTCTTCTCAGGAAGGTGCTTCACTTCTATGGGGTACCTCCTTAACTTTTTCCTAATTTTTTTAGAATAGATATAGACGTAATTGCCTTGAACAGTATCTTAGGAATCAATTTAGGACTTCCCGAGATTAGATATTGCTATAACTTTGTCCCTACTACCAAAGAGAGGTCGAAATTTTATTTCAAGCCCAGATCGGTGAAGCGTCAACTTGTTCAGATGCTTCCTGATTCTGGCAAGGGTGTCAACGATGCATATGTCATAGTAGAGGGAAATTGGGAATTCCCTCATAGCGCTGATCGGATCCGATCTATTCCCAAGGTCACTAGCGAACCGCATTATATTTCGGATTGTAGACACCCTATTTTTTGACCGTTCGCAAGACTCAGACACTTGGTTCAATGCACTCAATGATGAAAGTTGAATTGTGAATTTGCAGCGATTTGGAATCAGTCAGGCTTCCGAAATAACCTCACATTTTCAACACTTACCTTGTTTGAACCCTTGGGTTTCTTTTTTGGACCATTTCTCACCCTGAGCTGAGTTTGAACCAAAAAAACAGGGGAGGCCATCAAAGTCCGGCCGTGCATTGGTGATGGCCGGCCGTGGCTATGAATGGCCGGCTGGCCTTCGATGGCGATAAACACTGCTCTGGGCAGGAGACCTCTAGCTGTCCATTTTTGAAGATATTTATCACCTTTTTAGCTTGAATTCTATAAAACCGAAGCTTTGGGATTGTTTTGGGGGTTAAAAAAATATCAAGAAGAGATATGTACACCTTGAAGCCCCTTCACACCTCCTTCTTCCATTGCAAGTTACCTTGAAGCCAACCTAGCTTGCTTACACCACCACTACACACCATATACAACCTTGTCTTACCACCCTAAAGCCTTGGTTGATCTTGAGGAAGTGTAATTCAAGCTTGAGATTGCATTGAAACCAAGTTTGGAGTTTCAAGAACAAGCTTGCTTCTTGGAAGGTATACGCTTGCTCTCTTTTTTCTTGCTTTCATTTCTATCCTTTACTTCGTCATTCTTGTTGTTTTGGTTGTTTTTGAGTTTGTTTGAAGTGTTGGAGTTGGGTTTGAAGGGTTACCAAAAGGGTAAAGAGAGCTTGCTCTTTCTATACCTTTATTCATAACTCAAACTCTTCTCATTTTCACTCTTTTTCCTTGGTATTCATATTGATTTTCAGAGGTTTAAAAAGGCTTAAAACCATGTTCTGAAGCTTCAAAAATGGAGGGGTTAGCCACCCCTCCTCACCCTTGTTTACTAGCCTTAATGCTCATCTTTGTTGTCTAGCTTTTTACCCCCTTTTTCATGCATGTTTCACCTCTGATTTGCATGTATTTAGGACTGTTTTGAGGTTGTCTAAGCTTTTCCAATTGGTTCATACCTTGTTAGATACACTTGAGGTCTCATAGTTGGCACACTTGTTGTTTAATATGCTTTTTTGGTTCATTTTACATGCTTTGGGGCTTCAATTTGCTAATTACTCAATCAATCCATATCTTTCATTCATGAGAATGGTTTCAACCAATTAAGGTTGCTCAATGCATGTAAGGGAGACCTACACTTAATGACTTAATCTCTTCGGAGATTCATCGTCAACGGTGTAGTCTCCTTCTCATGTTTTGGGAGGACCTCTTGTTTGACATCACTTCTTGTTTAGAGGACTTCACGTCACATTTGGACAAATGGATTAATAAATGGCAAGGCCTAATACAATTGGTTTAAAATTTGGATTAACACATCTAAAGAAAAAATGGTTTAAATAACTTGAACTTGGCCAGACGTTATGCTAAGTTCCTTGTGTCAAGGGTCATCAAGCATTAATTCATAGTGTTTTTGATGTCCTTGAAGTGTTGCAACTTCCCTTTTTTTAGTTCACTCCATGACAAAAGGGAGGGGTGGTCCATTTGCATTACATTCATTAACTTTTGTCCAAAATTGACATTTGAGATCATCAAGCGATCATATCGCTCATTGATGATTTTTGAATCAATCCCAACCTTCTCTTGAGGTTTTTCTGTGACAGAGAAGGAAGGAAAGACAAACAGAGCTTGAAAATGCTCTATCTGCACTGATTTCACCTCAAAGCACATAAGCAGAGTTTGTACCAAATCAATGCACGGTCGACCCTTTGTAGGCCCGGCTGACCATTAGTAAGGCACGGCTGGCCCTTGGTGTGTGGCCAGTAGTGCAGTTTTGCAGAAGCAGAGTTTGCACTAAATCAATGCACGGCCGGCCCTCTGTAGGCACGACCGGCCATTAGTAAGGCACGGCTGGCCCTTGGTGTGTGGCTGTAGACGCGTCCGAATGTCCCAGGAAAAATCCCGTTTTGTTCATTGGGCTTACTACAGTTCGGACCCAAATGTCACGGTTCTGAATCTAATCCCGCAAAGTGCAATGCGAGACCGATAAATCACCAAAGAGTCCAAATCCGGCAAATCGTTTTAAAAAAACAGATTTAGAAAGGAGTGCCAAACATGGACTGCTTTGCCAGATACAGAGTCGCCACCTAAATATTTTGTTTTGGGGGGAATTTAGGAAACCCTGACTCGTGCCTAAGGCCACGTGTCCGTCATCACCAAAGTTGCCTCGGCTCGGGAACTTGGGTATGATTGGGGAAGGTCAGCTATGAGCACCCCCGCTCGCCCGATCAAAGATTGGCCACTACTAAACATGATATTTTGTTTTTGAAAACACATGTGTTCTTATTCCGGTTATCAGCCTAGAGTTTACTACGTGATGCGCACAGCATGCAAGTATAGACTAGATCGCCTAAATTGGAACAAAGCATCGCATATCCGTTTGTTTGGAAAACGGTTTGAGGTTTGCTACTCGCAAGTAGGCTAAATACGGATTTCAATGAATTGTCCCAATTCAAGCAATCCAACCTTCACCCACAGGCATTCAAGCAGTTATATCACATAAGCAAATAGCTTCATAGCAAGCATGATGTCATGGCAATCACTCACACTCATGCAAGATGCTAAAACATAAAAGCTTACCGAGTACTCCAAGCCAAAACAGGGAACTGGTTAGAAATCATGCATGATCCTAGTTCATGTTGGAATGGCTAATGCAACGCATGCAAAATGCGACTAAAATAGGCTCGGCTAATCTAAGATGACATATGAAATGCGACAAGTCGATACACATATTCAAGTTGGAATTGAAATACTGTGCAGTTAGTATGATGCGCCGAGCCTGGTGCATGCAAGACAAATGAATGAATGCAAACATGTGAGCATAAAGATGCTAATTGAAACATACCCTAAACTAACCATCATAAGCTAGTAAATAAAAGGGAGAAAGACGTGGGGTTGGAAGACATGAACATACGCACGCACGCACGCACACTTATTACAATTGTGCCCTCTCGACGGAGGGTCCAAAAGAATAATACAAACCAAATAAATAATTAACTACTTTAGCTAATTAATTATTACAGACCCTTAATTAATTAACAAATTAATTACAAAATAAACTAAAGTATGAAATTCAAAAGGCCGCCGCAACTTCGCCTCGAAATGATTGGATGATGCATGCTCGATTCGCCTTGCTCGGAAACCCGTTGCCATGCCACATGTTGCCTCTGTTTGCACTGTTCTGCACCTCTGAGAATTGTGAAAATCCTAAGGTTGCTTCTGAACCACTCCCTGAGCACTTTGGGATGCCACCGGCCAAGATAAAACACCACCGACCATGGAAATATGGTCATCGACCAAAAATGGGATCGCCGGCTTGATTTTGGTAGTCGGCCGGCACTGAAAGTGGCCGACCGGCCATTTATTCCTGCAGAACACTGGTTTTGCTGCAGTAGAGGACAGACAGTGCATGGCAAGGCATTTACAAGACAATGTATGCACGACCACCCTCCTTATCATACTAAGAACTCAAGGGAGTATGGCTCTCGACCCTCAGGTCACCAATCACGCATTTCGATGCATGATGGCCAAAGATGTCAAGTGTGCAAATCAATATGAATGAATGCAACAAAACAAATGAATGCTACACACTCTATCATGTTGAATCAAGAGTGTCGGCGACCGAGGATTGAGGTACATTTCGTCACTTCAAGTACGAATGTCCCTCATTCCTCATGTTTGGTTTGACACCCCAAACCAAACATAATGCAATGTATGTATGCCATATACAATGCAAAGCATGTAACCAATGCAATGCAACATGGGAATGTAAGGCAATGTAACATGAGTATGTCAAATACAATGTGATGCAACCTAACATGCAAACATCATGGCAATGCAACAAGTATGCAATACTACAATGCAACCTAGATATGGGAATACACAAAGTCATAGGCATGCAACAATGATACCAACCACAAGGATGTGACAGCATGCAATGCGGTAAGCCTACAACAATACATAAATGCATGATCCATGGACTTACACTAAGGATGGATAGGCCTCAGCCGTGTCCAAAACAGTGGCCAAAGTGCCAAGAAATGATGGACAAAACACACCCAAACGTGCACATGTGAAGGCCCAACACTTAGGCATGAAAAGAGTCGACTCTCAAGCACATTAAGAAGAGACATATATGGACAAATCACAAACATGACAAGCTCTGAAAATGTGTAAAGGATGATGCCAAATCAACCAAGCCATGCAAGTAAGGCATGCAACAAAGCCCAAAACTCAAGACTAACAAAGGGGTTCAAACCATAGCCATATCAACCAAGCCCTAAAGAGCTAAGATGACTTAAAACAGTCCCAGGGTAGACCAAAATAAGGCTAAAACATGCATGGAACAAGGCCAAAAAACATGCTAAGAAAAGGGCGCAAAACAAAGGGCATTCAAGGCCACAAAGAGAGCACTTCACTACAACTACCTCAACCACACATGGCATGGATTATTCAAAGAAAATCAAAGCTATAATATGCCAAAAGGAGCCCCAAAACCCACTGATACGGCAGCCCAAGGACTTAAACAAAGAGGCATGCACAATGACCTATTTTAAGGCACAAAAGAACAACTCATCAAAGCATTGAAAGGATGGTAAATGCAAGCATACAAGCATGGAGCATGGACTGAAATAGCATGATAAGTGATTCCAAATCACTGAAATAACCCAAATAAAGCATGCTCATGACTCACACACTCAAAGTTAACAAGCTAGGATACATGGTGGCTATACAAAATATGGAAAACATGACTGAATCAACACCAAACAAAACTTAAATATGTCACAACATGGCTAAAAGCTTCATGAAGTCAAGCTAAAACATGAAAGCATGATGGTCTAAATGCATGGTACACGTTATGACAATAGAGGGGATTACAAAGCAAGTGTATGATGCATACAATAGGCCATTGAACCAACATGAAACAGAGGTCTAACATGATAAACTAACACCAAATACCCTCTGAAATGGAGCCAAATAAAGCTATGCAAACATGCTGCCTTTATGAGCCCTAAATGCAAGCAAATGAGTCATAAAGGGAGAGGGGTGTCCCTCCCCTATAAAAGACCTCAAAATCACTTCTCCACCACTAAAAATCCTCTGGATTTTAGTGGTGAGAAGGTCAATACACGAAGGGTTCCAAAGCCCAAAGAGGAAGGCACAAAAGGGGGTCAAACAAGGCTTAAGAGGGGGTAGACAACCTCCAACACCAAAATGACCTTAAGCAACTATAACAACCATGAAAATACAGAACTTTTATCAGTTATACACTAAGCTCGAAACAATATGAAAATAGGTCTACAACCTTAAGCAAAAATGGGGAATAAAAGGGTAAGTTCTCACCCTTGAAGAACACTTCAAGAACACCAACTCCAGCACCTCTTTTTGATCAAAAACCAACTCAAAAACTCTGAAATCAACCCCTTAAAACCTCAACAACCAAAGTATAGTGTAACACTAGGTGTCTTAGTGCAAAACTAAGAACAAAAACCCCTTTAGAACACTAATACACACACAAATGTAGAGAGAAGGGAAGATATAGAGAGAGAGTGATATATTTTTTATCACAGGTTGTTCAACCCTTGGAAAGGGAGGGGAGGTCCTCCTCTTATAGGAATTCCAATTCTAAGCTTCCAAGGGAAGCTAAGTGTAAGAATGAAATCCCTCCATACACGTGTATGAAGGGCAGAATTTGTGCTCACCAGCTGGCACAGCTGGCATGCACAATGCCTGAAAAAGGCAAAGAAAAGGTCTCGGCTAGACAAAGGGGCCGGTCGACCAACACACATGGCCGGCCGACCAAATACAGTGCCGGTCGGCCAATACAACTAGCCGGTAGCAAGAAATCATGGCCGGTGACCTTAGACCATGGCTGGTGGGTTGAGGAAATGGCAAAAAAAGCCACCCTCTTCCCTCAAAATAGAAACACAAATGCTTGGTCCACAACCAAGCACAAAACAGTCAAGTTAAGAGGTCTTGAGGCAAGGTGCGAGGCCGGGACCTCAGAGAACTCAAAACGAACACGAACAAGGGTGATCATCGAGTGTTCAAACGATGACGTCCAAGTCTTGAGGACGACCAAAAATGGGGTGTCTACAGTGGCCAGCAGTGCAATTTTGCAGAAATAGAGGCAGTGGCTGAAGGTGAAACAGAGGCAGTCTGGGGCAGATAGAGCAGCTTTCAGGCGATGCACATGCAACCTCCATCCATCTTCCTTGACATCCATATCATATGTGTTGTTATTTAATTGTTTCATTAGCATAGCAAATTGTGTTGTAATATTTAATTAGTATAATTAGTTGTAGCTAATTAGTTGATGTTGTAATATTAGCTTAGCCTAGTTAATTTATTTTAATTAGCTTAGATAGTTAGTATTCATTTCAAGTGCTGTAATACATTAGTATAGTTATCTTAAATAGCTTAGCTTAGTTGGTTAGCTTTTATTCATTTGGATCCTCCTTTACGAGGGCGTAATGTTGTAATAAGTGTGCGTGCGTGTGTGTATGTCTTCCAACCCCACGTCTTTCTCCCTTTTATTTAATCACTTTTGATGGTTAGATTAGGGACATGCTTTAATTAGCATATCGCATGCTTGCATCCATTGATCTTGTCTTGCATGCACCGAGGCTCGGTGCATCATTCAAACTACATTGTCATTTCAATATCTTATTTGAATACGTGTTTAATCGCATATTATCAAATCGATCCATATGTCATATTAGTAGCTGAGCCTATTAATGGCATTCTTTGCATGTGTTGCATTAGGCATTTTTGCATAGTTAGGAATCATGCATTTTTCTAACTCTCATGTTTTCCTAGCTTGGAGTACTAGGTGAGTTTTTACGCTTTAGCATACTTGCATAAGTGTGAATGTTGCCATGATTAGCATGCTTGCCATGAGGCTATGTGCTTAAATGCTAAACTGCTTGAATGCCTTTGGATGAAGGCTTGTTGTTTGAATTGGAACGATTCAACAAATGTGCGTTTTAAGTCCACTTTGTGAAGTGGCAAATCATGTTTTAAACTCACTATGTTTGGTGGCAAAACTGCAATCTTTAAGCCCACTTGAGGTGGCAAATTCAAACCATATTCACAAACAAACATGAGTTGAATTGTTCCAAATTTAGCAAACTAGTCTATACTTGCTTGTGCGCATCACATAGTAAAGCTAGCTTAATAACTTGAATAAGAACACATAATGTTTATAAAATATTGTATCATGATTAGTAGAGGCCGATCTTTGATTGGGCGAGCATGGGTGCTCAATTCAGGACCTTCCCCTCTCGTACCTAAGTTCCCGAGCTGAGACAACTTTGGTGATGACGGACACGTGGCCTTTAGCATGAGTCATGGGTTTTCTAAATTTTTCCAAAATAAAATATTTAGGTGGTGACTCTGTATCTGGCAAAGCAATCCAAGTTTGGCACTTTTGATTCAAAATCAATTTTCCAAAATGATTTGTCGGATTTGGACTCTTTGGTGTTTATCAGTTTCACATTGCATTTGTGAGATTAGATTCAGAACCATGGGAGTCCAAACTGTAGGGCTTTCTTTTCAAACTTCCGAAAGGGGGCGCGAAAAAGCCAAGCTACAGCACCGTGATCGCGATTGACATCATAGATCTTGGAGCTGGTGGTGGCTTTGATTTCTACATCCTTTCTCATCTTTGAGAGAATATTGAGGAGGTAGCAGCTGAAGAAGAACAACCTCAAGAAGAATCATCTAGTTCGGAGGCTACCATATCGGACATCATGCTGTCGAAGAATTTTTTAGAGATCGTTGTGGCCAGAAAGCCTCAAAGGGATGGTGAGTCAGGCTCAGCCTCCCAAGCTATTTCCAATTCCACCACATCTAATCGGCTATAGTAATTGTCGATCGTGGTAGTGGACTACTCTCTGCCTTTTCCTACCGTGACCTTTAATGAGAACACTTCTCCTTGATCTTTGGGCCAGAGGTCGGGCAAGTGTCCTGCTGATCAAGTGACAGAGGTCCTTAAGAAGATTTGATTAGACCCTTCTGTGGTTACTATTGCTACTCCTTCTCAAACTTCTGCTTTGGAGACAGCAGCCATTGGTACTCTGATCATTCTTATGCTCGCCTTGAAGGATCGTCAAATAACCAATGCTGATACAACTATGAGTAATGCCGAAATTGCCTCTGCTATTATCCGTAGCTCCATTCTTCCTGTAGATACTGCTCAGTTAGTTGAATAGCTAGATGTAATTGTCTTCTCCTAGGCCTTACAATTCTCTTTGGTGGTAAATGCTTATCATCATCCTGTTTCGAGGTGTTTTTGAATTCCTGCCAGCCTTACATCTTTCTACTTTTATTTTTATAGGGTCTGCTTTTTGCTTATGAGGCCATGGCTCGCCATGACAAAATAATCAAGGTAGTTGACAAACTAAAGACCTCTAGGGATAGGCAAAACAAGAGGGTGAAGGAGTTAGAACTTTGGCTGGCAGCTTCGGAGGGCAATATGGTAGAGGCTGAGAAAAAACTTCAGATGATGGACTCTGTGTTGAAGTCTTCGGTGCAGGAGATTATTGGCCTGAAAGAGGAGAAAGAGCAACTATATAATACCCTTAATGCTTCTAAGGAAGGCTTTGCCAATGCAATAAAGGCTACCAAGGAAGAAGGCTATAATGAAGCCACCATCCTCTATGAAGTGCAGTTCTCCAAATTGGAGAACATGCTTCTTAAAGATGGTTGGACGTTTGCGCTTCAAGCTGCCAATGTCCCAATAGAGTCCGAGCTAAGGAACAACATTCCTTACCCTCGCCCAGATGCAATGAAAATGCCACATAGAGAGACTGCCAATGGAGCTGGAACTGAAGACCCTCCTATAGAAAAGTAACGAGCTTGATAATTTCATTTTGTTTGTTTGTTTGTTTTTGTCTTTATTTTTGTTTTTGTTTTCTTTGTATTTTTTAAAAAAAATAATTGCTGGATGTCTTAAAAATTTTATGTTATGGATTTATTCTATTTAGCTTATCTTTCATTTTAGCCTAGAGCCAAATCTGATGTGCTTCCTTTTTGTTAGCTGGTAGTATCCCTTCAAATAGATAGCGGATGAGATGGGTCATCTAGTTTTTACCTTGCTAGATATGCCACACGTCCTCTACCGCAATGCTGAAGGCAATGATGGTACTGACCTCAATCTTTCAGCTCTTTGTCTGATCAATTGATGTGGCTAGGCTAGCCAGTGCGTCCGCATGACTATTTTGATCCCGTCCTATTTGCTGAATCTCAAATGAAGAAAATTGCTCTGCCGCTTTCTTGGCTGCAGCCAAATATTTCATCATTCTTTCATTGCAGGCTACATATTCTCTGTTCATCTACTTGGAAACCAACTATGAGTCATATTGAATGCTTATGGAGTCTGCCCTTAGCAATTTTGTGGTTATGAGCTCGTTAATGAGAGCCTCATACTCACACTCATTGTTGGTGACTAAGAAGTCTAGCTAAGCAGAAAATTCTAGTGCCTCTTTGTCGGGCGTGGTTAGTATGAACCCTATTCCTGCCTCTTTATTTTTGGAAGCCCCATCACAGTGCATGATCTACGATACTCCCAATAGGCACCCATCCCCTATTCTGGTTCCTTCTTTTGGGGGGAGTTCTGCCACAAAGTCTGCTAGGACTTGCCTTTTGATTGCAATTTACGATTTGAATTGGATGTTGTATTGCTCGAGCTTGATAGCCTATTTGGAAATTCTTCCTGATGAATCTGATTTGTGGAGGACCCATTTAACCAGGTGTTCAGAGTAAACAATGATGGAATGAGCCAAGAAGTAATGCCGTAATTTCTTGGAAATGATAACAAGTGCCAAAAGGAGTTTTTCTAGAGGTAAATACCTGGTTTCTGTATCAAGAAAAATTTTGCTTATGTAAAAGATTGGTGATTGCCCATTAGAAGATTCCTTGATGAGTGCTCAGCTTACAGCATGATCGGATACAGCCAGGTATAAATACAACTTCTCTCCTACCTCAAGTCATATAAGTAGGGACAGTTTGGCCAAGTAGGCTTTCAACTCTTGCAATGCATGATTGCACTTCGAAGTCCACTTAAACTGAGATTTCTTCTTTGTTAATTGGAAGAGCGGTTGACATCAGTATGAAGATCAGCTGATGAATCTGTTGAGTGCCATTGTCATTCCAGTAAGTGTTTAGATTCTTTTTATTGATGTGGGAGGGATCAAATTGAGCAGTGCTTGGATTTGTTTGGGGCTTGTTTCTATTCCCTATTGAGTAACGATGTACCCTAGGAACTTCCTAGATCTAACCCCAAAGGCACACTTCGCCTTGTTAAGCTTTATCTTGTTTGCGAAGTGTCCCGAACACCTCTTAGAGATTGGCTAGGTGATTCTTGGCTTCTTGGGATTTGATCACCATATCATCAATGTAGACTTCGAGATTTCAACCGATCTATTTGTTGAACATCTTTGTAATTAGTCGTTGGTATGTAGCCCCTGCATTTTTTAATTCAAAAGGCATTACCTTGTAACAGAACAGCCTTACAAGGGTGATGGATGACGTTTTCTCCTGATCGTTTGGATGTATAGCCATCTGGTGGTAGCCTTTGTATGTGTCTAGAAAGCTTATCCTCTCATGTCTAGACATTGCATCTACCAACTGGTCAATTTTGTGAAGGAGAAAACTGTCTTTAGGGCATGCCTTATTCAGATCGGTGAAATTCAAACACACTCTCCATTTCCTATTCTTTTTCTTAACGACAATGGTACTGGACAGCCACTCTGGGTATTATACTTCGCGAATGGTATCTGCTTCGAGTAACTTCCTGACCTCTTCTTTTACAGCTTCCACGTGCTGTGGTGCCGATCTCCTACACTCCTATACCACTGGTCTTGAGCTTGGGTTACGTTGAGCTTGTCGCATATTACCCTTGGGTTAATTCCCTCCGTCTCATATGGGGTTCATGTGAAAACGTCTTTGAATCAGAGTAATAAGTGGATCAACTGCTTCGTTTCCTTTGAGGCAAGACTTTTTTCCATGAGAAAGAACCTTTTCTTATTTGTGGGTTCGATCAGTACCTTTTCAAGTTCTTCTGCGTTTTTAGCACTAGGCTCGGCGTCAATCTTCTATCCTTCTAACTCGTGTGCCCAGACTTCTTGAACTATTTGTTTTGTGGTAGACACATACATACACTGTTTTGCCGTTGTCTGATCTCCCCTTATTTTTCCTATGCTATCCCCTTCTAGGAAGTGTACAACCTGGTGGAATGTCAATGGGACAACCCTCATCTTATGGAGCCATGTCCTTCCCATTATAGCGTTATATGGTGAAGGCACATTTACCAATTGAAATTTGACTTGTTAGACTATCGCTTTGGCTCTTACTGATAAGAAGATCTTCCCCAACGAAAAAACTGGGCTTGAATTGAAACCATAGAGTGATGAATCAACTGGGAGTAGGGCTCCAGATGATAGTCCTGATTTTTTTAAAAGTTCATAGTACATGATTTCCAAAGAACTTCCTTGGTCTATCAATATTCTGTTGACAGTGAATTCCCCGATCTACAGGGTTACTACCAGAGCATCACTGTGGGGATGATGAACCTATGTCAGATCTTCATGAGAGAATGTGATTCTCAAATTGGAACATCACATTCTTTTGGTGGGGACTTTGGATAAAGCCATCACTTCTCTCCAGTGTGCCGACCTTCTTATTTCTTCATTCATCAAGTTCGTTTGCCTTTTTAAGGGGACTGAATATATCACGTTGATAGTTGTCGTCGGTTACACGTTGCCACTTTTGTCCCTTCCTTTATTTTTTTTGATCAGAGGAGTGATCAATATTAGAGTGTAGATGCCACTTTATGCCAATTCTTCTAGAAACTGCTTCAATGCTTTGCAATCTTTTGTAAGATGTCTATAATCCTTGTGGTGGGAACATCATAACCTATGATTGTGAAGGGATGGATCCCCGTTCATATTTGGAAGCCAAGAGAAGTAAGGCTCATTCTCGATGTTTGCCATTAGACGGTATATTGGTTCGGTGAAAATGGCGACGATTGCTTAGAAAGCCTCTTTCCATAGTTTTGGTTGTTCGGCGATGGGGTTTGATTCCTTTCTTTTGGTGTCAAGGGTCTTATTCTCTTCCTTCCTTGGAACCTTTGGGTGCAGCTGGGAAGGTTTTAGCTTTTTGGCCTTTCGTAGGTCGTCTTTAATCTTATAGTGCTGTTCGACTCGCCTCATTAAACTACCTACATCAGTAGGTGGCTTTTTCGTAAAAGATTGATGAAGCTTGCTTGTAAGCTGCAATCCTAACTTGAATGAGGTAATTGTTAACTATTCGTTGCAGTTATTAATCTTGTTATATGCTGGCTAGTACCTTCCAACATACTCTCACAGGCTCTCCATGTCATCCTTTTTCATTGTAAAGAGCACATCTACCTCTTTTGGTGGTCGGCTATTAGTGATAAAGCGTGAGATGAATGCTTGTTGCAATTGTTTTTAGTCACTTATCGATCGGGCTTCTAATTTATAGTACCAATGAAGTGCCATCTCCCCTAAGCTTGAGAAGAACATCCTGCACATGATTAGACCATTATTGCTCCATAAGGTCATGGCTTGAGTATAATGCTGAATGTGGCTAGTTGGATCTCCTTTGCCATCATACATGTAAAGCCCCAAATTTCTAACCCAAATGATAATACAACAATCATGGCTCTTTCAAGGAAAACCGAATATAAATCTCCAAACTTACATTACATGATACAATAGTTCTTTATGCAACAATATATTAATCCAACAATAAGTAAATAAACAAATAAATACCCCCAAGGGGTTTACAA
The DNA here is from genome assembly GCA_036172215.1 of Camellia granthamiana. Classification (NCBI taxonomy): domain Eukaryota; kingdom Viridiplantae; phylum Streptophyta; class Magnoliopsida; order Ericales; family Theaceae; genus Camellia; species Camellia granthamiana. The sequence continues at coordinate 68,401,658 of CM069913.1, read as the reverse complement.
GTTTCCAAGGCTTGAGCCTGGTTACACAAAACGGTTATTCAAACCCACACACATACAACTCTTGGCTTACACACAGAGTCATAGCAAAATGAGAGTTTCGTACTCTCAACACACATTTCCTCGCCTCTAGTTAGGCGGCATCACCACATCTTTTCCTGCACAAAAATCCCGTAAGATGAGCATAAAGCCCAGTAGGAAATCTTTAACAAAGTATATACATTTTATACAAGTCTCAAGAGATGAAATGCACATGCCATGCTATGCCATTTTGAAAGAAAATCACATCTTCATCTTTGAAAACCATCATGCTCAATGATGTCATACAATTTCAATTCTTCAAAACTTAACAATTCATTTTAGAGCGGTAAAAACGACTCTGGTAATCCCTAGGTTGGTGTCTGCAAGTAGACTATACAAGTACTACCAATTTGTCGTTTTTACCAGCATTGACTGGAAGGCTTGACACCTATAATCTGTCATTTTTACCAGTATTAACTAGAAGGCTTGACACCTATTCAATTTCATCTACACCACCTGTCAAGACTTATCACCGTATTTACCCCAAAACCAATTCATGGAAACTTGTTTCTCAATATTCTTTTCTCAATACAAGTTTTCAAATCAACTTTCAAAGTTTAATGTAATCAAATGAATTAATATGCCAATAACACAAGATGAATATAAATACTTTTATTCCAAGGAATAACACAATTCCCTCTTCTAAAGTATCCTCAATAATTAGTCATTTCAAGACTATTTCAACATTTTGAACAATAATTTCCAAAATGAATAACAATTCTAATATTCCCTGAAATTCATCATTTATATAAATATAAATAAGAAATTTTCCAAATATCCATTTATTTTGACACACAAAATAAATATAACAATATCATTAATAGATTTTCAGTCTTCTTTAAAAAAAAATTCCCAAATTCTAGGTTTTCTCACCAAAACTATACAAATCAAATCTTTTGAAAGAAAACTTTTCAAAAACATCTTTTCTTCAATTAACGAAGATCAAAACCCATAAGATCATTTTAAAAGAACAAGAGACAAACCCACTTTCAAAATCACTCAACTTCTTGAATCAACAATCAATTTTCAAAGCTATCGAAAGTTGATTTCGAAAATCATATAGATCTTGCAAAAATATATATATAACTCTAAGAAAATCCCTACCTCAAGTTTTGAAGAAGAAATGAGATGAAATCTCCAAAATCAACGGCGTTGAAACTCGATCTTCACCGCACACAACAAAGCCCTTGAGAAATTAACCAATTTTGATGAAGAACTTACGGCAAAACTCTAATGGATCTTGAGAAATCAAGGTTTTGATCCAATTTGGCATAGGGAAATGTAGAGAGAAGGGAGAGGAAAGGGTTTTTAGAGAGAGATATATACAAAAGTGATTTGAAATATCAGATTCATGAACTGATATAACATGGTCCACTCGAGCGTGGAAAGCCCTGCTCGAGCGTCAAACATACTTTCCCAGTACTTTTGCAGACAGGTCAAAAATTTGAAACCAAACATTCTCCGCTCGAGCGCATAAACGGCCGCTCGAGCGGACAAGCAACTTCTAATGCATTTTTGCATTTTGCATTTTTGCTTCGGGGGCGCTGCCCCTCAACCCCGCCAGGGCGCTGCCCTAAGACCCGCCAAGGGCCGCCGCCCCCTGGACCCCCGCGAGCTGACCGGGCAGCTTGATCCCCGATATACTCAGCGAAGTGGCAAAACTGGGATCGCTACATACAGGTTAAATTTTGGTAGGGTGAACCTCTTCGGTGGGTCGGTTTTATCTATTGCTCTGGAGAATAGCAAAGCTAGTTCTTTCGTGAAGAGCTTTCTTTGAACGGGCTTAGGATTGCCCCTTGTTCGTCCATCAAGCCAACTTCTCAATTCGTTCTTTTGGTAATCCTGGGAGTCTTCTCTTCTGGTGACCTGATGCTTTCTCTACATTCGATCAGGGTAGCTGCTGGCGATTTCCTAAGGACTAGTCTTCTTGCGAATCTCGGTAGTCTTTATTCGAGTGTTAGGTTTATTTTGAGCCAAGCGTAGTTTCTCTTTGAGGGCTTCGACTTGTGCCACTAACTGATCTATGAGCTGAGCTCGTTGATCTTCATCATCTGGTGAGGGGATTATTTTTTCTGAGCCTTCAGGTGGCATTTCAGAATTATAGCCAAAGTTTGGACTAGCCATATTCCCGATCGGTGCATTCTAATGATCACTTAGTATCTTTTCTAAAGAGGGATGGATACTCATCTTCTTGTTGTTTCCACAGACGGCGCCGATTGTGGAAGATAAAAATCTTCTTCACAGGAAATGTGAGATGATGTGCCCCTTCCTTTACTCTACAAAGAGAAACCAATTCATCAGTGATCACTTTCGACCAGAGATGATCAGGAGAACCCTTAGACGATCAAATCAGAATTTTGATCAGCCATACAGTATTTTGTTTAAGAGGGAGTTTTAGTTACCTTTTGTTCTTTCTTATTCCTCATTTTATAATATTATTATCTTGGGTTTCAGCAGTTGGATTAATATCTTGATCTAAGGGCTCACTTGTCCTTGGACATTGGTCGGGCAAGTGGCCAAGTTGTCTTGATCCTTTGCCCTTGGATTATCTTGCTGTGGGTTGCTTAGATTATGTCAGGTGTTAGTGGCCAACTTGTTAAACGTTTCATTCATCCGATTAAGATCATCGGATGATTGTGTCGTTTGGGTAAGCTGGCCTATGTCCTTATCTCTGACAATTGTTGTCCTTACCATTGATTAATGATGGATCTAAGGGTTTCCCTATATTCTACAGATCTCATTCTAGAAGGCGATTTTACTCAGGCTTTGGTCATGTGATATTGTCCTCTTATCTGATGAACCTTTTGATGGTCTGGGCTTTTCTCTTGGGCCATCTGGCTTGGCTGGACTTGGGTTTGGGCTAATGTTTTATCCCTTCATAGGTAACATAACAAAATCACCCTTTCAAACTTTTTGGGCATGTTTTCATTTTGAAACCAATACACAATAAAAAATAATAATAGTCCCTCATGGAGAAAATCTCTCATTTATTCTATGAAAAAAAAATTTCTCCCTTATTTTAGGAAGAAAATCTCTCACATTTCCAAAACCCTAAATCGTCTAACTTACTCCGACGTAAAGAACCAACGTTGTGAACATTCACATAGATCGAAGTGTAGACATTGTGAACATCCACATTACTGGTGGTTGCTTATATTTGTATACACATAACCATTGGCTTAATGTGAGTTGTAGTAAATAAATGTTGATGTGAACTTTCACATTACAAATGCATGTTGGTAAAATAACACATCGTTGTTTGCACTTGTATGATTATTTTTAAATGTGAATATTAACATTGATTAATAATGTGATGATCACAACACCAATTGCAACACATTACAATGTGATAATTCACAACAAGCAATGACTCCTTATAATATGAATATTCACACCATGTAATGATCATGCAAAACTCATACAATAATCAGTGATATGTAAACATTCACACTATGCAATAACCATGCAATCATCAGTCTACATTACATGTCATGCAACCATCACATGTTTCTAATGTTAAAGTTCACATCATCAAATGCAAAACATTAAAATCTGATAATCCATAACAAGAATAACTTCAGTGGATATGAACGTTCATATTCATTGAAATACCCACCCAATAAACATACACACACTGAAATACTACAAACATGAATAACTAATGATATGTGAACATTCACATCATGCAAAAAATAGCTACGTCCATATTTTGCACTGCTAATCCCAACTAAATACTTTATTGCTATCATTACACATCATTATAAGATTAGACAAGTGCAAATTCACAACACCAAATGTAATGGCAATAAACAACCTATAAATATCTCCCCATAATGATATAACCAATAATATGTCACAATGTGACCATTCACTACATCTAACAAATAGAGCCATATCTGAATGCATTACCAGACAAAACCCATAACCTCATTCAACCAAACAAAACTTGCATCTCCATCTATTCCAGAAAATGAAGTTGAAAGCAAAAAACAGAGCATACAATCCTTTATATAAATCCAAACACAAATGAACATGCATCCTTTATATACTAACCTTGAAACAATATTATCTACTCATTCTCTCACTCCTTGATCAATGTCTAACTTCGCAACAAATATGTAAAAAAATAGAGCACAAATGAACAACATTAATGCAATTTTGATTCGTCGTCTTCCTTACACACCAATGAAACCCTAGCACAACCAAGCAACCACACAACGACAATTAAATTAAATCACAATCAACAACGTGAATCATGGTAATTGCCAAACATAATGATATTCAAAAAGGAAATGTTTATATCCTTTTTGTGTAATATAACAAATAATGTAAATTAGGAAAAAAGGATCTGATGGAATAAAAGTATAAACATATGGGACTAAGTATGTTATAAATTTTCTTGATGGACTTATTGGGTTAGAACACCCCTAAATGTGATTTATCAATAAAAACCCCAATTTTTTAAAACATTTTTATGAACTTTTTTACTTTTTAAATCCACTTAATATAAATACACTTAAAAGTTCAAAATTGATATAAAATTGTTAAAAATTCATTTGCAACAAAATATAAAAATATATTCAACTTTTAGTTATTTGGCCAAAATGTTTTTGTGATGATGAATAGTGAGTTTGTGACTCTTGGGTTTAATGGGTGAGTTTTTGATTTTGAAGAATACCTACCCTAAGGTTTTTGAGGTGTAGATTTCATTTTTAGGTAATTTCTATTAAATTCTGATTCTATAATAGAATTTAATTATAGGTCTTTCTTAATACTTTTATTATTATTTTATACAGGGTAGGAGTGATTACTTCTTCACATTGTGTTTAGAGATTACACATTTTGAAATTCAAGTGAGTAGTCGCATGCTACGCATTTTTATAAATGCATCATTTCTCTAAAACTATTTGAAAAGTGAACTGTTGTTTCGTTTCAAAACTACCTTGGTTCAATTATTATTGTATTGTTGAATCTAAGCTATTTTTCAAACATGTATAAATTTGGTATGCAGTAAACAAATTGATATGGTCTCATACTTGTAATAGTAAATTACCATATTTTGTGAAATTGAATTATATTGATTATTCGGGACCATGTATATATAAAAAAGCCTAGGAAATTTATTCCACTGTGTGTAAATATATGCCACTAGGGACCTGATCTAGATCAGGCTGCGATGACTCTAGTGTTCAATGATTGTAAGGAACAAGCCTAGGCTAGGCTAGGTGAGCTTAAATCAGATTATCTTAGAGAAAATGCCCGAGTTACTATCCCAAGGATGACTTTTGGTTTGATATTGGATCCAACAAGCTTGTTGCCTTGAGAACTTTGGGTGTGTTTGATTGGATGGACTGGATAAGGAGGGATTATAATCCATCGGACTTGAATCCTAGGACTGTGAATCCCCCAGACTATTTGGTTGGATTGGATGTGTATTCCGTGTTTGTTTTCTCATGGGATTAGATGTCTGAAAAGGACTATTTTTAGTAAATCCAATGTTTGGTTGGACGGACTAGATAGAATAAATGAGCAAAACACTATTTTACCCCTTTTCAATTGTTTACTAAGTAATAGCAATATTAAACATATCTTTAATATTTTAATTATTTTTAGCTAGATTAAATAAAAATTTATTTTATTTTATTTTTTACACAATTAAATAAATTTCTTTTTAAAAAATAAAATAAAATAAATAAATAAAATATCAATAAAAATATATGTTATTTTTTTAATTAAAATTTTAAATGAATTTATTTTAAAAAATAAAAATAATTAAATAAAACATCTATTAAAATTTAAATAATGAAATTAAATAAAATATAAACAAAACTTTTAAAAATAAAACATCAATAAAATATCTATAAAAAATTATTTTAAAAGATTAAATAAATAAAACATCAATAAAAAGTTAAATAAAATTATTTTATTTTTAAATTGAGACATTTAAATTTTATTGAATTTTACTAAATGCCAACAGTAAATTTTAGAGGGTCAAAATGGTCATTTCACTACCTAATGCCAACAGTAAATTGTCCCACACCCCCCTTCGAGATAGTATAATCCCATATATGGGGGATAAGGAGTCCGGCTAGACACCATGTTCGGCGGACTTAAAAAAAAATAAACGTCGGATTATCCACTTCCAATGGATTACAATCCAAATAGTGAATAGTCTCCCCCCCCCTTATCCCCCAATCAAACGCACCCTTTGTGGCATGTTACTTGTAACGCCCCCACTCGAAAAAAATTTAAAAAAAAATATTGAACTACACATTATATTCCTCAATAGACATATGGAAGCTTAATGAATATCAATCATCAAGATACTAGAAATATCTCCAAAACTATATTTCATTCATAATTGACCTTTGAGTCATACAAAATAGCATCACATGCAATTATATATTCATTGATCCTAGAACATGAATCTATAGTATGTGATCTATAAAGAACAACATTAAAAAAATACAAGTTTATGTCTTAAAGGCTACAAGTCTCTAAGACATTACTTGGTTACAACAAGGGGGGGGGGGTCAAAAGCCCAATGCAACAAAACCCAAGGCTATACAAATGAAAAGACGACCAAACAAGCCTTAAATTCCAAGATTCTCTCAAGTTATCACCTTGGTAGAGGCATGCCATCAACACCTAAAAGTTGTTTCCGCGTTGGGTGAGCAAAAAGCCCAGTAGAGATAACTAAAATAAATGATATTTAACAATATCAAATGGTGAGATGCATATAAAATGATATGCTCGAAAACATTATTTTTCCTTTTTTAAAACAATACCATGTGAGAGTTCCAAAATTACATTCTAATACTTTCCTTTAAATAGAAAACATGGCAATAAATACATCATTGGTAATCTCTGGATTGGTGTCTACAAGTAGGCTTTCAAAACTCTACCAAAATACCATTTTATTGGCTCCTAACCAGAAGGAACTTGGTACCTACATCGCGTATATTTTTAGACTTTCACTATGGACCTAAAACCAAATTAATTAACCACAACCACACCCCTTAACTGGATTCACCACAGTATTTATCCATTTTTCTCAATAAAACCATTTCCGAGATATAGAATATAAAGTTCACAATGCCATGAGATGATCAATAAGATGTATGATTTATAAACAAGCCAATTGCCTAAATCACATGCACTTTCTATCACATGACAATGCTATCTTCCATTGATAGCCAAAATAGTTATCTTTAATATAAAATTGAAAAATGAAAGCAATAATTTAATCCGACACAATATCAAAATTTCCAAAATCATCATGGTTTCCCAAAACCACCATATCTCAAAGTTTTTATAAAAAGAATATGGTTTTATCTCCAAACTTAATTTTCTTTTCAAAAACCATCTCACAAAGCAACAAGTGAGGTTTAAGTTGAACAACAAGCAACTCTCATGAGAGATCCCCTTTTTTATGCACTAACATATAGATTAACCAAAACCCTAACTTTTTCAAAGCCTAAGTTATTAAAATAACACATAACCAAGTTAAAAAACATACAAGTCATCAAGAAGACCCCTACCTCAAAGCAAGAAAGAAGGAAAAAAGAAAATCCCCAAAAGTCGATAGTAGTAAAACGAAGATTTGCTCTGATTAGAACGAAATTCTTGACAAGCTCTACACTTTATCTCAAAGGAATAAAGAGAGAAGATGCCTCTAAATGGGTAGATTTGAAGATTTGAGTGTGAAAAGTTAAAGTTTAGAGAGAGACATGGTGATATATGGTGTAGATGAGAAAAATGAGAGAGAGAAGAGAAAGAAAAGTGAGAAAAGAGAGTGGGCAAGGTTCTATTTATAGTCTAGGTCAAAAGTGAGGTATAAGCCCTAAAGTCAACTAAGGAAAAGTCAAAAATTCCAAAATAAAAGTGACCAAAATGCAATAAACAATTTTCTGGGTTTCTCGCTGGCGTCGACACCTAGAGGAGGGGTATGTGGGATGTCTGGGGGGTAGCTGAGTGCGCCCAACAGTTCGGACTCCCGATCTTCGATCTAGTCTCACAAGGGCAATGTGAAACATAAATGAGAGTCCAGATCCGACAACTTTATAGAAAATCCATTTATTGCAAAATTTGCTAGATATGGACAACATCACTAAATCTCAGAGTTGCCACCTAATCTTTTGAAAAAACTAGGAAATCCATGACTCATGTCAAAGGCCACTATTTGTCATAACCAAAGATGCCTCGGTTCGGAACCTTGGGTATGAGGGGGAAAGGTCATGAATTGAATACCCCTGCTCACCCGATCAAAAGATCGGCCTCTACTAAACCATGATATGAGTTTTATGTACCTATAGACACCCCATTTTTGATTGTCCTCAAGACTTGGACATCATTGTTTGTGCACTCAATGATTGTGCTTGTTTGTGTTCGTTTTGAGTGCCTAAAGTCCTCGGCGGAACGCCTTGCCTTTGAGCCTCTAAACCTTTCTGTTTTGTGCATGATTTTGGACCAAGAGCTTGTTGCCTCTTGCCTAGAGAGGAGGGTGACATGTCGGCCAGCCCTGAGACCTGTCAGCCATCAGTGGTAGCCGACGGCCATTGGTCTCCTTTTTCAGATATTTGTTTGCCAGCTGTGCCAGCTGTTGCTCACTAAGTTTGTAACGCCCTCAAAATAATAACATTAAACCCATCAATATAGACATGCATTGGTATATAAAAGTTCCACATTCTTCTATTCACCAGAGTTTCATTACAAAGTATTACATGTTAACAACAAAAGCAAAATGCCCTATGGGCTTACAGCTTTCCAAGTTAACACTTGGTTACAACAAAAGAGTGCTAACTCATTTACACATTAAGCCCTTGGCTTGAATATACATGTAATACATCAAAAGAAACTAAATAACAAAAGTCCGCCCGCCTCTAGCCTCCCAAGCTATGTCCTTGGAGGTGGCATGCTACCTGTACCTGAAAATGATATTCCCATATAGGGTGAGCCACAGCCCAGTAGAAATACACTAAGCCAACCATGAACAATGACTAAAAGATTAGCAATTGATAGATGGCCAACACTGATACACTTTCATTTTTTTTTTTCATTTCCTTACAAATTCCCAATTCATAACCATGGCTCAGAACTTGGCCAAACTACTTATATGAGACAGTAACTCATTAAGCATTTTCTCACTTCAATAAAAGATAAGCATACTAGCTATATCAATACTTCCGTAGACATGCATAAGAGCAATATCACACTTCCAAAGACAAGCATATGAGCTGTGTCAACACATCACTAGATAAGCATATGAGTTGTATCTAAGGAGTCCATCCCCTATCTCCTCCCAAACAACATCCGGTTTAGAGGTCCATCCCCTATCATCCCCTAAACCGTGGAGTACAACCCCTATCTCCTCCAACACAACACACAATGCATATAAACAATTATTATACACATCAATCAATACATAAATTTAATGTATTCCTTCAACTGTCACACTCAATGACACATTTCAATGATCAGTTTTAGTTTGCCTAATCATCATGCATTGTCTACAACAATCAAGACTATCCTCCACCGATAGCCCAAAGCAGTTATTTCTAAACAGAAAATAAATGCGCAAATGGATATTAAATCAACATTTCAATTCGGTGAGTGATAAGTAATTCAACTACACCCCTTATTCCCAAATACTCCCAATCTCAACATTTCCACTTCACTTCCTCATTTCTCACAATTAATTATACCAATTAATTAGTCAATGTAATTAGGGCATTTTCCATAATTAACATTTCAACCCTTAAGGTTCCATTTTCAACAACATTCCAACATTTATTCCATCTCTCTATGCCAAACATGCATTTAGGTTTATTATAAACAAAACCCCAACTTTTGTAAAATTACACCAAAGCCCCAAACTTTTGCCAAATTACCAAACCAACCCCAACATCTCAAAATACTAAAATTTAAAGACAAAATCCATAGAGAGGAGTAGGGTATCCCTACCTCAAAAGATGAGCTCCAACGGAGATGAAGACCAAAATCAAAATGCTCCAAATCCCGAAATTTTCAGATTAAAAGATAGCCCTCGACGATCAACAACCTTTTTGTAAAGGCCAAAGGTGAGCAAACCACTCCTACTAGATCAATACCTAGAGAGAAGGTAGAGTTCTAGAGTGAGGAGCTCAACAATGGTGTTTTTGGAAAAGTAGGAGAGAGAAGAGAAAGTGAAAAAGTGATTTAAAATGCCCAGCCACTCTCAGTTATATGACAGGTCCGCTCGAGCGGAGAACACACCGCTCGAGCGTAAAGACACAGAAAACAAGGTCCGCTCGAGCGCAGTAAGTCCCGCTCGAGCGCTAAGACACAAAAATAAAGTTCGCCCGCTCGAGCGTGAAATCCAGTCCGCTCGAGCGTGAATCTCCCCCTCCCAGAACTTTTACCAGAAATGTACTGTTCGCTCGAGCGCTAACAATCCCGCTCGAGCGCAGAAAACCCGCTCGAGGGCAGAAATCACACCTGCAGAAGTTTTGCAGGGGCACGAGATACTGGAAGTATGCAATCTCCGCTCGAGCGCTCAAAGTCCCGCTCGAGCGGAAAGACCAAAATACCAAAAAGGAGAATTTAAACCAAGACTCAATCCACCCACTCGAGACAAGTCGAACACATCCTAAAATTCAAACAAATGACATTAAAGGATGACAACAAGGTAGACACAACTACCAACTCCACGGAATCGAGTCCGGAATACAACTGTACAGTAAAGGGAATACTAGGATCGCTATAAAGTTGCTTCTTCATACACGTGTATGGTAGGATGTATACAAGCTCAAGGCTTGATTTGCTATATATGGGGGGTGTCCTCCCCCATTTTGGGAGGTTAGACATTTTAGACCAAAAATCTCTCTCTCTCTCTAGAATTCTCTCTCTCTCTCTCTCTCTTGTTGTTTTGCGCTTTGTAGTTAGTTTTCTGTACAATTTTGCACACCAACCCTTAACCAAACTTGACCACCATTGAGCTGAGGTCCGCTGGAGTCTAGTTTGAGCTTTGGAAGGAGGTTTGAGCCTGAATTTGTGGCTGGATTGTGCTTTGCTTCAAAGGTAGAGAACTTACCTCATTTAAGCTTATTGTGCATACTTGCTTTGCCATCTTTGTCAACTGTTTTAAGGCTGTTTTTGAAGTGTAAAAAACTCTATTTTTGAGGCATAAAAGTGGTGGTTTGAGCCTTTGTGAGTTAGGGGGTTGTCCCCCATTTTGCTCCTTAGCTTGTGAAGCTTTTTGTGCTATTTTCCATCACATTCAAATCAAACTTTTTTGGGCCTTTTAACCACTGAAATTCAGAGGTTTTTTAGTAACAAAAACCTTCTTTTGAAGTCCAAATTTGGAGGGGTTAGCCTCCCCTCCTTGTTGTCTTGCTTACATACCTAGTTAGCCTCACATGTTAGCATGTTTTTCTAGCTTAACTTAGCTTTAGTTCAGCATGATTTTGCCTTTGTTTTGACCTGCTTTAGCTTTGTTTTGAGTTGTTTGGGTCATTTGAGCTTTGATTTGTATAGTTGTGGTGCAATTTTCTTCACTAGCTTAGTTTTTCTAGGCTTTGAGCATCATTTGTGTGTCTTGGTTGCATGTTTTAATGCTTTTTCATGCCTAATTCCAGTACTGAAATCTCTGTAATCTCCCTCTATTCTTCACTCTTTTGTTTACTTTGAAAGTGGTTTTAAACTCCTTGTTCGCTTAAGTGTGAAATTGAGACATTCATGCTTAATGGTTTAATCCCTTCGGGGGTTCATTATTAACGGCATGAGGTCTCTTTCATGCCCAAGGCACTTGTGGTTTAAGCCCTCTTTCCATTAGAGGACACTCACTTTCGGACTTAACTGGTTAAAGAATGGATTAGTAAGCTAAAATGAGTAAACAAAACATGGCAAGTAAAAGAGGCAAGATAAGCATCTTTTATGTTGCATTGCATGTGTTCGGATCGGACGTTAATTCAAATACGAGGCAAATGGGACATTTCATATTCAAAAGTGATGAAATGTGCCATTTTCCTTGGTCACCATTACCCTTGATCATGCATGATAGGGTGGTGGTTTTGTTGAGTCTTGTTTTGCACTCATTAAGCTTATACAAGCTTGGTTCCTTAGCCATCATGCATGGAAAATGCATGGTTGATGGTTTGAGGGCCAAGAGTTACACTCATTTGAACTTGTGTAATGATAAGGAGGGTAACAGTACAGATAACCCTTGAGAATACACTACTTTGCCTCTGTTTGCTCTCTGTTGCAGCAAAAAAGAAAGTTTAGGGCAGGGGTGGTTGACCGGCCACCAATAGCAACCGGCCGGCCATCAATAAAAAAAATTGCTTAATATGTTCCTGAGGTGGAGCAGAGGCATTCTGGGAAGTGGCAGCACTGTTGGTGTTCAAATATGTGCAAATAGAGGTGTTCAATGGCAAGGCGGTGGCATTTTCGGGTGAAAATCAACCGAGCATGCATGTGTCCCTCGCCCTGAGGCCATTTGTTCATTTTAGTCATGCAAGTGTTGTAACTATTTAATTAGCTTAGATAGTTAATTATTTAATCGCTTTAATTAGCTTAGAATAAGTTAGTTAAGTTGCCTCGTTTTGTAATAATTAATTAGCTTAGCATAAGTTAGTTAATTCATTTCAATTGTTGTAATAATTAGTGTTAGCTTAATTAGCATAGCTAGTTAGTTTATTCGGACCCTCGTTCGCGAGGGCGTAATGTTGTAATAAGTGTGCATGCGTGTGTGCATGTCTTCCAACCCCACGTCTTTCTCCCTTTTATTTAATCGCTTTGATGGTTAGATTAGGAGCATGTTTCACATAGCTTATCGCATGCTTGCATCCATTCATTTGTCTGGCATGCACCGAGGCTCGGTGCATCATTCAAACTGCATTGCAATTTCAATATCTTCTTTGAATACGTGTTTAATCGCATGTTGTTCAAATCAATTCATATGCCATATTAGTAGCTGAGCCTATTAATTGCATTATTGCATGTGTTGCATTAGACACTTAACATAGTTAGGATCATGCATCTTTCTAATTAGTTTATGTTTTGGCTTGGAGTACTCAGTGAGTTTTACGCTTTAGCATACTTGCATGAGTGTGATTGCCATGATGCCATGATTAGCATGCTTTGCCATGAGGCTATGTGCTTAAATGTTTAACTGCATGAATGCCTGTGGATGAAGGCTTGTTGTTCGAATTGGAACAATTCAACAAATGTACGTTTTAAGCCCACTTTGTTGTGGTAAAATCATGTTTTAAGCCCATTATGTTTGGTGGCAAATCCACATCTTTAAGCCCATTTGAGGGTGGCAAATTCAAACCATTTTCGAAAATAAACATGAGTTGAGTTGTTCCAAGTCTTGTGACTAGTCTATACTTGCTTGTGTGTGTCACATAGTAATGTTAGCTAATAACCGGAATAAGAACACATAATGTTTATGAAAGAACATATCATGATTAGTAGAGGCCGATCTTTGATCGGGCGAGCGGGGGTGCTCATTTCAGGACCTTCCCCTCTCGTACCTAAGTTCCCGAGCCGAGGTAACTTTGGTGATGACAGACACGTGGCCTTTGGCACGAGTCAGGGTTTCCTAAATTTTCTCAAAAATAAAATATTTAGATGGCGACTCTGTATCTGGCAAAGCAGTCCAATTTTGGCATTATTTGATTGAAAATTGATTTTCCAAAATGGTTTGCTGGATTTGGACTCTTTGGTGATTATCAGTTTCACATTGCATTTGTGAGACTAGATTCAGAACCGCGGGAGTTTGAACTGTGAGGCCTTCTTTTCAAACCCTTTCCAAAAGGGCGGGGCGTGAGAAAAGGCGAGTCCACAGTACCATATGTGCTCATGTTTTGATTATTATTAATGCTAAGATTTACTATGTGAAGCAATCAAGTATAGATTGTGTCATTCATTTTGGAATGTTTTGACCTTAAGTATTTTGAAAGAGTTTTGAAATGTGTACAGCTCAAATGAAATTGAGCCCGAAGGTATAAAAATCAACACTATCCCAAATTAAACGACACAACCTCTATCCACTGGTAATCATAGGTTATAGTGATCCCGATTTTCTCTCCATTGGTTATTGTAATCCGGACTTGGTTCCGTAGATGTCTGTTGTTGTATATGTTTCATTTCCGTCCTCTAATTCTTTGTATTTAAGTTTTGGGATGTGTTGGGCAGGTTTGTAACAGGTTGGGTGTGTTTTGAAACAAATGGTTGCTGCCCAGTTTTTGGTGTCTTCGCTTGAGCGAGGCTTTTGTGACTCAAGCGAGCTCCATGTTTTAGTTCCTTCGCTCGAGCCAGGGTCCCTTCACTCGAGCGTACATTTGTGTCTAAGTTTGGACTTGAAGGTTGTGTTTCTTGGCTCGAACGAGCTTTCCTTCGCTCGAGTGAGCGAGGACTATGTTTTGGGTTTCTTCGCTCGAGCATGCTTCTGGGTTGCAGACTTGAAGCTTCGTGTTGTTGGCTTGAGCGAGGCTTTCTGCGCTCGAGTGAGGTTTCTTTGTGTCTGATCGCTCGAGCGACCACTCCTTTGCTCGAGCGAGGTTCGAATATATCAGTTCGCAGCAGCAGCTTCTTCTTCACTTTTTCATCATCTTTTTTACTCAAACCCTAGCCCCGACTGCTTCTCTCTCTACATACATCTTCTCTCTACAAATCCATCTAGTTCTAGTGGTCTTCTACCCTAGACTCTTTGTAAGAAAGGTAGAGCTTGGTGTGGGCCACGCTTTGATTCGAAAATCATTGGATTTGGAGCATCTTGAGTTTTCTCCATCTTCTCCTTTGGGTCTCTTCATTTGAGGTAGGGATACCCTACTTCTTCTTATGAGTTTTGACATAGATTTTAGTAATTTTGTATAAATGGTGGATTATGGCAAAATTTGGGAAGTTAGGGTTTGATTTAAAGTTATAAAAGAAAAAGGGGGTTTTTCAATTATTAAACTCCATGTGTATGTGAGACCTTGGGAAATGGAAGCATTGATGTTAAATTAATGAAATTGAACCTTAGGGTTGTTTTTTGAAAAAGGGGGAAATGCCCTAATTATGTTTGAATAATTAATTTGGGGAAAAGTGAAATTGAGTTGAAAATCATGAAATCGGGAAATTATGAGATTGAATGGTGTAGTTGGATTGATTAATCACTCACCTATGAAATTGTTGATAATTTATCTGTTTGATGAATTTATTATCTGTTTAGAGATAACTGCTTTGGGCTATCGGTGGAGGATAGTCTTGATTGTTGTAGACACTGTATGTTAATTAGGGAAAACTGAAACTAATCAAATGGTTAAGTCATTGAATATGATGGTTGAATTAACAGATTGAATATGTGCCTGAATTGATCATTGTATATGATGAACTGTTTAAATACATTGCATATGTATCTTGTTTGGGAGGAGATAGGGGATGTACTCCACGGTTTGGGAGGAGATAGGGGATGTACTCTCAAACCTGTTTGGGAGGAGATAGGGGATGGACTCCATTGATAACTAAGTTGGCCGGAGTGTCCAGGGTGAAAGTCCCGAAATCCTAATTACGTTTGCATAGATAATTGAAGTATTGAAATGTTTTAATATGAGTTGTAGTCTCATTTGAATTGTGGATAATGGAAGTGTTTTAATATGAGTTGTAGTCTCATTTAACTATTTGGCTGGATAATGAGCCATGTTTATGAATTTAAATTGGATAAGTGAAGGAAAGTGGAATGAAACACGGACATATTTGTCATGGAACTGGGAAATGTTGTAAATTGGTTTACAAATGTTAACCATTTATCGAATGCTAATGTTTTAGTTATTTCTCATATTTGGTTTAGTATATCCCTATTGGGCTTTGGCTCACCCTTTTATGGGACATCATTTTCAGGTACAGATGGTATGCCATCTCTAAGGACGTAGCTTGGGAGACTTAGAGGCTGAAAGATCTTTTTGTTGTTATCTTTTTGTATTACATGTAAATCAAGCCAAGGGCTTATTTTGTATTAAGAGTTAGAACTCTTCTTTTGTTGAACCCAAGTGTTGACTTGGAAAGTTGTAAGCCCGTAGGGCATTTACTTTTGCTGTCAACATGTAATACTTTTGTACTTAACACTCTGATGTATGGAATATGATATCTCTTTCTTGTATCATGAATGTATGATTTATGGGTTTATTTTGAGGGCGTTACAGATATATCAGTTAAGTATGTAGCTTCATGGTAAGATGCTTAAACATAGTAAGAAGAATCATTCATAGGCAGTGCACGGGGAGTAAATATTCTTTACTTCCGTACTCTTTGCGACCAAGCTCGAATTGCTCTGAATGACGCCTTACTTCCTGAAAGCACAACGATGGTGAGCTACCCGGCAGGTGTGTTGCCAGAAAACCCTATCTGACGGTCAAGTTGGCACCCATTAAAAAGAGAAGAAATGTATATATATATATATAGAGAGAGAGAGAGTCGTTAGAATTCACTTACCCTTCTAAGAGTCTGATCGTGCCTTTTATCTAGGCTGGCCATGCAGCCTAAGATTGTGTGCGTACTACTTCTGTTGTCTTTCTTTGGACGCGTGGCTGTACTACCCTCTCTTTTCCTTGCACGTGTGCACATCAATATTGCCAAACAACATTGGCCAAACTGCCAAACAGTATTGACGTGTACTTCTAGCAGATTCGTTGCCATACTTCATTTGGCCACGTAGAATGCCCTAACCGAGCAATCACTCCAAAAATCCTTTAGTGTGCTAGCTCCACAGGTTCATATATCGAGCTAATTCAGGTCGGTCTCATGAACATTGTGATAGCCCTATCCCGTATTATACTTTAATTCCTTGATTAAGCATAGGATTATGCGTTTGATGTGAAATTGCATGTTTAATTGTGTGATTCATATGAATGTGAGTTTATATCTATTGTTCGTAGGAAAACCTGTTGAAATTACATCTTAAATTGAAAGCCTTAGAGGCACCAGAAACCAAAACTGATTAAATATTTGTGATTAGAGTAATTTTTAGAGCCTAATGAGAAGATTGGTAAAATTTTGATTCAGAATGAATTAATTTGATTTAATTAAAATGTGTAGATATATATATGTTAAACTTAAGTCTAGAAAGAGCTAGACTCAGCAATTTGTGCTGGAAAGGAAAGAAGAGAGAAAAGAAAAAGAAAAAAGGCTCAAGGAAGAGAGGAAGAAGAGAATTCGAGCTAGAAGAAGAAAACTTAGTGGAAAGCTAGCGAAATTGGAGGAATTGAAGGGAAAATTCCAAAACTTGACTTGAGGTATGTATTATTCAACTAAAACCCTTGGAATAACCCTTCCATTGTTTAAAATCAAGACTTAAAATGGAGATTACACACTCAAATGAGTTAAGGTTTTGAATCATAAGTTTAAATGAACTATATTCATGAAATTGAACTTGGATTCTTTGGATTTGCTTGATTTAAGAGTCAATTTCGCTATATATTGCTTGCCTTGAGTTTGATTGTGAGAAGTTGGACCTTAATCCTTAGATTTGTGTGATTTGAACTCAAAGGGTTACATACAAAGTGAAGATCTAATTAAGCTTGAAAGGAAATGAAGAAAGTCATGAAATCATGGAAGCTAGGGTTAAGATTTTGGAATTGAAGCAAGGTTTAATCCAATTGATCTTGATTTACACTTTAATTATGTATATATATTATGTTTTTGAAGTGGATTTACATGAATTGAGGCATGGAAATGAGTTTGGAAGCTTTAAGCTTGAACCAATTTCAGACTGCTCACTTTAACCCAGAACCGCATGTGTGGCTGTGAGCTTTGCACGTGCGGAACACAGGACAAAATAGAGCATCATTTTCTACGTTAATTGCATGTGTGGCCCGTACGTGGGGCATATTCTGCACGTGCGGCCAGGGACTTCTGCACGTGTGGAAAACAAGGAAAATTCTATTTAACTTTTGTTGACTTCTCCAACCTTTTGGACATGTTTTTGACCACATATAGACCCTTCGGGAAATTAAAAGAAAATTAGAAACCTACCAAGAAATAAAGCGAGTGAATAAAAAGAAAAGTGTATGGATTGAATGAATTGTTTATTGAATTTGTATGTGTACTATATTGTGTAGGTTGCTTGCATGAAGGATCATCGCAAGGCCTAAATCACTGTGAGTAATAAGTTTGTACAGATATGTTCTTAGTTCTTATTTTGAAAACAATATGAAAGTGCATATATAGACTTCTGAAATTGCCTTATGTTATGATATGAATGAGTTTCGATGAATGCTTTACGAATATAATGAAATGTTTTACGAATGTTATATGTTATATGAATGAATGATAAATAAATGTTATATGTGGGCCCGAGGCCATTCTGCTATATGTGGGCCCGAGGTCGTTCTGTAATGTGATGGGCCCAAGGCTGTTTTGTATAATTGGACCCAAGATTGATTGTCAAATTTGAATATGAAGAAAGCTATTGTTTGTTCTAATTTCAAAAAATTATTGTTTTATGTTAAATACTTTCTTTGGTTCTAACCCATTTATTATTCCTTTATGTTATTATTACTCATTGAGCTTCGCTCACCCCGTATTGTATATGAATGTAGGTGATCAACATGGAATTCAACCTTAGAGTCAGCCTCAAGAAATCGTTTATGAGGACCTAGTAGGTCAAGTCTCCAAAAAGGAGCTTTAGTCTTTTCGGTTTTATATTTTATGACAGGACTTTATTTGATTTTGTTATCATAGATATTTAGGATATGTAAGCTTAATGTTGTATGTTGCTTACTATTATGTATATGGGATATGTTTGGATCCATATTATGTACATATGTAAGTGTTTTGTCTAGATCATTCAGGCACTGCTCAATGGACGTTATTTCATATTATTTGCTTCTGCTTCAGGCCCTACTATTATAAATATATTGTATTCTGTATGAGGCCGTAGGTAATCAGGTGATTACTGGCAGATTATGATCCAAACTTTTAGGGGCAGGTTTGGGTAATGACAAACATGTTCTTATCTCGGCCAAGATCCTTACGGCATTGATCTTTAGTTCGCTCGTAGACCTTCAGCTTGGCACTGAGCAGTAGTTTCGCTCTCAAGCCAGCCAACTCATCACCTAGGCATAGTTCTTTAATATAGCTCGGGCCCACATACTGTCTGGTCCGTGCTTGCGACCCAAACCCTACCTAGCTCGGCTGGTCTAAAGACTTGTGTTGGTCTGGTTCCGTCCTGGCACGGCCCAACCTCAGGACTTGTGAGGACTTAGCTTGGCCCAACATTATGGCCGGTGTGTTTAGCTTGGCTCATTTGTTCAGCATAAATTCTCCTCTCAATTCCCCTTAATCCCGTCCGCTTCAGCATGACTGGGATTTTTTTTTTGCTGAGCTAACCCCTACCCAGTTCCGTCATTTGTCCGGTCTAAACCACCCAGATCGTTCCAATGTGCTGGGCTTAGTAGCTTGGTTAATCACAAATTGGTTTGTTCTGAACTCATTACATAATTCGTTCGAGATTTGAGCTTAGCTAGAGAACTCATTAGCCCAACTCATGTGAGTCTTGGCAATATTCTGGATAAACATTATCAACTATTAGGCTATTATCGAGTTGGGCCCACTTCATTTCAGCACATTGGTGTAGACACCCCATTTTTGACCGTCCTCAAGACTTGGACGTCACCGTTGGAACACTCGGTGATTATCCATGTTTGTGTTCGTTTGGAGTTCCCGGAGGTCTCGGCTACGCGCCTTGCCTCAGGATCTCCGAACTCGACCGTTTTGTGTCTGGTTTTGCACCAAACACTTGTGTTTTGCCTTGGAGGGGCAGGGAATGCCTTGTGGGGCATCCCCACACATCACCGGCCATGGGTAGAGGCCACCGGCTGTTGTTTGTGTCCACCGGCAATGTATATTGCCGGCCGGCACTCTTTTTGGCCGACCGGCCATCAATCTTGTCAAAATGGCAATTTTGAGCGGCCGACCACTGTTCATCTACTTTTTGTAGATATTTTGTGCCAGCTGTGATAGCTGGCACCCACCCCTTTCCCCTCCATACACATGTATGGGGGGATTTCCCTCTTGAATGGCTTGTTTTGTAAGCCTTACAAGAGGGAATTGCCTATATAGGAGAGCCTCTTCTCTTTGGCCAAGGGTTAGACTCTTCTTAGACATTTTAGACAGCTTTTGTAAAGCTTGAGTTCTAGGGTTAGGGTTTGATATATATTCTATCTTTATAAGTGTGTGTTTTGTCCTACTTTTGCTCACAAACACACACCAACACACCATCTCTTGGACTTGAGACCTTTAGAGGGTTGTTTTAGTGTTTTGGAGCTGGATTGAAGCCAAAGAAGGCTGTTGGAGCATTGTTTGTGAAGGTGGTCTTCAAGGGTAAGAAACTTCCCTTTTATTCCCCATTTTTGCATTGCTTTTCTACCTATCTTAGAACTGTTTTTGTGTTTAGTGTATAACATAAAAAAGTTCTGTTTTTTAGCCCTCTTGATTGTTTGTTAAGGGTGTTTTGTGGTTTGGAGGAGTTTGACCCCTCTTAAGCCTTGTAAGGCTCCTTTTTGTGCTATTTTGTGCAAGTTTCGGGACTTTGGTGTTTGGGCTTCTTCACCACTGAAATCTTGAGGGATTTCAGTGGTGAAGATGGTGCCTTAAAGTCTCAAAAAGAGGAGGGCCACCCCCTCTCCTTGTTGTCCTTGAAAAGGACCATTTTTAGCCTCTTAAAGGAGCATCTAGCTTAGGCTTTTGTTGATCATGTCTTGGTTGTTTTTTTTCATGCTTATATTGTCATGATTTAACTTTGTATTAAGTTGGTTTTGGTACACCATGCATGCTTAGCATACCTACCATGTAATGCCTTGTTATTGCCTTAATATGCCTTAGGTTGTTAGCCTTTGTTCTAGCATATTTTAGGTTTAGCCTTGTGAAGGTTTTGTGCTTATTTTGCCATGTTTTAGGTCTGTCCATAGTTGCTTGGGTCGATCTTGGCATGCTTAGTATAGTTCCTTTGTATTATGGCTTGTATGCTTCAAGTAGGTGAATGTGTAGCATGCATTGCTTGCATTAATTTAGTGGTTTAGGACCATCCTACATGTCATTTCAGTCCTTAAGACATGCTTGTGTGCTTGCCTTGGTTGCCTCTTTGTTGCTTTAAAAGGTTGTGCCTTGTGCTCCATGTTTTGGCCATTGTATATGCCTTTAGACTTGAGCCACTTAGATGCCATCTAGGGGCACCCTTGGCTTTGTTCAAGCCTCCTTTTGACCTGTTTGAAGTCCCCTTAGCCTTGTGAGGCTTGGTGGGTTTGACCTTGGTCTAAGCCTCTTGGCTTGCCTCAAGTACTTGGACCATTTGCATGCTAATGTTTGTCTTGTTTAAGTTGGTTTAGCACCTCCTATAACATGATTTTAAAGCTTTTCATTGCATGCTAATTGTCTATTGTTCGGTCTCTTTAAGTATGCTTAAGAGTTGCCTTTATATGCCTAAGTGTTGGATCATGAGTGCTTGCATGTTTGTTTGCATTTTGGCCTTCACTTCCATGGTTTTGGCCACTGATTTTGGGCCTAGTTAGAGCTGCCTAATTCATGTTTAAGACCATCATTTGCTTGGTTGCATGCTTACCTTACATGTTTGTACATTGTCCATGTTCATGCTTGCATGCTTGCCCTCATGATCATGTTGCATATTAGCTAACATGCCTAGGATGCATTGTACTTTGCATGCATACCTTGTCCCTTGATTTAGTGATAGGGATTGGGCTTTGGTTTGTTTGTTTGCATTGCATTGCATTTGAAATCAATGTGCACAACTTGGTTCTTTGGGCCATCATGCATGGAAATGCGTGATTGATGGTCCGAGAATCGAGGCACATGCCCCTTCGAGTCACAAACATGATAAGGGGTATGATTGGTGCATACATTGCTTGGATTGCATTGCCATACAAGATTTTGCCCTCTGCTGCTGTGAGTTGCAGGTTCTGCAGAAACTTTTTGCCGACCGGCAATATTTAGTGCCGACCGGCAATGTATTGGTGGCCGATGGCCTCATTTCCAGCCGATGATCACATGCTGCAGCCGGTGGCCATTCTACTCAGCCGATAGTGATCCCCAGTATCTGAAGAAACATCTCTGAGACTTTGGCAGTCTTCAGAAGGGCAGAGCAGGGAAGACAGAGGCAGTCTATGCATGGCAGTGCCATTCCGAGCAGGACCCGAGCATGCGTTGCATCAGGCTCTCCTCCTGAGGCGGTTTATTGTTTTTCCTAGTTTAGTTAGTTGTTAACTAATTAGGCAATTTGTAATATTTAATTAGCTTGAGTAGTTAATTAATTTGTATTATTCTTTTGGTCCCTCCGAGCGAGGGCAAATCTGTAATAAGTGTGGGTGCGTGTGTGTGCATGTCTTCCAATCTCCACTTCTTTCCCCCTTTTATTTACCTGCTTATGATGGTAGATTAGGGCACGTTTAAATTTGCATACCTTATGCCATGCATGCGTGCATCCATGCATTTGTCTTACATGCACCGGGCTCGGTACATCATACAAACTGCATTGTATTTTCAATTCCAAATTGAATACGTGATAATTGTAGCATTTCACATGCCATTTTAGGGTTAGCCAAGCCTACTCTAACTGCATCCTTGCATGTGTTGCATTAGCCACTTAACATGAACTAGGACATGCATATTTGCTAACTAGTTTATTGTTTTGGCATGGAGTACAATGTAAGTATTTATGCTTTAGCATCTCGCATACATGTGAGTGTTAACATGACAGCATGCTTACCATGTGGCTAATTGCTTATGTGAGATAAACTGTTCGATTGCCTGTGGGTGAAGGTTGGATTGCCTGAGTTGGAAAAAACTAGTTGAAATCCGTACTTTAGCCTACTTGCGAGTAGCAAATTTCAAAGCATTTTCTAAAACAAACGGATATGCAATGCTTGTTTCCAAATTAGGCGGTCTAGTCTATACTTGTTTGCTGTGCGCATAACATAGTAAATCTAGGCTAATAACTGGAACAAGAGCACATAAAGTTTTCAAAATCGGATATCACGGTTAGTAGAGGCCGGTCTTCGGACCGGGCGAAAGGGGGTGCTCATAGCTGACCTTCCCTGATCGTACCCAAGCTCCCGAGCCAAAGCAACTTTGGTGATGACGGACACGTGGCCTTTGGCACCGAGTCAGGGTTTCCTAAATTTCCCCATTAAAAAATATTTAGGTGGCGACTCTGTATCTGGCAAAGCAATCCATGTTTGGCACTTCTTTTCAAAAATCTGTTTTTTTCTCAAAACGATTTGCCAGAGTTGGACTCTTTTGTTCAGATTAAGAACCGCAACAAACAAAAAGGGAGTCCGAACTGTAGAGCGAGGCCCAAGGGCGCGTCTACAATTGGTTATGGACCTATCCTTACTTGGTCAATGGCGTACGACTGACAACATTAGCTCAGTCGTCCTTAAGCATGTCCAGATTTGGTCATTGTAGATTTGTGAGGGCCTATCTCGATTAGTCTTGAGAGCTTCTGTGGTTGGTTGTCTCTGTGTTTTCGTCATTCGGACCAGACTCGCATTAAGACTAGCTCGGTTTTACCATGCCTTGCTTGGTCCAAGAATAGAATGGTTGACTACATATCTTGATCTTAGTGATTGGTCGATAGAATTATGCAAAACGAGCTTATTCCAACTCTATTGCTCTTTAGCTCGACTGGTTGCAATTAGCGATCTCACAACTCGGTTGGCATTAATTTGCTTCGTCTCCATCTCGATCATGAGTTATTGCTTGGTCATGAACCACTCTGGCCTGACACTTGATGTCATGGGCTCACCTTTGCTAGGCTTAACTTTGGAGACCTTGTAAATGGACCATGCAAACGAACTTTGCTAGGCTTTACTTTTGTGACCTTGCAAACGGACTTTTCTAGGCTTAACTCTGGCGACCTTGCAAATGACATGCAAGTGTCAGCCGAAGAATCGATGCATGATGTTGATCGTGCAGTATGGACAAATATCAAGCTATTGAGATTGACCCTACAACTTCCCTCTAGTCTTGGCTCCTGCTTTAACTTACAAAGGCAAAACAGTGACCCAAGCTAAATGGATTGCCCCTGGACCATGTCCACTGCTCAGTTATAATTCTCTTCGACTGAACAAACCATTAGTTTTTCGCCGCAAGTTGGCGAGCAAAATCGGTTAGGCAATTTCTTAGTGAGCAAAGTTAGCTTAACAACATTTTTGGCGAGTATCAGCACAACAACTTCTTGGCGAGCAAAATCGGCTTAGCTTGGTAACTTACTTCTCGGCAAGCAAAATCATCTCAGCAACTTACTTTTCGGCGAGCAAAATCAACTCGGCAAGGAATTCTAAAGTTGGCGAGCAAAATTAGCTCGACAACTTACTTGGCAAGCAAAATCAGTGCAATAACTTCTTGGCGAGCAAAATTGGCTTAGCTTTGCAACTTCTCGGCAAGCAAAATCAGCTCGGCAAGGAGTTCTAAAGTTGGTGAGCAAGGTCAGCTCGGCAAGACTTCTTGGCAAGTAAAATCTGTTCGGCAAGGCTAAAGTTGGAAAACAAAATCTACCTGGGAACTTACTTTGCGATCAAAATTAGCATAACAACTTCTTGGTAAGCAAAATTGGCTTAGCTGAAACTCATTTCTTAGCGAGCAAAATTAGCCCGACAACTTACTTTTCGGCGAGCAAAATTAGCTTGGCAAGGAAT
This sequence comes from Camellia granthamiana, assembly GCA_036172215.1. NCBI lineage: Eukaryota > Viridiplantae > Streptophyta > Magnoliopsida > Ericales > Theaceae > Camellia > Camellia granthamiana. Next base: position 68,376,909 of record CM069913.1, on the reverse strand, counting down.
TCTAAAGTTGACGAGCAAAGTGAAGTCGACATGACTTCTTGGCAAGTAAAATATGCTTGGTAAGTAATTCTAAAGCTGGCGAGCAAAATTAGCTAGACAATATGATTCTTGGTGAGCAAAATTAGCTTTGCAAGGAATTCTAAAGTTGGCAAACAAAAATCAGCTCTATAACTTACTTCTTGGTGAGCAAAATTAGCTCGACAAGGAATCTCAAAGTTGGCAAACAATGTTAGCTTGGTAACTTATTTATTGGCGAGCAAAATCAGCTCAGCAAGGAATTTCAAAGTTGGCGAGCAAAGTTAGCTTGGCAAGACTTCTTGGCGAGCAAAATTTGCCCGATAAAGAATTCTAAAGTTAGTGAGCAAAATCAGCTTAGTAAAACTTCTTAGTGAGGAAAATCAGCTCGGCAAGGAATTTCAAAGTTGGTGAGCAAAGTCAGCTTGGCAACTTGCTTCTTGGTGAGCAAAATTAGCTCGGCAATTTACTTCTTGGTGAGCAAAATCAGCTCGGCAAGACTTCTTGGCAAGCAAAATTAGCTAGACAAGGAATTCCAAAGTTGAACAAAACACTAACTTTCATTTTGCCGAGCAAAATGAGCCTTGCAAGGAATTTGGTGAACAAAGTTAGCTCGGCAACTTACTTCTTGATGAGTAAAATTAGATCAGTTAGGAATTCTAAAGTTGGCGAGAAAAATTAGCTAGGAAACTTACTTCTCGGCGAACAAGATTAACTTGGCAAGATTTCTTGGCGAGCAAAATCAGCTTAGCAAGAAATTTCAAAGTTGAACAAAACACCAACTTTCATCTTATCGAGAAAAATCAGCCCGGCAAGGAATTCTAAAGTTGGCGAGCAAAGTCAGATCGATAATATTTCTTGGCAAGAAAAATGTGCTTAGCGAGGAATTCTAAAGTCGGCGAGTAAAATTAACTCGGCAACTTACTTCTAGGCGAGTAAAATCTGCTCAGCAATTTACTTCTTGGCGAGCAAAATCAGCTCGGTAAGGAATTCTAAAAGGAAAATTAGCTCGGCAAGGAATTTCAAAGTTGGCGAGCAAAGTCAGCTCGACAAGACTTCTTAGAGAGCAAAATCTACTCGGCAAGGAATTCTAAAGCTGGCGAGCATAATCAGCTTGGCAAGATTTTTTGGCGAGCAAAATCAGCTACGTAAGGAGTTCCAAAGTTGAACAAAACACCAACTTTCATCTTGCCGAGCAAAATCAACCCAACAAGGAATTCCAAAGTTGATCAAAACCATCAATAAACCTCTTGTTGAGCAAAATCCGCTCAGTAAGGAATTCCAAAGTTAAATAAAACACCAACTTTCATCTTGCCAAAGCAAAATCAGCCTCACAAAGAATTTTGATCTTTTTATCGAAGTAATCGTTAGGTTTGCTCGGCAAGGCGAAAATACAACAATTTTCAAGAAAACAATCTACTTGTCATTACATGAATAGTAGGAAGGTTACAAAAGTGGAACTAAAAATAAAACTTCAGATTGGTAGTGTTCCACATTCTGGAAATAGATCGGTCGTTTATATCCTGTGAGTTTTATGTCCCTTTTCCTCGGCTTTTTTATCGATGTCTTTCAAAACCGATCTCCCCAGATCTCTTCAATTGATCACTTCTCAAGGAGGGACATCTTCGATTGCTAGGCCATTTGGCAAGGTCAGCTTTTGAGGAGCCACTTTGACCCTTTCATCAACGTAGTGATGCAAATGCCATATAGCCACCAACTCTTCCAAGTGTAGTTTGAGCGGCATACAATCTTCTGTTTGGTGCCCTCTCATTATGAAAGGTGTAATGGTATCTTGGATTGAACCCTTTCTAGGCATCCCCGAACCTGGCCGGCCACTGGACACATTCCTCGTCTCGAATTTCACTTAATATGCGATAGATCGGTATCTTGAAGACCATAGTGATGCCAGACTAGGCTTTCAACTTTCTCTTGGCATCATCCTTCGCGTTATGCAAGTTATTAACTTAGTCATTGTTGCGATTTTTATTCTTGTTATTGCGGTTGGCACCGCAATTTTGATCTCTCCCATGGTTGTTAGGGCGGCTATCTTCTTGTCTGACCGCATGGGCCTTCTCTACAACTCTTTTGTCCGCCGCTACTTGATTTCTCTTCTCGGTAACTGCGGCTGCGTCGTCCTCAACTCGGATGTGTTTGTTGATCCTTTGCATCAATATCTCCATTGTTGTGGGCTGCACTTAACTGAACAATTGCCAAGTTTGTAGGGCAATCAAGGATCTTATTGTAGGTATTCTAGTATTTGGCGTTGTACACCTTCAATGAATTTCCTAGTTCTATTTTCACACCCAAAAGGTGATCGACTTCTTTTGGCATCTTGTTGTTATTTTGAACCTAGTGACGAATGCCTTGGCTAACTGTTGCCATCTCTCTACGCTCTCCTCGGTAACCTCTCGAACCATTTTAGGCCTAATTCTCCCAAACTTATTGGGAAAATAAGGCACATCAGGGCATTGTTCCGTCTATGTCTAGTTATAACCTGCTGATAATGGTTAATGTGCATGTACGGGTCAATTTTTCGATCATAAAGCATAAATTTGGGCTAGTGGTAGCCGACGGGAAATGGCGTATTCTCAATCTCAAGGCAAAAAGGGTGGTGTAGACACCCCATTTTTGACCGATCTTAAGACTCAGATGTCATCGGTTGAGCGCTCGGTGATTGCGCATGTTGTGCTCGTTTCGAGGTTTCAGAGTTCTTGGCTGAGAGCCTCACCTCCGGACCTCTTGACTCGGTCTGTGGACTAAGTCTTGTTTTCTCTTCCTGGAGGGAGGGAGAGGTCTTGTAGACTATCTCTCAGTGGTCGTAGATTGCTTTTCGTGGTTGTAGGCCACTGTTCCCGTTTGGAGACTAGTTTCCGATTTTCGGAGCCGTCGGCCGTGTGCCTCAGTTCGGGACCGCTTAACATTCTCCGTTTGGCATGGTTTTTGGTACACACCTTGTTTCCTCTGTCTAGAGGGACACTATGGTCCGGGAAACCACTTTTGTGGTCGTACGCGACTTTTCGTGCTCAACAGCTAGTTTTCAAGGCCCCGGGCCGCGCGTCTTGCCTCCCGAACTCTCGTTTTGCATCCGTGTTGGTTCGTTCTTGGCACGAACCTTGTTTTCCTTGTTTGGAAGGTGGTACAAGGGTGGGAGACCAGCTTTTTTCCTTGGAAACCACTTTTCTCCCCGCCAGCCGATTTTCTGGTTGGGAAGCTGGTTTTCTTGGTCTTTGGGCCACATTTTCTAGTTTCCCACCCCACCATTAGCTTGCTTTCAGTGTGGAGACAACCATTACCCCTGGCCGACCACCTTTTTTCTGGGAAACCACTTGCCCTGGTCGGCCGACTAGGGAAAGTGGTCGGCCGACCACCTTTTCTGGTCGGCTGGTTTCCTCCTGTTTTGTCAGATTGTGTGGATGCCAGCTGTGCCAGCTGGAAGGCACAGACTGTATCCTCCATACACGTGTATGGAGGATTTGCATCCAAGCTCTTAGCTTCTTGAGGAAACTTTAGCTTCAAACCTCTATAAGACAGGCCCTCCCTCTCCTTGAACCAGGTTCAAAAATTGGCTAAGGCAAAAATATATCTCTCTCTCTATATCTCTACATTTTGGGTTCAAAAGTGCGTTGTTCTTGACCTATTACACCACACCTCATAGCCATACACCTCCACCATTGATCTGAGGTTCTTGGAGGGTATTTTCAGAGGTTGAAGAGTTGGTTTTTGGTCCCAAAACTTGCTGGTTTTGCTGAGCTTCAAGGGTAACTCCTTTTCTCTCTTTTTAAGCTCTATCTTGATCATTCTCTTAGCCATACTTGCATGCATATTTAGGCTTTGTTGTCAACTGAAAAAAGCTTCATATTTAAGTGTTTTTCATGTTTGTTTAAGGCTCTTTTGGTGTTGAGGGTCATCTACCCTCTTGCATGCTCTATTTAGCCTTGTTTTGTGCCATGCCATAAGACCTTTATGTTGATCTTTGCTTGGCCTTTTAGCCACTAAAATCCAATGGATTTTTAGTGGTTGGAATGTGGTTTTGAGGGCCTAAATCAGAGAGGGGAGACCCTATCTCTTTTGGCCTTGTTTGTTTGCATTTTTGGCCTTTCAAAAGAGCACATACTTTCATACTTCCAAGGCTTGGTTCAGGCCCTTTTTAGTGACTTTTGGGACCTGCCTAGACTCTGTCTATGGCTGGTTTGGTCACCTTGTGTTTGCCTCTTGCATGTGTAGAATAATCCCTTTCATGGCTTATCAAAGTAGCACCTCATTCTTGCATGTATTGGTCATGTCTCAGTGGATTTTTGGCCATCATTTGGCATGCCATGATTCTATCTTTGGCTGGTTTGGTAGCCTCTCATATGCTTCATATGCTTGTAGTGTGAATCATGTTTACTAGCTTGAATTGCATGATGTTTTGGCCCTCTATTCTAGCATATTTTGGCCATGATCCAAACTGATTTTGTTCATATTTTGGGCTGCCTTAGCTCTGTTTTGAGGCCTCTTGGTTGAATGATGCTTGCCTTGCATGCTTGTAATGTAATAGCCTTGCCTAGCTTTGAGTTTTTGAGGTCCCTTGCATGCTTAACTTGAGGTATTTGCATGTTTTGGCATTATGAGGAATGTTATTTTAGAGCTTATTTCTTGGCCATATTCTCATGTTTGTCACTCTTTCAATGTGCTTGAGAGTTGCATCATTATACCCCATTTGTGAGCCATTGCATGAGTTTCATTTTTGTGCCTTTCAAGCCATCATCTTAGTTCACTTTTGCTCCTATTCTAGCCTGCATAGGGTCTGTTTGGAGTTGGTTTGGCCATTTGAGCATTTCCTTGCATGCCTATAGTGTAATACACTTCACTAGTTTCGGTGCTTGAGCCATTCAACATGCATTGTGTGAGTTGTTTACATCATTTGGAGTCATTTTGTATGCCATTTCAGAGTTGGAACATGTGTCCTTGCACTCCATATTTCATCATTTTCAATGCATTTGGAAAGTTGTGTTTTATGCCTTAGGCTTGGGGCCATTGCATTGGGCATGTTTGCATGAGTTTTGGAGCCTTGTTTTCATCATCTTTGGCCACTGATTTGGGTGTGGCTAAGGCCCATTCATTTTGGTTTAAGTCCATTTTGCATCGAGTATGCCATTGTAGTTCATAGCATTGAGTATGCCACGTTGTCGCATGATTGATCATTACATTGTGCATGCCTTGTTCATCTCATTGTGTATATTAGTTCCATGTGCATTGTGTATGCTAGTGTCATGAGCATTGTGCATGATAGTTGCATGTTTGCATGTTATCCCTTGCATGTTTGCATCACTTAGTTACATTGCGTTAGGATTGCATGCTAGATTTGGATTTGTGCATGCCATGTTTGTTGCATTGTGTTCGGGATAGGAGTTAGTCCGAACACGGGAAACGAGGGACGTCTCGTACTCAAAGTGACGAAACGTGCCTCGATTTCCGGTCGCCGACATTCTTGACTACCCATGATGGAGTTGTTGGCTTTAGGTACTTGTATGTGTATTCATTTCACATTGAGTCGTGCAATTCAGCTCCTCGGCCATCATGCATCGAAATGCGTGATTGGTGGCCTGAGGGTTGAGGACTACACTCCCTTGAGCTTATGCAATGATGGGGAGAGTGGTCGTGCACACATGTGTTGCAAATACTTTGCCATCTCTCTCTCTTGCCTTCTGTTGCAGAAAACCAGAAACCAGGGGCAGAAACTAGTCGACCGACTAGATTTAGTGGCTGGCCGACCACTTTTTCTGGTTTTTCACCACAAAAGTGGTCGGCAGGTGGTCTCCAAGGCCAATTGCTGGTCGGCAGCCTTCCCACAGATTCCCAAGGTGGAGTTTTAGCCTTCTGGAGCTTTATGCAGTGTTCTGAGGTCAATTGCAAATAGTGGCAAGTCGGGGCGTCGCGAGGGATTTCTGAACAAAGCAACTCGAGCATGCATGCATCCTTTGTCATCCAAAACAGAGCTAAGGCAGCCTATTTCATTTAGTGTACATGCTTATTTAAATTGTTTACTTAGTTAATTTGTTGATTAATTAGAGTTGTGTAATAATTAGCTGTAGCTTGTTATTCATTTCGTTGTGTAATAACTAGTTTAATTAGATTAGCTTAGATTAGCTAGCTGGTTCTGTATTATTTACTCAAACCCTCCGTCAAGAGGGCGAATTTTGTAATAAGTGTGCGTGTGTGTGATGTATATCTTCCAACCCCCATTTCTTTCTCCCTTTTATTTACCAGCTTAAGATGGTTAGTTTTAGGGCATGTTTCAATTAGCATCCTTATGCTCGCATGTTTGCATCCATTCATCTGTCTTGCATGCACTGGGCTCAGCGCATTATACTAACTGCATTGTATTTCAATTCCTGTTTGAATACATGTATCAAATTGCATTTCACATGACATTTTAGAATAGTCGAGCCTATCTTAGTTGCATTTTGTATGTGTTGCATCAGGCATTCTTGACATAGCTAGGATCATGCATTGATTTCTAACATAGCTTTTGTTTTGGCTCGGAGTACTCGGTAAGTGTTTATGCTTTAGCATCCTTGCATGTGTGTGAGTGACTGCCATGATAGCATGCTTGCCATGAGGCTAACTGCTTATGTGATATAACTGCCTGAATGCCTGTGGGCGAAGGTTGGATTACTTGAATTGGAACAATTCATTGATTGCGAGTTTTAAGCCCACTTGAGGGTGGCAAAATCCACATTTTAGCCTACTTGCGAGTAGCAAACCACTTTCAAAAACAAACATGAGATGTTTTGTTCCAACTTAGGCGATCCAGTCTATACTTGTTTATCGTGCGCATAACATAGTAATTCTAGGCTAATAACCGGAACAAGAGCGCATGTGTTTTCAAAAACAACATATCATGTTAGTAAAGGCCAATCTTTGATCGGGCGAGCGGGGGTGCTCATTGCATGATCTTTCCCTCTCGTACCCAAGTTCCTGAGCCGAGGCAACTTTGGTGATGACGGACACGTGGCCCTAGGCACGAGTCAGGGTTTCCTAAATTCCCAAAAAAAAAATAAAATATTTAGGTGGTAACTCTGTATCTGGCAAAGCAGTCCATGTTTGGCACTTCTTTCTAAAAATCAGTTTTTCAAAACGATTTGCCGGATTAGACTCTTTGGTGATTTATCGGACTTGAATTGCACTTTGCGAGATTAGATTCAGAACCGTGACATGGGGTCCGAACTGTAGTAAGCCCAATGAACAAAACGGGATTTTCCCGGGACGTTCGAGCGCGTTTACAGTTTCTGGCGACTCTGCTGGGGAGTTAGAGAACTTGACTCGAATTCATGATATCTTGTTTTGATTACGCTTATATGTTTCTTTGCATTGCATTTGCATTGGTGCGCCTAGGACACCGTGTTTGCCATCTGCTATTCCTGAACGGTTTGTCGGAGGCTCGCTTTGAGAAGCGTGCCATAAGGCTGACCGGTTATGGGCTCTGCCACGATGGGAACACAAACCCCAGTTTTTACCGGGGCACCCTTTTTGACCATTCGACCTAGTGCATATTCGGAAACCATAGTGACCATTCCAAGTTAGGACAGGTTGCTTACCCGATTGTAGGTTGTTTGAAACCGCTGCGTGTGTAGTGAAACCCTAGCTCCTGACAAAATAGGACAGGGAAACCCTACCCCAACATAGGGGTGTTTTTGGCTCTCACTTGCTTGCTATGTGCTTTTAGAGTGCGTCTCTACAGCAATGCATGTATCAGTTTGCAAGTCTGGGCATCAGGCCTGCGGGCATCAGCATCAGTGTTTTGAGAATGAGTTATATCTGCAGGTATCAGATTCAGATTTGGGGCAGTGATTTGGAAACAATGATCAGTAGTTGAGAACAGTATATTCAGCTTACAAATGCCAACTGTGTGTTGTATTTATTTAAGCCGTTATGCTGTCCATTTTTTGGTTGTTTATTTTCTTATTATGCTTTATTTATCTTTTTGCTAGGTAGTTTAGCACAATTGCTTCCAACCAAGCAGATATTCCCCAAGCACTCTGGACTAGAGGTCGCAGACTCCATCGATCTGAGGATCTGGTAGACAAACAACCAGTGTTCGATTCTTTACCCCCGGTTACTAGATGGAGGGTAGTTAGGCAGAGGATATCAGTTCAGCAGTCAGTTCAGAGGGCTTTGTCTACCCCACCTGAGTATAGTAGGGATCAGAGTTCTGTTTCTCCCGCAGAGAGGGAACATATACCGGTAGTTCAGCTAGATCAGGGTAGTATGGTAGGAATCGAAGAAATGATGCGTCAGCTCTAGGAGAGCATGAAAACCATGCAGCAAGACGCTGCTCGTCAAGCAGAATTTGCCAAACAGCAGGCTGAGATCATGGCCCAACAGGCAGAGCTAATCACCAGACTACAACAGCAAGCCGGGGGCATCCGCTTCACACCAAGCTCCTCCCCCGCCAAGGGTTCCAATACCCGAGGAGACACCAAATGTCCAGGAAGAAACGGACATTCCGACAGGGCCGGCTCTGCCCCCAATCCTACCCCAGCTATCCAAAACACCTATCAACCTACCGGATTCTCCCTTTGAGTTCGAGGTGGACCCCATAACATTAAAAGTGAGCAAGCTTGAAAAGATGTTCAAGAAATCTCAGGGTGTCAAGTCTATTCCAGATATCGAAGATGGGTACACCGACACAGCCGTGACGTTGCCGGACCGGTTTAAGATGCCACACATTGACCGTTTTGATGGATCCGGTGATCCTATAGTACATCTGCGGTTGTTTTCGGACATACTAAGGCCGATGGGCCTCACCAGATTACAGAAGCTTTCTTTATTCAGCCGAACCCTGTCGGGTGTAGCGGCCATCTGGTACGCAAAACTGGAAGATTCCGTCAAGAGGAATTGGGATGAGATGGCCGAGGCCTTCGTAGCTCAATACTCCTATAATACATAGATTGAGATCATAACTCGTGATCTTGAGACGACTAGATAGGAGGCGAATGAGAGCTTTTCTGACTTCGTAACTCGTTGGAGGGCCAAGGCCTCAATGATGACCATTAGGCCGACTGACAAAGATCAAATACGGATGGTCGTGCGCAACCTTCAGCCCAAGCTCATGCAGAGAATGATCGTCCTCCCTCACCCCACTTTTGTAGATCTGCATGAGATTGGGATGCAGATCGAGGACGCTTTGAAACAAGGTCTGATTGATAATGACAGAGAACAGCCTAGGAGGACCTTCAACCGCAATGCAAATGCAGGCACAAGCAGTGCTGCAACTGCCAGAGCGTCAGAAGTAAGCATGGTCACCACCACTCCCCCAAGAGCCCTTGCGGCTACACCATTTACCGGTGCGTCCGGAAGCAACCCACAAACAACCAAGTACCAACCTCGAGGCCAAAGAACCTTCACTCCATTATACATGCCCCTGTCCAAAGCTCTGGGGGTTTTAATTAGGAAAGGGCACTTGAAGCCCCTGGAGCCGCGACCATTACCAGAAACACTTCCCCTCTCCCATAACCCAGCCAAATACTGCGCCTTTCACCAGCAGCATGGTCACAACACCAACCATTGCTTTAGATTGCGCCATGAGATTCAGGATCTCGTTGACAACAGGGTGATCGTGCCTCCTGAGAAACCGAATGTCACAACCAACCCTCTCCCACCACACAACCAAGCTCCACCTCCCAAACGCATCAACTCAATCCAAATTGGGGTCGTGTCATACGACCCTAGCTTATATATCACCCCGTCTCACCTACCCAAGCCAGAGGTGTTCATTCCCGACAGCACTGACTTGTGCATGTTGGACATCTCTCGAACCCAACCTGAACCAATGGTGGTGACTGTCGAAGACAACACAGGGATGACTTCGGAGGAAAATGGGACTAGTGATTCAGGGTCTGAGGAATTTGGGAGCTTTACTTAGGAGGTGTACAATCCGGGTGGCTACATTATGTCAGTGGGCCAGGTTAGGCCGAATGTGGAATTGCCAATAAGGGCAGAGATCTGTGTAGTACGGGGGAATGAGCTTGATCAGAGGGTAGATGACTTAGCAGCTCTGGAAGGAGACATTACTAACCTTTAGCTTTTTAACGAACAAGATCCAGGAGACATGACAGTCAACTGGTTTGATTTTGATGGGTCAGCAGAGGTTACAGGGTGGCTTGACGACCAACTAGATATTGTTGAAGAAACTCAGCCGGAACAGGGTCTGTCAAGGACAAGAACATCAGCTGTGGCCGGAAGGGCTGGAAATCAGAATGCATCGCCGGAGAGCGCCGGTGCCAAGAATTTCGCTTGGGATTTGGGCATTTTGAATACAGGACATGTTGAACAGCAGGTTGCACTGATGCAGTTGGAAAGGGAAGGGATCGAAGATTTTGAGAGAGCCAGAAAGGCCAACGCCCTCGTGGGGACTAAACGTGCTGTGTGCACAAGAACAGAGCATGCTATGAGCACATGGACGGAAGGTGGTGTTGTGGGTACAAGGACAGTTGTAACGGAGCCGAACAGGTGTCTGTTGGCTGCCGATGGAATGTGGTGGGAAGCTGATGACCTATGTCTCGCCCACACCGATGAGGACTGGGGGAGCAATCAACCAGATGATACCTGGTATATTGGTGACGTCGACCATATGACTAGGAGTGGGCGGTATTTCAAGCCCCTGCACCTAGATCAACCAGAGGCATCTGGGAAGGACAAGGAGTCGGAGAAGCAGAAAGAGAAGTTACTTGAAGAAGAGGCCGTGCTGAAGCAGCTGAAAAAGATACAAGCAGACATCTCCATCTGGGGACTGCTTATGGCTTCCCGTGTTCATAGACAAGTTGTCCTATCGGCAATGGACAAGGCCAAACTCTCAATAGACACCACGCCTGAACAGCTGGTGGGATTGGTTTTTCCGGGAGGGGCTTCCCCGATGTTGACCTTTTCCAACAAGGAACTGCCACCTGAGGGCAAAAATCATAACAAACCGCTTTACATCTCTGTGGAATGTAGAAGCAAATGGATACCGCTGGTTCTTGTCGACACGAGATCCACTATTAACGTATGCCCATCAAGGACGGCATATGCAATCGGATTGAAGCCTGTGGACTTCGTGCCAACAGCCCAGGTGATAAGGGCATATGATAACACAAACAGAGAGGTGATGGGGACTGTGAAAATTCAAACTCAGGTTGGTCCGGGACAACACAAAATTGACTTTCACGTCTTGGACATTCCCGCAACCTTTAATCTACTCCTGGGGCGGCCGTGGCTGCACCAGGTGAAGGCAGTCTCTTCCACCTTGCATCAGATGTTGAAATACCCCCACGGGAAGGGGGTGGCTATTGTTTTTGGGAATTCGTCAATCCATCCGCCGCCAGAAGTGTCTACACCGGTTTTGGAAATCGAGCACGGCACGGAGGATGTGTTCCTATCCGAATTTACCCTAGCCGAGGCTCGGGTCTATAGACACCCCATTTTTGACCGTCCTCAAGACTTGGACGTCATCGTTTGAACACTCGATGATCATCCATGCTCGTGTTTGTTTTGAGTTCTTGGAGGTCTCCGCTATGCGCCTTGCCTCAAGATCTCTCAACTTATCTATTTTATGCTTGGTCATGGACCAAACACTTGTGTTTTTGCTTCTAAGGGAAGAGGGTGGCTTGTTTTCCATCCCCTCAACCCACCGGCCATGGCATGAGCCCATTGGCCCCTTTTTCTTGCCACCGGCCAAGAGTGTTGGCCAGTCGGCACTATATTTGGTCGGCCGGCACTTGTGTTGGTCGATCGGCCATTTTTGGTGGCCGAACCTTGTTCATCTGCTTTATGCAGATATTTTATGCCAGCTGGTGCAGCTGGCATCCACAATTAACCCCCTCCATACACGTGTATGGAAGGATTTGCTCTTTGTTTGGCTTCTCTTGGAAGCCTTAGAATTTGAGCCTCTATAAAGAGGGAGCCCCTCTTTCCTCCTTCAAGGTTCAGAAAAATTACTATTGAGAGGATAGATATAGTGTTGTATCTATTCTTCCTTGTTTAGCTTTGTTTTGTGTCTAAAAGAGTAGTATTGTCTTACTATTGCACACAAACACCCAGCAATACACCTTCTCTTTGTTACTGAGGTATTAAAGGGTTGGTTTTGGTGTTCTTGGGTGGGTTTGAACTCAGAAAACCTGCTGGAGCTTGATTCTTGAAGAGGTCCTACAAGGGTGAGTTCCTTGCTTTAGATACCCCATTCTTGTTTAAGCTTTTAACCCTTCTTGCTTATTGTTTTGAGCTTAGATTATAACTGATAAAAGTTCTGATTTTTAGGGCTTAAGACCTTTGTTTGAGGTCATTTTTGTGTTTGGGGTTGTTCCCTCCTCTTAGGCCTTGTTTTAGGCCATCCTTTTTGGCCCTTGCCCTTAGCTTTGCATGGCCTCTCTACCACTGAAATCCAGAGGATTTTCAGTGGTGGAGAGGTGGTTTTGATGTCTTAAATAGGAGAGGGTCATCCCCTCTCCTTGTTGTCTTTCATGCTTGCATAAATGGCTTATGTTTGTAGCATGTGTACTTAGCTTGTTTTAGCTTTATTTCAGTATATATTAGGCTTTGTTTTGCCATGATATAGAACTTTTTTGAGTTGGTTTAGACATACCATGCATGCTTCATGTACTTGTCTTGTAATCCCATGATTTGCCTTAACATGCACCATGTTGTAACATGCCTTTTTAACATGATTTTGGCTTAACTTCATGAAGCTTCTAGCTTTGTTTTAACATGCTTAAGCTCTGTTCTTCATTGTTTTGGTCATGCTTGCATTGTTTTGTATAGCTACCATACAACCTAGCTTGTTAGCTTTAGGTGCTTAAGTCACTAGCATGCTTTACTTGGGCCATTTCAGTGATTTGGAATCATTCGTCATGTTATTTCAGCCCATGTTTCATTTGTCATCCTTTCAATGTCTTGAAGAGTTGGTGTCTTATGCTCCATGATCGGGTCATTGTGCATGCCCTTATGCTTAGGTCATTTATGTGCCACCTCAGGGGATTTTTGAGTTTGTTTTAACATGCCATAAATATGATTTTGGTTGTTTAAATCATACCATGGTTGGTTGCATTAGGTGTAGTGTAACACCTCTTTTGTGGCCTTGTATGCCTCATGTTTTGCCCCTTTGTTTTAGCTTGTTTTAGCTTTGGTCATTGCATGTTTTAGGCTTACTTTGCCATGCTTTAGGACTGTTTTGGGTCATGCTCACCATATGCTCTTTGTTTTGGGTAGCTTTGGTTCAAGTCCCTTGACTAGTCGTAGGTTTTAAACCTTTAAGCATGCCATGCTTGATTTGTTTGTGTGATTTGGCATCACTCCTAGCATCATTTCAGAGCATGTAATGTTATCACATTTTGCATGCTTTTCATTCCTTTTAAGTGTTCTTAAAAGTTGCTCTACAATGTTTAAAGTAATGGACCATTAATATGCATGTTTGTATGAGCTTTTGTCCCCATTTCCATAGCATTTTGGCCACTGATTTGGACCTATTTGAGAGCTGTCCACATTGGTTTAAGACCATCCCCACATGTTGTTGCATGCTTGCCTTGTATGTCGTCACATACTTGTTGCATATTTGGTAAATTGCATGTTGTAGCATGCGAGTTCAATTTGTGTCTTGTTGTGTACTTAGTTCATGACATGTAGTTGCATGCTTAAGTTGTAATGCATTTGGCATGCATTCTCCCTTTTCTTAGTTGCTCAACATGTTGTCACATGTTTGTCATTGGCATTGTTGTTACATGCCTAGCATGCTTATTTGTTTAGGTTGTATGCCTATTGCACATTGCTTGTTTGCATGCTCATGTTGCATTAGCTTGTTTGCATGCCTAGGTTGCATAGCATTAAGCATGCATCCCTTGCCTCTTGATCAACTATGATGGAGGTTAAGGCCCCCTTTCGTGTTTATGTGCATTCATTGTACATTAATTTGCACACTCGGCTCCTTTGGCCATCATGCATTGAAATGCGTAATTGATGGCCCGAGGGTCGAGAACCATACTCTTTTGAGTCTCAAACATGATACGGAGGGTGGTGGTGCAAACATTGCCTTGAAAATGCATTGCCATGCTCTGTCTGTCCTTTGCTACAGCAAAATAGGATTCTGCAGGAATAGATGGCCGGTCGGCCATCTTCAATGCCGGCCGGCTATGTATTGTTGGCCGATATCCCCACAAATGGTCGGTGACCAGTTACTCTTGGCCGGTGGCATAATCTCTTGGCCGATGGCCTTTCACAGCACCCAGAAGGTGATTCAAAAGCATCCTTGAGACTTGTGCAGTCCTCAGAGGTGCAAAGCAGTGTAAACAGAGGCAACATGTGACATGGTAATGGATTTCCGAGCGAAGCCGTCCAAGCACGCATGCATCCCTTTTCCCGAGGCTATTTTACTGCTTTAATAGCTTAGTTAATTTGTTTAATTAGTTAAGTGTTGTGTAATAATTAGTTAACTCGTTAGTTAGTTAATTATTTGATTTGTATTATTCTTTCGGTCCCTCCGTCGAGAGGGTGAATTGTGTAATAAGCGTGCCTGTGTGTGATGCATGTCTTCCAACCCCCACTTCTTTCTCCCTTTTACTTAACTGCTTATGATGGTTAGTTCTAAGGCATGTTTCAATTAGCATCCTTATGTTATGCATGTTTGCATACATTCATTCGTATTGCACGCACCGGACTCGGCGCATCATACTAATTGCATAGTATTTCAATTCCAACTTGGATACGTGTATTGAGTTGTCAGATTTCACATACCATTCTTAGATTAGCCGAGCCTGTTCTAGTTGCATTTTTTACATGTGTTGCATTAGCCATCTTAACATGAACTAGGATCATGCATGATTCCTAACTAGTTTCTTGTTTTAGCTCGGAGAACACTGTGAGTGTTGATGCTTTAGCATCTTGCATGTGTGTGAGTGTTAACATGACAACATGCTTACCATGAGGCTAATTGCTTATGTGATATAACTGCCTGAATGCCTGTGGGTGAAGGTTGGATTGCTTGAATTGGAACAATTCATTGAAATCCGTGATTTAGTCTACTTGCGAGTAGCAAACGTCAAACCGCTTTCCAAACAAACGGATATGCAGTGCTTTGTTCCAAATTAGGCGATCTAGTCTATACTTGTGTGTTGTGCGCATCACATAGTAATTCTAGCTAATTAACTTGAATAAGAACACATATGTTTTCAAAACAAAATATCATGTTTAGTAGTGGCCGATCTTTGATCGGGCGAGCGGGGGTGCTCATAGCTGACCTTCCCCAATCGTACCCAAGTTCTCGAGCCGAGGCAACTTTGGTGATGACGGACACATGGCCTTAGGCATGAGTCAGGGTTTCCTAAATTTCCCTAAAATAAAATATTTAGGTGGCGACTCTGTACCTGGCAAAGCAGTCCATGTTTGGCACTTCTTTCTTAAAAATCAGTTTTCCAAAACGATTTGCCGGATTTGGACTCTTTGGTGATTTATCGGTCTCGCATTGCACTTTGCGGGATTATATTCAGAACCGTGACATTTGAGTCCGAACTGTGGTAAGCAAGGCCCTCGGGGCGAGTCCACAGTTTCTGGCGACTCTGCTGGGGAGTTAGAGAACTTGACTCGAACTCATGATATCTTGTTTTGATTACACTTATGTGTTTCTTTGCATTGCATGTGCATTGGTGCGCCTAGGACTCCGTGTTTGCCGTATGCTATTCCTGAACAGTTTGCCGGAGGCATGCTTTGAGAAGCGTGCCATAAGGCTGACCAATTGCGGGCTTTGCCACGACGGGAACACAAACCTCGGTTTTTACCGGGGCACGCTTTTCAACCATTCGACCTAGTGCATATCGGAATCCATAGTGACTATTCCAAACTGGGACAGGTTGCTTACTCGATTGTAGGTTGTTTGACAACTGCTGTGTACGTAGTGAAACCCTAGCTCCTGATAAAATCGGACAGGGAAACCCTACCCCAACATAGGGGTGTTTTGGCTCTTACTTGCTTGTTATGTGCTTTTTGAGTTGACCTCTACAGGTATGCACGTATCCGTTTGCAAGTCTGGGTATCAGGCCTGCGGGCATCAGTGTTTTGAGAATCAGTTATGTCTGCGGGTATCAGATTCAGTTTTGGGACAGTAATTTGTGAACAGTGACCGGAGGTCGAATACAGTTGTTCAGCTGTGCTTATGTCTGTTCGGGTGAAATTGGGCTGAAATGCTGCCTGTTTTGTCTTTCAGTTCAGAGACTTAGCTCAGAATAGCCAGTGTTCTCCTTCGCTGAAGCAAAGCAGACATCTGATCCGTCAGTCACCGGTCACATCACCTCCGTTCAGTTCAGCGGATTTATGATGGCACAAAATTCAGAGGAAATTGTGGTGATGGCAGCCGCATTAAACCAAGGAATCATCTTGCAGGGTGAGGCCGACGTTGAGGTGCCACACCCACCCAGATCGCCTGCCGCGTGCCCGATCTGGGAACCCCAGTTGTTTCAAGCTCGTGAACCCACCACCTTTGAGCTAATGGGAATGATTGGCGACCTTCAAAGATCTATGGCTGATCTAGTCTATGGAATGTCGGCCCCACCACCAACTGCATTGTATGCCGGGAACTTCATGCCGCAAGAGCCCTCGCTACTGGGGCGAATTGTAATTGAGCTCAGCCAACCTGAAGCTGTCTCAAGCTCTGACAATGATACGTCGGCGACAACGGGGCTTCGTACTAAAATAGCAACCCAAACCATCCACCAAGCTGAGGCTAGTGGAAAGAACAAGATGAAGGTGGACACAGATCCCTATGAACAACTCCAGCAAGCTGTTGAGGCTCTGAAAGCCAGCGGGTTGAATAAGCAACAAGTACTCGCAGTTGTGGCTAAGACTGCGGATGAAATTTTCCCTGCTCAGACTGAGAGCAGTTCAAGCCAAAGGGGAAATCGGGATAGGGACCGTCGTACCAGAACAGTTCCTTCCAATCCTAACCCTGCATCTGGAAAAGATCAGAGAGCCAAGGTAGCACCTGCTGATCCTTTTGCTAGTGCGTCCAGCAAAGGTCCACAGACTTTGAAGTATCTACCCCGAGGTCGCAGGGTCTTTCATGCCCTCTACATGCCTTTGTCCAAGGCTCTTCGAATCCTCACTGAAAAAGGTCATCTCAAACCTCTTGAGCCTCGGCCTCTCTCGAGTAATCTCTCTCTCTCACATGATGCTACCCAGTACTGTGCATACCATCAATAGGCTGATCACACCACCGACAATTGCTTTCGTTTTCGCCACGAAATGCAAGATTTGATCAATGATGAGGTCATCCTCCCACCTAGCTTAGCAAAGTCTGTCACCACTGAGTTCGTGGACTTCAAGGATAATACAAGTATGTGATCAGGGGTTGGTCCACCTGTGGGCGGCACTCGGTTTATTTTAGATGTGGCGTTTGGCACGCACTATTTTGAGCATTTGCGAATGCTAATTTTTGTACTTTCTGACTTGGGTGTTGAGTCAGTTATGTGATTTTGTTTCGAGTCTGTCTTGTTGTTTTGAGTCAGTCTTTTGATTAAGGTCTATCTTGTTGTATCGAGTCGGTCCTGTTGTACAGAAGTCGGGTGATTCCAAGGGTGTCACCTCGGACATCATTATTTTGTTTTGTAATTGTCCTTTTGCTTTCTTTTGAGTCTGTCTCTACTGTGGAGCCAGTTACACCAGAAGATCTGAATGAGACAGCAGTGGTTTTCATGCTTTTGTGTTTGTTTCTGCCTTGAATCAGTTGTGCCAGAAGATTTGAATGAAACGGTTGTGCTTTTCACTTACTTTTCTGTGCCTTGAAATCATTGCATTGACCTAAGTTTTTCAAAACTTTTCGAATAATGTGTTGAAAACGAAGAGGAAGGAATTCCTCGGGTTTTGCAAAATTTGATCAATTGAGAGAAAGAAAGGCATGCTAAGCCCTTAATGAATGAAATCATGTTTGTTAATGTGAGTACTGAGAAGGATCCTGGCTTGATCCAGATTGGTTCTACACTATCTTCAGCGCGAGCGATTTGTCACTTTCTTAAAAAAAAAATTTCTAATAATGTTTTGCGCAGTCTTGGGAAGACCTGTGTGGAATCGCTCTTGAGATTGCGCAGCTTAGGATCACTCTTAGCCTCGAGACTCGACCCCCTTGCTTTCAAACCTTGAACTTGCATTCAGAATGTTCAATGGTCAACCACGATGTGACGCTTGCGTGGCCAGATCAAAAGTAGCCCTCGAACTAGGGGCAAAAATGTCAGATGCGCTTGAAGAGTCAAAGACGAAGATCAGTAAGAATGCCAAATCCCAGAAGGGAGGAAAGAAGAAAGTATCACTGAAGGACAACTGAGTTCCTATCCACAACACTAGGGGCAAATTCAGCCCCTCATTGGATGGACTTCTACATCTTTAGCAAACGGCAGCCATTCTCCTAGATTCAGATGACTTCAGGATCTCAAAACCATTTGACATGGACAAAGCTACACTTTTACCCTTGAGAGGCTCGCTAGGCCGAAAACCCCGAAAGGCGACCTAGGCAAAAGTTAGAGCAAGAAAAGAAGAAAAAGAACAAAAAAAAAAAGAGAGGAAAAAATGCAAAGAATGAAGAAAAAGAAGAAAAATAAAGAAAATGAAAAGAAAGATGAAAAGAAATGAAAAGAAAAGAAAAACAAAGCTCGCAAGGTTGGAAACCCGGAAGGGCGGCCTTGGCAAAAGTTAGAGCGCAAAAGGAGAGGTTAAATACCTGAGTGTACCTTAATCGGAACTACGTAAGGCTTGATTCCCATGATTGGGATACGTAGGCAACTTCATTCTGAAGTCCAGCCATAAACACTTCCAAATCAATTGTGTCCATGTAATGGTTCAGATCATCTTTGTCATTTTTGTATCCGAGAGTTCGGTTATGATCGTCACCTTGAGAACTGGTTACAGTGTGCTGCGGTACTATTCAAACAAGGGGCAACTTTCCGTTGCCATACAGTGTGCTGCGGTACTATTCAAGCAAGGGGCAACTTTCCGTTGCCGTTCAGTGTTCTGCAGTGCTATTCAAACAAGGGGCAACTTTCCGTTGTCATGCAGTGCCGTTCAGACAAGGGGCAATTTTCCATTGTTATGGATCTGAGGTTGTGCATCTCAAGAGTAGGTTCTGTGTTGGTCGAGCAGTGGCCATTTGTAAAAATAGTTTTTGAGAATTTTTACTGAGGTTGACTAATTCTCTCGAAAATTATTCCATTTTTCCAAAACTGGACCTTTTTCTTGGACCCGAAAAAGGAAAATTTTCAGTGCTCATAGCCTGACTAGCATGATTTCAAATCAAAAATTGAACAAGTATGCTAATCTAACTCTTATTTTGGTCAAAATCGTTTTAGTAGAAAGCCAAAACAAAAAAATGGTCAAAATGGTGAACTAGGGGCGCAGTTAAGTCAAGTGTTCTGTCTTTTCCCCATTGTTAACATACTTGCCAGAAAGGGCACTCTACCTGCCAGAGAAGGGCACAACTGAAGCTAACCGCAAAGGGCTGAAAGCTCTCAACATCCTCCAAGCAGCAAGGTATCAAGCCAAGTGCGAAGCACAAACCGAAATGAACTAAGATATTCCACTCCCTCATTAGGACAGATCTGATCATGTCCAAAATCCCCAGCAAAGCATCGTTAACCGATGTCAGCTGCAGATTTGCTACACACCTAGTTGTAGCACAACCCCACTGTGAGAAAGTTCACTGTTGTGAGTAGAAGAAAGAGAATCTAGCAGAATGCTAGGGGCATGAGCCCGCAACTTCCTGTTCATCCATCAACCACCCAGGGGAGGGATTGAAAAATGATAGATTAAAGAATAGAGAGATGTGCGATGAGAGAAAAAGTGAGCAAATGGCTTTTTCAGAAAAATAGAGATTGAGTGCCAGAGTGATGTGAGAATCATAAATGAGAAAGGGCGGGAAACAATACCCGAAGAAACTGGCTCCTCGCGAACTAAGAAGTCTCTCGCCTTTGTAACACGTCTGTGTGTCGTGTCTTTTGTCTTGTTTGTCTCGATTCTTGCTTTGAGTCGTTTCGACCGTGTCTCGATGTGTATAGGTTGTTTGCCTTTTGTTTTTCTTTGTTGAGTCGTAGTGCGCTGTGTTCAGTCATAGACTCAATACCTGACCAAAAACTTATCTCTCAATTTCAAAATAAAATTGTTTTGTGCTCAGAGTGCTGTGCCATTCTCCATATTTGTGCAAAACAGGATTCATTCTTTCATAAAACTGCAGGGTTCAACCCAGGTCATCTCGGAGGAGTAAAACAAGGACCTATCTGAAGCTATAGGTTCCAGACTGCGATGCAAAAGAAAAGAGTAAGAATTCGGAGCATCTGAGTTTGTTTCGACTTCTGCAAATTCCGTCTTTGCATCCCGTGTGTTCAAACTGAATAGAATGCTGTGTTATGGGCTGTGAGTTCAGAATGAGCAGTGTTCGAAATGGGCTGTGTGTTCAGAGTCAGCAGTGTCCTGCATGAGCCGTGTGGTCAAAATAAACAGAGTACTGTGTTACGAGCTGTGTGTTCAGAATGAGCAGTCTATGTGTTGAACATGTCGGGAACTTGTGATTGGTTCCACTTCTAGTGCCTTCTGGTGTTGATTTTGCGAAGTCACACCTGTGTTACTTCAATTTGCTTATCGAATTGTTACTCATTTGTCTATCGAGTTGTTGCTCATTTGTCTATCGAGTTGTTGCTCATTTGTTTATCGAGTTGTTGCTCATTCATTTGCCAAGTTGTCACAATTTTGTTTATCGAGTTGTCGCTCTTTGCTTATCGAGTTGTAAACTTGTCAAGGTCTTATTGTTGCTTATTGAGTTAATTTGTTTTGCTTGTTACGTTGGTTCATTACTTGGCTTGGTAATACATGCATGTTCAATTTCCATCCGATCCCATTGTTATGTGATGCGATGCGATGCGATGAGATGTATAAAACGTACAAATGCAACATTTTTTTTTAACAAAAGCTTGTTTCATTCCATCATCTTTTCAAGTACATAGTTTTAAGGAAAGTAAAACCTGCCTGAGGCAGTACAATGTGCTCAAACTACCAGTAAAAAGAAAAAAAGTAAAGCAAAAAGGGGAGAAAAAGCAACAAAATGTCTGAACAAAGCAAAGAAAAGGAAAAGTAGTAGAATGTCTGGATCAATATCAGTCATCTCAAGTGCAGGAGTTGGTCCTGGTCCTCTTCCTAGACGAGGGTCTAGGGTCACCACCGCCATCTCCATAATTAGAGTCTGAGCTGTCTCTGGCCTCACCATGGGACGACGCCATCTCCTCATCTGACTCATCGTTATCTGGAGTGGGCTCTTGTGAACTGCTCTCAGCACGGGTGCGCCTATGTCTGCCCTGGCTATGGATGGTCATCCTCCGCCTGACTCCCCCTCCTCCTCGAGCAGGAACAGATGGTCTAGTTGGAGCACCTCCTACGGCCGGAATCTGGAATAGGGCCTAAAAAGGACAAATGGCAAATGCATCAATTACCGATAAAGCAGAACGTGAATACCAAATACAGTGAATGAATATAGTGTATGAATGCCGTAAGCAACGCTGTGAGCAGTATATGGGTTGCAGTGTATCAGTGCCGTGAGTGCTGTGTGTCAAGTGTCGTGTTGATAGTGTGATGCATCAGATCATGTATGAAACATATTAGGAGTTTGAGACTGCAGTTGAAAGAACTTACCGGGATATGGTAGATGGTCAACAAGTTGATGCACCATTGCAACATCCCTACCGCTGAGGCTGTCAACTCCAGGGACTGGCGAGTGTACTCGACGGAAGCCTGCAAAAGTGTTGAAGTCATTAGTATTCTGCGGGATATCAAATGAATTGAAATGACTGTACAGAATGCAAAGTTTTAGTAGTGCATACCGGGGTCGAGCCATAGACTCTGACAAGCTCATGATCAACCGGAGGAGGAGCGAAGGGAATCTGATAGGTCTCCCCACCCTGTCCTCGGCATGTTATCGTCGTAGGTAGCTCTGGCCATCCAGCTCCCTGTCCCCTCCGGGACCCACTCCTGCCTCGGGCCGGAGGTGCCCTCGGTGCCCGCGGTGCCCCCGCTCCTGCTGCTGGTGCCGCTGGCCTCTCTCGCTCAGTTCGACGAGCACTAGTCAAAGGCCGCATGATGTGAGCCTGAATGTACTCAGCGTAGTCACCCTCGTCCCTGAAAGGCTCTGAGTCCCAGCCAATCGTATAGTCTATCATCTCCTCCAAGGTGTACCTCTCAGTGTGCCTCGTATGGGTAGGAGGAGGTGCTGGAACTGTCTGCTCGGGCACGCCCAAGGTCTGCCGCAGGAAGCATTCCCCGAAATACCATGCCCGACAGATTGGGCCCTCCAACAAGACCCTGAACCGGGCGGTCTCTCGAGCACTGGCATACCGCTCCCGAACTGCATCAGGCAACGGGGCCCAAGGCTGCCAGGTGATCTGCAAATAAAACACAGTTTGTTATCTACTGATATTGAGAGTACAATGTAAAGCGAAGCTTAAATGAACTGTAATGTTTGACATACCTCGGCTACGGTGATGGTATCAAAGTAGCAGCGGAAGAACATGAAGGACTCCCGTGGCCTCCGCTCGCATCTCACGTCAAAGCGGTGAGAGAATGGAACGCCAAGGGGGACCTCCTCGTCTGGCACTGGGGCAAGCCTCGGGAAGTAGGCATATACCCACAACTGCAAAATATAACAGGGCAAACACCAGTATGCTTATCAGATAAAGCAGAATGCAGAATAAAGCAGATTATGTGTGTACCATGTGTGCAGTGTACAACCAGTGTGAAGCAGACTACATGTGTGCAATGTATAGAGTATAGATAATGTAAAGCGGAAATGTAAAACAGAAAAAGAAGGTGTACCTCCCAAGCTCACCAGTAGCCTCCGAGCAACTGCCCGTTGCAGCGAGAGGATGAGCTCATATACCCGTAAAGTGTGGCCAGGCCAGTACCACCCCAGTCGTAGCAGCGGATTTGTGTCACATCCACGAGCGCGCTCAGCAGGTAGAGGGCGACGGTGTTCGCCCGGTCGGCGAAGAGCGTGGTCCCCAGCAAGAATATAATGAAGCCACGAGCATACTGCTCCTCCTCCTCCCGGGTAGTAGGTGCCTGGATCCGGAAGTGATCCTCGAACCACGAGTACCTCACAAATCCTGCCCGAGTGAGAGGTGGCTGAGTGCTGAGCAAGTATAGCTGAGCGGCGTCCCACTCGTCCATGTCTATATCAAAGGGGATCGGATCACCCCCCACTCCGATGCCTATGAGCATGGAGAAGTCAAAAGGAGTCATCGTCATCTCCCTGGTGGCAGAAAGGTGGAAGGAGTCGGTGCTATCCCACCACCTCTCCACCAGAGCAGCAAGAAGGGGCTTGCTCGCAGTGAGGCGTGAGAGCCCCATGCAGAAGGTCCCAAAACCAGCTTGGTCAACAATGCGACGAACTGCATCAGGTAGCTCCATATACCAACCTCGAGCGGCAGTGTTCCCATGCCCCCGGAAGGCATGAGAATCTCCCTATGATCAAAACAAACAGTTGTGAAGCAGTGTTACAAATACAGTGTTGAATGCGCTCAGAATTGATGAAAATGCAGTGGGTGTGCATGCGTCAGAGTCTACACAGATATCGGGTGCGGGTGTGCTTGCAGTGAACTACGGCATATGATGTATCAATATGTTTGAATGGTTTAGTTGAGAATACAGCGTGCGTGCACGTGTTCAGATTCAAACAGATGTCGGGTGAGGGTGTGCTCGCAGTGAACTACAACATTTGATGAATCAGTGTGTTTGAATGGTTTAGTTGAGAATACAACGTGCGTGCACGTGTTCAGATTCAAACAGATATCGAGTGTGGATGTGTTCACAGTGAACTACAGCATGTGATGTATCAGTGTGCCTAAGTTAAGCAGTTAAAGAACAGAATCGACTATCGCAGTTATGTGTTCTACATTACAGAAAATGAAACAGGGGAAGAGTGTACCTCAGAAGCGCCGTAGGACAGATGTGACTCTGGCTCGTGCAACAAAAGCTCCAGTGGCGCGCCTCGCGCATAGCTCCTGAACTGGCGGATGCCATCGGGAGGCAACACATGAATCGCCGGCCTGTAAGTTGCCGAATCGAACGGCCGGATGTGAAGAGGTAGGAGCTCGACCTCGGGATCCACGTCCATCTTCGGGGGAGTCCCACCACGTGGAATGTCGTCCGCCATCTCAGAAAGAGTGCAAAAATGGCCGAGAATGTGGAAAATAGGCGAGAATGCCAAAAGTCAACCCGGAGAGAGTGAAAAATGGGAGGAAAGGTCGGGGTGTGGAAAAGGCACGAAGATCGAGGTATGACTCGGGAAAAACAAACCCCAAATGGTGGAAACCAAGAAAAGTGCACCAAAACCAAGATTTGTTCGGTTCAAAGTGTGCGAAACGGTGAGGGTTTCGCGAATCGAACGACGAAAAAGTGTCGAAAACAAGAGAAAAACGAGGATCGAAGGTTGGAAAATCACCTAGAGAGAGAGGGGAGGGTTTTTCGAGCTAGGAGGAAGTGAAAATATAGGGTTTGAGGCCCTATATTTAAAGACCCGTGGCTAAATGTCAAAACTGCTCCGACATTGCCATTTTTGGCCGGTCGGCCAAATGATTAGCCGATCGGCTAAAAAGTTGGCCGATGAGCTCCTTTTGTGGCCAATGGATGGCCGGTGGCCTTCCCTTGTGGCCGGTGAACCTCCTACACCCTTGGTTGGGCCAATTCTGTGGTTTGGGACCTTCATCGCTCAAGGCAGTGCAAGGAAGTGGACTTTTGAAGTTTAACTGGCTTCCGTGTTGACATCGAACCATGTCTTCTGTATGTGATGCTCGGTACGCGCTAGGTGTATCCTTTTCGTATCCTTTAGTATCTTGCGAGATTCAATAACTACTCTAAATGCGTTGCATTACGTGTTTTATCTTGTTTATGATAAACATACATAGATTGCATCGTTATGCACGTACTACATGCGTTGTAACGCACACTATTCTTGCATTGTTATGCACTGTTCACTTTCATCGCTATGCACGTACTACATTCATTGTAACGCACACAACTTGCATTGTTATGCACTGTTCACTTGCATCGTTATGCACGTCTACATGCGTTGTAACGCACACCATTCTTGCATTGTTATGCATTGTTCACTTGCATCGTTATGCACATCTATATGCGTTGTAGCGCACGCCACGCTGGCATTGTCATGCACCTCCCTTGGGTCGCATTGTCTTGCACCCCTCCATCCGTGTTATTTCACGTGTTTCATTCGCATCATCATGCATCTTATCAACAACTTGCATCGTCATGCATTTTCCATTTGCATTGTCATTCATTTCAACTACACGCATTGTTGTGCATTCCAATAGTTTGCATTGTCATGCATTTCAATAATCATGCATTATCATGCATTTCAGTTCATGCATTGTCATGCGTGTCTCATTCACATTGTCGTGCATTCCAATAGTTTGCATTGTCATGCATTTCAATAATCATGCATTGTCATGCATTTCACTTCATGCATTGTCATGCGTGTCTTATTTGCATTGTCGTGCATTTCAATAGTTTGCATTGTCATGCATTTTAATAATCATGCATTGTCATGCATTTCAGTTCACGCATTGTCATGTGTGTCTCATTTGCATTGCCATGCATTTCAATAATCATGCATTGTCATGCATTTCAGTTCATGCATTGTCATGCGTGTCTCATTCGCATTGTCGTGCATTCCAATAGTTTGCATTGTCATGCATTTCAACAATCATGCATTGTCATGCATTTCACTTCATGCATTGTCATGCATGTCTCATTTGCATTGTCGTGCATTTCAATAGTTTGCATTGTCATACATTTCAATAATCATGCATTGTCATACATTTCAATAATCATGCATTGTCATGCATCTCACTTCATGCATTGTCATGCGTGTCTTATTTGCATTGTCGTGCATTTCAATAGTTTGCATTGTCATGCATTTTAATAATCATGCATTGTCATGCATTTCAGTTCACGCATTGTCATGTGTGTCTCATTTGCATTGCCATGCATTTCAATAATCATGCATTGTCATGCATTTCAGTTCATGCATTGTCATGCGTGTCTCATTCGCATTGTCGTGCATTCCAATAGTTTGCATTGTCATGCATTTCAATAATCATGCATTGTCATGCATTTCACTTCATGCATTGTCATGCGTGTCTCATTTGCATTGTCGTGCATTTCAATAGTTTGCATTGTCATACATTTCAATAATCATGCATTGTCATGCATTTCAATAATCATGCATTGTCATGCATTTCACTTCATGCATTGTCATGCGTGTCTTATTTGCATTGTCGTGCATTTCAATAGTTTGCATTGTCGTGCATTTTAATAATCATGCATTGTCATGCATTTCACTTCATGCATTGTCATGCATGTCTCATTTGCATTGTCATGCATTCCAATCATTTGCATTGTCGTGCATTTCAATAATTTGCATTGTCATGCATTTCAATAATTTGCATTGTCATGCATTTCAGTCCATGCATTGTCATGCATGTCTCATTTGCATTTTTCGTGCATTTCAATAATTTGCATTGTCATGCATTTCAACAACTCGCATTGTCATGCATCTTCCATTTGCATTATCATGCATGTCAATCTCTTGCATTGTTGCATATTTTATGTGCATTGTCTTGCATCCCTCTAACTTGCATTGTCTTGCACGCTCCTTCTCCGAAACACTGAGATACGTCCCTATGTTTCTTCTCATTTTCCGAAATACCGGGATACGTCCCTATGTTTCTCCCTCTTATTCTGAAACACCGGGATATGTCCCTATGTTTCCCTTTCTTTGGTTAAGAGCATTCGGAACATGTTCCAATGCTTAAACCTTTCTCCACTCGCGTGTTGCGTGTGGACATAACTAAACCTTTCTCGACTCGCGTGCCGTGTGTGGACGTAACTAACCTTTCTCCACTCGCGTGCCGCTTGTGGACGTAACTAACCTTTCTCCACTCGCGTGCCGCGTGTGGACGTAACTAACCCTTTCTCCACTCGCGTGCCGCGTGTGGACGTAACCATCCCTTTCCCCCTTCTCGCATTGTTACACACATTGTATGCGTTATCGCGTATGCTTTACTTACACGTGTTTATGCACCTTTCTCCCTTCTCGCATTGTTACACACATTGTATGCGTTATCGCGTATGCTTTACTTACATGTGTTTATGCACCTTCTCGCATTGTTACATACATTGCATGCGTTGTCTCGTATTGCTTTACTTACATGTGTTTTTGCCTCTCTTGCCTCACACATTGTATGCGTTGTCGCACATGCTTTACTTACATGTGTTTATGTTTCAAATTGCATTGTCATGCACCCTCTCACTTGCATTGTCATGCACTTTTCACTCGCATTGCTATGCATGTTTCTAACAATGTTGTACCTGTTAAGTTTCTTTCTTTTCAGGCACGATATTGTATGTACGGTTCATTTGAGGCTGGCGCGACCAGACGAACCGGACAGTATTGTATTCTCCGCGTTAGACGTAGCGAGAATTGTATAATTTTCTTACATCCTTTCTACATGAAATGTAGTTAGATTTGTATATGCTTGCTTAAAACTGTCGCATGATTTGCTTCGTTATAGCTTTCTTCGCTTGATCATAAGTTATGAACGGCATCGTGCATATCACTTGCATCTTGCCCCTACCTTCAGGCACATATCTTGCTATCTTGCATGCTTGTCTAAGTCTTCGGCCTTGTCAAAAATGGGTCGTCTCTGGGTTTTGACATTCACTCCCGTCACTTTGTGACTTTCGAGTTCTGTCAAAGAAGGGCAACTGTAGACACCCCATTTTTGACCGTCCTCAAGACTTGGACGTCATCGTTTGAACACTCAATGATCATCCATGCTCGTGTTCGTTTTGAGTTCTCAGAGGTCTCGGCTACGCGCCTTGCCTCAAGATCTCTCAACTTATCTATTTTGTGCTTGGTCATGGACCAAACACTAGTGTTTTTGCTTCTAAGGGAAGAGGGTGGCTTGTTTGCCATCCCCTCAACCCACCGGCCATGGCATGAGGCCATCAGCCCCTTTTTCTTGCAACCGGCCAAGAGTGTTGGCCGGTCGGCACTATATTTGGTCAGCCGGCACTTGTGTTGGTCGATCGGCCATTTTTGGTGGCCGAACCCTGTTCATCTGCTTTATGCAGATATTTTATGCCACTTGGTGTTGCTAGCATCCACAATTAACCCCCTCCATACACGTGTATGGAGGGATTTGCTCTTTGTTTGGCTTCTCTTGGAAGCCTTAGAATTTGAGCCTCTATAAAGAGGGAGCCCCTCTTCCCTCCTTCAAGGTTCAGAAAAATTACTCTTGAGAGGATAGATATAGTGTTGTATCTATTCTTCCTTGTTTAGCTTTGTTTTGTGTCTAAAAGAGTAGTATTGTCTTACTATTGCACACAAACACCTAGCAATACACCTTCTCTTTGTTACTGAGGTATTAAGGGGTTGGTTTTGGTGTTCTTGGGTGGGTTTGAACTTAGAAAACCTGTTGGAGCTTGGTTCTTGAAGAGGTCCTACAAGGGTGAGTTCCTTGCTTTAGATATCCCATTCTTGTTTAAGCTTTTAACCCTTCTTGCTTATTGTTTTGAGCTTAGATTACAACTGATAAAAGTTCTGATTTTTAGGGCTTAAGACCTTTGTTTAAGGTCATTTTTGTGTTTGGGGTTGTTCCCCCCCTCTTAGGCCTTGTTAGGCCTTGTTTTAGGCCATCCTTTTTGGCCCTTGTCCTTAGCTTTGCATGACCTCTCTATGACTAAAATCCAAAGGATTTTCAGTGGTGGAGAGGTGGTTTTGGTGTCTTAAATAGGAGAGGGTCATCCCCTCTCCTTGTTGTCTTTCATGCTTGCATAAATGGCTTATGTTTGTAGCATGTGTACTTAGCTTCTTTTAGCTTCATTTCAGTATATATTAGGCTTTTTTTTTGCCATGATATAGAACTGTTTTGAGTTGGTTTAGAGATACCATGCATGCTTCATGTACTTGTCTTGTAATCCCATGATTTGCCTTAACATGCACCATGTTGTAACATGTCTTTTTAACATGATTTTGGCTTAACTTCATGAAGCTTTTAGCTTTGTTTTAACATGCTTGAGCTCTGTTCTTCATTGTTTTGGTCATGCTTGCATTGTTTTGTATAGCTACCATACAACCTAGCTTATTAGCTTTGGGTGCTTAAGTCACTAGCATGCTTTACTTGGGCCATTTCAGTGATTTGGAATCATTCGTCATGTTATTTCAGTCCATGTTTCATGCTTGTATGCTTCCATTTGTCATCCTTTCAATGTCTTGAAGAGTTGGTGTCTTAAGCTCCATGATCGGGTCATTGTGCATGCCCCTATGCTTAGGTCATTTAGGTGCCACCTAAGTGGGTTTTTGAGTTTGTTTTAACATGCCATAAATCTGATTTTGGTTGTTTAAATCATACCATGGTTGGTTGCATTAGGTGTAGTGTAACACCTCTTTTGTGGCCTTGTATGCCTCATGTTTTGCCCCTTTGTTTTAGCTTGTTTTGGCTTTGGTCATTACATGTTTTAGGCTTACTTTGCCATGCTTTAGGACTGTTTTGGGTCATGCTCGCCATATGCTCTTTGTTTTGGGTAGCTTTGGTTCAAGTCCCTTGACTAGTCTTAGGTTTTAAACCTTTAAGCATGCCATGCTTGATTTGTTTGTGTGATATGGCATCACTCCTAGCATCATTCCAGAGCATGTAATGTTGTCACATTTTGCATGCTTTTCATTCCTTTTAAGTGTTCTTAAAAGTTGCTCTACATTGTTTAAAGTAATGGACCATTAATATGCATGTTTGTATGAGCTTTTGTCCCCATTTCCATAGCATTTTGGCCATTGATTTGGACCTATTTGAGAGCTATCTATGTTGGTTTAAGACCATCCCCGCATGTTGTTGCATGCTTGTCTTGTATGTCGTCACATACTTGTTGCATATTTGGTAAATTGCATGTTGTAGCATGCTAGTTCAATTTGTGTCTTGTTGTGTACTTAGTCCATGACATGTAGTTGCATGCTTAAGTTGTAATGCATTTGCCATGCATTCTCGCTTTTTTTAGTTGCTCAACATGTTGTCACATGTTTGTCATTGGCATTGTTGTTACATGCCTAGCATGCTTATTTGTTTAGGTTGTATGCCTATTGTACATTGCTTGTTTGCATGCTCATGTTGCATTAGCTTGTTTGCATGCCTAGGTTGCATAGCATTAAGCATGCATCCCTTGCCTCTTGATCAACTATGATGGAGGTTAAGGCCCCTTTCGTGTTTATGTGCATTCATTGTACATTAATTTGCACACTCGGCTCCTTTGGCCATCATGCATTGAAATGCGTGATTGATGGCCCGAGGGTCGAGAACCATACTCCTTTGAGTCTCAAACATGATAAGGAGGGTGGTGGTACAAACATTGCCTTGAAAATGCATTGCCATGCTCTGTCTGTCCTTTGCTGCAGCAAAACAGGATTCTGCAAAAATAGATGGCCAATCGGCCATCTTCAATGCCGGCCGGCTATGTATTGTTGGCTGATATCCCCACAAATGGTTGATGACCAGTTACTCTTGGCCGGTGGCATAATCTCTTGGCCGATGGCCTCTCACAGCACCCAGAAGGTGATTCAGAAGCATCCTTGAGACTTGTGCAGTCCTCAGAGGTGTAGAGCAGTGTAAACAGAGGCAACATGTGACATGGCAATGGATTTCCGAGCGAAGCCGTTCGAGCACGCATGCATCCCTCTTCCCGAGGCTGTTTTATTGCTTTAATAGCTTAGTTAATTTGTTTAATTAGTTAAGTGTTGTGTAATAATTAGTTAACTCGTTAGTTAGTTAATTATTTGATTTGTATTATTCTTTCGGTCCTTCCGTCGAGAGGGCGAATTGTGTAATAAGCGTGCGTGTGTGTGATGCATGTCTTCCAACCCCCACTTCTTTCTCCCTTTTACTTAACCGCTTACGATGGTTAGTTCTATGGCGTGTTTCAATTAGCATCCTTATGCTATGCATGTTTGCATACATTCATTCGTATTGCACGCACCGGACTCGGCGCATCATACTAATTGCATAGTATTTCCATTCCAACTTGAATACGTGTATCGAGTTGTCGTATTTCACATACCATTCTTAGATTAGCCGAGCTTGTTCTAGTTGCATTTTTTGCATGTGTTGTATTAGCCATCTTAACATGAACTAGGATCATACATGATTCCTAACTAGTTTCTTGTTTTGGCTCGAAGTACATTGTGAGTGTTTATACTTTAGCATCTTGTATGTGTGTGAGTGTTAACATGACAGCATGCTTACCATGAGGCTAATTGCTTATGTGATATAACTGCCTGAATGTCTGTGGGTGAAGGTTGGATTGCTTGAATTAGAACAATTCATTGAAATCTGTGATTTCGCCTACTTGTGAGTAGCAAACTTCAAACTGCTTTCCAAACAAACGGATATGCAATGCTTTGTTCCAAATTAGGTGATCTAGTCTATACTTGTGTGTTGTTCGCATCACATAGTAATTCTAGCTAATTAACCGGAATAAGAACACATATGTTTTCAAAACAAAATATCATGTTTAGTAGTGGCCGATCTTTGATCGGCCGAGCGGGGGTGCTCATAGCTGACCTTCCCCAATCGTACCCAAGTTCCCGAGCCGAGGCAACTTTGGTGATGACGGACACGTGGCCTTAGGCACGAGTCAGGGTTTCCTAAATTCCCCCAAAATAAAATATTTAGGTGGCGACTCTGTATCTGGCAAAGCAGTCCATGTTTGGCACTTCTTTCTTAAAAATTAGTTTTCCAAAATGATTTGCCGGATTTGGACTCTTTGGTGATTTATCAGTCTCGCATTGCACTTTGCGGGATTAGATTCAGAACCGTGACATTTGAGTCCGAACTGTGGTAAGCAAGGCCCTCGGGGCGCGTCCACAGGGTCGTACAGAACATCTTAGCTGTTGATGAGGGGTTGTATGTTAGCGCACAGTCAGTGTACCTCATGAATAAGCTCTAACACATCCCTGGGATGGGATTAGGTAAGAGTGGCTGGAAGGGCATCGCAGTATCGGCCGAAGTGCCGCACAACCCGCATACCTTTGGCTTGGGTTATCTGCCCACCAAAGAGGATTGGGTGAGGAAAGGCAAGGAGATGGCCGGGAGAGCCAGAGCAAAGCAGGTAGGGAAGCCTTATGAATTAATGCACCGACCCATCCAGGGTACCGTAAACAGACGCTTTGTCCGGGAGGGGGAGGATTTTCCATTCTGCGGCTTCCCAGAGCCATGGTTGAATGCAGAGAAGCGTCGCTTGCCAGGGTTTGAGATCTTCTTTGATCTGCAGTTATCCGGGGATGATGTTGCCGAGGAGCAGACAGACCCATCAGCTGAGGTTGAGCAGAATGAGAAAGTGGATTCTGAGAACACCGAAATTGAAATGGGGATAGTGCTAGCTTGTCTACTTTCAGATCCTCCGATCGTACAGAAGTGCTTGGGGGATAACTTCTTGGTGTCTATGATCGGGAATGAAACGGCTGTGAGCCCACCTTCAAACATTTTGGATGCATCCATCGCACCCTCCCTCATCTGGCAGTACGAGGAGGGATTTTTATCAAGCAGCACCGGGTCAGGTAGTGAGCTGGAATTTGATTCCACCGAGTCTGTGGAGTCGGAATCAGGTCCCAGCTTGTCTGAGTCTAAGTCCGGTATTCCTGGTGGTGACAACCCGGATGCCACAGTCCTGTCTAGGTCGTCTTTTTCTTTCTCTTTTGAGTCTGTTGTAATAGAGGAATCGGACGATTTGGAAGTGATTAATGAGAATGGAATGGCTGTGGCTTTTGAGTACTTTTCTGTGCCTTTGATTTATTGTATTAATCAGGACTTTCAAAATTTTGATGAAAACGACGAGGAAGAAATTCCTCCGGTTTTACAACGATTAATTGATCAAGAGCAGGAGAGATTTGTTAAACCCTTGGTTGATGAAATCACTACAGTTAATGTTGGTACTGAGAAGGACCCGCGGCTGCTCCAGATCGGGTCCACGTTGTCTTCGGAGGAGCGCGAGCGCTTAGTCACTTTATTAAAAGATTTCAAAGATGTTTTCGCGTGGTCCTACGAAGACATGCCT
The DNA here is from genome assembly GCA_036172215.1 of Camellia granthamiana. Classification (NCBI taxonomy): domain Eukaryota; kingdom Viridiplantae; phylum Streptophyta; class Magnoliopsida; order Ericales; family Theaceae; genus Camellia; species Camellia granthamiana. The sequence continues at coordinate 68,343,750 of CM069913.1, read as the reverse complement.
GGAATCGATCCTGAGATTGTACAGCACCGGATCCCTCTTGACCCCGAGGCCCGACTCGTTAAATAGAAACTCAGAAGGATCCGCTCGGACTGGGCTCTCAAGATTAAAGAAGAGGTCACCAAGCAAATTGATGCAGGGTTCTTGCTGATATCTGAGTACCCAACTTGGTTGGCCAACATCGTTTTGGTGCCAAAGAAGGATGGCAGGATCCGGGTATACGTGGATTTCAGGGATTTGAACTGAGCCAGTCCGAAGGACGACTTTCCTTTACCGCATATCGACGAGTTAGTGGACTTCACAGCGGGGCATGCTTTTCTTTCATTCATGGATGGCTTTTCGGGCTATAACTAGATTGTGATGGCACCCGAAGACCGGGAGAAGATTGCTTTCACCACCCCGTGGGGGACATATTGCTATAGGGTGATGCCATTTGGGTTGAAGAATACTGGAGCTACATATCAACAAGCCGCAACCACGATATTACATGACATGATCCACAAAGAGGTTGAAGTGTACGTGGACGACATGATTGTCAAGTCCAAAGAAAGAGAGGGCCACTACACCGTCTTGCAAAAGTTCTTCCAAAGGATCAGAGAATTTCGGTTGCGGCTGAATCCTCAGAAATGTACGTTTGGTGTTACAGCAGGGAAAATGCCAGGTTCTTGATTACATAGGGAGGTATCGAGGTCGACCCTTCCAAAATCAAGGCCATCTTAGAAATGCCACCACCAAGGACTGAAAAGGAGATGCGAGGCTTTCTGGGTAAAGTGCAATTCATAAGACGGTTTATTGCAAAATTAACCTTGACTTGTGAACCACACTTTGGTCTCCTGAAGAAAGGAAAGAAATTCCAATGGGACGGCCGATGCCAAGCTGCTTTGGAACAGATCAAGCAATACTTACAAAACCCACCCGTGTTGTCACCGCCTGAGCCGGGGAAATCACTTGATTTTGTACCTTTCAGTAACTGAAACTACAATGGGCTGCATGCTTGCACAGGAGTCTAAGGACAAGGTGGAGAGGGCTATCTACTACCTAAGCAAGAAGATGTTGGATTACGAGACCCGCTACACTCCACTCGAGAAGGCTTGTTTGGCCTTGGTATGGGCTACCAGGAAGCTGCGGCACTACCTGTTAGCTCACTCTGTAATGTTGGTTTCAAGATTAGATCCCATCAAATATCTCTTCGAGAAACCAGCACTTACGGGTAGGCTAGCCTGTTGGTTGCTTCTGCTTTCCGAATTCGATCTGAAGTATGTGACTCGCAAATCAGTAAAGGGGAGAGCGGTAGCGGAGTTCCTAGCCGATCACCCAGTTGAGGGGGATGAAGCAGTTGAGTACTTATTCCCAAATGAGGCTATTTTGCATATCAAAGATGAGTTTTGGATGATGTATTTTGACGGAGCGTCAAACCAGTACGGGTATGGGATAAGGGTGTTGCTGATAGCACCCGACAATTCCCGTATCCCTCTAGCATTTAAACTCCGGTTCAAAGTCTCGAACAATGAAGCAGAATATGAAGCATGCATTGCTGGTTTAGAAGCCGCCCTAGAACTAGGGGCAAAACGGTTGGACGTCATCGGGGACTCGAACCTTGTTGTATCTCAAGCCAAAGGAGATTGGAAAGTCAAAGAAGAAAAGATGAGAATTTATCACCAGACCTTAGACTTACTGATTCCTCGGTTTGAGAAGCTGAACTTCGCTCATCTGTTAAGAGAGAACAACAGGTTCGCAGATTCATTAGCAACTCTATCTTCCATGATAGACATCCCTTTTGGAGTCCGGATGCGTCCGATCATCATTGACCAGAAATTTGTGCCGGCTTACGAGTCGATTGCTGCCATAGAAGAGGTTCAAGATAAGAACCCTTGGTATTACGATGTCTGGAACTTCTTGGAGAAAGAAGCGTATCCACCAGGGGCAAATGCCAAGGATAAAAGGGCAATCAAAAGAATAACTGCTCAGTTCATCGTCTGCGGGGGAAAACTGTATAAGAGAGGTCATCTGGGAATACATAAGCTGTGTTGATGCCAAAGAATCGAAAAGCCTGATGGAGGCCATCCATGGAGGAGAGTATGGAGCGCACATGAGTGGGGTGATTCTAGCTCGGAAGATTCTCAGACAAGGTTATTACTGGTCCACCATGGAGGAGGATTGTATTGGTTTTGTTCGGCGATGCCACAAATGTCAGATCCATGCAAACCGCATGAATATCCTGCCCTCGAAGCTGTACAACATGACTTCGCCATGGCCATTTTCAGTTTGGGGAATCGATGTGATCGGGGCCGTCACTCCGAAGGGGTCTAATGGGCATGAGTTCATTCTGGTCACGATAGACTATTTCACAAAGTGGGTTGAGACCCAATCTTATGCGGTGTTGAAGGCTTCACATGTTGCGAAGTTCATCAGGAACAACATCATCTGTCGTTACGGGGTCCCGAACGAGATTATTTCAGATAACGGTTCCCACTTCAAGAAGGAAGTGATTGATTTGTTGGAAAAATACAACGTGGCTTTTCATAAGCCATCCACATATCGGCCGCAGACCAATGGAGCAGTTGAGGCCGCCAATAAGAACATCAAACATATTTTGCAGAAGATGGTGGAAACCTACCGGGATTGGCCAGATAAGTTGCCATTTGCTCTGTGGGGCTACCGGACTTCAATTAGAACTTTTATTGGGGCGACTCCGTATTCATTGGTTTATGGGATGGAGGCCGTTCTACCTATCGAAATTGAGGTTCCGTCATTACGAGTACTGGCCAAGTGTCAGATAGCTGAGGCAGATTGGTAACAGACCAGGTTTGAAGAACTCATGCTCTTTGACGAGCGAAGGCTGAAAGCACTATACCATGTTCAGGGTTATCAACGACGAATTGCTAGGGCTTTTAACAAGAAGGTTAAGTCCAGGAATTTGAAAGAAGGAGATTTGGTGCTCAAAGACAACCGAGCTCCCATCCACAACCCTAGGGACAAGTTCAGACCCAATTGGACTGGTCCTTACATCATCAAGTCTATCTGGTTGGGTGGAGCTGTCGTTCTGATGGACCTAGATGGCCTAGAGTTCTCCCAACCGATCAACATGGACAAGTTGAAGAAATATTACCCCTGAGTGGCTCGCTAGGTCGAAAACCCGAAAGGGCGACCTAGGCAAAAGTTAGAGCACAGAAAATTTGAAATTATAAAAACTGAGCTCGCAAGGTTGAAAACCCGCAAAGGGCGGCCTTGGCAAAAGTTAAAGCGTAAAAGGTGAGGGTTAATACACGAGTGAACCTGAGCCGAACTACGTAAGGCTTGATTCCCATCTTTGGGATACGTAGGCAACTTCATCTTGAAGTCCAGCCATAAACTTTTCCCCGATCAACTTTGTCCATGTGATCATGTCGGTCATCTTTGTCCATTCTGCATTTAAGAGCTCGGTTGTGATCTCCGGTGCAGTGCTATTCAGACTAGGGGCAACTTTCCAGTTGCCAGGATCTGGGGTTGTACATCTCAGTGACAGATCTCAGGCATGTCCAGTTCTGATCCACATCGAAAATGGTTTTGAAAAGTTTTAATAAAAGTTGATTTTGCTCAAATTAATCTTTTACAACTTAGACCATTTTTGGACCAAATGGGAAATTTTCAGTACCTACAACCTTCAATTATATTGATTTCAGTACAGAGTTCTCCTGCTCTTGCATACAAATTGAAGTTGCTTTTTTATTACACTCATAAAGAAAACTTGAAAGTTCTGATTAAAGCAAATAAATTAGGGACATAGTCAGGTGCTCCTGCGTCCCCTCCCAGAGTTGGTCGAAGCCTCTGATGCCAAGCTGGGTCCAATATGTGCCTCTTCATTAAGCCAATCTATGCACTCATCAAAAAGGGTGTAACTGAAAGTGGAAGCGAGGGCCAAAAGCTTTCTCGTCCTCCATGCCGTCGCATACCGAGCTAGCTGTGCGCCTCAGACCGGAAATGCAGCTGGGTACTCTATCCCCTCTACCGGGCAAATCTGATCATGGCCGAACTGGTGCTGGAACTGGAAAGGAAAGTAGAACACGCAGTGTGTCAGGCCAATCAACTGAATCCCGGTCTGCCGGGACATGCTGTAGCTCATTGCCGGTAGATTGAGCCAAGGACAACGCCAAGCAATATGGTCTGCGGACAAACTGCACATCCAGTCGAACCACCATCCCTCATCAAGGGCATCGACTAGACGTCGCCGAAAGAAATAGCCGCGAGCTGAGTATGCTGGGCAAGGGTCCACAACCTGCAACTTGTCCATCAACCACACCTGGGGAGGGATGGAAAATGAGAGATTAAAGAATAGAGAGATGTACGATGAGAGAAAAGTGAGAAAAGGGTTTTGAGAGAAAAATCAAGCCTGAGGGCTGAGTGACGTAAGCAATATATATGTGAGACAGGGTGGGAAACATTACCTGCAGCAGTAGTAGACTCCCCGCAAATCTGGTCGTCTCCCGGTGATGGAAAGCATCCAAGCCCATCAATGTCTCGGCCAATGTCATGGCAATGCAGGTCTTGCCCTCTTTCAAGCCTTGGGCAACTTCGATCAAACGAACGCTAGGCCCACTGAAGCCTGGGGCAAGCAAAAAGTGAGACAACATGCACAAGCAAAGAGCATGCCGCCGAAAGCCCTGCCAATGATAGTCACCGCGGTCACCGGCATCGGAAAACCGACGAATCAAACTCAGAATGTCCAGCATTCCGTCACAAATCAATGACCGAGCGTCATACATAGTGAGCCCACACATTTGTCCTAAGGCTTGGATGTGGCTGAAGCGAAGCTGGGGCAAGATTTTTTCGTTACGCTCAGATTCCATCAAAGCTTGGAAGTCTTCGAAGGTAGGACACATCTCTTGCCCGCCAAAACTAAAGACATGTGTTACCAGGTTCCAAAACCTTACCGCGGCATGGAGAAACGGAAGGTGCAGCGAAGTGTGACTCAGCGTGAATAGTGCATTTATGCCGAAGCCTCGGAAGTTCAACTTTTGCCATCTAAGGTAGCAATCCAAGTTGTGAGATTTTGGATGAGAAATGCCTCCATTTTGATGTAAGACTGAGATGGAATGAGAACCACGAAGCTGGAACTTTTATGGAGCATAAGGCACTATTTGGAGGACAAGTGTCAAAAATCTGGAGGTCGCCATGCCAACTGGTCGGCCGACCACTTTTTTTGGTCGGCTAACCACATGCTTGGTCTACTGAGCAAAAAACTGGTCGGCCAACCACTTTTGGTGGTCGGCCATGGAGAAAAGCTGGTTTTTGGCCTTTTCCTACTCTAGAAGAAAGCTCCTAGCCTTTCCATGTGTTGGGAGTGTTGAAGGTCTGAGTTTACCTCTGTTTCGGATGCGTTCCGTCGCCCCGTTTGTCCGAAATGCATTTGCTTATCGAGTTGTTAAGTTTTGCTTATCGAGTTGTTAAGTCTTGCTTATCAAGTTGTTAAGTTTTGCTTATCGAGTTGTTAAGTTTTGCTTATCGAGTTGTTAAGTTTTATCGAGTCGTCGAATTTTGTTCATCGAATTGTTGCTCTTTGTTTATCAACATTGTCGAAATTTGCTTATCGAGTTGTAAACTTGCTAAGGTTTTGTTGTTTCTTAGTGAGTTAAGCTGTTTAGTTTGTTATGTTGGCTCATTACCTAACTTGGCAATGTACAATGCTCGATTTCCATTCAATCTCATTTTTGTGCAAAATGATGCGATGTGATGCTAAGAATGCAAAATACAACACTTTTTGAACAAAAAGCTGTTTCATTCCATCATAACTTCTTTTGTTACAACATTTTACAACAAGGTAGAAGTTTTAAAGAAAATAAAACTGCCTAAAGCTAATGCGCTACAACTACTAGTAAACGAAAAAGAAAAGAAAATAAAGCAAGAACATCCGCATCGGTGCTGTCAGGCTCAAGATCGGGAGGCTCTCTTCATCCTCTTCGGCTGAGTAGTCTCTGCACCACCTCCACTTGCACCACCATCCGAATCGGAGCTACCGTCCTCGGAACCCTCCCTGGCATCACCTCCACTCTCAGAACTGGAGCCAGAGTCCTCCTCTCTGCCTGCGGATGTCTCCGACTGAGAATGCGCAGACTCCTCCTCCTCGCTGGACTCCTCATCATCTCTGATAGGAGCTCTATGCCTGCCTCGGCTGTGAGTCAAGTCCTCTCTCCCAGTCCCTCGAGAAGGCTTGGATGGCCCAGCCTGTAGTGGTGGGAGTTGAAAAAAGAAAAAAAAAGAAAGGCATTTTGAATATATCAGTTAAAGTATGTATATCAAATGCAGATGCGGGAATGTTGCGTAAAGTGTGTGCTTGTAGATGTAGTATGCGAATGTGGTGTGTCAGATGTGTTCTACACATGCAGTCAACCAATGTAATGGAATGCTCAATTTCAGTATGACATCAGAAGTATGATAAATGCAAGGAAATTGAAAAGTACCGAGACGCCGGCGATGAACAGCTGTGTCTCCCTCCGCAGGACCATGCTCTCGAGTGAGGCCATCACTCCGAGTAACCTCTCAGTATACTCTCTGGGAGGCTGCAAATGTAAGTGCAAGTCATTAGTGAATGAATGAATGTCTAAATATCCGAATAATAAATCAAATTGTAAAGCATACCGGTGGCGAGTCAGGGTCACTGACGTATCGATGATCAGGCAATGGAGGCTCCAATGGAATCGGGTAGGATGTCCCATACTGCTAGCCCGTCAGCTCGGTCGGAGGATCTCTCTAGCCCCACTCCTCGATGTGCCAGCCCTGCTAGTCGAAGGGGTATCTGCAGCCCGAACTCGACTCGATGATGGCATGCCAACAGCCCTCCTCGTGGGAGTACAGACACCTGTCAATAGAGGCATCAAGTATATATGGCAGTAGGTCGCATAATCTCCCTCCTCCAGCAACAGAACTGTATCAGTACCCAACATGAGCTCCTCGACCTCCCGAGGAGTGAGTCTCTTAGTAGATCGCATGTCACCTAGAGGTGCTAAGGGGATACCCTGATCACGGTTGCCCATCGTCTGACGCATGAAGCGATCCCCCAGAAACCAGGCCCTGCCAACTGGCCCCTCAAATAAAGTCCTGTATCGAAAAGAGGCCCATGCCCCAGGGAATCGGTACCCGGGCATCTCCTGACAAGGGCACCCAAGGCTGCCAAGTGATTTGCGGATAACAAGTGCATAAACTGATTAGATGTTGTAAGTATGCAAGATGAACCAAAGCTGAAAACATGACGAACTGAGAGTTTCGGATTACCTACGTTGACCGTACAGTATCGAAGAACTGTCGGAGATAGGGCAAAGTCTCCCGAGTCCTCGGCCGGCATCGACCCTCAAATCTGCGAGAGAAGGGGATCTCCAGAGGTACCTCAACCTCGAGCTCAGGAGTCAGCGTCGAAAAGTAGGCATAAACCCATAGCTGTGAAAAAAAAAAAGAAAAAAGGCAGTGGCTGTCAGAATATAGAATGTACAAAAAATACAGAATGCAGAGTGCAGAATGTAAAATGCAGAATATAATGTGTGTCGTGTGTAGTGTACAGATAATCGAAATCAGAACTGTAAATCGAAAGGGTGAAATGTACCTCCCAGGCTCTCCAGTAGCCGCCTATTATGTTCGTTCCCCTGCCCGCAAAAGGTCGCGCTCATGTAACAGTAAAGGGTAGCGAGGCCGACGCCACCCTAATCATACTGGCTGACCTGTGATAGGTCCACCAAAGCACTGAGCAAATAAAGTCCAACTGTGTTCCCCCTGTCGGAGAACAGAGTGGTCCCGATGAGGAACATCAAAAAACCCTGGGTATACTGCTCTATCTCCTCAACAGTCTTAGGCATAGTCCTCTTGAACCGCTCAGAAAACCAGGTGTACTTGACTCTACCTGATGATCTGTCTATCGGCGGGCGAGCTCCCAGCAGATAAATCCAAGCCACCTCCCACTCGCCCATGTCTGCGTCATAGGGGACCGGTCGGCCGGCCACGTCAAGGCCCGTCAACATAGAGAAGTCATCCGGGGTCATCGTCATGTCCCCAGTAGCTGGAAAGTGGAACAAGTTGGTGGTGTCCCACCATCTCTCCACAAGTGCCCCCATGAGGGTCCTACTCGTCGGATAACATGATATCCCCACGCAGAAAGGTCCAAATCTCGCCTCGTCCACGATGTGACGTACAACATCTGGGAGCTCCGTATACCATTCCCTAGCAAGGATCGATCCATAACCCCGTGTGGAACGGGAAGATACCTGTATTCAGAATGAACGGATGTATTCAGTTTCAAAATGGAATGTATGAGCTACGTGCAAATGAGGTAAATGAATTGTGTGTTCAAAAATGAAGTGAATGAGCTGTGTGTTCATAAATGAAAGTGTATGAGCTGCGTGTTCAGAATTGAAAGGTGTGAGCTGTGTGTTCAAAGTATAATGTATGAGCTGCGTGCAAATGAAGTAAAATGAGTTGTGTGTTCACAAATGAAAGTGTTTGAGCTGCGTGTTCAGAATTAGAAATGAGCTGCGTGCCCAAAGAACGAGCTGTGTGCCCGAAAATGAGCTGCGTGCCCAAAGAATGAGCAGTGTGCCCGAAAAAATGAGTTGTGTGCCCGAAAAGTGAGCTGCGTGTCCAAAGAATGTGTTGTGTGCCCGAAACAAACTGTGTGGTCAGAATGAACCGTGCGTTCAGAGTAAGCTGCGTGCCAAATACTATGTTATGAGCTACGTGCTAAATGAATTGAGTGTTGTTATGTATGAGCTGTGTGCCAAATGGACCGGATGGATGTGTGTAAATGTGTTCAGAGCAAGCAGGTATAATACGTAGTGAAAACATGAAGTGAGCAAGAAATGCAAAAATACATTGCGGAGAATGTAAAAGGGAAGTGCGTACCTCTCGCGCCTGGTGGACAGATGAGACTCTGGCTCCCGTAGCAGTAGGTCTGCGGGTGCTCGCCAATCGAAGTCGAAAGTGATAGAAGGTGATAGGAGGTAGGATATGCTCCTGAGGGTGGTACCTCTCCGGGTCGAAAGGCCGAATCCTCGGAGGCAATGACATGATGTCTGGCTCATCCTCGGCATGTGGAGAACCTCCCCCGTGATGAAAGTGATCTGCAATCTGAAGAAATCTGCAAAAATGAGCAAAAATGAGCGAAAATGAGCCAAAATTGCAAAAAGTCAACAAAAGTCAACTCTCGGGAAAGGAAAAAGTCAACAAAAGTCAACTCCCGAGAAAATGTGCCAAACTTCGAGACAAACATACCTCAAGTGGTGAAAATGGAGAAAGAAGCTCCGAAATCAAATTTTAATCGGTTCAAAGTGAAGAAAATCAAAAGTTTTCGCGAAACAACTTCACGTGGGGCATTGGAAAACGCGTATAAAGCGCAGATCTGAGGGGGGAAAATGGTCTAGGGAGCAAGAGGAGCTGATTTCGGCCTTAGAGGTGTGAGGAAAAGTGATTTGGACAAGTCAACTTAAAGATCCGAACCTGAAAGGACAAAATTGCCCCAATTTTTGTAAACTGGTCGGCCGACCAGTTTTTCTGGCTGGCCGACCACCTTATGGGAAAAAACTGGTCGGTGGCTATTCTAGGTGGTCTGCCGTGCCCCCTGGTCGGTCTCCAAGGTCCCTTGGTTCTTCCTGTGTATTTTGGTGATGATTGGAGTCCTCGGCTCTCGAGAAAGTACAAGAAAAGTGCACTTTTCGGCGCGAGATGTCTCTGCGGGAACTTCAATTCAAGTCTTCGACGTGTGGCTTGTTGTTACTTGCCACGATCAAGGTGTATCCTTTTTGAGTATGTTGTGACCCCTCCGAGAGGTAAATCGGAGGTCGCATTTGAGTTGCTCTCTTTAAGGCTCATACTTCTTTACTCAGCGTTTTGTTTCAAGCATGCTTTTGAAGTTGCATTGCTATGCACACCACTTGCATTGTTGTGCACGTTCCACTGGTATTGTCATGCACCCATACTTTACTTAGGTCGTCACGCATGTTTCGCTTGCATTGCTATGCACTTTTCCATCGGCGTTATACGTATCCGCGTTCGATATAGTGTTGAACATATGTTGCTAACTACGTTGTACCTGTTAAGTTTCTCTCTTTGCAGGCACGATATTGTATGTACGATTTATTTGAAGCTGGTGCGACTAGACGAACCGGATGGTATTGTATTCACCGTGTGAGAGATAGCGAGAATTGTATAATTCTCTTACATCCTTTCTGCATGTGATGTAGTTTGGTCTGTATTCGCTTGCTTAAATTGTTGCATCTATTGTGTATAGGTGCTTCATTACAGTTTTTTTTGCATGATCATAAGTTATGTTCGGCCTCGTGCATGTCTTTTGCATTCTGCCCCTGCCTGTGGGCACATCTCTTTGATTATCTTGCCTGTTTGTCTAAGTCTTCGGCCTTGTCAAAAATGGGTCGTCTCTGGGCTTTGACATTCACTCCCGTCACTTATTACTTCCGAGTTCTATCAAAGAGGGGCAGCTGTAGACACCCCATTTTTAACCGACCTTAAGACTCAGACGTCATCGGTTGAGCGCTCGGTGATTGCGCATGTTGTGCTCGTTTCGAGGTTTCGGAGTTCTTGGCTGAGAGCCTCACCTCCGGACCTCGGGACTCTTTGTACTTTGACTCGGTCTGCGGACTAAGTCTTGTTTTCTCTTCTCGGAGGGAGGGAGAGGCCTTGTAAACCATCTCTCAGTGGTCGTAGACTGCTTTTCGTGGTCGTAGGCCACTGTTCCCGTTTGGAGACTAGTTTTCGGTTTTCGGAGTCGTCGGCCGTGCGCTTCGGTTCGGGACTGCTTAACATTCTCCGTTTGGCACGATTTTCGGAACACACCTTGTTTCCTCTGTCTAGAGGGACACTGTGGTCCGAGAAACCACTTTTGTGATTGTACGCCACTTTTCGTGCTCAACAGCCAATTTTCGAGGCCCCGGGCCGCACGTCTTGCCTCCCGAACTCTAGTTTTGCATCCGTGTTGGTTCGTTCTTGGCACGAACCTTGTTTTCCTTGTTTGGAAGGTGTTACAAGGGTGGGAGACCAGGTTTTTTCCTTGGAAACCACTTTTCTCCCCTCCAGCCGGTTTTCTGGTTGGGAAGCTGGTTTTCTTGGTCTTTGGGCCACATTTTCTGGTTTCCCACCCCACCATTAGCTTGCTTTCAGTGTGGAGACCACCATTACCCCTGGCCGACCACCTTTTTTCTGGGAAACCACTTGCCCTGGTCGGCCGACCACCTTTTCTGGTCGGCTGGTTTCCTCCTGTTTTGTCAGATTGTGTGGATGCCAACTGTGCCAGCTGGAAGGCACAGACTGTATCCTCCATACACGTGTATGGAGGATTTGCATAAAAGCTTTTAGCTTCTTGAGGAAGCTTTAGCTTCAAACCTCTATAAGAGAGGCCCTCCCTCTCCTTGAACCAGGTTCAGAAATTGGCCAAGGCAAAAATATATATCTCTCTCTTTATATCTCTACATTTTGGGTTCAAAAGTGTGTTGTTCTTGACCTATTGCACCACACCTCATAGCCATACACCTCCACCATTGATCTGAGGTTCTTGGAGGGTATTTTCAGAGGTGGAATTGTTGGTTTTTGGTTCCAAGACTTGCTGGTTTTGCTGAGCTTCAAGGGTAACTCCTTTTCCCTCTTTTTAAGCTCTATCTTGATTATTCTCTTAGCCATACTTGCATGCATATTTAGGCTTTGTTGTCAACTAAAAAAAGCTTTATATTTAAGTGTTTTTCATGTTTGTTTAAGGCTCTTTTGGTGTTGAGGGTCATCTACCCTCTTGCATGCTCTATTTAGCCTTGTTTTGTGCCATGCCATGAGACCTTTGTGTTGATCTTTGCTTGGCCTTTTAGCCACTAAAATCCAGCGGATTTTCAGTGGTTTGTATGTGGTTTTGAGGGCCTAAATCAGAGATGGGAGACCCTCTCTCTTTTGGCCTTGTTTGTTTGCATTTTTGGCCTTTCAAAAGAGCACATACTTTCATACTTCCAAGGCTTGGTTCAGGCCCTTTTTAGTGACTTTTGGGACCTGCCTAGACTCTGTCTATGGCTTGTTTGGTCACCTTGTGTTTGCCTCTTGCATGTGTAGAATAATCCCTTTCATGGCTTATCAAAGTAGCACCTCATTCTTGCATGTATTGGTCATGTTTCAGTGGGTTTTTGGCCATCATTTGGCATGCCATGATTCTATTTTTGGCTGGTTTGGTAGCCTCTCATATGCTTCATATGCTTGTAGTGTAAATCATGTTTACTAGCTTGAATTGCATGATGTTTTGGCCCTCTATTCTAGCATATTTTGGCCATGATCCAAACTGATTTTGTTCATATTTTGGGCTGCCTTAGCTCTGTTTTGAGGCCTCTTGGTCGAATGATGCTTGCCTTGCATGCTTGTAATGTAATAGCCTTGCCTAGCTTTGAGTTTTTGAGGTCCCTTGCATGCTTAACTTGAGGTATTTGCATGTTTTGGCATTATGAGGAATGTTATTTCAGAGCTTATTTCTTGGCCATATTCTCATGTTTGTCACTCTTTCAATGTGCTTGAGAGTTGCATCATTATACCCCATTTGTGAGCCATTGCATGAGTTTCATTTTTGTGCCTTTCAAGCCATCATCTTAGTTCACTTTTGCTCCTATTCTGGCCTGCATAGGGTCTGTTTGGAGTTGGTTTGGCCATTTGAGCATTGCCTTGCATGCCTATAGTGTAATACACTTCACTAGTTTCGGTGCTTGAGCCATTCAACATGCATTGTGTGAGTTGTTTAGATCATTTGGAGTCATTTTGTATGCCATTTCAGAGTTGGAACATGTGTCCTTGCACTCCATATTTCATCATTTTCAATGCATTTGGAAAGTTATGTTTTATGCCTTAGGCTTGGGGCCATTGCATTGGGCATGTTTGCATGAGTTTTGGAGCCTTGTTTTCATCATCTTTGGCCACTGATTTGGGTGTGGCTGAGGCCCATTCATTTTGGTTTAAGTCCATTTTGCATCGAGTATGCCATTGTAGTTCATAGCATTGAGTATGCCACGTTGTCGCATGATTGATCATTGCATTGTGCATGCCTTGTTCATCTCATTGTGTATATTAGTTCCATGTGCATTGTGTATGCTAGTGTCATGAGCATTGCGCATGCCATGTAGCTTATAGCATTGTGCATGATAGTTGCATGTTTGCATGTTATCCCTTGCATGTTTACATCACTTAGTTGCATTGCATTAGGATTGCATGCTAGATTTGCATTTGTGCATGCCATGTTTGTTGCATTGTGTTCGGGATAGGAGTTAGTCCGAACATGGGAAACGAGGGACGTCTCGTACTCAAAGTGACAAAACGTGCCTCGATTCCCGGTCGCCGACATTCTTGACTACCCATGATGGAGTTGTTGGCTTTAGGTACTTGTATGAGCATTCATTTCACATTGAGTCGTGCAATTCGGCTCCTCGGCCATCATGTATTGAAATATATGATTGGGGCCCGAGGGTCGAGGACTACACTCCCTTGAGCTTATGCAATGATGGGGAGAGTGGTCGTGCACACATGTGTTGCGAATACTTTGCCATCTCTCTCTCTTGCCTTCTGTTGCAGAAAACTAGAAACTAGGGGCAGAAACTGGTCGGCCGACCAGATTTAGTGGCTGGCCGACCACTTTTTCTGGTTTTTCACCACAAAAGTGGACGCAGGTGGTCTCCAAGGCCAATAGCTGGTCGGCAGCCTTCCCACAGATTCCCAAGGTGGAGTTTCAACCTTCTGGAGCTTTATGCAGTGTTCTGAGGTCAATTGCAAACAGAGGCAAGTCGGGGGCGTCGCGAGGGATTTCTGAACAAAGCAACTCGAGCATGCATGCATCCTTTGTCATCCAAAACAGAGCTGAGGCAGCCTATTTCATTTAGTCTACATGCTTATTTAAATTGTTTACTTAGTTAATTTGTTGATTAATTAGAGTTGTGTAATAATTAGCTGTAGCTTGTTATTCATTTCATTGTGTAAAAACTAGTTTAATTAGATTAGCTTAGATTAGCTAGCTGGTTCTGTATTATTTATTAGGACCCTCCGTCGAGAGGGCGAATTTTGTAATAAGTGTGCGTGTGTGTGATGCATATCTTCCAACCCCCATTTCTTTCTCCCTTTTATTTACCAGCTTACGATGGTTAGTTTTAGGGCATGTTTCAATTAGCATCCTTATGCTCGCATGTTTGCATCCATTCATCTGTCTTACATGCACCGGGCTCGGCGCATCATACTAACTGCATTGTATTTCAATTCCTGTTTGAATACATGTATCAAATTGCATTTCACATGACATTTTAAAATAGCCAAGCCTATCTTAGTTACATTTTGTATGTGTTGCATCAGGCATTCTTGAGATAGCTAGGATCGTGTATTGATTTCTAACATAGCTTTTGTTTTGGCTCGGAGTACTCAGTAAGTGTTTATGCTTTAGCATCCTCGCATGTGTGTGAGTGACTGCCATGATAGCATGCTTGCCATGAGGCTAACTGCTTATGTGATATAACTGCCTGAATGCCTGTGGGTGAAGGTTGGATTACTTGAATTGGAACAATTCATTGATTGCGAGTTTTAAGCCCACTTGAGGGTGGCAAAATCCACATTTTAGCCTACTTGCGAGTAGCAAACCACTTTCAAAAACAAACATGAGATGTTTTGTTCCAACTTAGGCGATCCAGTCTATACTTGTTTACCGTGCGCATAACATAGTAATTCTAGGCTAATAACCGGAATAAGAGCGCGTGTGTTTTCAAAAACAACATATCATGTTAGTAAAGGCCGATCTTTGATCGGGCGAGCAGGGGTGCTCATTGCAAGACCTTCCCCTCTCATACCCAAGTTCCCGAGCCGAGGCAACTTTGGTGATGACAGACACGTGGCCTTAGGCACGAGTCAGGGTTTCCTAAATTCCCCAAAAAAAATAAAATATTTAGGTGGCGACTCTGTATCTGGCAAAGCAGTCCATGTTTGGCACTTCTTTCTAAAAATCAATTTTTGAATACGATTTGCCAGATTGGACTCTTTGGTGATTTATCGGTCTTGCATTGCACTTTGCGAGATTAGATTCAGAACCATGACATGGAGTCCGAACTGTAGTAAGCCCAATGAACAAAACGGGATTTTCCCGGGACGTTCGGGCGTGTCTACAGGTGGCACTCAGCATTGCCAAGTCTTTATCCAACAAAACATTTGCCATAAGATGCGACGGTAACATAGCGACCTCCTCACTCGCATGAACTATGGAAAACAACCTCTATAGTGTTGGCACCCTTAGGGCCTCCCTCCAGCACCCTTACTCCTCCAAGACATCCCTCAGGTCCTCTAAATGAGCAGAGTATGAGTATCTCGACGTCAGCGCCAAATGGGAGGGGCGGTAGCTATTATCCTAACTGTAGGACCTTTCAGCCGATGGTACGGAATCGCCGCCTTTGTAACCCCTGGTGATGGAAAGTAAGGGTAGCTTTCATCAACTTTGACTGCCTGAGCGATGGGATTGGGTGCGCTTACCCCAGTAACTCCCTTCTTTTCTAGCTATCACTTCGTAGCCTCATTCTCCATCGTTATTCTTTGAATGATGGTATCCTGGTCTCTCAACTTGCTCTCCAAGTGCTGAGTGTGTGACTCTCACTGTCGACGGCGCCCTTCTGGGCTTCGTGAGGGCTCAAAACTCTTTGCGTGTTTATCTTGCACGTCTCTAGGTAACCTCACGTGGAGGTGTCCAAACTAGCCATCGTCGGAACAGTGGGAAATCATCATGCCACTGGACAAACTTTGTGTGATGCCATCGATGACGGACAGTAGAATGCCATCGTTGTTAGCCATTGAAGTTGATCAAAAAAAGCTTGGAGGATAATATTTTGAATGTTTCAATTTCCATAGACGGCATCAATTGAACAGAGAGTAAATATTCTTCATTTTCGTACTCCTTGCGACCAAGCTTGGCTTGCTACAAACGGCATCTTACTTCCTCGCCATACTCCATTGGGCCATGTGGAATGCTCTAACCGAGTAATCACTCCTAAAATCCTTTAGTGTGCTAGCTCCACAAGTTCATATACCTAGTGAATTCAGGTCGGTCTCACGAACATCTTCTTATCTCGGACAAGATCCTTATGACATTGATCTTTAGTCAGCCCGTATACCTTCAGCTTGGCACTGAGTGTGATGATCGGTTTCATTGCGTGTCATTTCATTTTTGTCCTCTTTGAGTTTGTGGTGTTCGAGAGCTTTTTTTCAAACTCCGGTTCTTGTCTAACTCTGGGTTGAGCATCACTTACCTCGGAGGGTACACGGCCGAGTCTGGAGTGCTTGGGAGCGAATCAGAAAAATTCTGGGCTGCTGGGCCAGGGCCGCACGTGCGGGGTCCTGGACCGCACGTGCAGAGATGAGGCCGCACGTACAGGAAGAATGAGCTTTGGAAGGTTGCACAATGCCTAATAAGTAGGTTCGGTGTGAGGTGTGGGAAGGGACCATTGCACGTGTGGGGGTGAAGGCCACACGTACGGGGGAGACGCTCCATACGTGTGGGAGTGGGCGCCGCACGTGCGGGCTTCTGGGCAGCCCAAAATTCTCCGTTTTTCCTTCTTTTGGGGCTGAGTGTATCTCATTTATCCTATATCTCTCTCTCTCTCTAAAAACACATTTCTCTCCCTTCTCTCTACATTTCACACCAAAAACACCACAAGATCTTTGATTCCTCCAAATCCAGACACATTTTGACCCAAGTTCCTTCATCAAAGTTAGGGAACAAAGCAAAAACTATATTGTGTGCGTTGGAGATTCAGTTTTGGCACCTTTTGATTCTAGGGTTTCTTCTCTAAAAATTGAGGTAGGGACTTCTTTGAGTTATATATGCATGTTTTGCAATATTGATGTTGATTTAAAGGTTTTCTTGAAGTTATTTTGTTGGTTTTGATTTTGTGGCTCAAAATGTAGAGATTTTCAAAAGTGGGTTTTAAAAATCTCAAATCTTTCTAAGATAGCATCTTGAGGGTTGAAATTATCTTAGGCAAGAAGATGGTGTGTTCTTAAGGGTCCCTTTCAAGTGTTGAGAGTGTGTGTGTGTGTGTGTGTGTGTGTGTGTGTGTGTGTGTTGTTTGTAAAGAAGAAAACCTAGAAATTTTGGGGGTTTCCTTGAATAAAAAAAGATGAGGGTTTATGGGTGATATTATATATATATATATATATATGAATTCATAGTTGTGTGCCATGATAGGTAAAGAAAGTGGAGAGTTTCCTTGTTTTATTACAAATGCATATATATTGATGATGGGTTTCTCTACACATGAGAATTATTAAGATTGGAGATTGTTGTCCAAATTTTGCTATAGCTTTGAAATGATGAAAGTGATGGAAGTGCATGAATTGTGGTCATATTGTTATATTTATTGATAAATGGTAACAAGCTTTTGGCTATTTGTGGGATGGCATTGCAAGGAGAAAAAGGAAATTTTGATAATCATAGAATATTTGTTGAAATTATATTGAAAGTGGACAAACATGACGTAGTACAGATAATTGTTGCATTGGCTTCTTTAAAACCTAGCATGTCATGAACATTGGATTGGGAATTGAAACTTTCATTAAAAATGAAATATTGTGAAACGAAATCATGGAAATGTTTATATGGTAAATACGTAGGTAAGTCCGGATAGGAGGTGTAGATGAAATTGATAAGTTGATCTGAGTGTCCAAGGTGAAAGACCGAAAACACGCGCGGAGGAGGTACCACTTCTCTTCCGGTTAGCAACCGGTAAAGTGGGGTTTTGGTAGTGTTAGTTAAGCATACTTGCAGACACTAACCTAGGGATTATCTGAATCGTATTTACCGCCCCTATTGAACAAAATTGTGAGTTTCGAAATTGTTGAGATTTCAAACTATTGTTGAACATGGTGATTTTCAAAAAAAGTGTGCAAATAAATTTCTCTTTAATTGGCATTGCATGACATTTGCATTTAATATTGGAAATCTTGCATAACTGTATATACTTTGTTAATGATTCTCTACTGGACTTTATGCTCACCTTTATGAGATTTTGGCGCAGGAAAAGATGTGGTGATCCTGCCGAGTTGAGGGCGTGGACATAATTTTGTGAAGAGTAGATGACTCTATTTTTGTTGTGAATTATTTGCTAGCAAAGGGCTTTAAATGTATGGGTTCGTGAAACCATTTTTGTGTAACCGGGCTCAAGCGTTGGAATATGTAAGCCCTTAAGGGTATTTTATTTATTTTGGGATTTGATGCTCTACATGCTATAGATTCATGTATTTTCATACCGTTGAATGTATAATTTGCATGTAGAACTTTTGTACATACTTTATTGATTAATGATGTAAAGGTTGGAGATCTATCTTTATTCCTTAGTGAATGTTGGTTAATGTACCTAATTTGGGTTGGGTTATTTCGGGGTGTTACACTGAGTGATAGTTTTGCTCTCAAGCCAGCCTGACCCATCACCTAGTCACAATTCTTTGATATAGCTTGGGCCAACATACTATCTGGTCTGTGCTTGTGACCCAAACCCTACCTAGCTTGGCCGGTCTAAAAACTTGTGTTGGTCTAGTTCTATCCTGGCACGGCCCAACATCAGGACCTACGAGAACTTAGCTCGGTCCAACATTAAGGCTGATGGGTTTAGCTCGGCCCATTTGTTCGACACCAATTCCCCTCTCAAGCGGGCTGCTAAAGCTATAAATGCTCACCTAGTATTTACTTGCACCCAACTATGAAGATGAAACAAAATTTACTAAAACCTATATGCTTCTATATACAGAGTATTAATGCAACACATACACAATAATGTAACTATAGATTCGGCTACTAAATATATGACATGTGAATCATCTCAAGACATGAAATAGAGCACAAAATCACATAGTAAATAATAAGCCCATAGATGCAAATGAGTCGAACGTAAATGCATAATATATGGATGCAAAGCATGGATATGATGAAAAAGAAAACATGATGTGATCAACAGCTATGGAAAGTATGGAAATAAAAGGGATATAAAGAAATGAAGATTGAAAGTTATTACAACAATCATCTACAATGAAAGGAATAAAAGATGTGGGTTTAGAAGTTATTACATCAATGAATTGTTTCAGCCAATAGAAGCTAAATCTAATACATCATGAGAAATAGAAAGAAAAGTTGCTACAGGAGTTGTGTATGCCGAGGAGATCATCGGCTGAAAATTGCTTTGTTCTGCTCTGGAAAAGTGATATGGCCGGCCCAATGAATGGTCTAGCCGGATGAAAGAATTGTTGGTCGGACCCTTATCTAGCCAGCCATACAACAGATCTAGAAAAACCCTGTTTTGTGCAGCAAAGACAAAACAGAACAAACAAAACATTTTCAAAGGATGTTCATCATTTCTACTCCTTTCTATCATAAAGATATTCAAGGAAGATGTATATAGGTCTCATCTATCAACTAACAACAAGAGATGGTATACAATATGTACAAGAGCTATCAAACGGACTGAAACTAATATGTACATGAATGAAAGTAAAAGAAATACAAGCCAGAAAAATAGATGGAAACCTGCAGTCATCTCTTTATGGATAAGGGTAAATTAATACCCAAATCCATGTAATTAATTAGAGAGAACATATTGCCACCATTTCTAAAGTGAAGCCTCATAAAGCCAATGAAAGCTTTATAGGGCTTCTAAGAAACTAGGGAGGAAGTATAAGAAAATACACACAACTCATTAAAAGAAAAATAGTTGAAGACTAATCTTCTTTAGTCAAGGAATATGGATGTAAAATCCATTCCCATGTTCAAAGTTGGTTGAGAAGAGAGTTTTCAACCCCTTTTAATGAGGAAGCTCTTATAGCTTCAAAGGAAAAGCTGAGAAAGAGAGAGATAACAAAAGATCATTCAATGGATCCTATGAAGCAACCATAAATACTCATCAAATTGAGTATGGATTGAATCACATGGACCAAAGCACTTAGATGATGAAAAAAAAAGAGTAAGAAAATACATCAAAGTAAAGAGATTACATTATTTAACAATTCTATTGGGGGTGGTTAAGCCATCCATATCCCAAAGCTAAAACACATGACAATAAAGATAAACTATACTATATAACAATTCTATAGAGGGGGTGGCTGAGCCATCCACATCCTAGAGCTAAAAAATTACATTGTGACAAAGAAAAATGATACTATAACTCTATGAGGCGTGGCTGACCCATCCATATCCCAAAAAGGATCACATGTTTGAACAACAAGAAGTTATGGAAATAAAGAGAAAGAAAGGAGAAAAGGATGGGAAAAGTTCAACTTTTACCCTTTCAAAGCAAGGAAGAGCTTTTGATTACTAAACTGCTTCCAAACATCCTCAAGGTCCTCGGGTACGATTTGAATATTTAGCAAAGAATCCCAAGATCAAGCTTTGATAGTGCTTTGGTCGTGTATGTATCAAGGAAAGAGATGTGAAGTTTGAGAAGATTGAGGTTCAAGGGTGGTGTAATGCACAAGCTTTGGCAGTTGCTCTCTAAGTCTTAAGGAAAATTTTTCAACCCTTAAACTAGGGGGGGTCAACTATATTTATAGACTTTTGGAGAGAAATATCTAAGATATCTGTGTGAAGCTTGTGCAAGAATCCAATTTTCCCGAAAATGCTCTGTTTCCCGGACAAATCATTCGACCAGTACACTTTTCATTCGGCCAAATGTTTTTCATCCAGTCATATGAAAAAGTGTATGGCCAGATTGTTTTGAAGGGAAAACATGGTTTTTCCAGAGATTTTTCCTCATTCCACTCATTTTGTAACACTTGGATAGTTTGGCCAAAATAGGTGTAAGGTTAGGATTAAAGTTTGTGGCTAGCTTTCCTGCTAAGGCATTCGAAATATAGCAGATTTCGACTTTCATCATCAGGTGTTTGGAAGCATGCACTCAAGTCTTATTGCAACTCAAAATGGGGTGTTTATAGGGTGTTGACCCCAAGAAGTAGTGGGCTAAGCTCAATTTTGCACCAGACAAGGTGTTGATACCCAAAAGCCTTGGTGTTGACACCAAAAAGCAGTAGTGCAGTAAGATAAAAGGATCGAGCGATGTTGACACCCAAAATAGGTGGTGTTGACCCAAGGAAATAGAACAGAATTTGTGCAACACTCAGCTCACATGGTGTCGACACCAGAAAAGGGTAGTGTCAACATCCAAAAATAGAAACAATAAGAGGAAAAGAAAGAAAGACAAGTGTTGACCCCAGGAAACCTAGTGTTGACACTCTCACAAGTACTACAAGGCTCCAAAATGTTTTTTTAGACAAAACTAAGTGTAAAAGAACAATCCTAACAAATTTACATAGGATTTCACTCCTCCAATACAATGATCTAACAACTCGAAGATCCCAAACAACTTAAGGACATTAAATACATCTTCAAAAGGCTCGAAGATCACAAGTGTTACATTACTTGTTATTCTTAGTACCCAGTTTATAGTGATGATTATGTTGTTGTCTATTTTAAGTGGAGAATTCATTTGTTATGTTCTTCAAAGACATGAATATTTTTAACTATTAAATTATGGAATCTCATTTTTGAATACGATCATCTTTATCAAAACAATATGCCAGTCTAGTTTTTGTTATATACATCTTATTTTGGAATTGAACTTTGTTTTCGAAATTGTATTTACTATCCATACTTCTACTCATTGAGCCATCAGCTGATTTAGTTGTTGAACATTTTTAGGCGAGAGGATGACTTAGAGTTGAACTCATAGATTGGCAGGGACTCTGTTGCATGGACCTTTAGGATTCAATTTAGTTAGATTCATTAATTTCCTTGCATATACATTTTGGTTGAGTTTTATTTAGAATTATTTTATTGTATAGGCTGTTTGTGTCCCATTTAGTATATATATTTTTAGAAGTTGGTTATGGCTAGTTTTGCCATTTTATACTTGTGAAATGTCACTGGATTGAGTTTGGTTTTTTTTATGACTACACTATTGTTACATTTATTCTATATGGTTACGAACTCTTATGTGTGCATTAGATTAAGGCCATGTGGGCCATGACCGGTCATGCCTTGGATTTAAGGTGTGACAAAAACCCCCTTGTTAAGGCCATTTTACAGTGAAAGCACAACCCCATGCAAGTACGTTCGAATCGGATTTAAGACCCGG
The DNA here is from genome assembly GCA_036172215.1 of Camellia granthamiana. Taxonomy (NCBI): domain Eukaryota; kingdom Viridiplantae; phylum Streptophyta; class Magnoliopsida; order Ericales; family Theaceae; genus Camellia; species Camellia granthamiana. The sequence goes on along the minus strand of CM069913.1, from coordinate 68,321,626 downwards.
GACACTACAGGTATAACGCACCAACCAATAATTGAATGAGTGTCATTTTTCTAATTATATAAATTTTTATTATTAATTTTGTAGGGATTTTTTTTCTTCTTCTTTTACTTTTGGCTGGGATTTTTATATTTATTTATTTTTGAATTACTATGTTGAATTGAATTGGCATGTTGCACATGAGGGATTATATTTTTTCTGATAAAATAATGGCATCTTGATGCAACTGTAGTTCTTGCCTAGATTTTTTTATGTGTAATATTTTTCAAAGCTGTTTGTTTGAGACATAATGTCTATATTTTGAGTTTAAGCACATATAAGATATTGATAATTTTATTTATGAAACACACTCCATTTTAGTTGGAACAAATTGCTTTTAAGAGTGCTTTTAGGCATGAGTCATTACTAGTCTATATTATTATTATTATTATTGAGTAGGTTGGGTGGTGTCCTGAAGTCTTTCTATCTCTTTATGCCAAGTATCATTTTTTCTATTCAAAACAAAAAATTAATTAGATATAGAAGAGTAGGATTTGAACATAAGACCTTAGGGTTGATAAGAAACACTCTTAACACTTAAATAATACACAATATTTGTTAGTATTTTATTTTATTTCTACTTATATGAATTATACATGCAACGCGTATGCCAACCGCTAGTACTATTATAAAGTGAATAGCTCTCATTATGTCTTAAACCCATTTGTTTGTCTTCATGCCATGTGGCATGTTGATTTCTCTATTTTAAAAAAAAATAAAAATAAAAAAATAGATAACAAGTGTACAAGACTTGAACCTTAAATATTGACCTTGGAAAAGAAGGCTTTTATCACTTGGGCAACACATATATTGTGATAATAATTTTTTTATTATTTATTTTTATTTGGGTAAATTGCCAACAGGTGCTAATAGTTGGACTTAATTCCCATTAAATTCTACCAATTCGTCGTTGAAAGTTGGTCCTAATAGAATCATCGCTAAAAAAGATTTTGTGACAATTTTATGATTTTCACTAAAAACTAACAATTGGTGATTTTTTTTTCCTTACAAAAACGCTACTAATTATTATAGGACTTATTGGGCAATAAGTCCACCTATTGGTTGCACATGATAAAGATAAAACATACGACTTGAACATCAAACATTTTGTTTGCTAAAGAATACTCTTATTACTTGAGATACACAACATATAATAAATATTTTTATTTTATTTTATTTATTTGAATTATACACATATTGCGTGTACCAATCTCTAATATATTTATATACCTTCAATAGTCAACCCAATATGTTTATTTAGATCAAAAGTACTTTATTATAGCAAATCATTAAAGGTCTTGAAATGAAAAGGGGTACTGCTATGGTACAAAGGGTGTATACCATGTGCAAATTATAATATTTGTGGATTTGATTACCGCAAATGTTATAACTCAATCCTATAGAAGTCATAAAATCGGAGATTTTGCGATAACTATATAAAAAAATGAGTTATAACCAAATACCACTTAAGGTATAATTAAATAACTTTTAGATCATGACTGGAAAAAAAAAAGGTTATAATTAATGCTATAATATGTCATAACCATAAACCACAAAAGTTGTAACCAAAGGTGCTTGCGTACCATAAAATTTTCCAATGAAAATATTGTAGTCATGTAAAGATAATTGTATATATTTGGGTGAATATCAAAAAGGAGAGTATGAAAAATAATTACAAAATAATCAATGTACAAGTGATTCATGCATTGAATTGTGCAAATAAAACTTGTACCTTCATTATTTTGCCATTATATTTCTTACTCACTACTTTTTTGAAATTTTCTCTATATGTTTCGACCATTAGAGTAGATGGTTCTATTTAGAATGGGTAAAAAAATTCAAACAACTACAAATTGGTGTGATTCAAATCAAATTGCATGGTTTGGTTTGATTTTCCTAATACACAATTTGATCTTGATTTTGAAAATAGATGAATCATATTTTATGATTCAATTAGTAGTTTTGTGGTTATGGTTCTTGTTTGGAGCCAAACTAGAATGTTTAGATATATATATATATATTCATGAGCTATTAACTCTCTTCTTTGAAAATGTGCTTTGTATAATGACTGCCTAGGCCCAAATCCATTGACATCGGCTATAACACTTTGTACTCTTTGGACTAGTGGGATTGCTTTTGACCCAATTATTATTATAATTAGAACCTTTCGGTTAATGTTAGGAAGTTGTTTGGTGTGGCATTGTGGTGGTAGAGTAAGATTGGACCAAAAACCAGGTAATTGTCCCATAAGTAGTCTTCATTCTTTCACCATTTTCTCTCTACACTTTGAATCTTGATATGAGACTAGAACCATTCAAAAATTTATTTCCAAGACTTTGATTGAGACACAAGAACAACCCAAACGAAGTCCAGACGAGAGAGTTATGCTTGTTCGAAGTTTGCGAATCTAAGCTGTGGGCATAGTTTGCTTGAGTGCAAGTTTGACTACTCGAACAGTCCACACACCCTTCTAGCTTTATTTTTCAAAATTGTCTGAGATACTGTAAATATTGATTCACCGCTCGAGCGCACTTTTGACCACTCTAGTGGTTTGTTCGAGAAAGTAGAGATATTGAAAGCTTTTATTCACTGCTTTAGCGCAGCCTTGACTGCTCGAGCGGCTTGTTTGGGATTAGCCACTAAAAAGTCACTTTTTGGCTCAAAACTTTTCACTTTTCTTCTTCTCTTGTCTGTTCTTCCTCTATTTCTCAAAAACCATTTCATCTACTTTCACCAAGTTCTTAAAACAAAAATGTAGAGTGCGTCGAGATCAACATTTTGAATCAATTCGATTATGATTTCCTCGACATCACCTCGTAGGTCTTATGTCATCCATTTTCTCTCTTGAGGTAGGGATTTTGAAATAAAGAAGTTAAACTTATGATTTATTGTGGATTGTGGAAGTTTAATGTTGAGAAATGAGATAAGTGGACAATTTAATGATTTTAGAGTTATGTTCATTATTGTGAATGGAAATTTTGTATATGAGAAAGAAAGAAAATGTTTGTTATGAAATTGGCTTATGTTGTGAAAGTTGGTTATCAGAATTGGTAAAATAAATTATAGGATTTATGAGATGATATGGTTGTTGGTCTAATTCTAGGAAAGGTTGATGGTTTTGAAGAATGGAAATGTTATGAGAGCTGTAGTGTTTTATTTATAAGAACTCGTATCATTAAACATGTAGAGGTTTTGTCCTTAGCCATTGGTGGAGAATGACATTAAATGTTGTAGAATAGGTTATATGTGTTATGTAATGTTGATTTAATTTCATAACTTAGAATGATGTGGTGTCATGATGAGTTGAGGGATGAAAGTGCTATATAGAGGGTCCATATCCTTCTGGTTAGCACTCGGTAAAGCGTGGTGCTTTGACATAGGTACCGCTTTCCTTCCGGTTCACGCTTGGTAAATCGTGTGATGTTGGATGATACAAAGATCCGCTTCTTTTCAGCTTATGACCTGTAAAGTGTGGCGTATTGACAGAGGTTCTATTTTCCTTCAAGTTTGCGCTCGATAAAGCGTGGGAACTGTTGGGCTATATTGAGGTTCCGCTTTCCCTTTGGTTAGCCACCAATAAAGTGTGGCACTTTGAGACAAGTTCTAGTTTTCTTCCAATTAGTGCTCGGTAAACCATGTTGAAATGGCTTGACGAAGCTGGTTGTGAAATGTGTTTGTATGCGATGTTTACTTGTGTGAGTGTGTAGATATGTGTGAACATGGTAAAATTGTATTGAAGATTTGAAGTATGTGATTGGAGTACTATTATGAAGAGTTGGATTTGTTTTAATTGTTTGTTAATATGATAGATGTCGGTGTGTATAGTTAATGTTAGGGCTATTCAGGGGTCGAGTCGGATCGGTTTTACTGTCCACTCATCACTCGACCTGATCAGATTGGGTTGGAAGACAACTCATCTGATTTTGACGGTGGTGTTATTCGGAACCGTACAAATCAGGTTGTTCAGTTTGCCTATCAGATTGAGTGAAACTGAACAATTAAGTATTGTACATCTAATAAAACAAAAAAAAAACAATGATCAATCATAAACCTATAACAAATATCCTAATGAAGTTGCAATTCCAAATCATCTCTCTTTGGTTGTCTTATTATATTTCATGAACAAATAGATTTGGAAAAAAAAATACATTGCTAAAGTTTATGGATGCATCAGTGAGAAAATGATGAGAGAGATGGAGAGGGAAATCAGAGAAGGGGAGGGGTTTCATCGCCATACACACCATTGTTAACATCGTCACAAATCTGATAACCATCGTCTTCATCTTTTAGATTTGAGCACGATCGTACCATTGATTTGTATCATCACCATTGGGAAATAGAGATCACAGGAAAAAGAGTTTATGGAAAGGGAGATAAAAGGGCGAGAACATGAGAGAGGAGAGGGCAAGAGTGTGAGTCTCTGATAAGGAGACAAAAGGGTAAGAGTGTGAGAGTTTGTGAGAGGAAGACGAAAGGGTGAGAATGTGAAATGAAAAGGGTAAAAGTATGAGAGAAAGTCTGTGAGAGGAGAAAAAAATTAGGAAGATAAAGACTGTTGAGAGTTTTGGAGATATAAAATTGATAGAAAATACGTCAAAGCCTAGGGAATGAGGAGCTAAAGACTGTTGAGTCTTGGAAATATAAATTTTGATTACGAAGATAAATGTAATCAAGTGAGCCAAAATGCGTGGCAACATTAGAACCATGTATAAATTTAGTTCGGTCTGGGTTCGCCAGTTTATGCTCTACCACATCCAATACTCGATCGCAATCTGAACGGGTTTACTAACTTGATTCCGATCAAAAGATATTCAAAACTGTTCGTAACTTGTTCAAATTGGTTGGATTGGGTCGGGTTACTCAGGTGATTCGCTTATTTGAACAGCGCTAGTTGGTGTTATATGGATTTTACGAAATTCACATTGGATAGTACTATGATTGTTTTGGTCAAAGGTGTGAATTGTTGGAAAATGGCTTCGAAAGACCTTATTTTTGCTAACTTTGAGCATTAATTAAGGTAGGACCCAAGCGTTATTTTTAACGTTTCTAATTGGGTTCATGTTTAATGCCACGTAGTGAATAACATCGTGTATTTGGTTGCTCAAAACCATTTCCGGATAAATGAGAATTCAACGCGCATTTTCGGGTTCGTGGATATGGCTTTAGGTGGGTTTCCTACACATTTGTGAAATGTGCTTACCCCACATTGGAAAAGCTTAAGGATTTATATAGGTATATAAACTCTAGCTTGGGATACTTGGGATGGACCAAGGGGTACCCAAGTTTTGTGGAAGGGTGAAGTTATGGGTAAAGTGGGCTAGACCCATTGGACCCAAAACAAAAACACACGCGCGTGCCGCCGCTGTACGTTCAGTCAGTCGGGCAGGTAGGCTGGGCATGGGCGCGGGTGCGTGGTGTGAGGTTGGGTTGGGCTTGTTCACCTCAATACTTATCTTTTTGGGCCAAAAACATTTGTATTTTATTTATTTAATTTTGAATTTCGATTTCAAAATTCAAAATAAATCTGTCTAAATTTTTTCCCTCTACCCTAACAAGTTCATTCCTATTAGAATCCACCTGAATAGGTTCATACCTGTTGTATTCCACCCAAATAGATCTGTTTCTGTGCAAATCTGTCAAACAAGTTTTCTACCTATTGAATCTATCCAAACAGGTTTTTTATTTGTTGACACCTGTTCGGAAAAGCCACATGTTCTCTTATATGTATCCTGCCATTCCAGTAATTCTGATCATCGAAATTTTCCAAACATTTCTTCCTTTCTTCTTCTGTTCGTCCTCATGTACTCTTGTATTTGCCTACCATTTAGTTTCTGAGAAAAGAAAGAGAGAGTCACAGCATTGTTTGGTTCGCCATACTTGATTTTGTAGTGCTGTAAATCAAGTAGATAGTCGTTGCATCCTGGGAAGTAGACGCCGTTAAATCTCGAAGCACCGGAGCGAGAGCAAAAACTATTTTAAGGAGATTGTGTCCAACACAAGATTCGACTTATAATTTCTGTAAGTAATTGATTCGAAATTTAATTTATATAATTATTTTCTGGGTTAATTATTTTTAATTTGTTATTTATTTTATTTATACATTTATTAACGATCTTAAAGTAGATATAGTTTTTTTTTTAGACAGACGAATATTTTGTTTCGGGAAATTAAATAGTAGTCATATACTGTTTAAATATACTGTTTAATTTCTTAAATAGTAATAATATACTGTTTAATGATTTCATTGATAACATAGTAGTCATATACTATTTATCATTGGAACTTTTTTACAAAATATTTTATGTGTATTTTGTGTGTAAATTCTATTCAGTATAAATTTGTGGTTGGTGCATCAATTATTTTGTCAGAAATATGACTACTGAAACAAATAGTACTGAGACTGTTCGTACCTTGACCCCTGCACCCGTTGTGCCAGTAATGACTCCGGTAGTACCGGTAAATCATGGCGAGAAGCCGAAAAAATTCAATGGAAATGATTTTAAAAGATGGAAACAAAAGATGATGTTTTATCTTACTACATAAAATTTGGCTCGCTTCACTCGTGAAAAATTTCCGGCACTGAACGAGGGAGAAACAAACCGATAAGTGGTTGCCTCAGTCGATGCATAGAAACAAGGTGATTTTTTGTGTCAGAATTATATCTCAATGGGTTGGACAATACACTGTACAATGTGTATAGTGTCGAAAGCACTGCAAAAAGACCTGTGGAAATCTCTAGATCATAAATATAAGACAGAAAATGTCGGTATAAAGAAAATTGTTGTCGGCCGCTTTTTGGCTTCCAAGACGATTATTAGCCAGGTTCAAGATCTCCAATTAATTCTCCGTGACATACATGTGGAAGGGATGGTTTATAGTGAATATTTCCAAGTAACAGCAATCATTGAAAAATTGCCACCATTCTGGAAAGAATTCAAGAATTATCTAAAGCATAAGAAGGAGATGAAATTAGAGGAACTGATAGTACGGCTCAAAATTGAGGAGGACAACCGTGGTACCGACAATAAATCAGGAAATCATATCATGCAGGCTAAAGCAAATGTTGAAGAACATGGACAAGGGTCAGAATTCAACAACAAGAAGCGAAAGCATGATGGCAATGGTCCTAAACAAGGATCCACTATTGTTATAACCGAGCGGTTGTGCGTATGTGCAAATAAATGTATAAATAAAATAAACAACAAATTAAAAATAATTAACCCAAAAAATAATTATTTAAATTAAATTTTGAATCAATTGCTTACAAAAATTATAAGTCGAGGCTTATGTTGGACACAATCTCCTTAAAGTAGATTTCGCCCTCGCTTTGACGTTTCAAGATTTAACAACGCCTACTTTCCAAGATGCAACGACTATCTACTTAATTTGCAACACTACAAAATCAAGTCTGGTGAACCAAACAATGCTGTAACTCTCTCTTTCTTTTCTTAGAAACTAAATGATAGACAGATGTAGGAGTGCAAGAGAACGACCAGATGAAGAAATGAAAAAATGTTTGGAAAATTTCTATGATCAAAATTGCTGGAATGACAAGATATATATAGGAGAATGGGTGGCTTTTTTGAACAGGTGTCAACAGATAAAAAAAACCTGTTCGAACAGATTCAACAGGTAGTAAACTTGTTTGGACAGATTTGAACAGAAACAGATCTGTTCGGGTGGAATACAACATGTATGAACCTGTTCGGGGGGATTCTAACAGGTATGAACCTGTTAAGGTGGAGGAAAAAAATTTGGACAGATTGATTTTGAATTTTGAAACTGAAATTCCAAATTAAATAAATAAAATACAAATGTTTTTGGCCCAAAAAGATAAGTATTGGGTCAGACAAACCTAACCCAACCTCACACCATGCACCCGCGCCCAAGCCCAGCCGGTCCGCCCGCTAGACCAGACGGATGGCGGCGGCGGCAGCGACGGCATGTGCGTGTGTTTTTGTTTTGGGTCCAATGGGTCTAGCCCACTTTACTCATAATCTCATCCTTCCACAAAACTTGGGTAACCCTTGGGGCCCATCTCAAGTATCCCAAGCATTCCAAGCTAGAGTTTATACGCGTTGAATTCTCATTCATCTGGAAATGTTTTTGAGCAACTAAATACACGATGTTATTCACTACACGGCATTAAACATGAGCCCAACTAGAAACGTTAAAAATAACACTTAGGTCCTACCTTAATTAATGCTAAAAGTTAGCAAAAAATAAGATTTTTCAAAGCCATTTTCCAACAATTCACTCATTTGACCAAAACAATCATAGTACTATCCAATGTTAACTTCATAGAATCCATATAACACCAACTAGGGCTATTCAAATAAGCGAATCACTTGAGTAACCTGACCCAATCCGACCAATTCAAACAAGTTACAGATGGTTTTGAATATCTTTTGGTCAAAATCGAGTTAGTACACCCGTTCAGATTGCGATCGAGTGTCGGATGTGGTAGAGCATAAACCGACAAACCCAAACCAAAATTAATTTATGCATGGTTCTAATGTTGCCATGCATTTTGGCTCACTTGATTACATTTATCTTCGTAATCAGAAATTATATTTCCAAGACTCAACAGCCTTTAGCTCCTCATTCCCTAGGCTTTGACGTCTTTTCTTTCAATTTTATATTTCTAAAACTCTCAACAGTCTTTATCTTCCCAATTTTTTCTCCTCTCACAGGCTCTCTCTCATACTTTCACCATTTTCATTACATATTCTGACCCTTCGTCTTCCTTTCACAAACTCTCACACTCTTACCCTTTCGTCTCCTTCTCAGAGACTCACACTCTTGCCCTCTCGTCTCTCATGTTCTCACCCTCTTATCTCCCTCCCCATAAACTCTTTTTCCTATGATCTCCATTTCCTAATGGTGATGATGCAAATCAATGGTACGATGGTGCTCAAATCTACAAGATAAAGACGATGGTGATTAGATTTGTGACAATGTTAACAATGGTGTTGTAGACGCGCCCTTGGGCCTCACTCTACAGTTCGGACTCGCTTTTGTTGTCGGTTCTTAATCTGAACCAAAGAGTCCAAATCCGGCAAATCGTTTTGAGAAAAAATAGATTTTTAAAAAAGAAGTGCCAAACATGGACTGCTTTGCCAGATACAGAGTCGCCACCTAAATATTTTTTAAATGGGGAAATTTAGGAAACCCTGACTCGATGCCAAAGGCCACGTGTCCGTCATCACCAAAGTTGCCTCGGCTCGGGAACTTGGGTACGATTGGGGAAGGTCAGCTATGAGCACCCCCTCTCGCCCGGCCCGAAGACTGGCCTCTACTAACCATGATATCCAATTTTGAAAACGTTATGTGTTCTTATTCCGGTTATTAGCCTAGAATTACTATGTTATGCACACAGCAAACAAGTATAGACCAAATCGCCTAAATTGGAACAAAACATTTCATGTTCGTGTTTAAAAATGGTTTGCTACTCCCAGGTAGGCTAAAATATAGGTTTTGCCACTCTCGAGTGGGCTTTAGAAAAGATGGTTTTGCCACTATCTAGTGGGCTTAAAACTCACAGTTTCAATGCATTTATCCCAATTTAGGTAATTTGACCTCCATCCACAGGCATTCAAACAATTATATCACATAAGCAGCTAGCCTCATGGTAATCATGCTATTATGGCAACATTCACACGCGTGCGATATGCTAAAGCATAAAAGCTTACCTAGTACTCCAAGCCAAAACAGAAACTAGTTAGTAATCAATGCATGATCCTAGTTCATGTTAAGTGGCTAATGCATCACAGGCAAAATGCAGCTATAATAGGCTCGGCTATCCTAAACATGGCATGTGAAATGCTGCAATTAACAAGTACTCATCTTGGAATTTGAAATACATATGCAGTTAGCATGATGTGCCGAGCCCGGTGCATGGAAAACAGATGTATGGATGCACGCATGCATAACATAAGGTATGCTAATTTAAATATGTCCTAATACTAACCATCAAAGCAGGTAAGTAAAAGGGAGAAAGAAGTGGGGGTTGGAAGACATGCACACACGCACCCACACTTATTACAAATACGCCCTCACTCGGAGGGACCAAATAATAATACAAACCAAATAAATAATTAACTATCCTAGCTAATTAAATATTACAAGCCCTTAACTAATTAACAAATTAATTAAGCTATTGAAAACAGTAAAAGGCCTCGGGAAGAAGGATGCACGCATGCTCGAGTCCGTCTCGCCCGGAAAATTCGTACCATGCCACTGCTACCTCTGTTTACACTGTCCTACCTCTCCAAAGACTGCCAAAGTCCTGGGATATGTTCCTTGTACGCTGTAGAATGCCATCAGCTGGAGGAGATGCCCACCGGCCATAGAGAATTTCCATCGGCTGCTGATGAAGTTATCGGCCATTCACCAATGGCCGGTCGGCACTGAATGTTGCCGGTTGGCAGAAACTTCCTGCATAAGACAGTTTTGACACCTGCAGAGGGCAAGCAGTGTATGGCAATGCATTTCGAGCAAATGTGTGCACCACCACGTCCCTTATCATGTTTATGACTCAAAGGGGTGTGGTCCTCGATTCTCGGACCATCAATCGCGCATTTCAATGCGTGATGGCCCAAGAAACCAAGTATGCACTTTGATTTCAAATGCAATGCAAACCAAGTAAACAAACAAATAAAGGCCCAACCTCTATCACTTGATCAAGAGGCAAGGCGTGCATGCCAATGCAATGCAACCTAGGCATGGAAACTAAGTATGCAACATGAACATGTGGCAAGCATGCAAAGCATGAACATGGGGCAAGCAATGCAAACATGCAACATGGATAACACACAAACGTGTAACAACATGTTAAGTGACTAAAAGAGGGAATACATGCCAAATGTATTACAATCTAAGCATGCAACCACAAGATGAAATGGAGCACGCATGCAACCATATACAGGACATGCATGCAACAACATGTGAAGATGGTCTTACCCCAATGTGAGTGGACCTCAGCCACACTCACATCAATGGCCACAAGATGAAAATGGGACGCTCGAAATGCGTGCACATATGCACGCAAACCGAGGACCGAACCTAAGGCACGGATGCCACTCTAACAAGGCATGGCAAGGCATGGATCATGGCATACAAACATATGAATTTCAATCACTGAAATATGATGCTTAAAATCCCCGAAACATGGCAATATGGCACCCGATACATGAGACGCATCCCGAAACTCAAAATTAAGCGCATGGAATGACTTATAGCTATACAAAGCATGCATTATTTGAACATGAGACCTAAAGACAGAAGCAAGGCAGCCCCACAACAAGAATATTTACAGTTTAAAGCAAGGCCAAACAGGGAACACAAATGAGGCTAAGCTAGCATGCAAAAATGGCCCCGGGAGAGAGGTAATGAAGCAAGTAGCAGATTCTGGCCCTAAATGGCCAAGGTCCCTTCAAAAATTTTGAAGAGGGGCCCAAAATATGATGTTTTACAGTTAAGGACCAGACCCAAAACAGTGTACAAGTAGGCCTAAAATGCTATGCAAAATAAGGCCAAAAGGAGGTTTAAACACAAAGTATAGAAAGGATGCCTCAAACAGCCAAAGACCCTTAATGAAACATGAATAGGGAGTCAAAATAAGGCCATTTTTAGTTCGGACCAAAGTCCAAAAACAGAAGCACAAGAGGCTAATAAATCATGCAAAAATAGGGCCATGAGATGGATACAAAGGCAGGTGACATATGGAGGGCTCAAAATAAGCTACATTACAGTTTACAACAGAGCTCAAAACAGTTTACATATGGGCCAAAAATGCTATGCAAGAAAGGGGGATACAAGAGGGGTAATTAAGCAAGTGCCTAAGGGAAGCCTCAAACAGGGAAATACCCTTAAACAAACATGAAGAAGAGCTCAAAAAAATGCTATTTTCAGTTAGGGTCGGAGCCCAAATATGCAAGTAAGAATGGCTTAGATAGGATGCAAAAATAAGCTCAAAAGAGGGGAAATGTCACTCACCCTTGAAGGCCAAACTTCAGCAAACTCTTGGCTTGAGAAATGGTTCCTCCAAAGCTCTGAGAAGGCCCTCCAAGCTGCTGGAATGGAGTGGTGGTGTGGTGCTAGGTGGTGGTGTAGAAATGAGTGTAGGACTTGGAGAGTTTTGGTGCTTGAAGTGAGGGAAAGAGAGAGATGTAATATAGGAGCTCAAGGGAAATTTTTCTAACGCTTTTTCCAGAGCTGGGGGGTCTGTTATATAGACAAAAGAGGGGGAGAAAAGGGGGGAAAAATGGGGGGGAAAACAATTCAAGTTTCCCCCCAAAATGCAAAATCTCGGACAGAGGGTTTGAATGGAGAATAGCTGGCACAGCTGGCATCCACTCAATCCGTAGAATACTCCGGAAGGTCGTCGGCTAGCAAACTTGCTCGGTCGGCCATCTCTTTGGTCTGTCGGCCATATGTTCTAGCCGGTCGGCAGAAAAAATCTGCTCTGCAGGTCCAACTTCAAACGGGCATAACTTCTTCATATGAACTCCTTTTCAGGTCATTCTGATGTCAAAATTGAAGCCCCGGAAGTAAGCTTTCCAATGCCACAAACCTTGCATTAACATTCCAACTGTGCAGAAAGTTATGCTTGTTTTGGTGAAGGTTGCTCAGTTTCGGTCCAACCGGGATGATGCCCAACTTCAACCAATCATATCTCCGCCATCCGGACTCGGGTTTAAGAGATTTTTATATGAAAAATGAAGCCCCAGAAGTCTTCTTTTCAATGGTGATAGCCTCATAATGTAACTCCAAGTGTATAGACAAATAGGCTTGATTTAGCGAGGACTGCTCGTCCCTCTCTTAGCGATTCTTGCCTATCTTCTTCTCCAACTTGATTTCTCCCCTCTTCTCCTCTTTTCTTCAATTTCAAACCCCTAAGCAAGGTGTTTTGAAAGATTTTTCAGAGATTTCATCTCTCTTTCATTCATTTCCACTTTGTCCTTGCTCGATTTACCGAAAAGCACAACGTTTGACAAAATACGAGCTTCGGAACATCGTAGAAACTTTATTTCAAAAATGTTTTCAAAGAGAGGGTTTTAAGGTCTAAAAACCATTCAAAATAGCTTTGGTTCAAAATGGGGTGTGAAGTTGAGATTCGCCTCTCTCCTTGCCGAAGAAACTGGACCTTTGCCCTGCACACCTTTCTCCACCAAGTAAACCATCAGTAGCGCCCAAGTCTTAAGGTCGGTCAAAAATGGGGTGTCTACAGGTGTATATGGCAATGAAATCCCTCCCCTTGTCTGATTTTCCTCTCCTTCTCTCTCATCATTTTCTCACCGATGCCCCCATAAACTTTAGCAATGTATTTTTTTCCAGATCCATTTGTTCATGAAATGTAATGAGACAACAAAGAGAGATGATTTTTTGGAATTGCATCTTCATTAGGATACTTGTTATAGGTTTATGATCCATATGTTGTTTTTTTTATTATTTATTTTTTATCAGATGTATAATACTTAATTATTTAGTTTCACTTGATCTGATAGGCAAACCGAACAACCTGATTTGTATAGTTCTGAACAACACCACGGTCAAAATTGGATGAGTTGTTTTCCAACCCAATCTAATCAGGTCGAGTCATGAGTGGACAATAAAACCGATCTAACTTGACCCGTGAATAGCCCTAACACCAGCTATACACACTGACATCTATCACATTAACAAACAATTAAAACAAATCCAACTCTTCATAATAGTAGCCCAATTACATACTTCAATTCTTCAATACAATTTTACCATGTTCACACATATCTACACACTCACACAAGTAAACATCGCATACAAACGCATTTCATAACCGGCTTTCAACATAGTTTACCGTGCACTAACTAGAAGGAAACTAGAACTTGTCTTAAAGCACCACACTTTACTAGTGGCTAACCAAAAGGAAAGCAGAACCTCAATATAGCCAATAGTCCACACGTTTTATTGAGCACAAACTTGAAGGAAAACAGAACCTCTGTCAATGCGCCACACTTTACCAGTCATAAGCTGAAAGGAAACGAATATTCATATCATCCAACGTCACATGATTTACTGAGCGCGAACCAGAAGGAAATTGGTACCTATGTCAAGTCACATGATTTACTGAGCGCGAACCAGAAGGAAATTGGTACCTATGTCAAGGCACCATGCTTTACCGGGTGCTAACCAGAAGGAAATGGACCCTCTATATAGCACTTTCATCCATCAACTCATCATGACACCACATCCTTCTAAGTTATGAAATTAAATTAGCATAACATAACACATATAACCAATTCTACAACAATCAATGTCATCCTCCACCAATGGCTAAGGACAAAACCTCAACATGTTTAATGATACGAGTTCTTGTAAATGAAACACTATGGCTCTCATAACATTTCCATTCTTCAAAACCATCAACCTTTCCTAGAATTAGACCAACAACCATATTATCTCATAAATCATATAATTTATTTTACTAATTCTGATAACCAACTTTCACAACATAAGCCAATTTCATAACAAACATTTTCTTTTTTTCACATATACAAAATTTCCATTCACAATAACTAATATAACTCTAAAATCATTAAATTGTCCACTTATCTCATTTCTCAATATTAAACTTCCACAATCCACAATAAATCATAAGTTTAACTTCTTTACTTCAAAACCTTCACTTTCTCTTACATGCATTTCAAAAACCCACTTCAAATATTCTGTTTTGATGCAATAGAAAAATACCACACATTTATCTATACAAAAATATTGAAGAGAGGCAAAGAAATCCCTACCTCAAGAGAGAAAAATGGATGACAGAAGACCTATGAGGTGATGTCGAGGAAATCATAATCCAATCGATTCAAAATGTTGATTCGACGCGCCCTACATTTTTGTTTTAAGAACTTGGGTGGATTTTTTGTGAAAGTAGATGAAATCTAAGGAGAAAGTCTAGGGTTTTTCGGAAATAGAGGAAGGACAAACAAGAGAGGAAGAAAAGTGAAAAGTTTTGGGCCAAAAAGCGACTTTTAAATGGTTAATCTGAAACAGGCCACTCGAGCAGTCAAGCCTGTACTAAAGCAGTGAATGAAAGCTTTCAATATCTCTACTTTCTCGAAAAAACCACTCGAGCAATCAAAAGTGCGCTTGAGCGGTGAATCAATATTTACAGTATCTTAGACAATTTTGAAAAATAGAGTTGGAAGGGTCTATGGACCGTTTGAGTAGTCAAACTTGCGCTCAAGCAAACTATGCCCACAACTTAGATTCACAAACTTCGAACAAGCATAACTCTCTCATATGGACTTCGTTTGGGTCGTTCTTGTGTCTAAATCAAAGTCTCGAAAATAAATTTTCAAATGGTTCTAGCCTCATATCAAGATTCAAAGTGTGGAGAGAGAAAATGATGAAAGAATGAAGACTACTTATGGGACAATTACCTACATCAAAGTTTTTGGTCCAATCTTACTCTACCACCACAATGCCACACCAAACAACGTTCTAACATTAACCAAAGGTTCTAATTATAATAATAATAGGGTCAAAAGCAATCCCACTAGTCCAAAGAGTACAAAGTGTTATAGTCGATGTCAATGGATTTGGGCCTAGGCTTGTATTTTTTCCCTCCACAGTCATTATACAAAGCACATTTGCAAAGAAGAGAGTTAATAACTTATGAATATATATTTATATATATATGAGATACTAAAAAGATATTCAAATGTTTAAGATATAGATAACGTATTATATATATATATATATATCTCCAAACATTCTAGTTTGGTTCCAAACAAGAACCATAAAACTACTAATTGAATCATAAATTATGATTCATCTATTTTAAAAATCAAGATCGAATTGTGTATTAGGAAAATCAAACCAAACCATGCAATTTGATTTGAATCACACCAATTTGTAGTTTTTTGAATTTTTTTACACATTCTAAATAGAACCATATACTCTAATAGTCGAAATATATAGAGAAAATTTAAAAAAGTAGTGAGTAAGAAATATAATTGCAAAATAATGAAGGTACAAGTTTTATTTCACAACTTAATGCATGGATCACTTGTACATTGATTATTTTGTAATTATTTTTCATACTCTCCTTCTTTTTGATATTCTCCCAAATATATATATTATCTTTACATGACTACAATATTTCATTGGAAAATTTTATGGTACACATGCACCTTTGGTTACAACCTTTGTGGTTTATGGTTATGACATATTGTAGCATTAATTATAACCTTTCTTCTTCTTCTTCTTCTTCTTCTTCTTCTTCTTCTTTTCCCCCAATTATAATCTAAAAGTTATTTAGTTATACCTTAAGTGGTGTTTGGTTATATAGGTAAAAGGACTGGTTTTATGACTTCTATAGGATTGAGTTATAACATTTGCAGTAATCGAATCCACAAATATTACAATTTGCATATGGTATACACCGTTTGTACCATAGCAGTACCTATTTTCATTTCAAGACCTTTAATGATTTGGATCAATATAATAAAGTACTTCTGATCTAAATAAACATATTGGGTTGACTATTGAAGGTATATAAATATATTAGCGATTGGCACACGCGATATGTGTATAATTCAAATAAATAAAATAAAATAAAAATATTCATTATATGTTGTGTATCTCAAGTAATAAGAGTATTCTTTAGCAAACAAAATGTTTGATATTCAAGTCGTTTGTTTTATCTTTATCATGTGTAACCAATAGGTGGACTTATTGCCCAAAGTTAAGGTTTTTCAAAGTTAGCAAAAAATAAGGTTTTTCAAAGCCATTTTCCAACAATGAATGTGAACATAACTGAATGTATCTATCTATCTATCACTTGAAAGCATTCATGATCATATGTATCTAATCAGTTTTATTGCTTAGAAACATTGTGAATCCCTACTGGACATATTTGTTCATTCCAATTGTGGAACCATTTTCAAGTGCAGAGTCGGATATATTGCCAAGGACTCAAGGAGGTTAATTGTGTAAAGATTTAAGATTTTGTTAATAGCATGCGAAATACCAACAAGTTGTAAAAAGAATACCATCCTTTCATTGTACTTAGTTTATTATTTAATTCCCAGTGTAACCCTAAGGACATGTGTTGTAGTTATTTGTATTGAACATTCTATTATTACATTTACTGAGAGAGGACTTAGATTATTATTTTTATTATTATTATTTTATACATCAACAACTATATCGTGGAAAATGGACTTAAATAAAGAGATTTGCTAATGTTTTTAGTTAATAAAATTTAAGGCATTACATTGGCCCAAAAAAGAGAGAGAAGCCCAAAGTAATTCATCAAGCCCATGAAGGATAGCTGGCAACAGGTTGGACCAAACTCAGGCACGTTAAAAGCAATAAAAAGTAAAGATATCCTTCTAGAACAAAAATCTGCAAGGAGAGGAGGATCGTTGGATCTCAATCCAACAAATGAGAATACATGTCAAGAAATTTAGAGATATATGCTGGGCCTAGTGGAATGCAACATCGTCACATCAAGATCATCTCAAACCTGTGATGCCCAGCAAGTTGGCCACTAGCATTTGACGTGATTTTAGCCATCTATACTGTAAGGATCTAATAATCAAGGAAGTAAGCAACTTGGCAACTAGACTGGTCATTGCCAAACAAAAAAAGAACCCTCAGATCAAAAGATGAACGGACGAACAAGATTTAAGCCAAATAACTATAAAAGGGTCAGCAGCTAAAAACATTAAGGGCAAGCAAGAGGTAATTCAAGAACCCTCTTTAAAATACTGTGGGGGCCGAATATTGGGAGTCGTAAAGAGGCCGAATAATTGGACCTGGAGAGTCAAAATATATACGTCGCATTCGGCACCGTCTTGCACATTTAAATCCTACCCTATTCGGCCAAATAACCAGTTGAGTAAAGGAGCCGAGTAAATAGTTATACGGAGAATTGAAAGTGGGCCCAGCCCCGAGGCCCAAGAAAGAAAAAGATATAAATAGAAGAACATCAGTCAGAAAGAGGTAGGTGAAAATTAGTACGCTTAACTTAAAATACAAGTAACTAAGAGAGTATACACTGACTTAACCGTCGGAGTGCTAATTCCGACACCCCCGACCGGAGTGTTTGTTTCTTTTCAGGTCGTCCAGGTCATCAGCTGAGGATCTCGAGCGTCCTAGTGGATCAAAAGAGTATTTACAAACCCTTTTTCCACAATTGGCGCCATCTGTGGGAATACTCAAATACATCCATGGCGGGCGTAACGGAAGACCCTTCGATAGTCACTGACGAGACCACACAGAGAGACGACCTCACTCCAACAAACATGCTTGGACCGGAGACTATCGCCGCAAGACGCACCTTGAACTTCGACTCACCCTCAACTTCAGCGCATGAGACAATGCAAGCGATCATGGAACAAGCAAAGCAAAACGAACAGAGGTTGGAGAACATGATCGCTGAGAACGAACGTCTTCGTCAGGATTTGGCCTTGGAAGTGGCGAAGTCCAAACAAGCTGTACGCCAAGATCCGAAACGACCTCTGAGGGCAGGTGGTCGACGACCTTGAGCTCGACAACAAGACACTAACAGGGACTCCAACTCATTATCCTCGGAGCCCAAGAAGAAGGGACGACCTAAAACTACCAGTTCCTTTGAAAAGAGTCCACGTATAAGGCACAAGCGAAGACGAAATGGTTTAGACGAAGAGGACCAGCACGATCCCTTTGTGCGACGGATCGCAAAGGTAGTACTACCCAAGAAGTTCAAAGCCCGTCGTTCACCTTGTACGACGGGAAATCGGATCCCACGGATCATATCCGTCACTATAAGCAAGCCATGACGTTGCATGCAGACGACGAAGCTCTCATGTACAGAATATTTTCGAGCAGTTTGGGACCGTTGGCAGTCAAATGGTATTATAAGTTGGAGCCGGCATCGATTAAGAGTTTCCATCAATTACAAAAATCCTTCAGGGCAAGATTCATCACCAACGAGGTCCAACCGAAACAAGCTGACTCTCTCTGGGCAATGCAGATCCAGCCAGGAGAAACACTAAGAGCGTATTCGGCGCGCTATTGGGAGTGCTTTAATCTTGTTGATGACGCCTGCAACGACTCCATGGCCGTCACCGCCTTTAAAATGGGTTTGCATCCTAACAGTGCTCTCGACAGCTCCTTGACTAGAAGACCCCCCAAAACAGTCTGGTCGTTGATGAAGAAAGTTGAGGAATACTGCAAAGTGGAAGATGACGCCTTGCGGGTTAAAATCGGGCACGTGGCCAACAAGACGGCCCCTCTTGAAATTGCTCAGCCATTAAATTCTGTACCACCTCAGAGCCCTGAACCACAGCATCGGGCTAAACGAGAAAAGAGATGGGATTCTCCCTGATCAAGCGACCAATGCCCCCACCGAGCAAATAAACAACTGCAAGTTGATGGCAGGCGCACAAGGCGCACAGACAAGAAATACACGGAGTTGTCAGAGCCGATCAGCACGGTTATGTCCAAAGTCCAACACCTTCCATTCTTCAAATGGCCGTCCAAAATGGTGGGACCTCCCGAAACGAGAAGACGGGATAGGCGGTGCGAGTATCACAAGGATCACGGCCATAATACTGAGAGTTGTTATGTATTGAAGGATCACCTGGAGGAATTGGTACAAGATGGTTGGCTACAACAGTACGTCCGAAAAGGAAACTCAACCAAAGCAATAGCCTTACAACAGGATTCATCTCCACTCGGCGTGATCCGCATGATATACAGCTTGCCAATGTCATCCGCGGTGCATACGATTCAGTCGAATCCCGACCCTCAGAATCAACTCACTCTAGCTAAACAGCCCCATGAAGCTGCAAGCATTGTTTTCAATGATTTAGATTTGGCCGGAGTGACACTTCCTCACATTGATCCCTTGGTAATTGAGTTACGCGTAAACCGATTCACCGTTGAGTGCGTACTCATTGATCCAGGGAGCACATAAGAAGTTATGTATTACAAGACATTCACCAAACTCGGCTTCTCCGAATCGGATCTTTCTCCAGCTCCTTGTCCATTATTCGGCTTCAATGCGAATCCAGAATACCCGTTGGGGAAGATCACACTACCCATTCGAGCGGGCTCCCGAACAGTGGATATGGAATTCTTGGTCGTCAAGCTGCCATCGCCGTATAATCTCATCATGAGGTGAACTTGATTGCATACTATGCAGGCCGTGCCAAGCACCTATCATCAATTGCTCTGCTTCCCGACAGAACGCGCCATTGAGCAAATCCGTGGCTCCTAGAAATCAGCACAAGCATGTTATCTCCTTGCTGGAAAGACGCCAAAAGAGTTGCAAGTGAATTCTATTGAGGTGACGGATCGAAAGAGCCTCGACGATGTTGGGCGGCTCCCAAGTGAAAAGGCCACGGAAGCCCTAGATCGAGTTGAAATTGACGGAAACCCAAACAGGTTCTTCATGGTCGGCGCCTCCCTGAATCAAGCTGACATGCAACAGCTAATTTCCTTCCTGCTCGGCAACCTTGATGTATTTGCGTGGACTCCATATGAGATGCCGAGTGTAGATTCGTCTGTTTCGCAGCACTGTCCAAATGTTGACCCTAAATGCAAGCCGATTATTCAGAAAAGCTAGCGTCAGCTACAGAGCACACTGCCGCCGTTGTTGAAGAGGTTGACCGGTTGCTTGAAGCCGGAGCTATCAAGGAAGTGACCTACCCTACATGGCTCTCGAATACTGTGGTTGTGAAAAAGAAAAATGGGACTTGGCGTGTCTGCGTTGATTTCACCGACCTAAACAAAGCTTGCCCCAAGGACTGTTTTCTCCTATCCAGAATTGACCAACTTGTAGATGCTACGGCACGTCACCAGCGTATGAGCTTCCTTGATGCCTACAGAGGCTACCATCAAATTGCCATGCATCTGGAGGACCAAGACAAAGCTGCATTCCTCACCCCAAGAGGAACCTATTGCTATATGGTTAGGCCTTTTGGGCTGAAGAATGCAGGGGCAACTTACTAAAGGGTAGTCACTACCATGTTCAAGGAGCAACTCGGCCACACTATGGAAGTTTACATTGACGATGTGGTGGTCAAGTCCAAAGAAGAGCAAACTCATCTAGCCGGTTTGGAAGAGACATTCGGCATTCTACGCAAATACAAGATGAAGCTGAATGCTTCCAAATGTACGTTTGGGATTGGCTCTAGCAAATTCTTGGGTTACATTGTCAACCACCAAGGAATCGAAGCCAACCCGAGGCAAATCACAGTAATCTTGGAGCTCGGCTCCTCTCGTTCAGTGAAAGAGGTTCAAAAGTTGATGGGGATGGCCGCCGCACTCAACAGGTTCATCAGTCGGTCCACAGATCGCTGCCGACAATTCTTTCATACACTATGGCAGGGCAAGGCTTTTGAATGGACCGCTGAGTGCGAAGCCGCTTTCAACGGCCTCAAGACCTACCTCCGATCAATTCCACTCTTGACAACACCTTCGGTCATTTTGTATCTGGCAGTTTCCGACCGGGCCGTCAGCACCGTACTGATAAAGGAAGAGCCGGGGGAGCAGCGGCCAGTGTATTATGTGAGCAAGGCAATGGTTGACGCCGAAACACGCTACCTTCCATTGGAAAAGCTCATTCTGGCCCTCATCATGGCAACGAGAAAGCTGATGCATTACTTTTAGAGGCATACCATCGGGGTACTAATGGACCACCCCCTCCGGTCGGTACTCCGTAGTACAGAAGCATTAGGGCGCGTTTCAAAGTGGGCTCTTGAACTCGGCTAGTACGATATTCAGTTTCTGCCTAGAACCTCAATCAAGGGACAGGTGCTTGCTGACTTTGTGGCCGAATTCACTGGGGGTCTTGCTGACTTCAAGTTTGATGAAATTCGACCTAAGCCGAACTGGAGAATTTATGTTGGGGACATTTGGCAGTTGTACTGTGATGGATCATCCAATCAACAGGGCAGTGGAGACGGAGTAGTAATCATGACTCCCGACGGCGCAATAATTGAGCAGGCCATCAAACTCGGCTTCGAAGCATCAAATAACGAGGCCGAATACGAAGCCCTTCTAACCGGTTTACGAAATGCACATCTTCTGGGTGCTCAGCGTTTGCTTGTATTTTGCGATTCAAAACTGGTGATCAATCAGCTAAAGGGGGAGTACGCGACCAAGAATGACCGTATGGTGGCTAACATGAAAATGACTAACTCCTTGCTGGCAAAATTTGACTATCATAAATTGTATCAAATAACACGTGATCAGAACACACATGCAGATGCCCTGACTTGCCTAGCCTCTGCCATTAACTCAGAGATTAAACGGACCATCGAAGTAGGTTTCATCCTGGAGCCGAGCATTGGCCCATTCAGAGGAAGTCCAGGTCAATGTCGTAGAGTCAGGACCGAGTTGGATGGACCTCATTGCTGCATTCTTGTCTTCTGAACAGCTCCCAGCGGATAAGAAAAAAGCGCACAAGCTGTGAAACAAAGCCCTGTGATACTACATGGATGCGCAAGAAAAGCTTTATAAAAAATCCCTTTCTGGTCCATACCTGGAATGCGTACATCCGGACAAAGTCGAAGAGCTTCTGACTGAAATACATGAAGGCAGTTGTGGCGCACATTCTGGCGGGCGCTCTTTTGGCTCATCAAGCTGTGACACAAGGGTATTACTGGCCGACAATGAGAGCCGATGCCGAGTGTTACATGAAAAAGTGCGAACAATGCCACAAGTTCTCTCCTCTGATTCACCTGCCTGCTGAAGAGTTAAGCTCCATAACCAGCCCCTGACCGTTCGCTCAATGGGGACTCGACATTGTCAGAACGCTACCTCGTGCCCCAGGTAACAAGCGATTTCTGATCATCGCGACTGATTATTTCACGAAATGGGTAGAAGCAGAGGCACTAACGCACATCCGAGATACCGACGTAAAGCGTTTTGTATGGAGAAATATCATAACACAGTTCGGCATTCCCAGAACACTTATATCAGACAACGGCACCCAGTTTGATTGTAGAGTCTACCGGGAGCTTTGCAGCAAGTATGGTATTCATACCTACTTCTCCACCCCGGCTTATCCACAGAGTAATGGCCAAGCTGAAGCCTCCAATAAAACCATTTTAGACGGCATAAAAAAGAGGTTGGAGAAGGCGAAAAGCCGATGGATTGAAGAACTGTCGAGTGAATTATAGGCTTATCGCACAACACCGAGACGATCCACCGGGGAAACGCCGTTCGCTTTGTGCTTTGGAACACAGACGATTATCCCCTTGGAGATCGGCTTCCTAACCTTGAAATCAAAAGTTTTTGATATGGGCCGAAACGATATGATACTGGCTTTGGATTTGATTCTGATTGAAGAACGGAGAGACCGCACCCTTGCATCCATGGCACGGTACCAGCAGCAACTTGCTAAGTCATATAATCAGCGTGTTCAACTGCGCCGCTACATGCCAGGAGAGTTGGTCCTGAAGAAGATGCTTCCAGCTGCCAAGAATCCGGCCGACGAAAAACTGGGTCCTAACTGGGACGGCCCTTATCAAATCGATTCAGTCGTGGGAGTAGGGGCATATCGGCTCAGAGACATGTCTGGGAGAAGCCTGCCACAACCTTGGAATTCCACACATTTACGTAAATTCTATCATTGACCCGACTTGTGGGGCTTGATACTTGTACATATTTCACTTTTGCAATGTAAAATTTCCCGTTTCCTTATCTCATACTTCAGTTCAAAAGTCTCCGGATTCGGAGCGCCCTTCGTGGATATCACGATTGGCCAAGCCAAGTCTCCAGATTCGGAGCCCCATCGGTGCATGACACCTTTGGGCCGATTAAGCCTCCGGATTCGGAGCGTCCTTCGTGGATATCACGATTGGCCAAGCCAAGTCTTTGGATTCAGAGCCCCATCGGTGCATGACACCTTTGGGCTGATTAAGCCTCCGGATTCGGAGCGCCCTTCGTGGATATCACGATTGGCCAAGCCAAGTCTCCGGATTAGGAGCCCCATCGGTGCATGACATCTTTGGGCCGACTAAGCCTCCGAATTCAGAGTGCCCTTCATGGATATCACGATTGGCCAAGCCAAGTCTCCGGATTCGGAGCCCCATCGGTGCATGACACCTTTGGGCCGATTAAGCCTCCAGATTCGGAACGCCCTTCGTGGATATCATGATTGGCCAAGCCAAGTCTCCGGATTCGGAGCCCCATCGGTGCATGACACCTTTGGGCCGATTAAGCCTCTAGATTCGGAACGCCCTTCGTGGATATCACGATTGGCCAAGCCAAGTCTCCGGATTCAGAGCCCCATCGGTGCATGACACCTTTGGGCCGATTAAGCCTCCGGATTCAGAGCGCCCTTCGTGGATGTCATGGTTGGCCAAACCAAGTCTCTAGATTTGGAGCCCCATCGGTGTATGACACCTTTGGGCCGAATAATACTCCGGTTTCGGAGTGCCCTTCGTAGATATCACGATTGGCCAAAACAAAAAGCCTCTGAATTGGGAGCCCTAGCCGTGCATAACACGTTTGGGCCGAAAATGACTCGGGACTCGAAGTGCCCTACACGAAAGTTAAAGCATACATTCAAAATGAAATGCTTAATTAAGTTGAGCCGGCGCAAACCGCATGAACAAATTAAAACATGCAAACATTCAAAGTGAGATGCTTCGTTAAGTTGAGCCGGCAAAAACCGTATACACATTAAAGCATACATTCAAAATGAAATGCTTAATTAAGTTGAGCCTGCGCAAACCGCAGAAACAAATTAAAACATGCAAACATTCAAAATGAGATGCTTAATTAAGCATACAAACATTCAAAATGAAACGCAAACATTTAAAACAAAGTATTTTATTAAGTTAACCAATAGATACATAGCTGATGCCCAATCTGTGTTGCAGCGTTTACAATATATTCAATTCTATTCGGCATCACCCTCGTCATCGCTCTTCTCAATTTCGAAAGCGCTAAAAGGAAAGTGACGACGTTGATATAATGGCGACGCCGATTCAACTCCTGCTCCTCGGAGTGCCTCTACGGCTTGGAGAGCCTTGATCCACCCATGCCTAAAACCCCGATTCTCGCATCAGCATACCTCCTCTGCGAGTTTCTCCTTGGTCTTCTCTATCCCGACTTTCCGGCCTTCGTGGAAGCCTCGTTCATAGGCCACGGCCTTCACATTCTCTATTGCGAACATACTTGCCGTATCTTGATCGGCAATCGCATGGCTTAACAGTGGTTGGGTCACTCTTTCATCCACGACCGGGTCAGATTGTTCGGCCGCACGCGGCTCAGCAGTTTGGGCCTTCCTTAGCTCACGCTCGACCTTCTCTGCACGAGCCTCCAAGTTTTGAATTTGTTCGTCTTTCTTCTCTATCTCCCGCCGCACAACGTGCAGACACATGTCAACTTCATAGGCGGTATACAGCCCTTTCACTGCTCCGTGGATGCCCTCTCGAAATACTTCGAAATCCTATCAACCAACCATCGACTGCTAGACTTCCGATGGAAAAATCTGTCGAGCGAACTCGACTGCTACACCTGGGTCGTTAACAATAGAATCCGCCTCCGTCGTCGGTTTATTGCCCACAAAAACCGCAAAACTCAACGGTCGCGGCATCACATCGGGCTCATTTCTCGGTCGCGATCGCGGTTGTGGAAAGCCTCCCCGTTGTAGTTTTTCCTTTCGAGGTGACCTGCTTCAACGACTTGAGGGTTGACGTTTTTCCCGTTACCTGGACGTCCTACCTCCTGTGCGTGTGGGCTCGCTGCTGTGATTCATTTCAATGTCAAGCTCAGCCAATGTTTGCCCTTCTCCTCTGCTATTGAAGAACAGTCTATTTGACATTCGCACTTATCTAACCTTCCGCAACAAGCTGGTTTAAATTGAGTCTAAACACGATAAGTGGAATCACTAGCGCGAAGAACCCACCCCATTTATTCCTAATGCATGCAGCGCCCCCGAGGCGATTTTATTAATGCTAAACTCCAAAAGCCTGATGCCGATCGACGTACGCCGCAGCCACTCCATGAACTAATGATATTCGGCTTTCGGAGTTCATACATTGGCGGGGCAAGGGCAGATTTATTAATCTGATCGGCCAAATATCAAAGCTCGATGCCAATCGATTTATGCCGCAACCGTTCCATGAACTAATAATATTCGGCTTTCGAAGCTCATGCACTGGTTGGGGCAAGGGCAGATTTATTAATCTGATCAGCCAAATATCTAAGCCCGATGCCGATCGATATATGCCGCAGCCACTCCATGAACTAATAATATTCGGCAAGATCAAATTTATCAATCTGATCGGCTATTCGATGAGAATAAATTACTAAGTTGCCTAGTTATCTAATCGACAAGTGTACACGAATGTTTTGTCCAAGATAATGAAAAGCAATACCATTTATCAGTAGCAAAATCAAGCGCAAATAATAGCAAAGTGCAAAGGAAATTTTCATTAGTAAATTGGGAACAAACTGTAGCCATTTTACATATGAAAACTACTAAACAAAAACAACTAAAGTGTCGCCCTAATCAATCCTCGGAGTCAGACTCCAGCGGCTCAACATCCACCTGCTCGTATGGAATCAGCATAGCCAATGTCACATCAGCAGCAGTAAGGGCTTTGAGCCAGCCGTGTTTGAATCCTCAATTTTCAAATTTGGCGACTTCTTCCACATAGTTTGCGAGAGTAGTGCTTTGCCCGACCTCGTACACCTTGGAAGCCTCAGAGTCGGCTGCTTCTTTCGCCTTCTTCGATTCTTCCAATTCAGCCTCCAGTTTGGCAATCGCCTCTTGGGCTAACTTGAGCGCATCTTCGCTCGCGTTTGCCCTCTTCTCGGCAGCCAATCTGAGCTGGTCCGCATTTCTCGCCCTCTCCATCTCGGCCTCGGCCCTCTTGCCTTCCATCTTCGCCCTCGCCGCTTCGAACTCGGCCTTGTTCCTCTGGCCCTCAACTTCCGATTGTAAACAGCCAAGTCATTCGACGGCATCATGCTGGCGACGGCCTATCTCGGCTATCCTTCCGACCGTCTACAAAACAGGAAATTAAAACCAAAACAATATTTTCATAAAAGGGAAAGACAAGGTCAAGGTACATACCAGAAGAGCCGATTGAGCGGCTAATGCTATTGCCAGCAGATCCGGCTCCGCCGGGAAAGCCGCCCTGTCAGCCGGCAATGAGACGGACGTAGCCATGCTCAACGCCACGGCTGGGTCTTTAATAGCTGACGCGTCAAAGGAGATCAGCGTGTTTTTTATCTTTGGTTGAATGACAAAAGGCACAATCACATCCGACTCCTCTAAATGCGGCCGTTTGTTAGCATGGTTTTCTTTAGAGCCGGCCTCGACCTCGGCAGGACGCTTCTCCGCCCTTCACTCAGCCTCTTGATTAGCCTGTACAACCGCCTCAGACTCAGCACTTCGGGTTTGAGCCGTTTCCTCCTTGATAACAGGCAGGGAGGGCTGAGCTTCGGTGGCAGGTGGCACTTCAGATCGAATGGCCTCTGCTCTGCACCGCGCGGCCATTCTTTTCACGTTTTTCTTTTTGGCGAGTTGTGTGAGGTTTAACCCAGCCATGTCTTCGGGGTATGCGCCAGGAAGGTCTTCTAAACCGGTAAAGATGTCGTCAAACGGAAGGTCCCCTCGGCCCGAAGTGGACGGAGGATTGGCTGAATTGAGGCCGGCTTCCTCAAAGGCCAATCTCAAAGCCTCGTCTACTTCGGCTTCAGACTAGTCTGACAACGACCTCAGCTACTTCCGCCCGTTCCGAATCGGACCCCTCAAAACCAACTTGCCACAAGTTTTTGAAGTCGGTCAAAATAAAAGCCGTAAGAAACTCTTCACCCCTCGGAATTGGGATGCTTTCTGCCGCTGAAAACGTCGTATATGTCAGCTCATACCGAAGGAGAATGTGGGCCGCCCTCCCTTGTTTCTGAAGACTCGGACGGCCAAAATATTTGAGCGCGACTTTAATTTACGAAAGAACGGCGTCGTCGGTTGAAGTCGAGACTTTCTTCAAATCGTTTCCTGCACAAGCAAAACCATGAGATCTCAAAAATGAAGCTTTGTAAATATAAGAAAAATAAATGCAAAAAAAAAAAATCTATACGGCCACCTGGTTCGCCCCTCCGTCTAGGAATAGGATCAAGACGATCCTCGCCTTCACCGAATTCCCAGTTGCCTCGGACAACGACCATAACATCGTCGACTCACTTGCCAAAGTTGGAAAGCATAGTCACTAATTGATGGTCGATGTCCTTGGCCCTAAGGAAATAGCGTCCATGCCGACCAGAAGACTTGGCCAAGGCGTAACAATGCCGAATAGCAAGTATACCGAGGTTAATCCTAAGGCGACGGTTTAGCTCTATAATCCCCATTACAATTCTAAAAAAGTTGACATTAGGTTGGGAGGGAATTAGACCCCAATGGCGAAGGACAGCCCTAAGAAATGGGTGAAGCAGGAAACAGATTCCGCCCTCTATAATTGATAAGAGAGGGAAGACGATTGTGCTTTCATCATCCCTCTCCATATCGAGGGTGTCGTCTGTCACAAGCGACAGATGGATGTCATCAGGGATAGAAAAATGGCGTTGAAAGCTAGAGATTCGATTCCGCGAAGATGAGGTCTTTCAAATGCTTTGCCATTTCGATTAGCCTATGGGAGCGTACTAAACTAAAGGCAAACCAGGAAAAAGGATTCAAAGCAGAAAGGAAGAGAACTTACAAGAGACGGAGAGGACAATAAAGGATGAATAGAAGTTGCAAAGGTGAGTCGGAAGACAGTCCAAAAACTCTAAGCATCCAAAAATGTGTGTTCAAAAAGACGACAAGAATTTAAATCACAATAAATGGAAGCGTACGAAGGGGCGGGAAGTTGAAATGATAACCGAGAGGCATGTACTTTGACATCCGCGTTGGAATGAGGTTAGCCGCCGAATTTCGACTCTGACTTTTCGAGTTCGAAACATGTAATAACCCGACCCTCGTACATGTTTTCTGATATACTTTCAATCCCTTTATTCTGCGCATTTAAATGCTTATTGTGAAATTTCATGAGAAATTAAGTTTAATTAAGTGAACCCTATGATTAGAGATCCATATCTGTTTAATAAGAAAACATATCTGTCACAAGTAAAATGTTTGGATCAGAAATTGAGAGCCTTAGAGGCTTAATAATTTGGAATTGATTTGACAATTGAGATCAGCATAATTTTTAAGTCATAATAAGCATTTTTGTGAAAATTTGATTTGGAATGATTAAACTGATTTAATTCCGTCCTTATTCACTTTATATATATATATATATATTTGTTCCCTAGACATTTGACTTAGAATCTTGGAACTCAAATATCTTCTCAAGAGGGTTAGGAAGGAGAATTAGGGAGGAAGAGGAAAAAAATCCTTCTAGGAAGAAATTGGAAAATTTAAAAAAGGGTTTATAGAAACTTTAAAGCTCAAGGTATGTAGATTTTACCTCAATTAACTCCTCTCTTGAAAATGGATGGGAATTCCTTGATGTTGTGTGATGTAGAGTTGTGATGGAATTCTTGTATGTGTGTGTTGGATGGTTAGTATGATAATTTTATCATTTATTTATTTTGATTCAACTTGAGTTATCTAGCAAGAAGTTATATATTCTAATTTTTCAATCTTTAAGCTTGAATTTATTTATGTGAATAGGTGGTGATATATATATGTGTGTGTGTGGGTGTGTGTGGGTGATGGAAATACTTTGGAATTGAATATGTTTGTGAGTTTAAGGTTAATGATCTAAATTATAGTTAGATTAATATGTGTTTGTGAGTCCCCTTTACATGATTATTAAACCTTATTTTAGCAATTAATGGATCTATATTGAGCCTCAAGGATACTCACCAAAAATGGAGTTTTGCTGGAATTTCGAATTGCATACTGTGCAGAATCGCCGCACATACGGGGGTCATGGCCGCACGTGCGGGAAGCCTTGCCGCACGTGCGGCCCATGTTGCAAAATTTTGTCTGCTCCGTTTTACGTGCTTCACCCTCTGGTATTTTTGAAATTTGTGTTTGATGTCCTTCAGATGCCTGGAAATTCGTTCAAAGTAAAATAAAGCAGGAAATGAATTAAGAAAGAAAAAGGACTAATGTATAAGTTGTGCATATGTGTAGGTCATAACCCGGGAGGGACAAGTGCTCCGTTATAGCACTGTGAGTAGTAGTACAACAATCATACATTTACTTACCGTAAATAGTTCTGGCTATTAATGCTCTGTACTTCAGGTAATTATGTCAATATTTATGTTCATTAGAAACCGATGTGAACTTATGCATACGAACTATTAATCTTGTAGAATTGGTTGACGAGAAGAAATTATGAATGGTTCTACCCCTATCAATGTAACGATGCATTTACTTTCTGTTCATCGTTAACATTATTGTTCCATTATTATGGGACAGCTATGTCAACTTATGATAAACCATGGGAAAATCTAAAAGCATTATTGAACGATATGTTTTGTTTACTGTTGATAATGAATACTAACATTCTGTTATCTGCAAGATAGCTATATTGATTCATGACGAACAAATGGAACGTATGTGCATTATGGAACTACGATATCTACGTATCTCTGGAATCGTTCAATCTGTAAATGTGCTTACCTTTTGCTAATAATCCTCAGCTACGTTCTGTTAAACTTAAATTAACTATGTTAACTCATATAAGTGATGGATAGAATGTGTGTACTTTCATATGACCTTGAAACTCTATATGACTCTGAATAGTCTGCTCTGATGATTTCTGGTATGGAACAAAGTGCTGTACAGAACTAAGTGCTATAGTGTAAGTCACCTCTAGAATCCGTACGAGCCACCTCTTGAGTCTATACATATGTGAACTGAGGCCTATGGCCGTTCTGTGAAAGTTATGAGGCCTATGGTCGTCCTGTGAAAGTTATGAGGCCTATGGCCGTTCTGTGACCTATGTGAGGCCTATGGCCAATCTGTGACATCTGGGCCTATGGCCATTCTGTATGATTCGTTTGTATGAAACAAAGTGCTGCACGGAACTAAGTGCTGCCAGGCGAGTCACCTCTAGAATCCGTGCGAACCACCTCTTGAGTTCATACATGCATGAAAAGGGCTTAATGTCATTCTGTTTAAGGGCTTAATGCCACTTAATGCCACTCTATTCAAGAACTTAAAGCCATTCTGTTGAGTTTAGGCCTAAGGCCATTCTGAAAATAATTACAGAATAAAGTTAACTATATGCCCTCTGCCCTTATACATGTACATTGTAATTCAAGTTAAATGTTAAATTGTTACGTACTACTATTCACTGAGCTTGGCTCACTTTATGTTATGTTTGTTTCTGTAGGCACTCCTCTTGGAGGTCAGCCTTAACCCATGGCATCTATTCCTCTTTTGTCAACCTCAGAGGGTCCAGGCACTTATATGAAGGCAGTTCATTTTATGGGGTTTTGCTAAGCTTTTGGTTTTGTACCCTGATTGTCTGTTTAAGGTTGAAGTGTATATAATCCCTTTACCTTTCAATGTTTTGTTATATGCCCAATCTTGAGGGCTGGGTCTGTATATATATATATAGATGTACATAGCTAAATTCTCTGATGCACGTCACTGTATGTTTATCCGCCTTATGTTCTGTTGGTGATCCTAGCATGATAGTGGTCGCTCAATAGATGTAATTCTTTTATTTATATTACTTTATGTTGGTAAATGCTTCTGTTGAAGCCCCATATATTTTGTATATCAGGTTAAGTGTCCAGTTCTGAATAGGTCATGCCCAAACTTTTAGGGGCGAGTTTGGAGCGTGACAAAACCAAACACTCCAGCTAACTGTCGTTAGTGGAGTGCTTGGGGGGCAATTGTGGGGGCCGAATATTGGGAGTCGTAAAGAGGCCGAATAATTGGACCTGGAGAGTCAAAATATATACATCGCATTCGGCCCCGTCTTGCACATTTAAATCCTATCCTATTCAGCCAAATAGCCGGTTGAGTAAAGGAGCCGAGTAAATAGTTATACGGCGAATTGAAAGTGGGCCCAGCCCCGAGGCCCAAGAAAGAAAAAGATATAAATAGAAGAACATCAACCAGAAAGTGGTAGGTGAAAATTAGTATGCTTAACTTAAAATACAAGTAACTAAGAGAGTATACACTGACTTAACCGTTGGAGTGCTAATTCCAGTACCCCCGACTGGAGTGTTTGTTTCTTTTCAGGTCGTCCAGGTCATCAGCTGAGGATCTCAAGCGTCCCAGTGGATCAAAAGAGTATTTCCAAACTCTTTCCCCACAAATACAAATTATATACTTCATTATGGCCGATCAATATATTGACTTGATCGTCAAAGGGTTCTCCCGACCAACCCTGGTTAGGGGTGATCATTGACATTTGGTTTCTTTTTGTAGAGTAAGAGGAAATCACATATCATCTCGCTCTCTTCGTGGAGATAATTTCACCTTCCACAATGACAAAAACTAATTTTAAACAATCATATATATATATATAATAAAGTAGCTCAGTTTTTGAAAATGTCTCAGTGATACATTTGGTTGGAATGGTTAAGATCAACCTATCTATATAATTGACAGTTGGATTTGCTTGGACCGAAATAATTTTCTTGTCCAAAAGCAACTTCCTAACACCTTACTCCCATCATTCATGTCTCATATCTCTCCTTTTAGGAGCACGATTTATTGGGCCCATTACGGGGTCCAAATTAATGATCTAAAACCATTTATTTTTTAGAGTATATCGAGTAGAACATATCTGTAGAAAATAAAATTGATTGAACATTGTTAACCCTTTAATCAAATCACATTTGTATGTAGGTTTATACATCAAATTACACTTATCATTCATTTGTTTTTTATAGATACAAATATGATTTGATGATAGGATTATCGATATCCAATCAACTTGATTTTTTTACAAATATATTCTTCTAGATATACTTTAAAAAGTTAATGATTTGCATTATCGAACTGAGTCTCAGAATGAGCCCAATAAGTTATGTAATAATGCCTACTGCACATTTGCATTTATTAGATTTATTAATTATTTTGCATTGCCAGATTAAATGTATTAATTTATTAGATTAATTAATTATTGAACTGTTGAAATTGATTTATCTTTATTTTCTTAAAATATTCGAATATTAAAATTATTCTTTTGGTGCTTTAGTTACTAACCAATTGTATGAGAGAGACATTTTCAAAAGTCATTGTGTTTTATTATAAAGACTATAATTGTTTGAGTGTTGTTGATTTAGCTTGGTTAGTTCCATTATTTATACTGGAACTATTTGCTTCCAACGTGATTTTTTATTTAGCTTGGTTAGTTCCATTATTTATTAGATAATATGGATCCTACACATATACATGATTTTGATTGTATCAATATATTTAAGAAGCGAAAGAAAGTGGTGAAAAAAAAAATACTAATGAATATCATTTCTCTAAACTCTATATTGAAATATTGCCCTCAAATTGGATTATTTAATTTGCATTACTAAAATATAGAATTATTATATCATTGAAATTTTTATAGATTTATTTTTTAATATGCATTACGGCTAGGGAGCGTCGTTTGCGTTGGGAGTGACTTTAGGCACGGATGATTCGCTAGTTATTATTAAAATGATGACATATTATTTGATGTGTAAAATTTTAAATCGATTCAAATCGAGTTTTCATAATTTAATTCCAAAATATTTATAGTTTAATTTATTTTTAAATTTTATAAAATTGTAAATAATGATTTGATTTCAATTTACTTTTGAATCAAACCGAACTAAACCATTTGCAATAGCAGGTACAAACGAATTCTTTGAAAAATGTAAGGGCCTTTGCTACAAGGTTTAGAAGTAGTGATAGTCATGGCAAAATCAAACCAAAACCATTTGCAATAGCACGTACAAACCAATTCTTTGAAAAACGTAAGGGGCTTTACTACGAGGGTTAGAAGTAGTGATTTAGTCATGGCCATAAAACTAGAAAAAATTACACATTGGTTTCTTTTTAAAATAATTATTTTTTCATTAAAAAAATTATGATTTTAATATTTAAAATTTGTAAAAAATTTCATTAATCTAAAATTATTTTTATAGTTATACACTGAATTGTTACTTCCCCGTAAAACTACAAGACGTGCGCATGATTATTATTTGATGTAGTTTTATTGGGGAGATAAGATGTACAACGTCATTTATTAACTTCAACCATCTTACTGAAATTTTTAAGGGAGTTTTTTTCCATAAATCCATCTTTAATTACTTATGTTCCATTCAACCCATATTCTTTTTTACTATTCCATTAGGTCCTATTTGAGATAAGAAGACCAAAATACCCTTTTCATCTACTTATGTTCTATTTAGTTCATATTATTTTCTTATGTTTCAATAAGTCCTATGGGTGACATAATTACCAAAATACCCCTAATTTATCTACTTATGTTCTATTTAGTTCATATTATTTTCTTATGTTTCAATAAGTCCTATGGGTGACATAATTACCAAAATACCCCTAATGTGAATATTCACACCGTCAATGTGAATATTCATATCGTCAATGTGTAGGGGCCCGGCCCATGTACAATGTGAATATTTACATTGACATGTTAACATTCACATTGATAGAAGTGTAAAATTAGCCCGCGGCCCGGGAAGAGCCCGGTCCAACCCGTGACAATGTGAATATTCACATTGACATATTAACATTCACATTGATAAGACTGTAAAATTGGCCCGCGGCCTGGGGCGAGCCCGGCCCGGCCCGTGACAATGTGAATATTCACATTGATATATTAACATTCACATTGATAGGAGTGTAAAATTAGCTCGCGGCCCGTGGGAGGCCCGAAGCCCCCCCGCTGCCCGGGGCGGGCCCGGCCCGGCCCGTGACAATGTGAATATTCACATTGACATGTTAACATTTACATTGATAAGAGTGTAAAATTGACTCGCGTCCCATGGGCGGCCCGAAGCCTGTGGGCGGCCCGGGGCGAGCCCGGCCCGTGACAATGTGAATATTCACATTGACATATTAACATTCACATTGATAGGAGTGTAAAATTAGCCCGCGGCCCGTGGGAGGCCCGAAGCCCGCCCGCTGCCCGGGGCGGGCTCGACCGGGCCCGTGACAATGTGAATATTCACATTGACATATTAACATTCACATTGATAGGAGTGTAAAATTGGCCCACGGCCCGAAGACGACAGCCTCGGGTCGGGCCGGTGGGCCTGGGCCTAGGCTCGAGCTTAGGCCGGGCTTGGGCGGGCCTGGCCATTTTTTTTTAATTCTTTTTAATTTTTTCTACCAAAATTTTATTATTTTCCACAAAAAAAGACATTGTGCCTCAGGTGGGCTGGGCCTCAGACCGAGCCTTGAATGGGCCTTAAGCGGGCCGATGGGCCGGGCCGAGCTTCAAAGTGATGGCCTAGGCCCTAGCCTAGGGTCTTGGACATGCTCGGGCCTAGACCCAAACGAGCCTGTCTCGGGCCATGGGCGGGCTTCGAGCAGCCCACGGGCCGCGGGCCAATTCTACATTCCTATCAATGTGCATGTTAACATGTCAATATGAATATTCACATTGTCAACGGGCCGGGCAGGGCTTACCCCGGGCCGAGGGCGAGCTTCGGGCAGCGGACAAATTTTACACTCCTATCAATGTTAATGTTAACATGTCAATGTGAATATTCACATTGTCACGGGTCGGGCCAAGCCCGCCTCAGGCCGCCCACGGGCTGTGGGCCAATTTTATACTCTTATCAATGTGAATGTTAACATGTTAATGTGAATATTCACATTGTCAACGGGCCGGGCCGGGCCCGCCCCGGGCCGCGGGCGGGCTTTTGGCCGTCCATGGGCCGCGAGCCAATTTTATACTCTTATCAATGTGAATGTTAACATGTCAGTGTGAATATTCACATTGTCAACAGGCCGAGCCGGGCCTACCCCGGACCGCCCACGGGTCGTGGGAGGGTTTCGGGCAGCCACGGGGTGCGGGCTAATTTTATACTCTTATCAATGTGAATGTTAACATGTAAATGTGAATATTCATATTGTCAATAGGCCGGGCCGGGCCCGCCCCGGGTTGCCCACGGGCCGTGGGCGGGTTTTGGGGTGCGGGCCAATTTTATACTCTTATCAATGTGAATATTAACATGTCAATGTGAATATTCACATTGTCAACGGGCCGGGCCCGCCCACGGGTCGTGGGCGGGTTTCGGACAGCCACGGGGCGCGTGCTAATTTTACACTCCTATCAATGTGAATGTTAACATGTCAATGTGAATATTCACATTGTCAACGGGCCGGGCCAGGCCCGCCCCCGGGCCGCGGGCAGGCTTTTGGCCGCCCACGGGACGCTGGCCAATTTTATACTCTTATCAATGTGAATGTTAACATGTCAATATGAATATTCACATTGTCAACGGGCCGGGCCCTCCCCGGGCCGCGGGCGGGCTTTTGGCCGCCCATGGGCCGTAGACCAATTTTATACTCTTATCAATGTAAATGTTAACATGTCAACGTGAATATTCACATTGTCAACGGTCCGGACCGGGCCCGCCCCGGGCCGCCCATGGACTGCGGGCGGGTTTCGCGCCGCCACGGGATGCGGACCAATTTTACACTCCTATTAATGTGAATGTTAACATGTCAATGTGAATATTCACATTGTCAACGGGCCGAGCCCGCCCCGGCTCGTTGACGGGTTTCGGGCCGTCCACGGGCCAATTTTATATTCCTACCAATGTCAATTTTAAAATATGAATGTTCACATCATAAATTGCTAACCGTTCAAAAAATATTTATACGGGTATCAAAATTAAATATAAGGGCATAAGTGTCCAAGAAAATAGTGAAAATAAAAAAAAAGGATTTTATGGAATAAAACTATACATACATGGGACTAAATGGGTTAAAAAATTCCTTCATGGATTTCTTAGGCTAAAACACTTCTAAATAGGATTTATTAATAATTTTCCCTATTTTTAAACCTTAACCCGACTAGACAAACTCTATTATATAATAGTTGGTTCTATTTTTTTTTTTTTTTTAAATAAAGCAAAATTTAAGATGAATTGACCAGATATAAGTGTAGCCTTATTAAAAGCTGCAAAAAAATAAAAAATAAAATAAAATAAAATAAAATAAAAAACCTTGTATTAGGTATCAGCAATGGTTGGTGGTTCGAAATTCAGTGGCTCGAATGGCTTAAAACTGTCAAAACGACGTCGTTTTGGGCGCAAAACGATGCAAAACGACGTCGTTTTGACAGTTTCGAGCCATTTGAACCACTGATTTTGTGGTCCTCAAACATTTTTCATTAGATATATGGGTCATTGAAAAAAAATCATCAATCAAATTATTATTCATGGATTAAGAAATTTTCAACCTATTGCCAATAAATTCATCTCAAAATCAACGAGCTGATTGAATATTTTAGAAATTTCAAATGATGAGTTTGAACAGATTGGATAGGTTAAAAATTATAGAATGAGAAATAACATTAATGGCATATGATGGTGTCTGTTCTCCGACGAGCCAATGATTGAGTAGGGAGGTGATCTACGTGCCCCAATAAAGGGTTTCACCGGTGGGTGTCTACCTTTTAGGCCCTTCGATATTAGCTATCTTGCTTGAATGATGAGAATATGATGATAGACTCTGTGTGCATGATTAGGATTTACTTTTTTTTCCTCCATCGAATCTTTCGAGCACCTCTTGAAACGTTGTGTATCTGTAAGAATTTTTCCCAAACATAGTTTAATGTGGCTTATACATGATTATACTAGATTCATCTCATTAAGCAAGATACATGTACATTAATTAGATGATGACTAATTATTAATGAATGCACCTATATATACATAATGTATAGAAGATTAATGGAGATAGTGTTAATGCATTGAATGTGATAGATTCATTATGAGTGAATCTTAGAGATGCATTACGTATCTATTTGAATATAGAAGATACATTAATCTATCTAATGAGGTTCATTGAATGAATGGATTCTTTGATGGGAATATTACTAATATAAATAGTGTAAGGTCTCAAACCACACTCTCTAACACAAAAACTCAAGTTGTCACCTCAAGAAGGCTCCCATCGCCTAGAGGTAGAGAAGTGGTTTGAAGATCTTAGACAAATAAAGAACTTGAAGATCAAGATCTTCTATTCAAGGTTTCTCTTTTTTAAAAGAGGTTTTCATACTATCATGGATCAAGGTACGTATACACTTATTTTGTATAGTACAAAATTCATATAGTTTTCATGCATAAAATTGAATCTTTAATGGCTTTTAGTATATGTTCTACAAAATTTTCTATCAATTGGTATCAGAGCTTTGGTTCTCAATTCTGATGCATGAAACATATAAGTATGAATTTCATTTTATGATGATGTTTTGTGTTACTAGTGCATAGCCTTGATTTACACTTATCCAATTTTATCTTTGTTTTTTGTCAATCTTTTATTCTATTGATATTAAAATTTAAAATTATAAATTATTAAATAAGTGGTAATTAAGATAATACCTTATGCACTTTTAATGTTTTGTTACACACCTTATGAGTTGAAACATTGTTGATTAGCCCAACGGAGGTTCAACACTATGTATGTTTGAACAACTGAGATGATTAGTATAATAAATATAGTAATAAGTTTTTCTACCCAACGGTGATAAACTTCACACGTGCTTTTGTTAATAAAATAATATAAGACATTGAGTTTTTCTGCCTAGCAGTGATAAACTCGTTACGGTCTTGATGATTATTTTATTTTATTTTATGTTGTTTATTTTTATTAGTCATCTCATTTACTTTTATGAAATTGCTAAAATATATTGTTATTCAGCCTAACGGAAGGACAACTTGATTTCGTATCTAACTAATTATGTTTTCTAGTTAGATATATTTAACTTGTAGTGTTATTTTTATTCATGACATGTGAAAAGTAATTTTTTTGATTATATTAAGTTATGTAATGGATATTATGTGTTTGCAGCATTGAATCCTACTGCAACTAATAGTTACTGGTTTGGTATTGAAGCTTTGAGTGGAACTAATTTTAAGAAATGGAAGGAAAAAATTTGAATTGTTTCGGGAATTATAGATTTAGACTATGCATTAAGAGAACCAGCACCTACAAAGCCTAATGATACAAGTTCTAAGGAACACATGACTTTATATGAAAAATGGGAACGCTCTAATCGCTTAAGTCTAATGATTATCAAAGGCTCAATTATGCCTGCAATTCAAGGAGCAATCCCTGCTTCTGAAAGTGCAGTGGGCTATATGAAATCTATTGAAGAACAATTCATTGGAACTTCCAAATCCCTTGCTAGTACTCTCATGATTAAAATGATGACAATGAAATATGATGGTTTGAGTGGTGTTCGCGAACATATCTTAAAGATTAATGACATGGCCTCTCAATTAAAGGGAATGTACATGGAAATTTCTAAAGGTTTTCTTGTTCATTTCATTATGACTTCTCTTCCAGCGCAATTTGGTCCTTTCAAGATCAATTATAATATGCAGAAAGATAAATGGAAGATGAGCGACTTAATTGCCATGCGTGTTCACAAAGAAGAGAGGCTTAAAGCTGAAAAGCCTAATATGGCTCACCTTACTACCTTGGGTCCAACCAAAAAGATTTTCAAGAAAGGCAAAAGTAAGAAGAAGAAGAATGCAAATGATGAAACTCACAAGGCTAATGAAGAAAATAAGATTTGATGCCATTTCTGTCGAAAGAAAGGTCACGTAAGAAAAGACTATCCAGGTTTT
The DNA here is from genome assembly GCA_036172215.1 of Camellia granthamiana. Classification (NCBI taxonomy): domain Eukaryota; kingdom Viridiplantae; phylum Streptophyta; class Magnoliopsida; order Ericales; family Theaceae; genus Camellia; species Camellia granthamiana. Next base: position 68,281,825 of record CM069913.1, on the reverse strand, counting down.
AAAGGTTGGTTGGACAAGAAAGGTAACACTCAATACTTTGTGTCATATGAATCCTTTTTGGTAGATGTTCCACCAAATTCTTGGTGGATTGATACTGGTGTAAGTATTCACATAACAAATTCCATGCAGGGATACCTTACAAGTCGGAAGCTAAATAAAGGAGAACAAATCATTACGGTCGGGAATGGAATAGAAGTGGATGTTGAGGCTATTGGCACCCTCCGTCTAATTTTAGACTCTGGTTTCATTTTAGATTTAGTAAACACAGTTTATGTTCCTGTTTTTACTAGAAACCTCATTTCTGTTTCACAACTTGATTCATGTGATTATGAATTTAAGTTTAGAAATAATAGAGTGTCTTTATTCCACAATTCTTATATGATTGGTTATGGTACTTTATATGGTAATCTTTATCCATTGAGTTTAGATTCCACTTATGCACAATCTCTTTTATCCTTTTATGTAAACGGCTTGGTAAATAAAATGAGAAAAAGAGTGAATGGAAATTCATCCATGTTGTGGCATAAGCGCTTGGGCCACATATCAAGAGAAAGAATGGAACGTCTTATTAAAGACGGAATTTTAAGTTCACTTGATTTTTCTAATTTTAGTACTTGTGTGAATTGCATTAAAGGAAAATACACAAAGACAAAAAAAAAAAGGGTGCTACTAGGACTACTGAATATTAGACACAATTCATACTAATATATGTAGTTCTTTTACTGTTCCAACTATTTCTGGACATAAATATTTTATTACTTTTATTGATAACTTTTCTAGGTATACTTATGTGTATCTTATTCGTGAAAAATTAGAAGCACTGCATATGTTCAAACTCTATAAAGCTGAAGTTGAAAATCAATTTGGCAGACGAATTAAAAGCGTAAAATCTGATAAATGCGGTGAATGTTATGGTAGATTCGCTGAGTCGGTTCAAAATCCAAGTGCTTTTGCTTTATTTTTAGCTGAAAATGGTATTTTTACTAACTACACAATGCTCGATACACTTGAGCAAAATGTTGTAGTTGAGTGATGAAACCATACTCTTTTGGACATGATGAGAAGCATGATGAGTAACTCTTCTTTGCTAGATTACTTGTGGGGTGAAGCTTTAAAAACTGTTGTACATGTTCTTAATAGGGTTCTTAGTAAGGCTGTGCCTGTAACTCCTTATGAGTTGTGGGTTGGTAGGAAACCTAATTTGAATTATTTACATGTATGGGGTTGTCCTGCTAAAGCAAAAATTTTCAACCCACAAATAAAGAAATTAGACCCTAGAACTATAAGCTGTTATTTCATTGGATATCCTGAGAGATTAAAGGGTTTTAGATTCTATTGTCCTACTCATAGCACCAGACTTGTTGAAACTAGAAATGTTGTGTTCTTAGAGGACGAAGACATTAGTGGGAGTATGAATCTCAAAATTGTTTCTTTGGAGAAAAATCGTGCTTTTACGCCTTCCACGATTATTTAAGAAAATGAAGTACCTAAACCTATTCGTACTCAAGAGATTTCTTACATTGAAAAAGAAGTTGTCCCAGTTGCAGAACAACCTTTACGCAAATCACAAAGAGAAAAGAAACCAGCCATATCAGATGACTATGAGGTTTACCTAAATGAGTGTGATATAGGCTTGGAGAACGATGTTGTTTCTTATGCCCAAGCCATAAATAATGGAAATGCAACTCAATGGTTAAATGCCATGAAAGATGAGTTAAAATCCATGAAAGACAATAATGTCTGGGATCTTATAAAATTGCCTAAGGGAGCCAAAACTATTGGATGCAAATGGATTTTTAAAACCAAGCGTGATCCTAAAGGCAATATCGAAAGATACAAGGCCAGATTAGTTGTTAAAGGATACACTCAAAGAGAATGGATGGTTTAGCATACACTCAAAGAGAATGGATGGACTATAAGGAAACTTATTCTCCTGTTTCTAATAAGGATTTCTTGAAAATAGTCATGGCCTTAGTAGCTCATTGTGATTTAGAGTTATATCAAATAGATGTTAAAACAGCCTTTTTAAATGGCGACTTGCATGAAATGGTCTACATGGACCAACTTGAAGGTTTTCAGGATGAAAGCAACGAAAATATGGTTTGTAGACTTAAGAAGTCCATATATGGTCTAAAGCATGCATCTCGACAATGGTATCTTAAATTTCATGAAGTTCTCACCAAATTTGATTTTAAGGATAATGTGGTTGATCAATGTGTTTAACTTAAAATCAATGGGAGCAATATCTGCATTATAGTTTTGTATGTTAATGATATATTGCTTGCTAGCAATAATTTGGGAATGATACATGAGATAAAGCAATTCCTTATGAGGAATTTTGAAACGAAAGATCTTGGTGAAACCTCTTTTGTCATTGGGATAGAAATTCACCGAGATAAGTCTCATGGTATTTTAGGATTGTCCCAAAGAGCCTAGATCGAAAAGGTCCATAAAAGGTTCAACATGCAGAACTGTTCAAGTAGTGTTGCCTCTATAGTTAAGGGTGATAAATTTAGTGAATTTCAGCGTCCCATAAATAATTTAGAAAGGGAATAAATAAAAGAAATTCCTTATGCCTCTACAATTGGGAGCATTATGTATGCTCAAGTTTGTACATATCCTGACATAGCATTTGTAGTTAGTATGCTTGGTCGATACCAAAGCAATCTCGGACTCGATCATTAGGAAGCAGTTAAGAAAGTGTTGCGATATTTACAAGGCACTAAGGATTACATGCTTACTTATCAAAGAACAGACAACCTTGAAGTAATTGGTTATTCAGATGCTGATTATGCTGGATGTAAAGACACTCAAAAGTCCACTTTTGGGTACATTTTTATGCTTGCTAATGGACCCATTTCATGGAAGAGTCATAAGTAGTCTCTGACAGCCTCTTCTATTATGAAGGCAGAGTTCATAGCATGTTATGAAGCCACATGTCATGCAGTATGGCTAAGGAATTTCATATATGGATTACAACTTATCGATTCAATTTCGAGGCCCTTACAGATTTACTGTGATAATGATGATGCTGTTCGGTTCCCCAATAATAACAAAACTTTAGGAGGATCAAAGTATATTGATATCAAGTATCTAGTTGTTAAATAAAGGGTTCTGAATTAGACTATTTTCATATCTCATATTGGCACTATACTCATGTTGGCAAATCCTTTAACTAGATGTCTCACACCTAAGCTCTTTCAAGAACATGTTGCGCGCATGGGCTTAGTAGAAAGTTTATCATGTGTAGACTTGAAATGAGTGTATTATGTTAATGATAAATGTTATGTTATAATCATCTTATGTTAGTAATGATTATGTTTGTTGTTTTCATTCTTCATACTTGTGCACAATTTAGAAGAAGATTTAAACAACGGGACCGTTATAAATGAATTAGCATTAATCACCATTATGTTGCTAATGTCATCTTTGTGATTTAAGATTCACTTATTCATGTTGATGGAAAATATTAACACTATAACCATTGTACAGTCTTGATCAATGTGTAAATCACTGACTATAATGATTTGGTGCTAATAATTTCAATGAACAGAATCTAATGGTGATGGTGCAATCTTTTAGTGGGAGAACGTTGGCCATATTATGATAATCTAGTAACATAATATAATCATGCAAGCCAAGTGGGAGATTGTAAGAATTTTTTCTAAATATAGCTTAATATGGCTTATACATGATTATACTAGATTCATCTCATTAAGTAAGATACATGTACATCAATTAGATGGTGACTAATTATTGAAGAATGCACCTATATATACATAATGTATAGAAGACTAATGGAGATAGTGTCAATGCATTGAATGTGATAGATTCATTATAAATGAATCATAGAGATGCATAATGTATCTATTATGTATCTATTTGAATGTGAAAGATACATTAATCTATCTAATAAGGTTCACTAAATGAATGGATTCTTTGATGGGAAGATTACTAGTATAAATAGTATAAGGTCCCAAACCGCACTCTCTAACACAAAAACTCAAGTTGTCACCACAAGAAGGCTCCCATCACCTAGAGAGAGAGAGAGAGAGAGAGAGAGAGAGAAATGGTTTGAAGATCTTAGACAAATAAAGAAGTTGAAGATCAAGGTCTTCTATTCAAGGTTTCTCTTTCTTAAAAGAGGTTTTCATACTATCATGGATCAAGCTACGTATACACTTATTTTGTATAATAGAAATTCATATAGTTTTCACTTGTAGAATTGAATTCTTAACGACTTTTAGTTTATGTTCCACAAAGTTTTCTATCAGTAGCTACATTGGGTATTGTGCCCTGACATTCCTGCTAAGTCAATGGTATGTGGGGTTCTAGGTTTAATGGGGAATTAACCCTTCAGCCGAGGTTAGCTGGCTTGGTCTCCATACCATCACGACCTAACGAGCTGGGATCCATTTGTGGGTCTGGGCTTTACTTGTAGAAAGCCAGCTTTGGGTTGGGATGGGTAGGCCTATTGAGCAAAGTCTTGGGTTGAACTATTGTCATCAGCATACAACTTTAATTTTTTTTAATAATTTCAACAAAAAAAATTAATTGAATGAATGATATTATTGAAAATCATATTTCACAAATCAATGTACAAAACAGTCAAATAAGAAAAAAAACGATGTAACAAAAATGAGGATGAATGTCATATTATTAATGGTGTTGGTGAAAATACCAGAAGAATTATATTTTATTGATAAATAATGCAAAGAAAATGAGATACAAAAAGATTAGGCTGAGGCACAGATATCTCGTTTTTTTTTAAGGAGATCAAGCCCACTGCGGTAGGAAGAACCCAAATACCGATACAGTAGTCACTAAACTATGACTTGTCCCCTCTAGGATACAGCAGCCTGACCACTTGTTATATGGTTCAGGCCAACTCTGCACAAGATGATGAACCCAAAGCTCCACCAAGAAAAAACACCATTCTTTAGCTAGTAATCTCTCAAGTGTAAAAAATAGTTGGTCTAGAAAAGAGTAGATGAGATGAACAATTTATAAGCTACTAGGACCTTACAAATTACACCAAAAAATAATGACCATTAAACTAGGAAAAGGGGAGAGCCCCAAAACCTCCAAATATTAACTCACCACCAAGCCCATGACCTTCCAATTAATCTCCATTCATGAACAAAACAGAAGGTCACCAAAAAATAAGATTCATGAACAAGACAAAAGGTCACCAAAAAAATAAATAAATAAATAATTAAATATATTAAAATGGTCCAACAATCTCCCACTCATTTTAATATCAATGAGGACAAGAGAGATTACCAAACAAAGATAGACTAGTATGCATCATGAAGGTGTGCTCTGTATTGAACCTTTATTAGTGAAACAACAACCCCTACTCCAGAGTCAGTAGTGGTCTCAGACTTGAACTTTGACTACTTAGGAGAAATAAAGTATTACTACTCACACATAATGATCCAAGTGTTGACATGAGTTTTTAATAGCCAGCACATTATGGCCTTGTGCCTATCCCAGTTTTCATGGGCATATTTGAGAATAAGCCTTGTTCTCATAGAAAGCGGCCCCACTTCCATGCTCACATAGGTGAAATCTGTCAAGGATGTTCCTGTAATTTACACACCTCACTCAACAAGAGCTACAGAATTTCATTAAAAGTATAAAAACTCAACCCTCCAATATTACAGGACAAATGCACTTACATCATAGGAATAAACAACAAAATATTAAGGAGTGCATTTTTTACAACCACTATATGATTCATTCTTCACATTGAACCTAGTTATAGGATCTCTAGTTCCCAGGTTGGGTGTCCTCATACATGGTTTATGATTTTATAGGCTTCAAACCTATCCCTCTCGATGTATTCCAGACCCTATCTCTCGCCAAGGCCTTGGTTAATGGATCCACAAGATTATTACAAGATTTTACATAATTCACAATTATGATGCCATTACTCAAATAAAATCTCACATTACTGTGTTTCCTTCGAATAGGTCTGGATTTACCATTATAAAAATGGTTGTTCACTCTACCAATAGCAGCAGTGCTATCACAACGAATTAACACAGAAGGAATTGGTTTTTCCCAAGAAGGGATTTCATGTAAAAAATCTCTTAACCAATTCACTTCCTCATATGTTGAAGCTAACGCTATAAGCTCAGCTTCCATTGTAAAATGAGCAATTATAGTCTATTTTTTAGAATTCCAATATATAGCACCACCATCCAAGGTAAAAATAAAACCCGAGGTAGAGAGAGAGAATCACTTGACAAAGTGTTCCAATTGGCATCACTATATCCCTCAAGTACCGCAGGATACTTGTTATAAAACAAACTATAATTTTTGGTACTAGATAAATATCTTATAATTCTTCCCATGGCTAGCCAATGATCTCGACTTGGCTTGCTAGTAAATCTGCTAAGTACTCCAACAGCATATGCAATGTCAGGTCTAGTACAGTCAATAACATATCTCAAACTACCAATCGTGCTAGCATATTCCTTTTGATTAATCACTTCTTTTTCATTTGTTACAACAAATAAATGTATGCTTGCATCAAAAGGAGTAGCAACATGTTTACAGTCTAGAAAGTTATATTTCTTTAAAATTTTCTCAACATAATGCGATTGACCAAGAAAAATGCCATCATTAGTCTTGGTAATTTTAATTCCCAAAATAAAATTAGCTTCACCAAGATCTTTCATATCAAAGTGGCTATTAAGCATATTTTTAATCTCATTTATAATATGCAAATTAGAGCCAACTATAAGTAGATCATCCACATATAGGCTAATAATCACATGTGCATTCTCACGAGTTTTATAATATATGTACTTATCACATTTATTAGTCTTATAGCTATTCTTAAGCATGCATGAATAAAATTTCTCATGCCACTGTTTAGGAGCTTGTTTTAAACCATAAAGGGATTTAGTTAGCTTACACACATTGCTTTCTTGGCCGGGCTCTACAAAGCCTTCAGGTTGGTCCATGTAAATCTCCTCATCTAGATCTCCATTTAAAAATGTTATTTTCACATCCATTTGATGAATTTTTAAATCATGAATTGCAGCCACTACTATCAACAGTCTAATGGATGTAACTCTAGTAACCGGATAAAAAGTATCAAAGAAATCAAGATCAACTTGTTGCTTAAAACCTTTAGTGACAAGCCTTGTTTTATATTTATCTATAGTTCCATCCAGTTTAAGTTTTTTACAAAGGACCCATTTACACCCAATAGTTTTACAACCTGGAGGTAAATCCACTAGCTTCCATGTTTTATTTGAAAGTAGTGAATCTATCACATCATTTATAGCCTCTCTCTAGAAAATAGCATCAAATGACCATAAAGATTCTTGTACCGTAAGAGGAATTTCTTCCACATTGTAAAGATAATAGTCAAGGCCAAAATCTTTTTCAACTCTAACTCGTTTACTCCCCCTTGGTTGGATTTGAGAATTTTCTTGTTCTTGAAAAACTTGAGATGGAGTAGAAGAGCTAGGTATGGATAAAATATTTTGAGAAATTATTTGACCCCACTATTTCTAGATTTGAAAAGAAATTTATTTTCATGAAAAATAGCATCATTTGATTCAAAAATAATATTATTTCCCATATCAAAAAATCTATAAATTGTAATATGCAGCGCATACCCAAGAAAAGCATAAGTGGGAGCTTGTTCACGCAATTTAGGTCATTTAGGATTTGTATGCCTCACAAAAGCTAAACAACTCCAAACCCTCAAATAACCTAGATTTGGTTTATGCCTCCGCCACAACCCATAAGGTACAATTTTAGTCCTTTTGTGTGGTACTCTATTTATCACATGGCAAGCTATCAAAATAGCCTTGTCCCAAAGATTTGAGGGAGCACCTGAATCAATAAGCATAGCATTCATCAAGTCAATTAACGTTCTATTTTTTCTTTCAGTTATGCCATTAGATGAATGTGAATATGGTGGAGTAGTCTCATGAATAATTCCCAATGACTAAACAAAAGAATTGAATCCAAGAGATTCATACTCCCGGCCTCTATCACTTCTAATTCTCTTAATCTTTTTACTGAATTGATTTTCCACTTCAAGAAGGAATTCTTTAAATTTATCAAAAGCATCACTTTTATTTTTTAATAAATATACGTTTGTGTATTTTGAAAAATCATCAACAAAAGTGATAAAATATCGGTTACCACCATAAGTTAAAATTCCTTTAAGCTCACACAAATCAGTATGAAATAATTCTAACAATTCGGTATTTTTCTCAACACTTTTATGAGGCCTCTTAGTAATTTTTGCTTTACTACAAACTTCACATTTCTCAAATTTTTTTGTCACTTTAAGAATTAATCCTAAACTACTCACGATTTCCACATATTTATTGTTAATATGACACAAGCAAGAATGCCAAAAATTAATAGAAGACAACATATAAACCGAATTGGTAGATGGTTTATTAATTTCAACATTTAGTTTGAACATCCCATCACAAGCATAACCCTTACCCATAAAAATATCCTTCTTGGTAATCACATATTGATCAGATTCTATAGTTTGCTTAAAGTCAGCCTTATTCAACAAATAACCTGACCTCAAATTCTTCCTCATGGACGGTGTATAAAACACATCTTTTAAAGTAAGCACACGTCTCCTTTTGTTTGTGGCGCATGCTCTTTTGGAATTCTCTCTAAGATGGCGGTAAATTGTCAACAAGTCCTGCAACTACTAAGTTGTCACCAATCTTGATACTTTCAAATCTTACTTCTGCAACTATCATTTGGAAATCTTGTGCTTGCTCCACATCAGATTTTCCATCCACCATTTGGAAGCGAAAAAATTAGCTCGTTGCATACTTTTTTGTTCCTGCCTCTTCAATATCATACTCAGTCGGTAAAGCTTTCCAAATTTTCTTTGCGGAAGTGTAAGTGGTATCATAGTAATCATAAAATTGATCAGCCAGACAATTTAAGAGATAAAAATGACATTTATACTCATTTGTATTGTATGAAGCCACTTTTGCTTCATGTGCCTCATAGTATTCATCATTCATCTCCTCAGTTAGGATTTTGTTTGGGTTCTTCTCTGTAAGAACATAAGCAACTTTCAAAAGGCTGAGGTAAAAAAGAACTTTTCCTTTCCATCTCTTAAAATGAACTCCCTTGAACTTGAAAGGTTTGTTGAGATCTCCAATTTCGTCATTGGTTTTTTTTTTTTTTGTACTTGTTCCATTTTGATCTCCTTAAAATTATTGGTAAAAATACTATAAGAATTATATTTTATTGATAAATAATGCAAAGAAAATAAGATATAAATAGATCAGGCTGATGCACGGATATCTCGTTTTCTTTAAGGAGATCAAGCCCATTGCGGTAAGAAGAACCTAAATACTGATGCAACAGTCACTAAACTATGACTTAGCCCCTCTAGGATACAGCAGCTCGACCATTTGTTGTATGGTTCAGGTCAACTCTGCACAAGATGGGGAACCCAAAACTCCACAAAGAAAAAATACCATTCTTTGGCTAGTAATCTCTCAAATGTAAAAAATAGTTGGTCTATAAAAGAGTAGATGAGAGGAACAATTTATAGACCACTTAGACCTTACAAATTATATCAAAAAATAATGACCATTAAACTAGGAAAAATAGAGAGTCTGAAAACCTCCAAATATTAACTCACCACTAAGCTCATGACCTTCCAATTAATCTTCATTCATGAACAAAATAAAAGGTCACCAAAAAATAAGATTCATGAACAAGACAAAATGTCACCAAATAAATAAATAAATAAAAGTTATTAAAATAGTCCAACAAATGGTATTAAACTTAAATAGAGATTGTGTGGGTAAAGTACAAGGTAATGTTGTGTGTGTATATATATAGATAGGTTGAGTCGGTTTATAGAAAGTTCGACAAAATTTAAGCTTCAGTTGAACAAACTCAGTCAACATTTACAAATTAACCCTCCCAACTCAACCCAGTCCGCTCATCTTCTCAAACAACATTAATTAGTTTACGTTGATTTTGGATAAATTCAAATCAGAGAGTTGATATTTTTTTTACACGCACCTTGTATTAGATGAAAATATTGAGGCATCGATTAGATGTCACCCCATATTTTTTTTCATAAATATTTTGTGATTAATAGAAAAGTGTTTATGATTTGAATGAATAAATTAAATTTTAGCATGCTATTGTTTGTATTCCTAATGAATTTGATACATATGCTACACATATTAGATGAAATTTTTTGACACGTTCATAGGGCAGCCATGACGTTACCCCACCTCAATCAACAATATTGGATAAAACACCAATATAAAAGTGATAGCCACATTATTTTCAACTTCTAAACCAATCACTTTTAAATTAGCTATCACATACCAAATTCCTGCACTAATAAAACAGAAATGCGCTATACACCCAGTGACTGGGCACCCCCACTACCCCCCAGTGCCACGTGGCACTGTGGGATTGGACTGAAAGCAAAAAAAAAAAACAATGTTGGCCAATTGCACTGCGCCACCTCACTGGGGGTCGACCCCCAGTGGGTGTAGGTAGCAGTGTTGCTAATAAAAACTCTTAATATCTATAGGCTTCAAATAATAAGATAATGTTTTCTAAATGTCTAATATTTGCTATTTTCACAATTTACAATTGATGCATATCTAGGGTTATAAACAATTTGAGTAATAGGTTAATTTAAACTTCACTTAAAAATATAGGCTCTGTTTGGAACGATTCTGTAAATCGTTTTCAACATGTGAGTTTGAGCATGGTGTTTGGATGGAGCTGTGGAATTAATTTTCCACAGCTCTGCAAAACGATCTGTATGTTCTGTCGTCTGTTCTGTCAAAAACCAGGGCCTGTTTCAATTTTTTTTTTTCAAAAGGGACGTCCGGCCGGTTGACCGGATGAGCGATTTTTTTTTTTTTTTTTTTACAAATTTTTGCAATTGATATATAATTCAAAAAAATATTTTCCGAAATTTTTAAAATTTTTTATGTGCTTTAAAATAATTTTAAGTTGTATGAGTTGTAAATTTTTGTATCACATATCAAATGTCACATCAACAATTCCCTACTCAAATCAAAACTCTTTTCAAAACAATTTTCAAAACTCTTTACCAAACAAATTTTCTACACTCAAATCATAATTCCACAACACACAAACTCAAAATACAACTCATACTCTCAAATCACATTTACAAAACTCTACCAAACGCTACCATAATGAGTTTCAAAACGTGTTTAAATTTGATTTATTTACCTTTCTATCAAACGAACGTTAATTGAATTGATCTGAGTAATTTGATTTTTATAGCGTATAAAATTGAATCCATTAATCAATTTTAAGATAAATTTAAATTTAACTTATTTAAATAATAATATTAATATCAAGCGAAGTTTTTAAAAATAAAATAAAACTCATGTAACTTAATTGATTTCTATCAGCCATCCCCAAAACCGTTGTGGTGCTTACCTCTTTTTTTTTGTTTTTTGTTATTTATTTATTTAGCTTTTGAAAACTGGTGAACGGTGATGAGTCCTCCATCGTTTAAAGATGATTTGTCCCACGATCTTAATTACAGGTCGTTTTACATGACCACATCTAATACATGTGATGCATTTATTATTATAATTCATACGTATAGATATATATTATATATACATGTATGTTAACTCACTCTCTCTCTCTCTCTCTCTCTCTCTCTCTCTCACTCGCAGGGGCTGTTTGGAAACTTGGATTTGTAATTTTTTCTTGGGATACTTATGTGTAGGTCCTAATAAATGGACTTATTGTTTCATAGGTTCTATGGAAAAAATTTGTCATAAAAAAAGTTACTAATTGTAAATTTTAGCAACAATTTATAAAAATCATGACAAAAAAAGTCACTAATTGTCAATTTTTAGTGACGTATGTAAAAAATTATCACAAAAAAATTATTTTTAGCGATAATTTTATCAAAATTTATTTTCAATAGGACTTGATGGGAATTAAATCTAATTATTAGGGCCTATTAGTAGTTTATCCTTTTTTCTTTTTGATAAAAATTTAGTTGAGATAGTTAATAAAATAAAATATTATATTCAAATCATAATTATTTTATTTTCTTCTTCATAGTAATCCAATCAACTATAAAAAAAAATAAAAAAATAAAAAAAAAAAAAAAATTAACTATCATTTCAAACATAACATTTTAGTCACACTAAAATAATTAAATAATCAAAAATTCAACCAAAATAATTAAATTAGCAAACAGAACATATCTATATCTATATTATCTATACTATATATTAAGCAAAAGGGGGTTTTTAATCCCAAGGCCTGTGGGAGCTTCAATATCCTAATCTGAATTTTCTAAATTTTTTATTTAAAAAAAAAAAAAAACTTAGCATTTATTGATTTGGTCAAAATCCTCTGATCAGCATTTATTAACTTTTTTTAATCCACATGTCTTTCCACATGCCTGCATTTATTGATTTGGTCAAAATCCCCTAATCAGCATTTAAAATCCCCTCATACAAATAATTATAGATACAATCCGTATATAGTTACTGCAGTACCCTTTTCAATTTCTCTCATACACTATGATTAGTGATAAGATTGTTAAATTATTTTTATAAAAAATCTTAAAAAACATAATTTATGTATTAAAAAAAATCTAAAACAAATATAAATATCTATAATTATCTCGTGCATAGCACCAGTGATAGGCTAGTTATATATTAAGCAAAAGGGGGTTTTTAACCCCAAGCCTTGTGAGAGCTCCAATCTCTCAATCTAAATTTCCTTATTTTTTGAATTTTTTTTGTTAAAAAAAACCTTAGCATTTATTATCTTCTCCCAACCCCCAAATCTTACCCTCATAATAACACTTTAATGCATTAAGAACAAGTATAAAAAAATTCTTTGAAATCCAACACATATGAATTTCTTGAAAAGTCCCAACACATATGATTATTATCCCTCATAATAATACTAGACATCTATATATTAAGGAAAATGGTCTTTTAAAACCCAAGGCTTGTGGAACCTCCAACATGCCAATCCTAATTTCTTGATTTTTTAATATTTTTTTTTTAAAAAATTGACTTGGTGATTGGTGATTGGTTCAAAGATTGTAATAATTACACTATTGATTACAATAAATTCAAAGATTGTAATAATTACACTATTGATTACAATAAACACTTAATTTATAATAATTACACTTATTAAATGAATAACGCAATAAATGAAATTCTAATTTCCTTACTTTTTGCATCCCCAAGAGACCCATGTAATTATTGTGTAAATGCCTCTTAAATAAATAAATAAACACTTATTAAATTCTTTTAAACTCCTCGGTCAAACCCCATGTATTTAATTTATATATTATGTAATTATTGTGTAAATGCCTCTTAAATAAATAAATAAACACTTATTAAATTCTTTCAAACTCCTCGGTCAAACCCCATATATTTAATTTATATATTTAATTTATATATTAAAAAAAATAAAAACAAATATAAATATCTATAATTATCCCGTGCATAGCACGGGTGATAGGCTAGTTATATATTAAGCAAAATGGGGTTTTTAACCCCAAGCCTTGTGGGAGCTCCAATCTCTCAATCTAAATTTCCTTATTTTTCGAATTTTTTTTGTTAAAAAAAACCTTAGCATTTATTATCTTCTCCCAACCCCCAAATCTTACCCTCATAACAACACTTTAATACATTAAGAACACGTATAAAAAAATTCTTTGAAATCCAACACATATGAATTCCTTGAAAAGTCCCAACACATATGATTATTATCCCTCATAATAATACTAGACATTTAAAAATCGCAATTCACATATATAGATAATTATAAATATATTAAGAAAAATGGGATTTCCAAACCCCAAGCCTTGTGGGAGCTCCAATCTCTCAATCTTAATTTTCTAAATTTTTAATTTAAAAAAAAAAAACCTCAGCATTTATTGATTTGGTCAAAATCTCCTGATCAACATTTATTAATTTTTTCCAATCCACATGCCTGCATTTATTGATTTAGTCAAAATCCCTGATTAGCATTTAAAACCCCCTCATACAAATAATTATAGATACAGCCTATGCATAGTTACTGTAGTAGCCTTTTTAAATTCTCATGTACACTATAGTTAGTGATAAGATTATTAAATTATTTTTATAAAAAATCTTAAAAAACATAATTTATATATTAAAAAAAAATTAAAACAAATATAAATATCTATAATTATCTCGTGCATAGCACGAGTGATAGGCTAGTCTATACTATATATTATGCAAAAGAGGGTTTTTAATCCCCAAAGCCTATGGAAGCTTCAATATCCCAATCTGATTTTTTAAAATTTTTTATTTAAAAAAAAAAACTCAGCATTTATTGATTTGGTCAAAATCCCCTGATTAGCATTTATTAGCTTTTTTCAATACACATATCTTTCCACATACTTGCAATTATTGATTTGGTCAAAATCTCCTGATCAGCATTTAAAATCCCTTTGTACAAATAATTATAGATACAATTTGTGTATAGTTACTGCAGTACTCGTTTCAACTTCCCCCACACATTATGGTTAGTGATAAGAAAAAAAATCTCAAAAAACATAATTTATATATTAAAAAAAAAAATCTAAAACAAATATAAATATCTATAATTATCCCGTGCATAGCACGGGTGATAGGCTAGTCTATACTATATATTAAGCAAAAGGGGGTTTTTAACCCCAAGATCTGTGGGAGCTCCAATCTCCTAATCCTAATTTTCTAATTTTTTGATTTAAAAAAAAAAAAAACCTCAGCATTTATTGACTTCTCCCAACCTAACCTCAGCATTTATTGACTTTTCCCAACCCACAATTCCTTTTGACTTCTCTCATAATTATTGCAACATCATTTTCAATTTCTCACATAAACTATGGTTACACACAAAAATAAAAAATAAAAAAGATAAAAATTTATCTATAGATCTCAAAAAGATATAACATCTAAATTTGAATTATAATTTAATAATATAATTATGTATTTTTTTTTATGTATATCTATCAAAATTTTAAATCACTTAATTGGACAAATTAATTAATTTTTCAAAATTATTGATTTTTAATCTACAAAATAGATTAAAAAAAACTATTGACTGATTTATTTATTTAATAACAAAAATATTTTAGAATCTCTCTCTCCTAATCTCTTTCACAAATTTTCAAAAAAAAATATTAAAACTTGCATTCATTTTCTCTTTCCCAAAAAATCAGATAGGAGCTCCAATCTCCTAATCCTAATTTTCTAATTTTTTGATTTAAAAAAAAAAACCTCAGCATTTATTGACTTTTCCCAACCCACAATCCCTTTTGACTTCTCTCATAACTAGCATATCACCCGTGCTATGCACGGATTGTGTTTACAATTATCTATATATGTGAATTGTGATTTTTAAATGTTTTTTTTTAAATGTCTTCTTTTTTTCTTTTCTAATATTATATTAAAGTTTAATATTTTGATAATAATCATATGTGTTGGACTTTTCAAGGAATTAAATGTCTTTTTTTTTATTATATTATATTAAAGTTTAATATTTTGATAATAATCATATGTGTTAGACTTTTTTAAGAAATTTTTTTTATGCTTGTTCTTAATGCATTAAAGTGTTATTATGAGGAATAATAATCATATGTGTTGGGATTTTTCAAAGAATTTTTTTTATACTTGTTCTTAATACATTAAAGTGTTATTATGAGGGTAAGACTTGGGAGTTGGGAGAAGTTAATAAATGCCAAGATTTTTTTCTTTTTTAAAATAAAAAAATTAAGAAATTTAGATTGGGAGATTGGAGCTGTGAATTGTGATTTTTAAATATATATTTTTTAAATGTCTTCTTTTTTTTTCCTTTTTATATTATATTAAAATTTAATATTTTGATAATAATCATATGTGTTGGACTTTTCAAGGAATTAAATGTCTTTTTTTTTATTATATTATATTAAAATTTAATATTTTGATAATAATCATGTGTTAGACTTTTCAAGAAATTTTTTTATACTTGTTCTTAATGCATTAAAGTGTTATTATGAGGGATAATAATCATATGTGTTGGGACTTTTCAAGAAATTCATATGTGTTGGATTTCAAAGAATTTTTTTTATGCTTGTTGTTAATGTATTAAAGTGTTATTATGAGGGTAGGACTTGGGAGTTGGGAGAGGTTAATAAATGCTAAGATTATATTTTTTTTAAATCAAAAAATCAGGAAATTTAGATTGGAAGATTGGAGCTCCCACAAGACTTGCGGTTAAAGATTCCCTTTTGCTTAATATATAGTATAGATTAGGATTAGGAAATTGGAGCTCCCACAGGCCTTGGGGTTAAAACCCCCTTTTGCTTAATATATAGTACTAGCCTATCACCCGTGCTATGCACGGGATAATTATAGATATTTGTATTTGTTTTAATTTTTTTTAATATATAAATTATTTTTTTTAAGATTTTCTATAAAAATAATTTAACAATCTTATCACTACCATAGTATACAGGAGAAATTAAAAAGGCTACTGCAGTAACTATGCACGGGCTGTATCTATAATTATTTGTATGAGGGGATTTTAGATGCTAATCACGAATTTTGACCAAATCAATATATGCAGGCATGTGGATTGGAAAAAGTTAATAAATGCTGATAAGAGAATTTTGACCAAATCAATAAATGCTGAGATTTTTTTTTTTAAATCAAAAATTTGGAAAATTAAGATAGAGAGATTGGAGCTCCCACAAGGCTTGGGGTTTAGAAACCCCTTTTTCCTTAATATATTTACAATTATCTATATATGTGAATTGCGATTTTTAAATGTCTTTTTTTTTTTTTAAATGTCTTCTTTTTTTCATTTTTTATATTGTATTAAAGTTTAATATTTTGATAATAATCATATGTGTTGGACTTTTCAAGGAATTAAATGTCTTCTTTTTTTTATTATATTATATTAAAGTTTAATAATTTGATAATAATCATATGTGTTGGACTTTTCAAGAAATTTTTTTTATACTTGTTCTGAATGCATTAAAGTGTTATTATGAGGGATAACAATCATATGTATTGGGACTTTTCAAAAAATTCATGTGTTGGATTTCAAAAAAAAAGATTTATGCTTGTTCTTAATGCATTAAAGTGTTATTAGGAGGGTAAGACTTGGAGGTTGGGAGAAGTTAATAAATGATAAGGTTTTTTTTTTTTTTAAATCAAAAAATCAGGAAATTTAGATTGGGAGATTGGAGCTCCCACAAGACTTGGGGTTAAAAACCCCCTTTTACTTAATATATAGTATAGATTATTGCAACACCCTTTTCAATTTTTCTCATACACTATGGTTACACACAAAAATTTTAAAAAAAAAAAAGATAAGAATTTAGCTATAGATCTCAAAAAGATATAACATCTAAATTTGAATTGTGATTTAATAATATAATTATGTATTTTTTTTATGTATATCTATCAAAATTTTAAATTACTTAATGGGACAAATCAATCAATTTTTCAAAATTATTGATTTTTAATTTAAAAAATAGATTAAAAAAAACTATTGACTCATTTATTTATTTAATAACAAAAATATTTCATAATCTCTCCCTCCTAATCTCTCTCACAAATTTTCAAAAAAAATATTAAAACTTGCATTCATTTTCTCTTCACCAAAAAATCAGATAATATTTTCCATTAAAGTTGTAGATATCTACCTATATTTTATATATTATATTATAACATAACAAAAAAAACTAAAAAACTAAAAAAAAAATCTTTAAAATTTATCTAAATAAATTTTAAATCAATAAAACTCACATGTCTATCACATATCTAACTCACATCATAATTTACCTAAATAATAATAATTAAAAACAAATGGAAACCACAGATAAATTAAATTTAAAAAAAAAAAAAAAGATACCCACAACTCCATCTTAAATAAATTGAAAAAAAAAAATACCTGAATATAAACCACACAAAAATAAAAAGATATATCTATCATCTATCTATATCTATACTATATATTAAACAAAATGGGGTTTTTAACCCCTAAGGCCTATGGAAGCTTCAATATCCCAATTTGAATTTTTTAAATTTTTTATTAAAAAAAAAAAACTCAACATTTATTGATTTGGTCAAAATCTCCTGATTAGCATTTATTAACTTTTTTTAATCCACATATCTTTCCACATGCCTGCAATTATTGATTTGGTCAAAATTCCCTGATCAGCATTTAAAATTCCCTTATACAAATAATTATAGATACAATTCGTGTATAGTTACTACAGTACCCTTTTCAACTTTCCCCATACACTATGGTTAGTGATAAGAAAAAAATCTTAAAAAACATAATTTATATATTAAAAAAAATCTAAAACAAATATAAATATCTATAATTATCCCGTGCATAGCACGAGTGATAGGCTAGTTATATATTAAGTAAAAGGGAGTTTTTAACCCCAAGCCTTGTGGGAGCTCCAATCTCCCAATCTAAATTTCCTAATTTTTTGATTTAGTTTTTTTTTTTTTAGCATTTATTAACTTTTCCCAACTCCCAAGTCTTACCATCATAATAACATTTTAATGCATTAAGAACAAGCATAAAAAAAATTCTTTGAAATCCAACACATATAAATTCCTTGAAAAGTCCCAACACATATAATTATAATCCCTCATAATAACATTTTAATGCATTAAGAACAAGTATAAAAAAAATTTCTTGAAAAGTCAAACACGTATGATTATTATCAAAATATTAAATTTTAATATAATATAATAAAAAAAACGACATTTAATTCCTTGAAAAGTCCAACACATATGATTATTATCAAAATATTAAATTTTAATATAATATAAAAAAGGAAAAAAAGAAGACATTTAAAAAGAAAAAAAAACATTTAAAAATTACAATTTACATATATAGATCTCAATCTAAATTTTCTGATTTTTTTATTTAAATTTTTTTTTTAGTATTTATTAACTTTTCCCTACTCCCAAGTCTTACCATCATAATAACATTTTAATGCATTTAGAACAAGCATAAAAAAAAATCTTTGAAATCCAACACATATAAATTCTTTGAAATCCAACACATATAAATTCCTTGAAAAGTCCCAACACATATAATTATTATCCCTCATAATAACATTTTAATGCATTAAGAACAAGTATAAAAAAAAATTTCTTGAAAAATCCAACATATATGATTATTATCAAAATATTAAATTTTAATATAATATAATAAAAAAAAGACATTTAATTCCTTAAAAAGTCCAACACATATGATTATTATCAAAATATTAAACTTTAATATAATATAAAAAAGAAAAAAAGAAGACATTTAAAAAAAAATATTTAAAAATTACAATTCACATATATAAATAATTGTAAATACAATCTATGCATAGTACGGATAATACGCTAGTATATTTATATGTATACAAATCCTACGCGAGCATAAGCGTGACCCATTTGATGAGAAGATGGTGATTTACCGGCTGCCGAGTGGCCACCACTAGACTTTGAGTCACTCACATCACAGCTTCCTACTGTTCTTCTCTTCCAAATCAACATTTGATCATTTGTTCCTCTCTCTCTCTCTCTCTCTCTCTCTCTTATAAAGTAACTCCACCCTCCTCCACAACAACTCACCACCACACTCTCTCTCTCTCTCCCTCTCTCACCTCTCCCTTTCCTACTATTCCCATCTCTTTCTCTTTCTTATCTCTCAATAACTCAACATAAGTGCATGCTGTGTGAAGAGCTCTCCACTTCCTCTTCTTCAACCATGCAATCCAGTCACCGGCTTCAGATTTTGACACTTGTTCTTCTTCTTCTTCTACTCATACTCTTATCCTCATCATCATCAATCCAATCATACAATACCATCTCTGCTGAAACCCCAAGTTCCACTTCCACACGCTATGACCTTCTTCCTAGAATCCGCCACGGCCCACCTCTGCCGCCACCGCCATCACCACTTGACCACGACAGCGAGATCGATCCAAGATATGGTGTAGAGAAGAGACAAGTCCCCTCTGGCCCAAACCCTCTTCACAATTGAACCTAACCCCATCTCTCCTGTGTTTGGTTGGGGGATTTAGGAAAGGATTTGGAAAAAGAAAAGGAAAATATGTGTGAAACTAGCTGAAATGTAAGTATATTTTATTCACATTTTACTTTTTTTTTTTCATTTCTCTTTCCAAATCCTTCTTCAAATCCCTCAACCAAATATAGCGTAAATCTCCCAATTGTTTTCTCTCTAAATTTGGCAACAACTCTCTCTCTACCATTTCACGTTGACCTTCTCTTTCCGTTTCAACATCCGATGGTTACAGTACCCACCAAAAGATGTACCTTTAAATTTCATGCTGTTAATGAAATTTTTTCTTTACCGATCAAAAAAAAAAAAAAAAACAAACAAACAGTACCCACCAAAAGGCAACCAAGAGCTTGGTCACTCTGGTCAAATTATGGATAAGTATACCAACATCGAAAATCTTGATTACTGAAGTCACCGATATGAAACAAAAATGTTCGCATAACATTTTTTTTTCTCACATCGGTAATTTTGATAATTTAAAATTTTCAGTGTTTGTAGCACTGTTGTTCTTTTTTTTACAAGAGCTTGTTATTTCCATTCTTGTTTTTGATCTTGCATGTCTAGTTCCCAAGTGATACAGTGGAGGGAAAGCTAGTGGAATCAGCAAAAACAAGCTTGGAAATATACGAGCAGGAGTATAATTATCTTTATTGTTTTGTTTTGTATTGTTCAATTTTGGGTTGGGAGGTGGGAGTCAAGAGAAGTCCATGAGTTTCATTAATTTTGGAGCTGTTTTAGTAAGAAGCCAATTCAATGGGTTGGCTTTATTACGGTGCCAAAATTGTCCCCTATGCGATGCCTCTGTACTCCGTGTACATTAAATATATTCATGTATAGTTCTTGCTGTTTGTATCAATGAAATATTATTTGATGTTTTGGCAAGGTAGAGTTGCTTTCTTCATCCCTCGATTTATTTCATTTTTTCTGTTAGTATTTTTGTTTTTTTTGTTTTTGGGAGAATAAAAAATGAATAGTAGAAAAAATAATTTCAAAATAATGATAGTGTAAGTCTTTTTTGGATAAATTTATGCATCAATCACTTATACTATATTTTTTGGAATTCTCCCTTTTTTTTCCTTTTCTTATTTGCATTATTATTATTTTTTTATTCAAATGAATCAATTGTTACGTCATTTGTATAATTTGAATCAAATCTGGGTAAGAAACTGATATGGAAGCCAATTTCTAGACTTGTTTTTAAGACTTAATAATGTGTAAAAAGATAATTATTAACTGATGATTAGAGAAGGTAAAAGAGAAAGATTTATCTTAAATAATTTAATAGATTTTATTACTAAATTTAAAAACTAAGTCTAATATTTAAGTTAGAATAACAGTACACATCTACATGATCTAAGATTTCGCCAATTTTGATATGCCATAACACATTAATTTGGAAAGAATTGAATTATGTAGGATGATATTAATTTTTCAAATGATGTAATTTTTTATTTATTTATTTATTTATTTTTGGTACAACAAAAAATAAACAAAGGCCAGGCTCTTTCTCTAGAGAGCCCTATCATAGCTCCTAATCTCGGATGGTGGTTCATTAACCACCAGAATTTCTTCAAGTTGGGCAGCTCCAAATTTAGCCAAAGCATCTGCATATAGATTCCCTTAAAAACATGTTGTATAGTGCATTCTTAGCATGTTGAATGCACTACACAACGTGTGTTGCATAGTGCATTCAAAGGTCTGCTAGAAGATGCTAAGAATATCTTGCATATCCTCCACCCCACAATATCTAGGACAATTTGGATTAGAGGTGAAACCCCCTTTTCATCCTTATTTGGTTTGTTAGCAGCTTTCTATGCAAGACAGCCACATAAAACTTTTAAGTTTTTGAGGCAATCTCAAATTTCAGATCCAGCACCAATTTTCCTCGCACCTTTGATTACCAATGATTAAATCATAGGCAGAGGCCACTAAGAACTCTCCACACTGAGTTCCTTTACAATTTGGACTATCCGAGACAATGTTAAGACGAGGTCAATTCTTCGGGATAATATTGGCAATGTTAGGAGGTAACATCAAAGTAATTTTTTTCACATCCCACCCTCCTTGGTCATTCAAAAACTCAGCCACAAAACCAAAACCCTCTGTAAATATATGGTTGGACTGGTGTGTGTTACACATTTCATCCTCAAAGGATTTGTCCTTACACCACCAGTCCTTCCAAATATCTACCAAGGCACCATTGCCAATTTTCCACTTCTTTCATTTCCAAGATATGCCTGGTTTGAAGGATGCTTCTCCACACAAAGAAAGCATTCTTCTTTTAGGCCAGTTATAAAAGGGAGTTATTCAAGTACTTGTTTCTAAGAATATTACACCACAAACCTTCCTCATTTTTCAAGAGTTTCCAACCAAGTTTAGAAAGTAGCACTAGATTTTGGTCTCTAGCTTTCTTTATACCAAGCCCATCATCATTTTTAGACTTGCAAACCTTGTCCCATTAACTAGGTGAACTTTCTTTCTCTCTAGGTATCACCCCACAATAAATTTCTATCAAGTCTATCAATCTCATCACATATTTTTTTTGGGAAAGTAGTAGTTTGCATAGTGTAGGTAGGGATGGAAGAACTCACAACTTGAATAAGAGTAGTCCTACCAGTCATATAAAGCACTTTAGTTTTCCACCCAGCCAATTTCTTTTGCATTTTCTCAAGGATATGATTGAAATACCCTCTATTAACTCTCCCATGCATAAGAGGGACCCCAAATATTTCCCTAACTCAGAAGTTAAGGAAATACCACACTTAGCACTCAAATCTCTAGTCACTTTTCTATCAATATTAGAGGACACAAACACCTTGGAGTTTTTGCATTGATTTTAAGTCCAAAATCTCACAGAATTCCTCCATAGTGGTCATGATTGTGCTGTAATTTCTCATATCAACTTTTCCAAAAAGCTAATTCATTAGCAAAATATAAATGGGTTAGGCATGGACCCTCTCTAGAGGTTTTTACGCCTTTTCATTTCTTCTTTGCAGCTTTAAAACTGATCATGTTAGAAAGTCTTTCCATGCACAACACAAACAAATAGAGTGATAGAGGATCTTACTGCCTCAACCCCCTCTCAGGTTTAAACTCCTCCAAGGGTTCCCCATTCCACAAAATAGCCGTGCTCACAGTAGTCACACAACACATAATCATCTCAATGAGGTTCTTATCAAACCCAAATTTATTAAGTGTTTGCTTCAAGAAAGCTCATGAAATATTGTCATAAGCCTTCTCCAAATTTATTTTGAGAATCATGCCTCCCACTTTCCAATTTAAGGTATGGATAATTTCCTGAGAGATAATAATCTTATCATTGGTGGATCTACCAGGCATAAAGCTACTTTGGTTAGGCTTCACAAGATTGCAAAGAAGGGGTCTAATTCTACTAACCAAAATTTTGGCTATGATCTTGTAAGTCACATTACACAAACTGATGGGTCTAAATTGTTTAATAGTCTTAGGGTTTTCTATTTTAGGAATAAGAGCAACAAGTGTTCTATTTATGGCAAAAGGTATGGTGTGGTTGACAAAATAATTCTTAATAAACTCACACACAGAAGGACCAATCACATGCCAATAAGTGTGATAGAAAATAGCTTGGAAGCCATCTCTACCTGGGGCTTTGAAAGCCTTAATATTCTTCACCACCCTCCAAACTTCCTCATTAGTGACATCATTCACAAGTTACTATTCTCATCACTACTAACAGTGTGAGTAGCCAGATTATTCCAATGATTCAAAGTGATGATAGAACTCTAAGTAAACAAGTTAGTAAAGTAATTAGACACAATCGGCTTCAGATCTTCAGGCCTTTCAACCCAAACACCATTCTCACCTTTCAAAACATCAATCTTCATTTTCCTCCTTTTAGTCAATGTGAGAAGATGGAAGAATTTGGTGTTTCTATCACCTTGGGTAATCCACTTAGGTCTATATTTCTGAAACCAAAGAAGTTCCTCTTGGTAGAGAACTTTATTATACTGTTTAATAAGATCCATCTCTAACACATGGAGGTTATGGGAAGAGTTATTTGTTTGGGATTTTTGAATGCCTTCAATCCTCCCAAGCAACCATCTTTTCCTACGAAAGATGTTGCCAAAAACCTCTTTAATCCAATTACTGGCCTTATGAGCTAGATTATCTAACTTAGTCAACAAAGAATCTTGGTTATTAGATCAATTATCCTCCATCACTGTTTAGAACTCTTCATGCGAGATCCAAGCAGCCTCAAACTTGGAAAGCTTATAAGAAGGGTTGTAAGGGGACTTACCTTGGGCAAATATCATCATTGGGGAGTGGTCAGAGTAGGTTCATGGAAGATTTCTAACCAGTCCTTTGAGGAAGCTAGTTCTCCACTCGCTATTATACATGGCTTAGTCCAGTCTTATTATCGTGTTGGCCCATCATTATCTGTTGTTTGTCCAGGTCAGTCGCGAGCCAAAACATCCCAAATCTATAAGGTTGCACCAATTCATCTTATCAGCAAAAGTTTTGGTTCTCCTTTAATCTTGGCTGCTATAGATGTTACCTACAAGACTTCTCTTTTCTCTTAGCAAAGTCATGGCTCAGAGGTGTTTTCAGCATTGTTCTCCAAAATTTTCCACAGATTCTCCCTCTTATTACTAATAGGGCTAGCATAAACAACTCAAAAAAGCCACTCAGGGTACTCCTGTTTAGCAATCTTAGCTGTTATTAGTTGTGAGCTTGCTTCAGTTACTCTAACATTGACAGAATTTGGGTTCCAAAGCATCCAAATACCCTCACTCCGGCCAATAAGGTCAACATGGGCTGAGGTCGTGAATCCCATTTGATTGAAGAACATACCTATTAAAGCTAGATTCACTTTAGTTTCAATAAAAACTAACATATCTGGTTTATGAATCTGCACTAATTCACGCAATTTTCTTTTAAACTTTTTGTTTCCCGCACCCTTACAATTCTAAATTAGCAAATCCATGTGAGTATTGATATGCTTAGGTAATGGGTTTTGGTCAGCAATCCCCAAATGCCCCTTTGCTGTCTTCAGGTTGTCCTCCATCAATTGTGTTTCCATTATCAATATCATATGCCTTTCCTGTCCCACTTCGATCTGTCTCCATGGTTGAATCCTTATTTTTGCTTCCTCTATCCACCATTTTAAGGTGATGAGGTGAAATGGTTCTTTCTCTAGAGTGAGATACACTGTGACTCTGTGCTAATTCACTTTGTGATATTTCATTAGATTAGTTCTCTCATTCATCTTCCATCTTTGTGTGGTGGTTCTCTAGTTTTGGTATGGGGGTTTGCTTATTTCAAAGGTATGGTTTCTGTGGTAATGGATGTGAGAGTGGCTGTGTTTGTGGATGAGATTGATATTGGTGTGTGAACCACTTTCGTACTGTCTGAACTTTGATGGCGTATCTGGGGATTCTGAATCTCCTTCTTTCCCAGTCTAATTTCTTCTTTCTTTTTGTCCTTGGCTATATCAGCTAGCCCGCTTAAGATACTCCTCTTCTCATTTGGGCTTTTATTGGTCTCGTACTTAAAGCCCAACTTTGCTTTACTTTTACTCGTTTGGCCATATTATTTAGTTCCGTGGGTCTGGTCTTTTGACCGCTCACTATTCTCTCTTAGAATTTCATATCTATTTCCCATTTAGGCTTTGCTTCCTCTATTATTCACCTGGACTTTGGGCTTCCTTATTTGGTTTGTAACTTTTATCTAGGGCCCATATTAGGTTTGACTTATTTTAGTATCTCTCATTGCTTGATCTGGGCTTGGGCCTTTGCTTGTTGGGCCCCACCATCTTCCCTATGTCTTCTTTAGTTTGTTCTTAGGTCTGTTTCTCCACCATTCGATAACGGGCGATCGCTGCAAACTTCTTTTCGATGACTTACCTTGCTATAAGAAAAATAGAGTGAGTGTAGGTGTTCATATTCAACTCCATAAGTATACTTACTGATGGTGAAGTGGAAAATTAGTGGCTTCCAAAGATCTATTTCAACACACACTCGAGCATATTTCCCTCGAGCTACCATGGTTATGTTGATGTCAACCTTCAATGAGACTACCAATGATTTGGCTATATGGTATAAGACTTTCTCATTGTAGTATTCTATGGGTAAATTAGGGAATCTAACCCGAATAGCAGTTGTATCTTCCTCAGCATCATCAAATTTAAATCTTGTTGCCACTTCCTCACTGTCACATAATGGTCCTTTATAATCCAAGGACCACCTGTATAAACCTTGGTGTAATCATCCATCATGTCAAATTTCATTATGAAAAACCCATTACCAATGTCCAGAGTTTCAAAATCCACTTGTAAACTCCAGATTTTTGTCATTTTCGCCATGAATAATTTGTATCCTATGTTTTTCCCAAGTAATCTCACAATCAAACACTTTTTCCACGGCTCCCTTATCTATTTCAAAAGTATCGAAGGGAGTTTGATAATGGGAATTCCTCCCCTTTTAGCACTTTCATCTTGTATTCCTTCTACCATTGTTGTGTCGGTGGTATTATCCTCCTCATCGGAGAAAATCTCTTCCACATTGCATTCAAAATTCTTTTCGTTCCCAGTCTCATTAAACCTAGATCGTAGAAGAGCTTGTTTAAAAGAGCAATTGCCTTTGCTCCTTATAGTAGGATTCATGCAATCTGGGTTTATCTCTTCCATCTATTCTTGTTTCTATCCTCTAGATCTTCTTCAGAGCAGTCTAGGCCAAAGCAGTTTGCACTATATTTTTTTCGTTCCGATTGCGGCTTAGCCATTGTTTCATCCTTTGGATTCGAGATGCTCTTGATTTTTTTTTTTTTTTTCTTTTTTGCTTCGAATCAAGTGATCTTCCTCATCCATCGAGCATCCTTTCTCCAGTCGTGGCTCTCCTGAGTGCGAAATCTCAATAACAGTCATATTTTCTCTCTCTAGAGTGCGAAATCCATTACTGATAGCTTCGAAGGTTCCCCAGTCACTGTTCCAAATGATGTCATTTTCAGATAGCAAATATCAGCATTATGACAAATTTAATCTATATATATATTCACAAAGAATCAATGATTTATAATCATCATAATCATTGTAGGTGGCTTACATTCGACTAATTTTAAATTTACACCATACAATTATTTTTAAGGTAAGATTCAAAATACATTTTTATAGTTTGTAAAATTTTTTAGTAAAGGGTTTTTTGGGGTTTGCTTATTTAGTACATTTTTTGAATTTTTATGAAAAGATATGCAGAAAAGTAGAGAGGTGATGTGATCTGAATAAGTGCACTTATTTAGATCATCCCCAAACAACCCTTATATATATATATATTGCAAATGTGCCATTTGATACTCTGCATACATTTAACAATTGCTTGCACTAGGAGTTGAGTGTTTTTGCAAATTCAAATCTAACTTGAGAGTATTACTCGTGCTTGTGAGGCTCATTGCGAGTTTCATTTTGATAATTTGAATAGTTATTTTGTAGGGGCCTCTCTCTCTCTCTCTCTCTCTCTCTCTATATATATATATATCATTTATGAAAAGATTTAGAAAGATTCGCTAATTGTAATTTCTTCATTTTATTACATTTATATTGAAAAAAATGAATGACAAATATATTTATACACAAAAAATCTTACAAAATTAATAGTTAACTTGTGGTGGATTCCATGGGCCTGACAATTATCTCAAGTTTAAGTTAAAAGCCCAACCAACTATGGTATTTCTATTTATTACTTCTAAAATTTGCCAATTTAATGGATGTAACAAACTTCATTTATTATCATTTTATTAGCAATTTTAATTAACATCAAAATACAGTGGCCCTCCAATAGATGTAGAATTGTGAATGGATTTCTTGATTCTCACCAATATCGTTTGTTATGCGAAGAGTTTCGAGAAAATTTAATTATATCAAAATAATTGATAATCGCAAAAATATAATAAAAAAAATACAAAATTGTGGAAAAGTCTAACATAAGGATGGTATAAATTATTAGGTTCAGTGGATATTTTTTATTGATAAGAGTTCCACCATTTGTGAAAATAGTTTGGCGAGAAATCCTTCTGTTGGCTTTGAAGGACATTTTATTTTCAATTTTACCACTTAATTTATCTATTGACTTTTTTTATCTGTTGACTTTTAATTGACTATCTATTCAAATTTATATCTGTTAATTCAAATTATTTTCTATCTGTTCAAATTTTTTGACTATCTGTTCAAATTTATATCTATTTGTTAAATTTTTTTCCCTATCTATTCAAAAGCTATTGGTTTCTCTCTCTCTCTCTCTAAAATCTGTGAATTTCTCTCTCTATTTGTTTAAAACATGTCCTAATTTTTCCTATTTGTTGAAATCTATTTGTTTAAACTTGAACAAATCCAATACAAATTTTTTTAAACCTATCTGCTCAATTTTTGTCTAAATATTTTTTTTAATCAATTGTAATGCGTTTCATTATCATCAATAACAACAACAACAACAACAACAACAACAACAAAAACAATCAACAATAAAATAAATAAATAAAAATCCATCAATCTTCTTCTGCAATGATCAAACACATACACATCAAAATAACAAAATTAATAATAGTAATAATAATAATAATAACAAAAATCATAGAAAGTCTAAAATCACAAATCTATGACTTGTTGAACTCTTTTTAGATCCAGAGCTTTAAGGATGTGAGCCATTACTGTGTCTGGAATAGAGAGACCATAGAGAGAGAGAGAGAGAGAGAGGGAGGGAGAAGTTTTGTTGTTTATGAATCCAACACTGTTGGTTAAGAATCTCACCACCAATATAATAGGAAATAAACAAATAAATTGCTACAATCAAGTCCATTAGAAATATCAATAATTGAAAATATGAAGTGAGATCATAAATTATAACGAGAAAGCAAATATCACATCATTAATTATTTAAAGACAATTACTTTTTCTATTTGGAAAATTAGAATGATGAACAAGTGAGTGAGGAGAGATGAAGAGAGTAGTTACCGGGTTTAGGGATAAACACATGCTATCACCGGAGAGAAGAGAGACAAGAAATGAGAGCTTTTGTGGCCACTGAATTGAAATGCAGAGAAAGAGCTTCACCATAGCCCCAAAACACCTCTTCCACCTCTGACTTCGCCTCTAATGCCATGCTTGAAATTACAAATCTGTCACTACCATTACAGATCCACCTCAGGTACAATGACAATGGGGTACTCGAATTGGTGGACTCCATTCTTCAGCTAGTTCTTGAATCTTCTGACAATACTAGCACCGATCTTTTGGCGAAACTGGAGAACAAGTTGGCCTCGGATTGTAACGCCCTGAAATAATAACAATAGATACATTCATAACCCTCAACCGATACCTTGTAACACTCAACAGATAGACGAAAGCTCATAAGATTCAATCATTCATTAGAGACAATATTACCAGAACATTCTATCTTTCATTAATTCCTTTAATGTAATAGAAAGAAGACATCACATGCATTGATACATTCATTAACCTTAAGCTATAAATCTATAGCATGTGACAGATACACATAAAACAAGAAAAGAAAAGAGAAGTTCATGCCCTAATGGCTACATATTTCCAAGATGATATTTGGTTACAACAAAAGTGCATAACAAATAAAATCCCTAGGCTTGTACAAAAGATTTACAACACAAAAATAAATGAGTTGTCGGCTCCAAGATCCTCCCAAGTTGAGTCCTTGGCGGAGGAATAACATCAACACTTGAAAGTTGGTTTCTACATAAGGTGAGCTAAAGCCTAGTATAGATTAATTTGATATACTATATGAGACTTAACAAGGTCATATGGTGAATTCACATGAATGTCAATTACCAAAACGATGCTTTTTCCTTTTCAAACAATGCAATGCCATGTCTATAAACCAATTCATAAACCATTACTTTCAAAATAGAAAGTAGGGCAGTGGATACACACACTGGGAATCTCTAGGTATGTGTCTGCCAGTAGGCTATACACGCATTACCATAGTCATTTTATCAATCCTAACCGGAAAGATCAACACCTAACCACACAGGTTTCTGGACTTTTACCATGGACACACATGCCAACATAATATAAACCACAACCAAACCCCCTAACCAGATTCTCTAAGGTATTCACCCATTTTTCTTAAAAATAACACCTTTTCAATGAGGGATGCATGAGTGAATAGTTTTAGTTAACCTAGTCTTCATGCAATTTCTACAACAATCAAAGCTTTCCTCCACCGATAGCCCAAAACAAATATCTTTATACAAAAGATAAATTCAAGAGAGAGATCTAAATATAGAATTTCAATACTTGGAGTAATAATACATGTTTAACTCCACTTCCAACCCAACAGATATTATTACAATATTATTTCAAATCTCAACAATTCCCTTATCATTCATTCAAATCATTGATCCTTAAAGATTTCAAAATACCTCCAGACAGATATGCTTTTCAACATTTCACATTTTAAAAGCAATATCCCAAATTTTCGATACCAAACCATTCCAATATCATTTCCAAAGAAAACCCCTATTTTATAATCCAATCCCTTTAATGGCTCAGAGTCTCCCAGATATCGTAAAAATGATCACTAACCTTCAGTGGTCTATGGATATTATTAATCATACAGTAGCTGCTCATGGTGATACTATTACTGGAATGTAACAAACTGTCAGGGCAACTGCTATCCACCCATAACCAGTTAATCATCCAGGTTTGGATCTACTTCTGCCAATTGAGAACTTTCCAGGTTTTGGTCAACTAAAAGAACTGGCCCAGGCTCCTGTTGCTAGAGCTCCAATACATCCAGTCGAGGGACTCTTTCCTCGAGATATCGCCGAATTTGATCCAGTCATGCTGAAATAGCCAAGTTAGAGAAGTTATTCAAAAAAAAATCCTAGGGAATCAATTACATTCCTGATATAAAGGATGGATACATGGAAGCAGCTATCAAATTACTAGAAAGATTAAAAATGCCACATATTAACCAGTTTGACAGATCGAATGACCCTATGGTACATATCCGTTTATTCTCAAATGTTCTAAAACCTATGGGTTTGACTTGCCCTCAAAAGTTGTCTTTGTTTGGAAGGACTTAGTTGGGAATTGCTGCAACTTGGTATGCTAAGCTAGAGGATATGGTAAAGCAAAATTAGAAGGAATTGGCTGAGACATTCATTGCTCAGTACTTCTATAACACACTGATTGAGGTGACCACTTGGGATTTGGAAGCCACACGCCAGGAGCCAAAGGAAAGCTTTGTCGAATTCATAGTAAGATGGAGGGCTAAGGCAGCCATGATGACCAACAGGCCCTCAAAGAAGTATCATATCCGAATAGTTGTAAGGAACCTTCATAACAAGATGTTACAACAGATGATAGTTCTCTTACTCTTTACTTTCAAAGATCTCCACGAGATAGGAATTCAGATTGAAGATGCTATGAAACAGGGGATCATTATAGATGAGAAATAACCTGTAAGAAAGGCTTTTGTTCGTGGTTCCAATGTTACTAGCAGAAATAACACAGTCACAAAACCTTCAGAAGTTAGCACTGTCATCACCTCTGCAAAAATGACCAATCCCTTTGCCGATGCCACCTCACAACCATACAATCAGAACTGATTCTCGAGCCTTAATTTCTATCTACTCTATATGACTCCAACCCTAAGACCTAAAGTACTGGTGGAAAAAGGCCATCTCAAACTTCCTAACCCTCGACCTATTCCTGGCCCACTTCCACCTAGGCATGATGTGACCGTTACATTTATCTCCATCATGAGATTCAGGACCTCATAGATCGTAAAATCATAGCTCCCCCACAAGGCCCACCACAAAGGCCAAATGTCATTACTAACCCGTTGCCTACCCATGATTGAGTTTTTCCATCTCCCTGTCTTAACCTTATCCATACATTCTCCCATGTCTTTAACCCCAACATATATATCACCTCTTTTCACTTACCCAAACCTGAAGTTTACATTCCTGATGGTGCTAATCTATGCATGATGGATGCACCTTAATCCCAAAAATCCTATGATGGCAACAGAGATGCCAATAATAAAAATTGAGAATTTGTTAGGGTATGATCCCAGCAGATACATAATATCGGTCGTTTATCCAAAACTGAAGGTTGTTTTACCTGGTGCATTTTCCATTAATGTCATTAGAAAGGATGTACTTGAACAAGGGCTGGATGACTTAGCCGATTTGGAAGAAAACTTGGATAACCTTCATTTCTTCGAAGAATAGAGCTTGGAAGATGTACAAATTGAATGGTGGAACCCAAACAATTTGGCCAATGTCCACGGATGGGCAAGTAGTGAGGAAGATTCAGAAACCGGAGGAAGTGATGAGGAAACAAGGAAAATAACACAAGCCACTAAAGAGGAAGGAAAAGGAAAGTGAAATCAGTAAAACTAGAGCAAGTAATAAGCCAGAAGAGTCCAAAATAGAGAAGACGAAAAGAGAAGTGCCAGGAGGAGAAGTTGAGAGGGTAGTCCCCGAATCCAAGAACACTGGGCTAACTAGTTCAATGGAGGAAGAAAAAACATGAGAGTAAACCGAGCATTGATACATTCGAGAAGGAGAGAGATCTTTGCAAAAATCCAATCAACATCACATTACCAGCCAAAAGGAGATGATTGCAATGTAGGAATGATACATGTTGAGCTGGATGATTGCCTATCTATAAATGAAGGGTAATGGTGGGAAGCCAATGATCTATACTTCACCCACACCGATGAAGGTTAGGGAAGCAATGCGCCAGACGACACTTGGTACACTAAAGAGATTGATCATCTAACTAGAAGCGGGCATTTCTTTAACCCCTCACACCTAGATCAAGACGAGCCATCGGGAAAGGATGTGGAGAAAGGGAAAGAAAAAGAAGAGGAAGATCTGGTCCCTAAACAGTTGAAGAAGATCCAAGCCAACATCTCAATTAGGGAATTGCTTATGGCGTTACGAGAACACCGACAGACTATGCTCACAGCGTTAAGCAAAGCTAAGTTGTCCATTAATACTACACCAAACTAGCTAGTGCCATTAATTAGGCCAACTAGGCCCATTCCATCTATGATTTCTTGATAAGAAACTCCCTCTAAAAGGATCAGAGCACAACAAACCCTTGTATGTGTCTCTGGAATGCCAAAAAAAGTGGATCCCTATAGTTCTAATTGACACTGGGTCAGCTATAAATGTTTACCCTTCGCATACTGTTTATGCAATAGGGTTGAGGCTAGCAGACTTTGCACCAACAAATCGGCTGATCCGAGCATATCATAACACCAGCCCAAAGGTTATGGGCACTATTAAAATACATATTTTGGCAGGACGATTTGAGCACGAAACTAAGTTCCAAGCCATGGATGTGCCAGCAACTTTCAATTTGTTATTGGGCAGGCCTTGGTTACATCAAATGAAACTCGTTTCTTCCGCAATGCATCAACTGGTCAAATACTCGCATGCCAGAGGGGTCACCATTGTCTTTGGGAATTCATTTATCTATCCTCCGCCCGTGGTGAAAACTCCAGTATTGGTGATAGATCATGAAGAAGAATAAGTTTTTTTTATTTTTTTATTTTTGGATTCAATTTAGCTGTGGCTCGGTTAGTCCAAACTATCATGGTAGATGAAGACATCATGTACTTGAGTGCCCAGTCAGTCTACTTTATGAGCAAATCAGGACATATCTCGGGGATGGAACTTGGAAAGACTGGAAGAAAGGTGTGGGATCACCTTTTTAGGGTTACCAAGCGCATCCAACAATTCGAACTCTCAATCTCCTGATCTAGTCTCACTAGTACAATGTGAAACAAAAAATGAGATTGTGTCATAAATTTAGATTGTGTCACTAGTAATAATTGTATCATTACTATCTAAGACATTCAAATATAGATTGTGTCGTGAATTTTGGTTATGCTCGTATTTCATGTACTTGTGAAAAGGGGTTTTCTTGGGTAAAATCTGCAGCATAAGAATTATCTACACCCCAAAATGAATAACACAACCTCTATCCACTGGCATTCAAACAAATATCTCACTTAAGAACTTAGTCTCATGTTATAGAAACATATATGGTAAGGAACACATACATACAATATGCAAAAGCTCGAAATGTTCACCTAGTACTTCAAGGCGAGTCATGATATATGCAGATAGGTGTATGCATGATCATATATACAAGTTCCCAATGCAATAGATATAGACCATGTCCCTAGGAATCTAGACTGCTGAGATGTAGTATGAGTATCACGACAATATATGGATTTGCGCATGTATTCATCTTTGAAGATAACAAATCATATTAAAGTGGTGGTCCGGACTCAAATACATAGAAAAGTGGATGCAATATACTGGCATGATAAAGAAAAACATGATGCAATACCAAAAGTAGATAAATAAAATGGTTAGAAAGACGTGGGGTTGAAAGATTATTACAACAATTTGAATAAGAAAAAGGGGAGGAAAAGAAATTATTACAGTAGTGAATCGATTCAGCCTAGCTACTACTGAACCTAATAAATCACACTAAATAATAAAAAGAAGCAACCAAAGGGCTCCAGTACTGTTTAGTGGAGCATTCCCCAGAAACTATCTATTCTGTTCTTGAAAAAATGACTAGCCAAACACTAGATGAGCAGGCCGAAGTAGAAATGAGTCGGCCGAATTCCTTTTCCATCTAGGGATTAGGTTAGTGCAGAATCTCAAGACAGTGGCCAGGTGGGAATTTCTGGGTGTGTAGACACCCCATTTTTGACTATCCTCAAGACTTGGTTGTGCTTGCAGTTACATCTAGCCACAAGTTCGATTGCTCGTTGAGCACTCGGCTTTCGCGGCAGAACGTCACAGGTTTGAGCTATCCAAACCCTGTATCCTTTCTGCCCCATTTTTGGACCATAAGTTGATCCTTTCAGCATGCTCCTCTTAGTGTACTGCCGGCCACTATTTGGCACTGCCGACCTTGCTTTTTTTTTTCTACCTGCTACTGATGATGCCTGCCGGCCATCAGTGAGGCACTGCCGGCCACAACTGATGGCCAGCATAACCCTTTGTGTCAGCAGATTTCACGCCAGATCTTTTGAGCCAGCTGGTTTTCACTCATCTCTCCTCCATACACTTTGGAGGGATGAGCCTCTTTTCAAGCTTGTTGAACAAGCTTTGCATTGCCTCTCTTCTATAAAAGGAAAGGCTCCTCCTCTATTTCAGGGGTTCAGAAATTTGAGGTTTGAGTTATACATATAGTTTTGTATCTATACCTCTCTTTGGTTCTTGTTTTGTGCCTTTAAAGTGTAGTTTTGTCTTACTTTAACACACAAACACACACTCAAACACCATCCTTTGGCCATTGAGGTGCTTAGGACTGCTTTTGGTGTTCTTGGGTCGGTTTGAGCTTGAAAAACTTGCTGGAGTTGCAGTTGTAAAGGTGGTCTTCAATGGTGAGTTTCTAACCCTTAAAACTCCCATTCTTGCTTAAGATTTTAGCCCTGCTTACGTGATGTTTTAAGCTTAGCTTTCTACTGGAAAAAGTTCTATTTTTGCATGCTTAAAAAGTTTGTTTAAGGTCACTTTTTCGTTTAGGGTGATCTACCCCCCTCTTAGGCCTTGTTTTGAGCCATCCCTTTAGGCTCTTGTTGCAACCTTTGCATAACCTTTCTACCACTGAAATCCAAAGGATTTTCAGTGGTGGAAAGGTGGTTTTGGAGTCTTAAATAGGAGAGGGTCATCCCCTCTCCTTGTGTCTTGTTTACTTGCTTCATATGCCTCATGTGTGAGCATGTTTGTTAAGCTTATGTTGGCCATATCTTAGCTTGTATTTATGGTTATTTTGCTGTGGCATGCCACTGTTTTTGCTTGGTTTTGTCACTCCATGCATGCCTAATACATTTATAGTATAAATCACACAAACTAGTCTTGTATGCTTCATGAAGTAGCATGTCATTCTAGCTTGATTTGAGTCCATTTAAGCATGTTCTTGGGCTTGTTTTACCATGTCATACCTCTATTAGGGTTTGGTTTAATAGCTCCTTGCATGCTCCATGCACTTGTAGTACAATTCCATGAAATAGCCTAACATGCATGATGCTTTGACATGTCATTCTAGCATGCTTTAGGTTTAACTTCAAGAAGATTTTGTCCACACTTTAGCATACTCTAGCTCTGATTTGTGTTGTCATGGTCATATGATTCATGTTTTGTATAGCTATGGTGCAAATACTTTGACTAGTCTTGAGTTTTGAGGGAGCTTGCATGCTTAACTTGTGGTGTTTGCATGCCTTGGCATCATTTGAAATGTTATATCAGTGCATATTTCATGGTCATACACTTGCCTTTGTCATGCTTTCAATGCGTTGGAAAGTTTGCCCCTTTATGCCTTAACATGGATCATTGCAAATGCCTTCATGCCTTAGCTTGCGAACCATCATTTCAGTGTGTTTTTCGGGTTATTATGCCATGATATAACTCTAATTTTTATTGGTTAAGTCATCCCATGCTTGGTCCTAATAGGTGCAGTGTAATCCACCTTATTTGCCTTGTATGCATTGTGCTTTATGCCCCTCATGCTAGCATGTTTTGGCTTCCTTCCATGCATGTTTTAGACTCATTTTAATATGTTCTTGGACTGTTTTGGATTGCCTTTTTCATATGCTTCATGAATTACATAGTTGTAGTGCAATTGGCCGTGCTAGCCTTGTGTTTTGATGACTCATGCATGCTATCTTTGAGCTATTTAGATGATTTGGAATCATTTAATACTTCATTTCAGAGCTTATAGCATGACCATGTTCCCACTTCATTCATGTTTTGAATGCCTTTGAGTATTGTGCATTGTGCATGCCATTAGCCTTGTTAGGTTGTTCATGTTGTTTGCATGTTTTGCATTTTGTTCAATCGGTTGTCATATTGAACACAAGGCGGATTAGCTCATTTCATACTTGAAGTATGAAGTGAGCCAATCACCCTTGGTCTCCATTTCCTTTGACTTCCCATGATAAGGATATGGTCTTGATGTTTGGTTTGTCATGCGTTTATTGAATTTGCACATGTTAGATCTTTGGCCATCATGCATCGAGATGCGTGATTGATGGTTTTGGATCCAACGGTGCCTCTCCCTTGATGTTTTGAGGTGATATGGGGTGGCATAGTGTGTACATACCCTTGGGAGACCCTCCATTTTCTCTATTTTGTGCTCTACTACAGCTTGGTGTCACAGCACACCAGTGGCCGGCACCCTCCTTATTGTTGGCCGGCAATGCATTGTTGATGGCCGGCAGTGTGCATCTCTGGCCGGTAGGATGGTCGGCAGAAGCTCTTCATGGCCGGCAGGCCACTGCTGCACTCCTTAGTACTGTTTTGGTAAGATCCAGCAGCTAATTCTCAGGGGCACCCTGCAGACAGAGCCTTAAGAGAGCAACTGGAGAGCTTTTCGGGATGACAACCGAGCATGCATACTCTTCTCCTTTAAACAGAGCTGGAGCAGCATTGTTTATTGTTTACTTGTTAGTTAGCATTTGGATTTGTAATTTAATTAGTTAATTTGTTAATTAATTAAGTGTTGTAATAATTAGTTGTAGCTAGTTATTCAATTTGGTTGTGTAATAATTAATTAGCTTGTAAGTTAGCTAATTAGTCGGTTTGTATTATTCATTCAGACCCTCCATCGAGAGGGCGAATTGTTGTAATAAGCGTGCATGTGTGCGATGCATGTCTTCCAACCCCCATTTCTTTCTCCCTTTGACTTACCTGCTTTCAGTGGTTAGTTTTAGGGTATGTTTCAATTAGCATCCTTATGCTTGCATGCGTGCATCATTCATCTATCTTGCATGCACCGGGCTCAACGCATCATACTAACTGCATCGTATTTCAATACCGATTTGAATACATGATTATCAAGTTATATCTCATATGCCATCTTAGAATAGTCGAGCCCTATTTCTAGTTGCATTTTGCATGTGTTGCATTAGCCATCTTAACATAGCTAGGATCATGCATTGATTACTAACTAGCTATTGTTTTGGCTCGGAGTACTAGGTAAGCTTTTACGCTTTAGCATACTGCATGTGTGTTATTGATTGCCATGATAGCATGCTTGCCATGAGGCTAACTTCTTAGTTGATATAACTGCCTGAATGCCTATGGGTGACAGTTGGATTGCTTGAATTGGAACATTCATTGAAATCCTCGATTTAGCCTACTTGCGAGTAGCAGACTTTAAACCGTTTTCAAACAAACAAATATGCAATGTTTTGTTCCAACTTAGGTGATCTAGTCTATACTTGTGTGCTGTGCGCATCACATAGTAATTCTAGGTTTAATAACCAGAATAAGAATACATGTGTCTTCAAAAACAATATATCATGCTTAGTACAAGACGATTTTTGATCAGGCGAGCGGGGGTGCTCATTGCATGACCTTCCCCTCTCATATCCAAGTTCCCGAGCCGAGGCAACTTTGGTGATGACGGACACGTGGCCTTAGGCACGAGTCAGGGTTTCCTAAATTCCCCCAAAATAAAATATTTAGGTCGCGACTCTGTATCTGGCAAAACAGTCCATGTTTGGCACTTCTTTACAAACATCAGTTTTCCAAAACGATTTGCCAGATTTAGACTCTTTGGTGATTTATCGGTCTTGCATTGCACTTTGCGAGATCAGATTCAGAACCGTGACATTGAGTCCGAACTGTGGTAAGCCCAAATGAACAAAACAGGATTTCGCGCCGTACTCGCGCGCGGAGCCTGGGATGTTCGGGCGCGTCCACAGTTTTTGGCGACTCTGCTGGGGAGTTAGAGAACTTGACTCGAACTCATGATATCTTGTTTTGACTACACTTTCGTGTTTCTTTGCATTGCATTTGCATTGGTGTGCCTAGGACACCGTGTTTGCCGTATGCTATTCCTTAACGGTTTGCCGGAGGCTCGCTTGGAAAAGAATGCCATAAGGCTGACCAATTGCGGGCTCTGCCATGACAGGAACACAAACCCCGGTTTTTACCAGGGCACATTTTTTGACCATTCGACCTAGTGCATATCGGAAACTGTAGTGACCATTCCAAGCTAGGACAGGTTGTTTACCCGATTATAGGTTGTTTGAAACTGCTGTGTGCGTAGTGAAACCCTAGTTCTTGACGAAACTAGGATAGGAAAACCCTACCCCTCCTTAGAGGTGTTTTGGCTCTCATTTACTTGCTATGTGCTTTTAGAGTGTGCCTCTACAGGAATGTATGTATGAGTTTGCAAGTCTGGGTATCAGGTCTGAGGGCATCAGTATTTTGGGGGAATCAGTTTTACCTGAGGGTATCAGTTTACAGGTAGAATTTTTGGGGCAGAATTCAGTAGAGAGCACAGTCATTCAGCTATGCTTATGTCTGTTTTGGTGAAATTGGGCTGAGATGCTGCCGGTTTTCTCTTTTGCTAGGTTGTCGTGGAACTATAGCTTCAGAAGGCTCCAATA
Source organism: Camellia granthamiana (assembly GCA_036172215.1). Taxonomy (NCBI): domain Eukaryota; kingdom Viridiplantae; phylum Streptophyta; class Magnoliopsida; order Ericales; family Theaceae; genus Camellia; species Camellia granthamiana. Next base: position 68,242,286 of record CM069913.1, on the reverse strand, counting down.
TCCCCCGGGTACATTGGATTTGTGTTGATAGACTTTGTCAGGTCAGAGATTCAGTTCAAGAGCAGTCGATATTTTCCTTCGCTGAGGCAAGGCAGAGAAAGGCCAATCAAGGCTCACTGGTTCATCTAATCCGTTAGTCACCAGTCACATCACCTCAGTTCAGTTCAGCAGACTCGTGATGATGCAAAACTCAGAAGAAATTGTGGTCATGGCAGCAGGATTAAACCAGGGAATCGCCATGCAGGGTGAGACCGATGTTGAAATGCAACGCCCGCCCAGGTCACCTGCCGCACATCCAATCTGGGAACCCCAATTATTCCAAACCCGTGAGCCCACCACTTTCGAGCTGATGGGAATGATCAGCGATCTTCAGAGGTCTGTGGCTAATCTAGCCTTCGGAATGTCGGCTCCGCCATCGATCATATCACATGCCGGGAACTTCATGCCGGAAGGGCCTCCACTATTAGGGCGAATTGTAATTGAACTCAGTCAACTCGAAACCATCCTAAGTTCCGGCAATGACATGTCGACAACAACAGGACTTCGCACCGATGTAGCAACCCAAACCTTCGACCAAGCTAAGGCGAGTGGTAAGAACAAGGTGGAGGCAGACACTGATCCCTATAAACAACTTCTGCAGGCTGTTGAGGCTTTGAAAGCCAGGGGATTGAACAAACAGTAAGTGCTCGCAGTTGCTACAAAAACTGTGGATGACACTTTCATTACTCAGAACGAGGGCAGTTCGAGCCAAGGGAAAAATCGGGAGAAGGGCTGTCGTACCAGAACTGTTCCTCTCAATCCTAATTCTACACCCGGGAAAGATCAGTAGACCAAGCCAGCACCTGCTGACCCTTTTGCTAGTGCATCCAGCCAAAATCCACAAACCTCAAGGTATTTACCCCGAGGTCGCAGGGTCTTCCATGCCCTCTATATGCCTTTGTCCAAGGCTCTTCAAATCCTTGCTGAAAAGGGGCATCTCAAACCCCTCGAGCCTCGGCCTCTCCCTAGTCGTCTTCCACCTAGTCATGATGCTACCTAATACTGTGCGTACCATCAACAAACTGGTCATAACACCGACAATTGCTTCCGCCTTTGCCACGACGTATAGGATTTGTTTGACAACGGGGTCGTCCTCCCACCAAACTCAGCAAAGTCTATCGTTATTGGATCAGTGAACCTAGAGGATAATGTGATGTGATTGGGGGACGAACCACCTGCGAGCAGCGCTCAGTTTACTTCAGATGTGGCATATGGCACGCACTATTTTGAGCATTTGCGAATGCTAGTTTTTGTACTTTCTGACTTGGGTATTCAGTCAGTTTTGTACTTTCTGACTTGTATTGAGTCAGTCCTTTCATACTGAGTCAGTCGGGTCTGTCTTGTTGTATCGAGTCAGTCCTATTGTATGGGAGTCGAGTGATTCCAGGGGCGTTACCTCAGATATCACTTGCTTGTTTTATGTTTGTCTTTTCGCTTTCTTTGAGTCTGTTTCTGCCATGGAGCCAGTTGTGCCAACAAATTTTTGAATGAAACAGCAGTGATTTTCACACTCTTGTGTTTGCTTCTGCCTTGCGCCAGTTGTGCTAGAAGTTTGAATGAAACGACAGTCCATTTCACCTGCTCTTTTGTGCCTTGAAATTATTGCATTGACCTAAGTTTTTCAAAACTTTTTGAGCATTGTGAGGAAAACAAAGAGGAATGAATTCCTCGGGATTTGCAAAAATTTGATCAAATTGAGAGAAAGAGAGGCATGCTAAGCCCTTAATGATTGAAATCATGCTTGTTAACGTGAGTACTGAGAAGGATTCTGGCTTGATCCAGATTGGTTCTACACTGTCTTCAGCGTGAACGATTTGTCGCTTTCTTAAAAGCTTTCAAAAAATGTTTTGCGCGGCCCTGCGAAGACCTGTGTGGAATCGCTCTTGAGATTGTGCAGCCTGGGATCGCTCTCAGCCTCGAGACTCAACCCCTTTGCTTTCAAACCTTGAACTTGGATTCAGAATGTTCAACGGTTAACCACAATGTAAGGCATGTGTGGCCAAATTTGAAGGAGCCCTCGAACTAGGGACAAGAAAGTCAGATCAAGAAGGTCAGACGTCGTCAAAAGAAGCTTGCAAAGCTAGATCATAAGCACCCCTTGAGCTAGGGGCAAAGATGTTAGATGTGCTCGAAGAGTCAAAAATTGGGATGTTTCTCAAGCAAACGAAGATCGGCAAGAATGCCAAATCCCGGAAGGGAGGAAAAGAAAAATTTATTGCTGAAGGACAACTAAGTTCCTATCCACAACACTAGGGGAAAATTCAGCCCTGATTGGATGGACTCCTACATCATCAACGAACAGTAGCCATTCTCCTGGATTCAGATGGCTTTGAGATCTCAAATCGATCAACATGGACAAGGCTACACTTTTACCCTTTGAGAGGCTCGCTGGGCCGAAAACCCGAAAGGACGACCCAGGCAAAAGTTAGAGCAAGAAAAAGAATAAAAAGAACAAAAAAGAAGAAAAATGCAAAGAATGAAAAAAGAAAAGATGAAAAAAGAAGAAAAGAAATGAAAAGAGTCGAAAAGAAAAGAAGAACATAGCTCGCAAGGTTGAAAACCCAGAAAGGGTGGCCTTGGCAAAAGTTAGAGCACAAAAGGAAAGGTTAATACCCGAGTGTACCTTAACCTCGGAACTACGTACGACTTGATTCCCATGTTTGGGATACGTAGGCAACTTCATTCTGAAGTCCAGCCATAAACACTTCCAAATTGATTGTGTCCATGTGATGGTTCTGGTCATCTTTGTCTTCTCTGTATCCAAGAATTCGGTTGTAATTGTCACTGTGAGAACTGGTTGCCATGTGTTGCGGTGCTATTCAGACTAGGGACAACTTTTTGTTGCTATGCAGTGCCGTTCAGGCAAGGGGCAATTTTCCATTGTTTTGGATCTGAGGTTGTGCATCTCAAGAGTAGGTTCCGTGCTCGTTGAGCAGTGGCTGTTTGTAAAAACAGTTTTGGAGAATTTTTATTGAGGTTGACTAATTTTCTCTTGAAAATTATTCCATTATTTTCCAAAACTGTACCATTTTCTTAGACCCAAAAAGGAAAATTTTCAGTGCTCATAACCTAACTTGCATGATTTTAAATCAGAAAATCGAACAAGCATGTTAATCTAACTCTTATTTTGGTCAAAATTGTTTTAGTAGAAAGCCAAAACAAAAAATGGTCAAAATGATGAACTAGGGGCACAGTTGAGTCAGGTGTTCTGTCTTTTCCCCATCATCAACCAACCTGCCAGAAAGGGCACTCTACCTGCTAGAAAAGGGCACAACTGAAGCTAACAGCAAAATGTCGAAAGCTATCTCATCCTCCGAGCAACGAGGTATCAAGCCAAGTGCGAAACACGAGCTGGAATAGATCTAGATATTCCACTTCCTTGTCTGGACATATCTGATCACGTCCAAACTCCCCAGCAGAGCATCGTCAACCGATGTCAGCTGCAGATTGGCTACACACCTAGTTGTAGCGCAACCCCTCTGTGGGGTAAGTTCACTGTTGTGAGCAGAAGAAGAAGAATCTAGCAGAATGCTAGGGGCAAACGCTCATAACTTCCTGTTTATCCATCAACCACCCAGGGGAGGGATAAAAAAAAAAAATCAGAGAGATTGAAGAATAAAGAGATGTGCGCTGAGAGAAAAAGTGAGAAAATGGCTTTTTCAGAAAAATAGAGCCTGAGAGCCGAGTGATGTGAAAATCACAAATGAGAAAGGGTGGGAAACAATACCCAGAGGAACAGGTTCCCTGTGCATGTCTGAGTGTCGTTTCTTTTGTTTTGTCTCGATTCTTGTTTTGAGTCGTTTCGAGTGTTTCTCGGATGTGTTTAGGTTATTTTACCTTTGTTTTTCCATTGTCGAGTCGTTTTTGTTGTGGTCAGTCGTAGGCTCAATACCCGGTTAAGAACTCGTTTCTCAATTTCAAATTCAAAAATAAAATCGTTTTGTGCTCAGAGTGTTGTGTCATTCTCCACATTTGTGCAAAACAGGATTTATTCTTCCATAAAACCGCAGGGTTCAACCCAGGTCATGTAAGAACAGTAGAACCAGGACCTATCTGAAGCTACATGGGTTCCGGGCTGCAAAGCAAAAGAAAAGAGGGAAATTTTGGAGCATCCGAGTTTGTTTCAACTTCTGCATATCCCGTTATTGCATTCCGTATGTTCAGATTGAACAGTGTGTTCAGAATGCGCCGTGTGTAGAATAAACTGAGTACTGTGTTATGAGCCGTGTGTTCAGAATGAGCAGTGTGTTCAGAATGAGCCATGTGCAGAATAAATTGAGTACTGTGTTATGAGCTGTGTGTTCAGAATGAGCAGTGCGCGGTACGAGCTGTATGTTTAAAGTGAATAGAATACTGTGTCGACCATTTTCATGCCAGAATGGCAATCAGAAGTGCTCTTCTGGAGTACCAATCCCTGCCAGAGGCATCTTGGCTGTGTTTGCAATAAGTTCCTAGGAGATCAACTGCGACGGCGGAAACTAGAGTTCGAATGGCTGATGCCTAGAACACAAAGGTTTGGAATTTCCAAGACTAAAGTCTGGTTTAAATACCTAAGGGTGTATCCCCGGCTTGAAATCTGTATGGAAACCCCATAGGTTGAGGTAGCGGGTATGCATCTCGATTCTGGATACTGAACCAACCTAGCCTATCACCCCGTTGAAGAATAGGGAAAGTTGTGAATATGATCAGGAAGAAAAGTGGCATCCGTGGTTTCCCCAGCAGACGTTGCTCCTTGTCAGCATTTCAGGACCTTTGTACTGTGAGTTGAAGGTAAGAGTTCGAAGAACATAAGGGGAGATCCACGTCAGAGCAGAGTGGTTCACCGCCACTCATCTCATGAGGTGCTTTCTAAAGCGCCGCTTTGTCTGTTCATTGCATTCCTTAACATCATGCATTGTATTGCATTGTACCTTTCAAGTTTCTTTCTCATTCTTGCACGGTATTGTATGTACTGTTCATTCAGACAAGTTCCGGTTCTATTTGACTGATACCTTTTCTCCTCTCGCGTTTGGCGCGCGTTTGGATGACTGCGCTTTCTTGCACAATCCTTTCCTCTTTCGCGTGCGATACGCTGAGAGATTTTTCCCTTTCTTCTCTTGCATGTGATACGCTGAGTAGTTTATCTTTCCTCTCTCGCATGTGATACGCTAAGAGGTTTACCTTTCTTCTCTTGCGTGTAATACGCTGAGAAGTTTTTTCTTCCCTCTTTCGCGTGTGATACGCTGAGAGATTTTCCCTTTCCTCTCTCGCGTGTGATATGCTGAGAGGTTTACCTTTCTTCTCTTGCGTGTGATACGCTGAGAAGTTTTTCTTCTCTCTCTCGCGTGTGATATGCTAAGAGATTTTCCCTTTCCTCTCTCGCGTGTGATACGCTGAGAGGTTTACCTTTCTTTTCTTGCGTGTGATGCGCTGAGAAGTTTACATTTCCTTTCTCGCGTGTGATATACTAAGAGGTGTGCCTTTCCTCTTGTTGCATTGTTTTGCATTCTCCTTCCTTCGGGAAACACGGGGATACGTCCCTATGTTTCCCTTTCCTTCAGGAAACACGGGGATATGTCCCTGTATTTCTCCCTTTGTTCCTTCCTCACACAATTTTCAGCGTGTTTGGAATTTGTTTACCTCTTCTCACGATTTCAGCGTGGTTAGAGTTTGTTCCTTCCTCACACGATTTTCAGTGTGTTTGGAATTTATATACCTCTTCTCATGATTTTAGCATGGTTAGAGTTTGTTCCTTCCTCACACGATTTTCAGCGTGTTTGGAATTTCTTTACCTCTTCTCACGATTTCAGCGTGGTTAGAGTTTGTTCCTTCCTCACACAATTTTCAGCGTGTTTGCAATTTGTATACATCTTCTCACGATTTCAACGTGGTTAGAGTTTGTTCCTTCCTCACATGATTTTCAGCGTGTTTGGAATTTGTTTACCTCTTCTCACGATTTCAGCGTGGTTAGAGTTTGTTCCTTCCTCACACGTTTTGCAACGTGTTTGGAATTTGTTTATCGCTTCTCACGATTTCAGCGCGGTTAGAGTTTGTTCCTTCCTCACACAATTTTTAGCATGTTTGGAATTTGTTTACCTCTTCTCACGATTTCAGCGTGGTTAGAGTTTGTTCCTTCCTCACACGTTTTGCAGCGTGTTTGGAATTTGTTTACCTCTTCTCACGATTTCAGCATGGTTAGAGTTTGTTCCTTTCTCACACGATTTTCAGGGTGTTTAGAATTTGTATAGCTCTTCTCACGATTTCAGTGTGGTTAAAGTTTGTTCCTTCCTCATATGATTTTCAGCGTGTTTGGAATTTGTTGGACATCCTCTAACGATTTCAGCGTGGTTTGAGTCTTCCATTCCTCACACGATTTCAGCGTGTTTGGAATTTATCTCAAGTTGTGTCGTGCACGCTCCTGATTGTTTTTGGACCACCTCTCACGATTTCAGTGTGGTTTGAGTGTCCTTTTTTCTCATATGATTTCGGCGTGTTTGGGACTTATCTCAGATTACGTTGTGTATGCGCCTGATTGTTTGTTTTTCCTCTTCTCATGATTCCAGCATGGTGGGAGTTTGTTACCCCTTGCATCTACTTTACTATCATTGCATTGTTCGCGCTATTTTGCGCACCTTACCTGCACCTGTTAGTGCATTGTTCGTGCTATTTTGCGCATCGCGCTATCTTGCACACCTCATCTGCACTTGTTAGTGCATTGCATTTCATTCGCGCTAATTTGCGCATCGCACTGTTTTGTGCATTGCATATCATCGCGTTATCTTGTGCACCTCATCTGCACTTGTTAGTGCATTGCATTTCATTTGCGCTGTTTTGCACATCGCGCTATCTTGCGCATCGCACTGTTTTTTGCATTGTATATCATTTGCGCTATCTTGCGCACCTCATCTGCACTTGTTAGTGCATTGCATTTCATTCGCGATGTTTAGCGCATCGCGCTATTTTGCGCATCGCATTGTTTTGTGCATTGCATATCATTTGCGCTATCTTGCGCACCTCATCTGCACTTGTTAGTGCATTGCATTTCATCGCGCTATCTTGCACACCTCTTCTGCACTTGTTAGTGCATTGCATTTCATTCGCATTGTTTTGCATATCGCGCTATCTTGCGCATTGCACTGTTTTGTGCATTGCATATCATCGCGCTATCTTGCGCACCTCATCTGCACTTGTTAGTGCATTGCATTTCATTCGCACTGTTTTACGCATCGCGTTATCTTGCATATCGTATTGTTTTGTGCATTACATAGTATCATTCGTGCTATCTTGCGCATTTCACCTGCACTTGCTAGTGCACTGCATTGTTCGTGCTATCTTGCGCACCTTACCTGCACTTGTTAGTGCATTGCATTGTTATGTACACTTTATTTCATTGTTATGCTTGTTTTCACCACATTGTTATGCGTCACATTTAGGTTGCATTGTTATGCATCCCCACTGCATTGTTAATGCGTCACACTTAGGTTGCATTGTCATGCATCCCTTCTGCATTGTTATGCGTCACACTTAGGTTGCATTGTTATGCATCCTTTCCGCATTGTTATGCGTCACACTTAGGTTGCATTGTTATGCACCCCACCGCATTGTTATGCGTCACACTTAGGTTACGTTGTCATGCATCCCTTCCGCATTGTTATGCGTCACACTTAGGTTGCTTTGTCTTGCATCCCTCCCGCATTGTTATGCGTCACACTTAGGTTGCATTGTCTTGCATCCCCACCGCATTGTTATGCGTCACCTTTAGGTTGCATTGTCTTGCATCCTTCCGCCCGCGTTGTCTCGCACCCTTAGGTTGCATTGTCATACACCCCTCCACTTGCGTTGTCACGCACTTTTCACTTGCATTGCTATGCATGTTTCTAACGATATTGTACCTATTAAATTTCTTTCTTTTGCAGGCACGATATTGTATGTACGGTTCATTTGAAGCTGGCGCGACTAGACGAATCGCACGGTATTGTATGTACTCTGCGTGAGACGTAGCGAGAATTGTATAATTCTCTTACATCCTTTCTGCATGTAATGTAGTTTGGTTTGAATTCGCTTGCTTAAACTGTTGCATTTATTGTATATAATTGCTTCATTACAGCTTTCTTTGCATAATCATAAGTTATGCTCTTGCATCGTGCATATCATTTGCATTTTGCCCCAGCCTACGGGCGCATCTCTGCATGGTTATATTGAATGTTAGCCTGAGTCTTCGGTCTTGTCAAAAATGGGTCGTCTCTGGGCTTTGACATTCACTTCCGTCACTTTGTGACTTTCGAGTTCTGTCAAAGAGGGGCAACTGTAGACACCCCATTTTTGACCGTCCTCAAGACTTGGTTGTGCTTGCAGGTACATCCAGCCACAAGTTCAATTGCTCGTCGAGCACTCGGCTTTCGCGGCGGAACGTCACAGGTTTGAGCTATCCAAACCCTGTATCCTTTCTGCCCTATTTTTGGACCATAAGTTGGTCCTTTCAGCATGCTCCTCTTAGTGCACTACCGGCCACTATTTGGCACTGCCGGCCTTGCTTTTTTTTCTACCTGCTACTGATGATGCCTGCCGGCCATTAGTGACGCACTGCCGGCCACAGCTGATGGCCAGCATAACCCTTTGTCTCAGCAGATTTCACGTCAGATCTTTTGAGCCAGCTGGTTTTCACTCATCTCTCCTCCATGTATGAAGGGATGAGCCTCTTTTCAAGCTTGTTGAACAAGCTTTACATTGCCTCTCTTCTATAAAAGGAAAGGCTCCTCCTCCATTTCAGGGGTTTAGAAATTTGAGGTTTGAATTATACATATAGTTTTGTATCTATGCCTCTCTTTGGTTCTTGTTTTGTGCCTTTAAAGTGTTTTGTCTTACTTTAACACACAAACACACACTCAAACACCATCCTTTGGCCACTGAGGTGCTTAGGACTGGTTTTGGTGTTCTTGGGTCGGTTTGAGCTTAAAAAACTTGCTAGAGTTGCAGTTGTAAAGGTGGTCTTCAATGGGTAGTTTCTAACCCTTAAAACCCCCATTCTTGCTAAAGATTTTAGCCCTTCTTGCGTGCTGTTTTAAGCTTAGCTTTCTACTAGAAAAAGTTATGTTTTTGCATGCTTAAAAAGTTTGTTTAAGGTCACTTTTTTGTTTAGGGTGACCTACCCCCCTCTTAGGCCTTGTTAGGCCTTGTTTTGAGCCATCCCTTTAGGCTCTTGTTACAACCTTTGCATGACCTTTCTACCACTGAAATCCAGAGGATTTTTAGTGGTGGAAAGGTGGTTTTGGAGTCTTAAATAGGAGAAGGTCATCCCCTCTCCTTGTGTCTTGTTTACTTGCTTCATATGCCTCATGTGTGAGCATGTTTGTTAAGCTTATGTTGGCCATATCTTAACTTGTATTTGTGGTTATTTTGCTGTGGTATGCCACTGTTTTTGCTTGGTTTTGTCACTCCATGCATGCCTAATACACTTGTAGTATAAATCACACAAACTAGTCTTGTATGCTTTATGAAGTAGCATGTCATTCTAGCTTGATTTGAGTTCATTTTAGCATGTTCTTGGGCTTGTTTTACCATGTCATACCTCTGTTAGGGTTTGGTTTAATAGCTCCTTGCATGCTCCATGCACTTGTAGTGCAATTCCATGAAATAGCCTAACATGCATGATGCTTTGACATGTCATTCTAGCATACTTTAGGTTTAACTTCAAGAAGCTTTTGTCCATGTTTTAGCATGCTCTAGCTCTAATTTGTGTTGTCATGGTCATATGATTCATGTTTTGTATAGCTATGGTGCAAATACTTTGACTAGTCTTGAGTTTTGAGGGAGCTTGCATGCTTAACTTGTGGTGTTTGCATGCCTTGGCATCATTTGAAATGTTATATCAGTGCATATTTAATGGTCATACACTTGCCTTTGTCATGCTTTCAATGCGTTGGAGGGTTTGCCCCTTTATGCCTTAACATGGATCATTGCGTATGGCTTCATGCATTAGCTTGCGAACCATCGTTTCAGTGTGTTTTTTGGGTTATTTTGCCATGATATAACTCTGATTTTTATTGGTTAAGTCATCCCATGCTTGGTCCTAATAGGTGTAGTGTAATCCACCTTATTTGCCTCGTATGCAATGTGCTTTATGCCCCTCATGCTAGCATGTTTTGGCTTCCTTCCACGCATGTTTTAGACTCATTTTAATATGTTCTAAGACTGTTTTGGATTGCCTTTTCTATATGCTTCACGAATTACATAGTTGTAGTGCAATTGGCCTTGCTAGCCTTGTGTTTTGATGACTCATGCATGTTATCTTTGAGTTATTTAGATGATTTGGCATCATTTAATACTTCATTTCAGAGCTTATAGCATGACCATGTTCCCACTTCATTCATGCTTTGAATGCCTTTGAGTATTGTGCATTGTGCATGCCATTAGCCTTGTTAGGTTGTTCGTGTTGTTTGCATGTTTTGCATTTTGTTCAATCGGTTGTTGTATTGAACACAAGGCGGATTAGCTCATTTCATACTTGAAGTATGAAGTGAGCCAATCACCCTTGGTCTCCATTTCCTTTGACTTCCCATGATAAGGATATGGTCTTGATGTCTGGTTTGTCATGCCTTTATTGAATTTGCACATGTTGGATCTTTGGCCATCATGCATCGAGATGCGTGATTGATGGTTTTGGATCCAACGGTGCCTCTCCCTTGATGTTTTGAGGTGATATGGGGTGGCATAGTGCGTACATACCCTTGGGAGACCCTCCATTTTCTCTATTTTCTGCTCTACTGCAGCTTGGTGTCACAGCACACCAGTGGCCGGCACCCCCCTTATTGTTGGCCGGCAATGCATTGTTGATGGCCAGCAATGTGCATCTCTGGCCGGTAGGATGGTCGGCAAAAGCTCTTCATGGCCGGCAGGCCACTGGTGCACTCCTCAGCACTGTTTTGGTAAGATCCAGCAGCTAATTCTCAAGGACACCCTGCAGACAGAGCCTCAAAAGAGCAACTAGAGAGCTTTTCGGGACGACAACCGAGCATGCATACTCTTCTCCTTTAACCAGAGCTCGAGTAACATTGTTTATTGCGTACTTGTTAGTTAGTATTTGGATTTGTAATTTAATTAGTTAATTTGTTAATTAATTAAGTGTTGTAATAATTAGTTGTAGCTAGTTATTCAATTTGGTTGTGTAATAATTAATTAGCTTGTTAGTTAGCTAATTAGTCGGTTTGTATTATTCATTCGGACCCTCCATCGAGAGGGCGAATTGTTGTAATAAGCGTGCATGTGTGCGATGCATGTCTTCCAACCCCCATTTCTTTCTCCCTTTGACTTACCTGCTTTCAGTGGTTAGTTTTAGGGTATGTTTCAATTAGCATCCTTATGCTTGCATGCGTGCATCATTCATCTATCTTGCATACACCGGGCTCAACGCATCATACTAACTGCATCGTATTTCAATACCGATTTGAATACATGATTATCAAGTTATATCTCATATGCCATCTTAGAATAGCCGAGCCCTATTTCTAGTTGCATTTTGCATGTGTTGCATTAGCCATCTTAACATAGCTAGGATCATGCATTGATTACTAACTAGCTATTGTTTTGGCTTGGAGTACTAGGCAAGCTTTTATGCTTTAGCATACTGCATGTGTGTTATTGATTGCCATGATAGCATGCTTGCCATGAGGCTAACTGCTTAGTTGATATAACTGCCTGAATGCCTATGGGTGACAGTTGGATTGCTTGAATTGGAACATTCATTGAAATCCTCGATTTAGCCTACTTGCGAGTAGCAGACTTTAAACCGTTTTCAAACAAACAAATATGCAATGTTTTGTTCCAACTTAGGCGATCTAGTCTATACTTGTGTGCTGTGCGCATCACATAGTAATTCTAGGTTTAATAACCGGAATAAGAACACATGTGTTTTCAAAAACAATATATCATGCTTAGTACAAGACGATCTTTGATCAGGTGAGCGGGGGTGCTCATTGCATGACCTTCCCCTCTCATACCCAAGTTCCCGAGCCGAGGCAACTTTGGTGATGACGGACACATGGCCTTAGGCACGAGTCAAGGTTTCCTAAATTCCCCCAAAATAAAATATTTAGGTGGCGACTCTGTATCTCGCAAAGCAGTCCATGTTTGGCACTTCTATACAAAAATCAGTTTTCCAAAACGATTTGTCGGATTTGGACTCTTTGGTGATTTATCGATCTTGCATTGCACTTTGCGAGATCAGATTCAGAACCGTGACATTGAGTCCGAACTGTGGTAAGCCCAAATGAACAAAACGAGATTTCGCGCCGTACTTGCGCGCGGAGCCTGGGACGTTCGGGCGCGTCCACAGGGTGGTTCTCACATCTGTCACCCCTTTTGTTGACAGGGATCATCCGGAGAGGAAATGGATGGGCCAAAGCCCTCAACAACAACATAAACAAATATATACAACAAATATTTTGTATAAAAAACAAATTAAATGGATTAAAATCAAAACAAATTCAGGCCCAAGAAATAGATAGGAACCTACATCTTATCTTTGTGAATGTTGGCAAGTTAATACCCAAATCCATGCTATTAAGTAAAGAGCGTAGATTAATGCAAATCATTTTTTAGTGGAAGCTTGGCTTAACAAAGCAAGAGATTCATCAAATTCATTGAAAATCTCTCATCTAGTCATAAAACAAGGATGATAACACCCCTTTCTATGTTCACAAATGATTAAGAATGGAGGTTTCAACTTCCTTTGACCCAAAATCTCTTGTTTTACTTCCAAAATGCTCGATTAAAAGGAAAAGAACAACAATTGTCATCGCCAAATCCCATGGATCACTCAAGCAGTCCCATGAAAGAACCCTTAACACTCATTTTCATTGAGCCAAGGGTCGAAACACATGGATTGACTCACTTGAGAGATAGGATAGATGAAGATTAGTGGTGTAATAGGGAGATACGTTATTCTACTTATTGAACTTGTGGATGGATGGCTAAAATTACTCCCAAACGCATTTGCAAGGATTCAAAATATACAAGAGCTACATGGTTGAAGCTATGAAAAGCAAAAAAACACAGAAATAGCTATCAACTCAATGGATATGGTGTTAACCGAGAGTGATGTTAACTACCAGGCCACGCAAAGGGACGGTATTAATCAGAGGGTACACCTTTCACACTTAGCATGTGTCAGTGCAATTGCAACAATATAAGCATTATACCACAGGGGCAAATGCAAGAAAAACACAACAAAGATAGGGACAAGCCTCCCTTTCTGCGGGTTCTGCTGGATAATCCCATTTTAGCACACGGTAGGAATGACAACCACATACCACTAGATTACCACTGCACACTTCCAAACACCCTTCTTCCAATATGCTGCTGAGGTTCACTTGGCTAGCTGAAAACTTGGTTGGTTAAATAATAATTGATCAACCTATCCAATCGGGTTTTTATAGGGTTAGAACAGTCATTTCACAATTTCAAAAGTTTATAAAAAGGTGTGAGCATCCACTTTCTTTCACTTTCGTCCGAAAACATCTCTCCAACTCTCTAAACTCATTTATAAGCATTACCCATGGCTGATGATGATCTTTTTCCTTTTCTATTCAACTTTCCCATCGACTTCGATGAACTGAGCACGCCATCAGGCAGTGACACCTCCTCTAGAAACACGTGATAGAGGCGTTTATTACGGCCATGACAGATGGTTATGATCCTGAGATTGCTTACATCATCACCCATGCGAGGAGGCATGGACTAGGATGCTCTCGCGAGGGTGCTAGTAGTAGCCGGCAAGTAGCGGTTGACTAGCCTGCACAGACTCGAGCCCATGGAGGAGGACATTACCATGGTCCTGGATAGGCTCCTTATGAGCAACATGGCTTGGGCCTCTGAGGTCGATGAGGACACTGGCAGGGCTGAGTTTCAATAGCTCCACATATTCTAGATGTCCACCCCGAGGTTTGGTTGCTTCCAAGAATTTATCATTTCCTCCTGAATGGTTCCTATACAACTTTTTCCAGTTCTCTCTGGCTGACTCTTCCTTTCTTTTCTTTTTTTGTAGGAAGCTACTATGCCTGCGATGATTGTTATTAGTAGCGGTGATGATGATGACGATGCACCTTACGGACCCCTTAATTATTCCCCTACAAGCAATAGTGTCTTTGGCAGTAGGGGCAGTGGTGATGATGATGCCCCTAGGGATATGGGTTCTCCTCTACTTATTGGGATAATGGCTCCAGCCGTCTAGCCTTATCTCAGCTTATACTTCACTTTTCACGTTTTTCCATTTCTTTTCTTGTATAGCTTGTAAGAACTTTGAATGTAGTATCCTCAACTGTCGTAGAACATTTTGTAACCACTTTTGTAACCAACTTGTGTCCTTCATGGCCCATATATATAACAAATATCTTTTACTTATGAATGACTTCCGACTTCATGCTTTGCCTGCTCCGTTTTCCTTCTGGTGGCCTATACTAATGCTAAACAGGCCTTTTCCAGAGGGGTGTAACGGATTTCGTATTCCAACATCTTCTTGCTAAAATAGTATATTGCCTTTTCCACTTTCTCCTCTAATTCTTGTGTAGCATATAGCCCATAGTAGATTCAGTCACTGACAGGTACAAGATCAATGGTTTTCTTGGCTCAGGGGGTGACAACACGGGCGAATTTTGTAAATATTGCTTGATTTGTTCAAAAGTGTGATTGCATTAGTCATCCAATTGGAACTTCTTTCTTTTCTTCAGCAAGCCAAAGCGTAGTTCACAAGTGGAAGCTAATTTAGAAATAAACCTTCTTATGAATTGCACTTTCCCTAGAAAGCCTCGCACCTCCTTTTCAGTCATTGGTGGGGGCATTCCAAGATGGCCTTGATTTTGGATAGGTCCACTTTTATTCCACGTTGCGTGATTAAGAACCCCAACATTTTTCCTGTAGTCACCCCGAAAGTACATTTTTGCGGATTTAGCCTTAACTTGTATTCTCGAATTCTTTCAAAGAACCTTCTCAATGCCTCATAATGACCTTCTCATTCATTGGACTTCACAATCATATCATCTACGTACACTTCAACCTCCTTGTGAATCATGTCATGCAATATGGTGGTTGCTACTCTTTGGTAAGTGGCTTTAGCATTTTTCAACCCAAATGGCATAACCCGATAATAGTAGATTCCCTATTGGGTAATGAATGATGTATTCTCTCTGTCCTTAGGTGCCATGGAGATTATACCTTGAAAATCCATCCATGAACGAAAGTAGGGCATGACCCGCAGTGAAGCCTACCAATTCATCAATGTGTGGCAGTAGTAAATCATCATTGGAGCTGACTTTGTTCAATCTCTAAATCAACGCAAACTGAAATTCTGCCATCCTTTTTTAGAGCTGGTACAATATTCGCCAACCACGCCAGATACTCTAACACAATCAAAAACCCTACATTGATCATATTAGCAACCTTTTCCTTAATCTTCAATGCCCAATCCAGCTGAATTCTGCAGAGCTTCTACTTGACAGGCCTAGCCTAGGGATCAAGAGAGATCCCGTGTTAGATGATCTCGGGATCGATTCCAAGCATGTCTTCATAGGACCATGCGAACACATCTTTAAAATCTTTTAACAAAGCGACCAATCGCTCACGTTCCTTTAAAGATAGAGTGGAACCAATTTGGACCAAGCGAGAATCCTCCTCAATACTCACATTAATCGAAACAATCTCATCTAACAAAGGTTTTGTACGCCTCTCTTCCTCCAAATTAATCAAAATTTTCAAAACTCGAGGAATTTCTATCGCTTTGTTTTCATCAAAATTTTGAAAATCTTGATCAATGCAATAAATTAAAGGCATAGAAAAATAAGCACAATCTACATGATTCTCATTCAATAGGTCTGGTTCAGCAAATACAGTGGACTCAAAAGAAACGGAAAGACGACCAGGACAAGACAGTGGTATCTGCGTTATCAATCCCAGAACCACCTGACTCAGAACTACCACAAGAACCCAAGTCTGACTCCGACTCTATAGACTTGGTGGAATCAAACTCAGTCTCACTATCAGATTCAGACTCCACTATACAATTCTTCTCAAGTCGCCTAGTCAAATGAGGTGCCTTAGATGCATCCAAGATGAGATCACTACAATCCACGAACGATCTGTCCCTGATCATAAAAATACGGATATCCTGAAAACCCTGTAATTCGGTGCTAGTCTCACGATTAACCAGTGTCAACTCCACTTTGTTTCCCTTCATTTTGCCTAGACAGTTGCTCCTGCCCTAGTCCATTCCACTTCCAAAGTCTGCTCCCTCGTCCTCATTTTTAGACAACTGGTGGTCAAAGAAAACCTCAAATCCAAGGAGATGCTTCTTTGTCTTGGGGTTCACCTATGGTTCAGGAAAACCACAAAAGGAGAAATCATCTCATTCCTTAATAAAAAAAAAACCATTCAAGGTTCCCCATATTGGTTTGTGCTTCAATTCATACTACTTGCCGACCCTCTTAGCTTTAGCCCTTTTTCTTACCTTATCCCCCTTCTTCTTTTAATCATCTTTCATGGGTCTGTACCTTAACCCAAAAGAATGAGGATTATGGGTAACTTCCTCTGTTGCAGTAATATCTTTCCTTTCACTCCTCCTAAGTCTTATCCCCAGGATGTGTCCTAACTTGCTCGTGAAGTAGATTGACTGAGCACTTAAATACATCCCATCTTCATCTGCCAAGATATTTTGAACTGACTGAGCCTCGGCTAAAGTGAATCTAGAAAGAAAAACATCTTCTTACCCATGATCTATCTCCAATACTAGGATTTTAACCTCGGGTGGAGGATGGATAGATGAATTTCCAAAGATAGTGGCGATCTCCCCAGAATGTAGGCATTTAACCAGTTGATGCACTGTGGAAGAGACAACTTTCATTTGATGTAACCAAGGCCTGTCTAATAACAAATTGAAGGTCACCGGTACATCCATGACATGGAACTCAATTTTGCGCTCCGATGGTCCTACCAGAATCTATATTTTAACGGTGCCCATAACCTCCTGGCTAGTATTGTCATATGCTTGGATCAGCTGATTCGTTGGCAATAAGTCTACCAACTTCAACCCTATAGCGGAAGCGATGCGCAAAGGGCACACATTTATGGCTGACCTGATGTCTATTAGAACCAAAGGAACCCACTTTTTTTGGCATTCCAAAAACACATACAAAGGCTTGTTGTGCTCTAATCCCTCTGGAGGAAGTTTTTTATCCAAGAAAGTCATAGATGGAATAGGCCTAGTTGGCGTGATCAATTACACTAACTGGTCTAGTGTAGTATCATTGGATAACTTGGCTTTGCTTAACATTGTGAGCATGGCTTGTCAGTGTTCTTGTGACACCATAAACAATCCCTAGATTGAGATGTTGGCTTGGATCTTCTTCAACTACTTAAGAACTAGATCTTCCACTTCTTCCTTTTCCTTTTCTTTTCCTTTCTCCACATCCTTTCTTGACAGCTCGCCTTGATCTAAGTGTGAGGGCTTAAAGAAACACCCGCTCCTAGTTAGATGATCGATCTTTTTAGAATACTAGGTATCATCTGGCTCATTGCTTCCCCAACCTTCATCGATATGGGGGAAGTGTAAATCATTGTCTTCCTATCACTCCTCTTCATTTATAGATAGACAATCATCCGGCTCCACATGCATTATTCCTACATTGCAATCATTTCCTTTTAGTTGGTAGGGTGATGTTGACCGAAGTTCTCAAAGATCGCCCTTCCTCTCAAATGTACCCATGCTTGTGTAGCTTTTTTCTTTTCTTCTTCACCTGTCGGACCAGTCAACTCAATATTCTCGGGCTCGAGAACTACACTCTCAACTTCTCCTCCTGGCACTTTTTTTCCAGTCTCCTCTATTTCAGGCTTTCTTCGCTTATTGTTTTTTCTGATTCCATTACTTTCAAATTGGTTTTCCTTTCCCTTCACTTTTCTAGTGGCTTGTGCTATTTCCCTTATTTCCTCATTGCTTCCTTATGCTTTGAATCTTCCCCATCGCTTGTCTATGCATGGACACTAGCCCAATTGTTCAGGTTTCGCCAGTCAATTTGCATATCTCCCAGGCTCCATTCTTCGAAGAAATAAAGATTGTCCAAGTCTTTTTCTAAATCAGCCAAACCATCCAGCCCTTGTTCGAATACATCCTCCCTAATGATATTCATGGCATATACATCACGCAAAGCAACCTTTGGTTTTGGATGACCAACTAGTACAATATATTTGCTGGGATTATATCTTGACGAATCCCCAATTTCTGTGATTGGTGCCTCTGTCGTCACCATAGGATTTTTGGGTTCCAACAGAGGGTGAGTCACATCCATCACATAAATATTAATGCTCTCTGGAATGTGGACTTCAGGTTTCGGTAAATGGGAATGGATGATGTATATGCTGGGGTCAAAGGTGGGGGATAGTGTATAGGCGAGGTTAAAGCGAGCAGATGGTAGGACTCGATCATTGGTTGGCAAAGGGTTGGTGGTGAAATTTGGCCTTTGTGGTGGGAATTGTGGGGAAACTATGATTTTATGGTCTATAAGGTCCTGGATCTCATGATGGAGACGAATTCAGTGGTTAGTTTCATGGCCTTGTTGCTAGTGAAAGGCATAGTACTTGGATACATCATACCTAGTTAGAAGCGGGTCAGGAAGAGGCCGAGGGCCGGGTAGTTTAAGATGGCCTTTTTCCACTAGTGTTTTCAGGGCTCAGGTTAAAGTCATATAGAGTGGGTGAAAATCACAGTTCGGGAAACGGTTCCGATTATAGGACTATAGGATGGCATCAATAAAGGGATTAGCTGTTTTTGTGGAGGTAGTGACAGTACTAACTTCCGGAGGTTTCACGGCTATGTTATTGCTAGTAATATTGGAACCACGAGCAAAAGTCTTTATCACAGGCTCTTTCTCATCTACAATGATTTCCTATTTCATAGCATCTTCAATCTGAACTCCTATCTCAAGCAGATCTTTGAAGGTGAAGTATGAGAACTATCATCTTTTGTAACATCTAGCCATAAAGGTTCCTTACCACGATCAGGATCTGATCCTTCTCTAAGGGCCTATTAGTCATCATGGCTGCTTTGGCCCTCCATCTTGCTATAAATTCAACGAAGCTATCCTTCGGCTCCTAATGTGTGGCTTCCAAATCCCGAGTGGTCACCTCAATATGTGTGTTATAGGAGTACTAAGTAATGAATGTCTCGGCCAACTCTTTCCAATTTTGCTTCACCTTGTCTTCCAGTTTGGCATACCAAGTCGCAACAATTCTTGACGATGTCCTTCCAAACAGAGACAACTTCTGGAGCTGTGTCAGGCCGATAGGTTTCAGAACATCTAAGAACAAATGGATATGTACCATAGGGTCCCCTGATCTGTCAAACCGGTCAACATGTGGCAATTTGAACCTTTCTGGCAATTTGACAGTTGCCTATGTGTATCCATCCTCTATATCAGAAATGAAATTAATCCCCTGGGATTTTTTGAACAACTGTTCTAACTTAGCTATCTTCAGCATAGCCAGATCAAATTCAACAATGTTAAGGGGAAAGAGGCCCTTAACTGGATGTACCGGGGCTCTAGTAGCAGGAACTTGTGCCAGTTCTTCTGGTTGACCAAACCCTAGGAAATTCTCAATGGGCAGAGGTAGGTCCGAACCTAGATGGTTAACTAGCTATGGATGGGCAATAGTTGCCCCGCCTATTTGTTGCATTCCGACAATGGTGTCACCCTAAGCAGTTATTGTAAGGTTAATAGCATCCATGGACAGTTGAAGGTTGGCAATCATTTCTGCGATATCTGGGAGATTGTGAGCCATTAAAGGAACTAGGGAATGGCTTATTGGGGTACTAAATAGAGGAGATCTAAGGGGTGACTGACGTAAGATCTGAAAAGGAGATCAGGGATATGACAGGCTTTGAACCAATTGTGCTTGTCTGACCCTTCTTCTGGATACTAATAGAAGTAACACTAACACTAGCTGACCTTGAACAAGATCTATAGTTTTGCAGAGTCCATGAACACGAATCCACAAGGTTTTAGGGGTGTCAAAACTTTCTAAAGCTATGACGAACCAATTACCTAGTAAAAGAAAAACAAACAAAGAAAACAAAAGATTCATCAAACAAAAATCTGGCAGCAATTCGGCTCACAACACATATATCAAATATGAATCCGGCAACATTTCAGCTCAATCTGTACCACTGGCCACTGTATATCCCAACAAACTATTTTGTTCTCAACCCACCCACTGATGTATCTAAGCCACTGATATGAACAACTAGCCCTCTATATTGGATCCCACATATAGCACATAGCAAATAAGGTAAACCAAAACACCCCCATGAGGGCTTGAGATATCCTGTCCTGGTTGAGATGAACTGAGGTTTCACTATTTCAAACAATTGGTATCACTGCATCATAGACATGGGAGAGCATTTTATCCTATTTGTGGAAGTTGCTAGAGCTGAGTATATGAACTAGGCCAATTTGGTAAAAAAGAGTACCTCAGCAAGACACCTGATATACCTATCCTACTGTAGACACCCCATTTTTGACCATCCTCAAGACTTGGACGTCACCGGTTGAACACTCGATGGTCATCCATGTTCGTATTCGTCTTGAGTTCCCGAAGGCCTCGGCCACGCGCCTTGCCTCAGGATCCCTCGACTCGACTGTTTTGTGTTTGGTTTTGCA
The DNA here is from genome assembly GCA_036172215.1 of Camellia granthamiana. Taxonomy (NCBI): domain Eukaryota; kingdom Viridiplantae; phylum Streptophyta; class Magnoliopsida; order Ericales; family Theaceae; genus Camellia; species Camellia granthamiana. The sequence goes on along the minus strand of CM069913.1, from coordinate 68,221,572 downwards.
CCAAACACTTGTGTTTTTGCTTTTGAGGGGCAGGGAATGGCTTGTTGGCCACTCCCACACATCACCGGCCATGGCTTGAGGCCACCGGCCATTGTTTAGTTGCCATCGGCCAAATGTTTGGCCGGCCGGCCGGCACTCTTTGTAGTCGGCCGACCATTTATGGTCAATTTGTCATTTTTGGCTGGCCGACCACTGTGCATCTGCTTTTGGCAGATATTTTGTGCCAGCTATGATAGCTGGCACCCACTTTACCCCCCTCCATACACGTGTATGGAGGGATTTCGCTCTTGCTTAGCTTGTTTTGTAAGCTTTGCAAGAGTGATCCTCTATAAAGGGAGGGCCTTTCCTCCCTCCTCCAAGGTTCCAAAAAAAGTTGAAGAGAGAGGTCTGAGATTAGGGTTTGAGTCTTGTGTCTATTCTATCTCTATATCTCCCTCTCTTTGGTGTTTAAGGTGTTTTGTTCATAGTTTTGCACACAAACACCTAGAGTTACACTTTCCTTTAGCTACTGAGGTACTAAGGAGTGATTTTCAGAGTTTTGAGCTGGTTTTGGCCTAAGGAAAGCAGTTGGAGTGCTATTCTTGAAGGGGTCTACAAGGGTAAGAACTTTACCTTTAAATACCCCATTTTTGCATAGTCTTTTTGCCTACCTTGCATCTGTTTTTGAGCTTAGTGTATAACATATAAAAGTCTTGTTTTTACTTTCTTAAAATAGTTGTTTAAGGTTGTTTTGGCATTTGGGGTTGTTTGACCCCTCATAGGCCTTGTTTGGCCCTCATTTTGTGCTATTTTGGTGAGCTCCGGGACCACCTTGTTTGGGCCTCCTCACCACTGAAATCTTGAGGGATTTTAGTGGTGGGGATGGTGCTTTAAGGTCCTAAGAAGGAGAGGGTCATCCCCTCTCCTTGTTGCCTTCAATGTTGGCCATTTTAGCTTCATGTGTGAGCATCATTCTTGAGTTCATGTTGGCCATGTCTTAAGTGTTATTTGTGCTTATTTTGCCATGATATAGCACTGTTTTTACTTGGTTTAGACACACCATGCTTGCCTTGCATACTTGTTTTGTAATGCCATGAATTGCCTTAACATGTGCCTAGCATTTAGACTATCATGCTTACTTGTTTTGGCTTAGCTTTGTGAAGCTTTTATGCATGTTTTAGTATGCTTGAGGTCTGTTTTTGGTTGCTCGGGTCATCCATGCTTTGCTTTGTATAGCTACCATGCAATTCCCCTTGTGAGCCTTGAGTGCTGACCCCTCTAGCACGCTTTACTTGCTTTGTTTCAGTGGTTTGGAACCGCTTACCATTTCATTTCAGTCCATATAGCATGCTTGTATACTTGTATTTATGGCTCCTTTGATGTTTCAAAAGGTTTGTGTGTTATGCTCCATGATTGGTTCATTTTGCATGCCTTTAGATTTAGGCCATTTAGATACCATCTAGGTGTGCCCTTGACCTTGTTTTGGTTTTCCTTGGGGTGGTTTTGAGTCCCCTTGGCCCTTTGAGGCTTGGTTGGCATGGCCATGGTTTAAGCCCCTTGGCTTGCCTTGAGTTTTGGACATTATTGCATGCTATGCTTGTCTTGTTAAGTTGGTTTGGCACCCTTTTCTAACATGATTTTCAGAGCGTTATACACATGCTATTTGCCCTTGTTTATCCCTTTTAAGTGTGCTTAAAAGTTGCTTCTTTATGCCTAAGTGTTGGACCATGTTTGCATGCATGTTTGTATGTGTTTTGGCCCTCATTTCTTGGCATTTGGCCACTGATTTTGGCATGCTTGAGAGCTACCAATGTTAGTGTAAGTCCATCCCACCATGTTATTGCATGCATGTCTTGCATATTGTCGCATGCTTGCTCCATTTTACCTTGTGTCGCATGCCATGTGTAATTGCATCTTGTTGCATTGCTTGAGCTACATGACATGTTGTTGCATGATTAGCTTGTAATACATTTGGCATGTATTCCCTCTTTTTAGCCACTTAACATGTTGTTACATGTTTGTGTGTTGTCTATGTTGCATGTTTGCATTGCTTGCCCTCATGTTCATAGTGCATACTTAGCTCGCATGCCTAGGTTGCATTGCATCTTGCGCGCATGCCTTGCCTCTTGAATCATCATGATAGAGGTTGGATCTTTAGTGTTTGTTCGGTTTGCATTACATTTGAAATCAAAATGCACAACTTGGCCTCTTTGGCCGTCAGGCATTGGAATGCGCGATTGGTGGTCCGAGGGTCGAGTACCAAACTCCTTTGAGCCATGAATATGATAAGGAGTGTGGTTGGTGCAAACATTGCTTGAAATGCATTGCCATGCCATGTTTTGCCCGCTGTTGCTGTCAAAACAAGTTTCTACAGGCATACATGGTCGGCTGACCATCTCTACTGCCGACCGACCAAACATTTTTGGCCAAGAGCTATACAAATGGTCGATGACCACTCCCCTATGGCCGGTGACCATTCCTCATGGCTTGTGGCATCCCCCAGTGTCCACAGAGTGTACCTTGGGACTTTTGAAGTCTTCAGAGGAGGAAAACAGTGAAAACAGAGGCAACTTGCGCATGGTAGTGAATTTCCGAGCGAAACCGAGCGCGCATGCATTGGACCCTCTTCCCGAGGCTGTTTACCGCTTTATTAGCTTAGTTAATTTGCTTAACTAGTTAAGTGGTCTATAACTATTTAATTAGCTTGTCAGTTGATTAATTTGTATATTCTTTTGGTCCCTCCGAGCGAGGGCGAATGTGTAATAAGTGTGGGTGCGTGTGTACATGTCTTCCAACCCCCACTTCTTTCTCCCTCCCTTTTACTTACCTGCTTTTGATGGTTAGTATTAGGTCATATTTAATTTAGCATACCTTATGCTATGCATGTGTGCATCCATTCATTTGTATTGCATGCACCGGGCTCGGCGCATCATGCTAATTGCATAGTATTTCAAATCTAACTTGAATACGTGTTATTTGTTGCATTCCACATGCCATCCTAGGATTAGCCGAGCCTATTCCAGTTGCATTTTGTATGCGATGCATTAGCCATCCCAACATGGACTTGGATCATACATTTGATTGCTAACAAGTTCTTTTGTTTTGGCTCGGAGTACTCGGTAAGCTTTTTATGCTTTAGCATCTTGCATGAGTGTGAATGTTAACATGAAAGCATGCTTGCCATGAGGCTATATGCTTATGTGATGTAAACTGCCTGAATGCCTATGGGTGAAGGTTGGATTGTTTGAGTTGGAACAACTCGTCAAAATCTGTGTTTTAACCTACTTGCGAGTAGCAAATTTCAAATTGTCTTTCAAACGAGCGGATATGCAATGCTTTGTTCTAAATTAGGCGATCTAGTCTATACTTTTGTGTTGTGCGCATCACATAGTAAGATTAGCTAATTAACCGGAATAAAAATGCATAATGTTTTCAAAACTAGATATCATGGTTAGTAGAGGCCAATCTTTGATCGGGCGAGTGGGGGTGCTCATAGCTGTCCTTCCCCAATCGTACCCAAGTTCCCGAGCCGAGGCAACTTTGGTGATGACGGACACGTGGCCTTAGGTAAACGAGTCAGGGTTTCCTAAATTCTCCCAAAATAAAATATTTAGGTGGCGACTCTGTATCTGGCAAAGCAGTCTATGTTTGGCACTTATTTCTAAAAATCTATTTTTCAAAACGATTTGCCGGATTTCGACTCTTTGGTGATTTATCGATCTCGCATTGCACTTTGCGGGATTAGATTCAGAACCATGACATTTGAGTCCTGAACTGTAGTGAGCCCAAATGAACAAAACGGGACTCCCTCCCGGGACGTTCGGGGATGTCTACACCTACCCAACCCCTAAATAAAAGGAGGATCAAATGATACGTTAGTAGTCCAGATCTGAGGCTTGTATTTCCACTATACAGATCCCACATCAGGCAAGCTGTCCAAGATGTTAGATGAAAAATACAGTGACTTAAGTGCACCATGCATGAAAATGCAATGAATATACATATGAAGATAAAATCCACATTATGAAGTTTGAATCATGTTATCTTTATCTCCCTAGTAGAGCTGCCAGAAATTGTGGGATCGCCTTTTTGGGGTTACCAAGTGCACCCAACAGTTTGAACTCCCGATCTCTTGATCTAGTCTCACTAGTGCAATGTGAAATAGAAAATGAGAGTCTAAATTTGGCAGCTTTTATAGAAAATCAATTTTTATTGCAAAATATTGCCGGAAATGGACTACATCACCAGATTTTAGAGTCGCCACCTAATCTTTTGGGAAAATTATGAAACCCATGACTCATGCCAAAGGCCACTGTCCGTCATAACCAAAGTGTCTCAGCTCAAGAACATAGGTATGAGAGGGAAAGGTCATTAATTGAGCACCCCACTCACCCAATCAAAGATCTGCCTCTATTAAGTCATAATGTGGTTTTTATAATCATTGTAAATCCATATTCTAATTATTAATAATGCTATCATTATTATCTGAGGCAATCAAATATAGATTGTGTCGTAAATTTCGGTTATGCTCTAATTTCATGCACTTTTGAAAAGGGGTTTTCTTGGGTAAAATCTACTGCATAAGAATCATCTATATCCCAAAATGAATAACAAAACCTCCATCCACTGGCATTCAAACAGATATCTCACTTAAGCACTTAACCTCATGTTATAACAACAGACATGGTAAGGAACACACATATGCAATATGCTAAAACTCGAAATACTCACTTAGTACTCTAAAGCGAGTCATGATATATGCCAATAGGTAAAGATATGCATGATCCTATATAGTACTCCAAAGTTCCTAATGCAATACATACAAACCATGTCCCTAGGAGTCCGGATTACTGAGATATAGTATGAGTATCATCACAATGTATGGATTTGCACACATATTCATCTTTCAAGATGGCACATCATATTAAAATAGATGTTTCAGACTCAAATGCATGGAAGAGTGGATGCAATATATCGGCATGATAAAGAAAACACGATGCAATACCAAAAACAGATAAATAAAAGGGTTAGAAAGATGTGGGATTGGAAGATTATTACAACAATTCGAATAGAAAAAAGGAAAGGAAAAGAAATAGTTACAATAATGAATCAATTCAGCCTAGCTGCTGCTAAACCTAGCAAATCATACTAAATAATGAGAAGAAGTAACCTAGGGGCCCCAGTACTGCTTAATCAATTTAGCCTAGCTGCTGCTAAACCTAACAAATCATACTAAATAATGAGAAGAAGCAACCTAGGGGCCCCAGTATTGCTTAGGGGAGCATTCCCCAGAAATTGTCTGTTCTGTTCTTGGGGCAAATGACCAACCATACACTAGATAAATCCGCTGAAGTAGAAATGAGCTGACCAAATTCCCTTTTTGGCTAGGGATTAGGTCATTGCAGAATCTTAGGACAGTGGCCAGGGGGGCTTTCTGGGTGGTTCTCACATCTTTCACCCCTTCTGTTGATAGGGATCATTCAGAGAGGAGATGGATGGGCCAAAGCCATCAATAACAACATAAACAAATATATACAATAGATATTTTGCACAAAAAAAAAAAAAAAAAAAACAAATTAAATAGATTAAAATCAAAACCAATTCAAGCCCAAGAAATAGATAGGAACCTACATCTTCTCTTTGTGAATGAGGGTAAGTTAATACCCAAATTAATGCTATTAAGTGGAGAGCGTAGATTAATGCAAATCATTTCTTGGCAGAATCTTGGCTTAACAAAGCAAGAGATGCATCAAATTCATTGAAAACCTCTCATCTAGTCATGGAACAAGAATGATAACACCCCTTTCTATGTTCACAATTTGTAATGGCTTAGGTCGAGATTTGATCCTTATTCTTTTTCATATAAAGATGGTAGTGTTAAAAAAAGGTTTTCTATAATAGGTTGGACTTAACCTGAAAATTTGGTAAGCGTAAAAGTTGGATTTTTCAAAACTTAAGATTTTGAAAATAATTTTTAGTGATAATTATTTCTTATGTAGTAATAGTCTAATTTGATTTTATGGGATTTTTTTACAAGGCATTAACCACTTTACTTCAATGTCAAACTTAGAAATTTTAGTCGAAAATTTATTTTTGTACTAAAATAGGGGGGGATCACCTTTTTGATTTAATTGGATTTTGATTTTTTTTTTGTAATTTTCTTTGAATCCAAATACAGGGTATTTCTTTATTTACATTGTAAACTTAAGTAAATGAAATATAAATGTAAAAGGCTAAATGAAATAAGGTTGATGTGCAAAGAGTGCCTTAGGAATTGAGCTGTGTGGCTAGCTATGTGGCTAGCGTGACCTCTTGAGCGGTGTAATGGTCACTCGAGCGAAGATGCCAGGCTCCCAGTATTTTCACTATAGACTTGCAAAACTTCTTGAAGATTGTGTTCACCGCTCGAGCAGTGAAATGTTCGCTCAAGTGGTATGTTCAAGTTCAGCAAGTATAAAACCTATTTTTTGCTCATCTTCTCTCATTTTTCTCTCTTTTCTCTCTCTCACCCCCTCATGTCCGAAAACCCTAGCCCTCAAACCTTTGATTTCACCATATTTTACTAAGGACCCATCATAGATCTTACAAGATTAGTGAAGGAGAAGTGAAGGTCACAATCTTGACTGGTTGGATTGCGATTTCGTGCAAGTTTTTGCTTGGGTCTTCCTTTTTAGCTCTCATCCTTGAGGTAGGGGTTTCTTTTAACCATAAATATTTATGATTTGATGTGATTTGGGGACATTTTGTGGTTTTGAGTTGATTATGAGTTAAATGGGGTTTTCACTCAAATTTTTAGAAGTGTGTTGAATGTTTTGGTACGTTGATAGATAATAATTGGTGATTTGAGGATTTAACAAAAAAAATTAGGAAAACCCCCAATTTTCTTAAAAACCCTAGATTTGAGATTTTTAAATGAAAAGAGGGTTTGAGCTTGGTGATTTATGTTGAAATTTTACTTGATATTCCTTGAACATATGTACGTGGGATGAATTATGAATTTTGATGATATTATTAAGGATTCATGGAAGAGAATCGTATGACGACTTTGGAATGTTGGAAGGATGCAAAATAATATCTTGCATGGGATTGTTGTTGGTAATGAGAATGACTTGGATTCATGAAAATAGAGAATATTTCACTAATTCTACTTGTTAATTTCTTATGCAACTAAATTATGCTTTGGGTAAATTAGAATATTTGGAAACTCATGCATTGCATTGCATTTACATGGTTTTTGGTTTAAATGTAGAGTAATTTAAAGGTGTGTGTGTGTGGTTTCAGAAATGCGTTGTGTGTGTTGAGGTGCCCAATTGCCCTCTTGTGCTCGGAGGCCGAAAAATGTGGGGATGTTACTGGTATGTTAGTAAAAGTGCCCAATTGCCCTTCTGTGCTAAGTGCCAGTAAATGTAGAGTAAAGGTTGAAATGATTGATGGATGTCCAATTGCCCCTCCATACTCAGTGGCCAAAAAATGTGGAGATGTTTTAGAAATGAAACGAGTGTCTAATTGCCCCTCAGTGCTTGGTGACCGGTAAATGTGGAGGTTTTCAAAAAGCAAGAGGTGCCCACTTGCCCTACTGTGCTTAGTGGCCGGTAAATGTGGAGGTTTTCAAAATGCAAGAGGTGCCCACTTGCCCTACTGTGCTTGGTGGCCTGTGAATGTGGGGAGTGTTTGAGATATGTAATGTGGAGTTTATTACAAAATGAAAGTTCTTGGTTATGACAATGGTTAATGAGTTGGGTCAAACATGGGTTACAAATTATGTATTTCATAATTTAGATTCCAAACAAAATTAAGTTGTATGAATGGCATGACATTGCATGAGCATAACCATATTGAACATACATATATGTTGTTAAGTTTATTTCCTACTGGGCGTAAAAGCCCACTCCCTTTTTATGGGCTAGATATCCTAAAATTCCAGGTGATGAAGGTGAACCATGATATCGTTGAAAAGTGAATGGAATTCAACAGGGAGCATTGAAGCTTCTTTGATATTGTTTGCCTACAGCTATCAAGCTTATTTGTTGAGTTAGGATTTTATTTGTTGAAATCAAGGACCTTAGCCTTGAAAAGTGTAAGCCCTTATGGCAATTTTGATGTATATTTTTGTATTACATTGTATTGTAAATTATCACAATGAACTTGAAAAGGAATCTATAAGAATGTGACAAATTTCAGTTTATAGAATTGTTTACGTTTATTTTATTGCTTATATGAATGTCATGAAATTGGATAATAATAATGGATTGGTAACAAATAACATGGTGTAAATATCGGGACGTTACACAAATGATTGAGAAGGGAGGTTTCAACTTCCTTTGACCCAAAATCTCTTGTTTTACTTCCAAAATGCTCAATGAAAAGGAAGAGAACAACATTTGTCATCACCAAATCCAATAGATCACTCAAGTAGCCCCATGAAACAACATTTTCATTGAGCCAAGGTTCGAAACACATGGATTGACATACTTGAGAGATAAGATAGATGAGGATGAGTGGTGTAATAGGAAGGAGAGTTATTCTACTTATTGAACTTGTGGATGGATGGCTAAAATTACTCCCAAACACATCCACAAGGATCTAAAATATACAAGAGCAACATGGTTAAAGCTATGAAAAGCCAAAAAAAACAAAAGAAATAGCTATCAACTCAATGGATAGGTGGCTAAGGATATTCCCTCCACATCCATGAGGACTTACAACAATCACATCATGAAAATAAAGCTTAGAACAACAGAAATGGAGATAGAAAAGTGACTTAGATTGTGAGAAAATCACCTCTTGAGAGGATAGGCCACTTTGTTTCACAAACTCCCTCTTTAACTCCCTTAATTCACTTTGGATAGATTGTTTAATGTCCAAGAGTCTTAGCAAGGTGCTTAGGATCAAGCTTTCATGGAGTTCTGATGTCCAAAGTTGAGAAGGTGGTAAGTAGGAGGTGTGGTTAAGAGAGAGAGAGAGAGAGAGAGAGAGAGAGAGAGAAAGGCAAGAGACTTTTAGAGCTTTTGGAAACAGTTTCTAACGTCTTGAAAAGAGCTATCGAGCTCTTATATATAGGACCCAAGTCACAAATATCTGAGATATTTGTGCTAGGTAAGCCAAACAAGCTGAAATTCTCAAAAATGCTCCGCACCCAGAACATTTAGCCAGCCGAGCTTCCTGGTGATCAGTCGAGTGTTTTTGTGGCTAACCATAAAATGGTGTCCGGCCAATCGATGGGCACATCATTAGATCAACAGGAGCAGGTTAGCCTGAATTGAAGGGAGAAACAAGTATTTTAGAGGATTTCACCCTTTTCATTCATTTTCACTATATTCTTTGTTTAGTTTGTTTAAAAGAATACCATATTTAGGATTTTGAAAATGTAAGCCTTAGAGCATGGCAGTAGCGTCTGGAGTTGCACCTACAAAAACTCGATTTGAAAGAGGTTCCATTTTGGTCGAAAAATATTTTGTCGAAAATAGGTCACTGGAGGGTTTAAAGCTTGATCCTTAGAACTCTTGCTATGAAACTCGCAACGATTAACACCTCTTGTTTTCATCATTAGAAGCTCAAAAGGAAGTTCCCAAGTCTCAAGGCTAGTAAAAACCGAGGTGTCTAAAGAAGGGTATTGCTGCGACGGAGGAAGTTACCCATTATCCTCATTCATTTGGGTTAGGATACATACCTACGAATGTTGATTGGAAGAAGAAGAGGGATGAGGTGAGAGAAAGGGTCAAAGCCAAGAGGACCGACAAGCAATAAGAATTGAAATACAAACCGATCTGGGGAACCTTGAATGGTCACTTTATCAGAGAAGGAGATAATTTCCCAATTTGTGGCTTTCCTGAACCATAGATGAACCCTGAGACAAAGGGACGTCTCCCTAGATTTGAGGTTTTCTTTGACCACTTGCTATCTGAGAGTGAAGATAATGAAGCAAACTTCGAAAATGGCATGGACCAAAATGGGGGTAACTGTCTGGGCAAAGTGGAGGGAGATGAAGTAGAGTTGGCACTGGCTAATCATGAAACTAGCACTGGGTTATGGGGTTTTGAGGATGTCAGTATTTTTGTGATCGGGGAAGGACCATTTGCAAACTACAGTGACCACATCCTGGATGCATTTAAGGCACCTTGTTTGACCTGGCAACTCGAGAGGGGTTGTATCATGGAGTCTGAATCTGATAGTGAGTTCGAGTTTAATTCTATTAAGTCTGTAGAGTTAGAGTCAGACTCAGGTTCTTCTGGTAGTTCTGAGTTGGGTGGCTCTGGGGTTGATGACCCAGATACCACTATCTTGCCCCGGTCGTCTTTTCATTTTCTTTTGAGTCCACTATATTTGCTGAGCTAGACTTGATGAATGAGAATCATGTGGATTGTGCTTACTTTTCTGTGCCTTTAATTTATTGCATTGACTAAGATGGATGATATTGTTTCGATTAAAGTAGGTACTAAGGAGGATTCTCACTTTGTCCAGATTGGTTTCACGCTATCTTCAGAGGAACGCAAACGATTAGTCGCTTTGTTAAAAGAATTTAAAGATGTTTTTGCGTGGTCTTATGAAGACATACCTGAAATCGATCCTAAAATTGTCCAGCACAGGATCCCTCTTGATCCCCAGGCCAAACCTATTAAGTAGAAACTTCGTAGAATTCGACCAGATTGGACATTGAAGATCAAGGAAGAGGTCACCAAGCAAATTAACCCTGGGTTTCTGATTATGTCAAAATATCCTACATGGTTGGTGAACATCATACTAGTTGTAAAGAAGGATAGTAGGATTCAAGTTTGTGTTGATTTCAGATATTTGAATAACGCCAACCCTAAAGATGATTTCCCGCTGCCACACATTGATGAATTGGTAGACTTCGCTGTAGGTCATGCTCTATTTTCATTCATGGATGGGTTTTCAGGGTATGATCTAATCTCCATGGCACCTAAGGACCAAGAGAAGATAGCATTCACTACTCAGTGAGGGACTTACTACTTTCGAGTTATGCCATTTGGGCTAAAAAATGTCGGAGCGACCTACCAAAGAGCATCAATAACCATATTGCGTGATGTGATTCATAAGGAGGTTAAAGTGTATGTGGATGATATGATTGTCAAGTCTAAGGAGCGAGAAAGTCACTATGAGGCATTAAGAAGGATCTTTGAAAGAATTCGAAAGTATAACTTAAGGCTAAACCCACAAAAATGTACTTTTGGGGTGACTACAAGAAAGATGTTGGGGTTTTTAATCACACAATATGGAATCGAGGTCGACCCATCCAAAATCAAGGCCATCTTAAAAATGCCCCCACCAATGACTAAAAAGGAGGTGCAAGGCCTTCTAGGGAAAGTGTAATTCATAAGAAGGTTTATGTCCAAATTAGCCTCTACTTGTGAACTACTATTTGGCTTGCTGAAGAAAATGAAGTTCCAATAGGATGATCGATGCAATTACGCTTTTGAGCAAATCAAACAATATCTATAGAATCCGCCTGTATTATCACCCCTTGAACCAAGGAAACCATTGATTTTGTACCTATCAGTGACTGAGTCTACTGTGGGCTGCATACTAGCGTAAGAATTGGAGAAGAAAGTAAAGAAGGCAATATATTATCTGAGCAAGAAGATGTTGGAATACAAAATCCATTACACCCCTCTGGTAAAGGCTTGTCTAGCCTTGGTGTGAGCTACCATAAAGTTAAGGCACTACCCGTTAGCATACTCAGTATCCCTGATTTCAAGGTTAGATCCCATCAAATATCTCTTTGAGAAACCAACGCTTACCGGTAAGCTAACTTGATAGCTGCTTTTGCTTTCCGAGTTCAACCTTTGATATGTCACTCGCAAATCTGTCAAAGGGAGAGCCGTAGCAGAGTTCTTGGCAAACCACCCGATTGATGGAGAAGAGGACGGGGAGTTCGAATTCCCAGATGAAGAGATCCTACAATTAGAAGAGGACACTTAGAACTTGTATTTTGACGGTGCTGTCAATCAGTATAGATACGGGATAGGAGTGTTGCTCATAGCACCCGATGATTCCCATGTACCTCTGGCCGTCAACCTTTAGTTTAAAGTATCCAACAATCAGGCAGAGTATGAGGCATGCATAGCTGGATTGGAAACTGCCTTGGAACTAGAGGCAATAAGATTGGATATGATTGGAAATTCTAACCTGGTTGTGTCTCAAACCAACGGAGATTGGAAAGTGAAGCAAGAGAAAATGAAAGTCTATCATCAGACCCTAGATACATTGATCCTGAGGTTCGAATGATTGACATTTATACACTTGGTGAGGAGAACAATAGGTTTGCTGATGCTTTGGCAACCTTAGCTTTAATGGTGGACATACCAATTGGCGTGAGGATGTGTCCGATTATCATAGAGTAGAGATATACACCAGTATACGAGATGATTTCCATGACAAAAGAAGCCCAAGATGAAGGTCCTTGGTACCTTGACATTTGAAATTTTCTAGAGAAAGAAGTATACCCTCAAGGGGCAAATACTAAGGACAACAGGGGGATACGACATCTGGTTACTCAATTCATCATCTGTAGAGACAAGTTATATAGAAGAGGTCACCTCGGAATGCATAAATTACGCGTGGAGGAAGATGATGTGAAGCACATCATGGAATCCATCAATGGAGGGGAATGTGGGACTCATATGAATGGCATAATGTTAGCAAGGATATTACTAGCTGACTATGGAAAATGATTGTGTCAGCTTTGTCCGGCGATCCCACAAGTGTCAGATTCACGCCAATCGCATGAACATCCTGCAATCAAAATTGTACAACATGAGTTTGTTGAGGCCTTTTTCAGTCTGGAGAATTGACGTCATTAGGGCAATAACACCAAAAAGTTCGAATGGAGATGAGTTTATCCTAGTGGCCATCAATTACTTTACCAAGTAAGTGGAGGCACAGTCATATTCAGTGTTGAAGGCGTCGCATGTGGCCAAGTTTATAAGGAACAACATCATCTATAGGTATGGGGTTCCAAATGAGATTGTTTCGAACAACGGTTCACAATTCAAGAGAGAAGTGATTGATCTGCTCAAGAAATATAATGTGGCCTCTCACAAGTCATCAACCTATAGGCCACAAACCAATGGAGTCGTTGAAGCAACAAACAAAAATATCAAGAACATCTTATGAAAAATAGTGGAAACATAAAAAGGATTAGCTAAATAAGCTGCCTTTTGCATTGTGGGGCTACAGGACCTTGATCCGGACATCTACTGGGACAACCCCTTATTCTTTGGTCTATGGAATGAAGACAGTGCTACCAATTGAGGTAGAGGTATCTTCGCTAAGTATTATGGTTGAATGTCTGATAGCAGAGGCTGATTAGCAACAGAATCACTTTAAAGAGCTGTTTTTATTTGATGAGAGAAGATTGAAGGCCCTATACCATGTACAGGGGTATCAGCGTAGGATTGCCCGAGTGTTCAACAATAAGGTTAAGTCCAGGAATTTGAATGAGGGAGATCTAGTGTTGAAAGAAAGCTGGACTCCAATTTACGATCCTAGGGGCAAGTTCAAACCTAATTGGACTGGTTCTTACATCATCCTGTCAATTTGGTTATGAGGAGCGGTCATCCTGATGGATCTAGATGGACTAGGGTTTTCACAACCAATCAACATGGACAAGATAAAGAAATACTATCCCTGAAAGGCTCACTGGGCCAAAAACCTGAAAAGGAAACCCATACAAAAGTTAGAGCAAGAAAAAGGAAAATGAATAAAGCAAAGCTCACAAGGTTGAAAACCTGAAAGGGCTGCTTTGGAAAAAATTAGAGCGCAAAAGGAGAGAGTGAATACTCGAGTGAACGCTAACCGTGAACTATGTAAGGACTGATTCCTACTTCTAGGATACGTAGGCAACTTTATTCTAAAATTCGGCCCCAACCGTTTACAGCTCGGTTGTCTTGTCCATGGTCGATCGATTCATTTTTACTCCAATCCAGATCTAGTTATCTAGGGCTATTTTTCTATGATAAATAGACTTGCAAGGTAGAACCAATTGGTGACACAATAATGGAAGAGATGTAGAGAGTCTTGTCAAAAAAGTTGATTCAAGGTTATGCAGTTCGTAGGTTGATTTTAGTATGTTAAGTGATGGATGATTGCGAAAATGTGTTCATTTTTTAAAACAAAATTGACTTACTTTCTCAAACATCTTTTGGCAAAATGAACCCTTCATCAGGTCTGAGAGGAAGCTTTTCAATACCCACAATCTTTCTTACATGATTTTAAAACAAAAGTGGTACAAACATGCTTAGCCCACTTCCATATTAATTAAAGTATTTTGCATCATAAAAGTTAAGGTCAAAGCAATAAACTAGGGGCACAGTCGAGCCAAGTCCATGGCCCTCTCTCCGCAAGAACAAAAGATTCCGCTACCAAGGATGCGCCCACTTGTGCCTCTTCCTCGAGCCAAAGCAAGCACTTGCTAGAAAGGGCGTAACTAAAGACATTGACAGAAGCTAGGAGCTCCCTCATCCTCTAGATAATTGCGTACCGATGAAGGTTCTTAGCCCAAAGTGGAAATGAATCTAGATACTCAATGTTATCAGCAAGGCTGGTCTGATCGTGTCCAAACTGTCAGCTGAATCAGAAAGGGAAATAAAAGAAGCAATGTGTCAGGCCGATCAATTGCACACCCGGTTGGTGGAACATATTGTACGTCATTGGAGACAAGTCTAACCAGGGACAATGCCAAGTAATGTCCACTACAGCCCTGCTGCACATCTAGTTATACCACAAGCTCTCTGAAAGAAAATCCACTGTCTGAGTTTGGAAAAAGCAGTTCCTAGCTGAGTATCGAGCATAGGGGTCCACTACTTTTAGTTTATCCATCAACCATACCTAGGGAGGGATGAAAAACAAGAGAGATTAAAGAATAAAGAGATGTGCATTGAGTGTGAAAAGTAAGAAAGGGTGTTGAAAAAGAATGGAGTGAAGAGGGCCATAGTGATGCAAAAAATATAAAGTAAGAAAGGGTGGGAAACAGTACCTGAAGAAATAGTGGACTTCCTGCAAACTGAAAAGTCTATTGCCTGTGGAATGAATCTAAACCTATCAAAGTCTCAGCTAATGCTAAACCCATTCAACTTTGGCCCTCTCGGAGTAGTTGGGCCACCTCGATAACCTTGATACTCATCCTATTACCACTAGGGGCAAGCATGAGACTAGGCACATGCAAAGTGCATGTTGACAACGCCTCGCCAAATAGGATCACTCCTATCTCCAAC
Source organism: Camellia granthamiana (assembly GCA_036172215.1). NCBI lineage: Eukaryota > Viridiplantae > Streptophyta > Magnoliopsida > Ericales > Theaceae > Camellia > Camellia granthamiana. Next base: position 68,206,360 of record CM069913.1, on the reverse strand, counting down.
AACAGAGAATTGATGAATCAGTCTGAACATGTTCAAACCCTCATCATGAGCCAAGGATTAAGCGCCATTCAAAGACAAACCACACATCTAAGCAAGGGCATGAGCATGGCCGAAATAGGGCTGAGGCATGATTTCTTCATACTAGGAAAGCTTTATCAATGCCCGAAATTCTTTAATAGTCAGACATAGCTCCTGTATGCCAAAATGGAATACATAGATAATTGGGTCCTAGCAGCGAACCTCTGCCTGAAGGAAAGGAAGATGGAGTGAAGTGCAACTCAAATAAGAAAGGGCATTGAGGCCAAATCTCAAAAAAATTCACTTTATCGGTGCCGTCCAAAGAGGCCATCAAATCTTGGAGCCTAGCCATAATAAAACCTCCATTTGCAGAAGAAACTCCTTAATTTTTTTACTATTGGGTGAAGAAGCAGTCGTGAGCCACCTTTTAAAGAGATAAGGTTCCATGAGTGCTTGACAATTGTATCCCACTATCTGGCCAGAATCTTTGACCGGCCAGCCACGATTGGCTCGACTAACCAAATTGTGGCCGGTCAACCTTCAAAATAGTAGAAACAATGTAGTTTTGTAGTCTAGTGTATAGATTTTGTTTCAGGTCTTGTTTTGAGTCTTTTCCATCCGAATAGGTGTAAATGGGTGTGTATAGGTGATTTTTGCTATGTTATGCGTTTATCGAATAATATTTTGTGTTTTGGTTAGTCGTGGGCTCAATATCAGATTCAAAACACATCCAAGTACAACCATTCTCAATTTCAAAATCAAAATAAAACTCTTATGTGCTCAAATACAATGCCATGCATGCTTAAGATATTTGAGATGGTCCAAAAAAAAAGTGTTTCTTTCATTACTTTCCCGACCAAAAGTGCTACAAAAGTTATTTCAAAAAAAGAAAAAAAAAAATCTATCTGAAGCTCTACATGATTTTCTAACTACAAAGAAATATATATATATATATATATACAAAAAGAGAAATACACAAGAAGAGAATTAGGGTGGGCTTGCCCTCTTCGTCTACTGCGTCAGCGGAACCCTGGTATCGTCCTCATCGACACCGCTACCCTCAGCCACAATGACTGCCTCACCCTTGGCCTTAGCAACTACCTCGCCAACAGCCTCACCCCCACCATCTCTATCAGAGTTGCTCCCACTCTCACTACCACTAGCACCGTCTCCAGAGCCATCACCAAAACCACTACCGCTCCTACTACCCTCATTCTCATCACCTTCATCATCGCCATTAGCCCCACTGTCGAAGACACTACTACTTGCAAAGGAATAATCAAGGGGTCTGTAAGGTGTGTCATCATTGTCATCATCACTGCTAATGATGATCACCTCGGGCAAAGTAGCTTAATCCTACAACAAAGAATAAGTGTCAGTAAAAGAAAAGTGGAAATCATTGCATAAGAACCATTCAGGAGGAAATGATTAGTTCAGGAGGTAACCAAACCTCGTGATAGATGTCTGGAATATATGGAGCTACCGAAACTTGATCGTGTCTGCATCTTCATTGACCTTAGAGGCCCAAGCCATGTCGCTTGTAAGGAGCCTGTCCAGGACTGTAGTAACGTTCCCGCTCATGGGCCTGAGTCTGCACAGGCTCGTCAATCACTACCTGTCTGCTACTACTAGCACCCCCGTAAGGGTATCCTAATCCATGCCATAGGTAATGATATAAACAAGCTTCAGGTCAATGCAATTTGTTATGGCCGTGATGAGAGCCTCTGTGACCGTGTTTTCGGAGGAGGTATCACTGTTTGATGGTGTATTTGGTTCGTTGAATCCAATAGGAGAGTTGGGAGGAAATGGAAAGAGATCATCATCAGCTATGGGTAGTGATCAAAAGGAGTTTCAGAGGATTGGAGAGGTGTTTTCGGATGGAAGTGAAAGGAAGTTGGATGGTTGTGCCTTTTTATAAACTTTCAAATATGTGAAATGACTGTTCTAGCCTTGTAAAAATCTGATAGGGTCGGCCGATCACTCCTTTGTTCGGCCGACCAAGTTTTCAGCCGGCCAAGTGAGCATCAACAACATATTGGGAAAAAGGTATTTAGAAATGTGCAATGGTTATCCAGTGGTGTATCATTGATATCCCTGTCGTGCTCTATGGAGAATTATCCAACAGAGCTCGTAGAAAGAAAGGTTTGTCCCTATCTTTGTTGTGTTTTTCCTACATTTGCCTCAGTGGCGTAATGCTTCTATTGCTACAATCGCTCTCCACACGTACGATGTGTGTAAGGCATAAAACCTCGATTAATATAGCCCCTACTCGGGTTAGCGATTAACACCACCCTCGGTTAATACTGCCCCATGTGGGGTTGGCAGATAACACCACCCTCCAGTTAATACGGCATAAGTTGGCAGTTAACACTACCTCCGATTAGTACCACCCTCTGCGCGGGTTGGCGGTTAACACTACCCTCGGTTAATACCGCCCCCTGTGCAGATTGGCAGTTAACACCACCCTCAGTTAATACCGTCCTCTACATAGGTTGGCAATTAACACTACCCTCGACTAATACCGCCCCTATGCGAATTGGTAGTTAACATAACCCTAGGTTAATGCTGCCCCCTACAGGGTTGGCAGTTACACCACCTCCAGGTAATACTGCCCCCAACGGGTGGCGGTTAATACCACCTCCGGTTAATACCACCCCTTTTGCGGGTTAGCGGTTAACACCACCTTCAGTTAATACCACCCCCTGCGGGGATTGTCGGTTAACACCACCTTCGGTTAATACCCCCCTGCATAGGTTGGCAATTAACACCACCCTCGCTTAATATCGTAGGTGTGCGGGTGGGCGGTTAACAACACCCTCGGTTAATACCATCCCTTACAAGGTTGGCGGTTAACACCACCTCTGGTTAATACCGCCCCCCTACGGATTGGCAGTTAACACCACCCTTGGTTAATACTGCCCCCTACAAGATTGGAGGTTAACACCACCTCTGGCTAATACCACCCCCGGTTAATAATGCCCCCTACGTGGGTTGGCAGTTAACAGCACCCTTGGTTAATACCGCCCTCTATGGGGTTGGTGATTAACACCACCTTCGATTAGTACCGCCTCTTGCGTAGGTTAGCAGTTAATACCACCCCTTGCGAGGTCAGCGATTAACACCACATTCGGTTAATATCACCCCCTGCGCGGGTTAGTGCTTAACACCACCCTCAATTAATGCTGCCCTCTTGCGGGGTTGGCCGTTAACACCACCTCCGGTTAATACCACCTCCTGTGGGGTTGGTGGTTAACACCACCCTTCGATTAATACTGCCCCCTGCGATGTTGGCGGTTAACACCACCCTCAGTTAATACCACCCCCTACAAGGTTGGCAGTTGACACCATCTTTTCTTTCTTCATGTCGCAGCATGTTTGGAGTGTGTTTTGGAGTTCCTTGTTGTGATTGTCTGTCATATGCGATTTTGGCTGCGGCTATCCTTTTCTCTTTCCCTCTCATGTCATGGCACGGGTGGGGTCATTACATTTCTATCATGTGGAGTATGCTAGTATGCGGTGCATTGTTTTTTATATTTTTCGTAGTTGTTAGTTTGCTTTGCATGCCATTTGCATGAGGTCCTCCTCTTTCTTTTGCCATCTTTGCAGCTTTATCTATTGTTCCATCTTGTCACCCTCCAGGATATTCACATCATCAAGCTTTTCAAAACTCCAGCAGTGAGATATTCGTAAGCCCAATTATCAAATCATGGCAGTGCGTGCCGCATAACCCACCTTTTCAAAATGTGTTTCGAGCATGGCACTGGTATTCTATCTCTAAACTATGCTGGTTTGATTCCTTGCAAAAGGCTACATAGGCAACCCTTGGGTTCAACCATATTTTATCTGCATGTTGTTTGTTTGCCCAAGTCTTACGGCCTTGTCAAAAAGGGTAATCTTTGGGCTTTGACAATCACTCACGTCATGAAATGACACACCGAACTTTGTCAAAGAGGGACAACTGTAGATACCCCATTTTTTACAAGCCTTGAGACTTGGGCGCTTCCTTTTGAGTTCTTGATAATGAAAACGAGAGGTGTTAATTTTTGCAAGTTCCATGGCAAGAGGTATAAGGATCGAGCTTTAAATCCTCCAATGACCTATTTTGCACAAAATGTTTCTCAACCAAAATGGAAACCTCTTTCAAAATCAGTGCTAGTGGTGCAAACTCCAGACGTTACTGCAATGTTCTGAGACTCATATTTTCAAAATCAAAGTGTTGTATTCTTTTAAACAATTTGAGCAAAGAATATAGTGAAAGTGAATGGAAATGATGAAATCCTCTAAAATACCTATTTCTCGCTTAAATTCAGACTAACCTGCTCTTGTTGATTTGATGATGTGCCCAATGGCTGACTGAACACCATATGATGGCCAGCCACAAAAGCACTCGTCCAATCACCAAGAAGCTTGGTCGGCTAAATGTTTCGGGTACAAAGCATTTTCATGGATTTCAGCTTTTTTTTACTTACCTACCACAAATATATCAGATATTTGTGACTGAAGCTCTATATATAAAGCTTGCCGGCTCTTTTCAAATGTTAGAAAAAAAAAACTTGCCCAAGGGATAAAAGGCTTGAGAGCTCCCTCTCCTTCTTTCCTTGCCTCCCACCTACCACCTTCAACTTTAACACTAAATTGTCCATTAAAGCTTGATCCTAAGCTTCAGACAAAAGACTTTTGGACATTAAAGGGTGCACCTAAGAGTTCTTGAGGGACCTCAAAGAGAGTTTGTGAACAAAAAGAACTTATCCTCTTAAAGAGGTGAATCCTTTGCTTCTTTGATCATCCCCTCCTATTTTTTCTATGGTTTTAACTTTATTCTCCATTATATGATTGTTGTAAGTCCTTATGGATGTGGAGGGAGTAACTTTAGCCACCCATCCATTGAGTTGATAGTCATTTCTCTAATTTATTGCTTTCCTTAGCTTTAAATTCTTAGTTGTTATATATATTTTTGATCCTTTTGAATAAGATATGGAGTAGTTTTAACCATCCATTACACTCATTATCCTCACTTATTCTATCTCTCAAGTCTGTTAACGCATGTGGTTCCACTCCTTACTCTATCACCATGAGTGCTAGGAGTTGTTCCATGGGATTGCTTGAGTGATCTATGGGATTTGATGTAGATAAGCGGTGCCTCTCCTTTTTCATTGTGTTTTTTTTTTTTTTTTTTAGAAGTAAAACAAGAGATTTGTGCGCATAGAAAAGGATGTTATCATCCTTGTTCTATGACTAGATGAGGAGATTTTCAATGAATTTAATGAATCTCTTGTTTTAGTAGGCAAAGCTTCTACCAAGAAATGATTTGCATTAATCTACGCTCTCCACTTAATAGCATGGATTTGGGTATTAATTTACCCTTATTCACAAAGAGAAGATATAGGTTCTTATTCCTTTCGTAGGTTTGAATTTGTTTTTGATTTTGATCCACTTAATCATCGATTTATTGTAAAATATCTGTTGTATATACCTGTTTTACAATTATTGAGGGTTTTGGCCTATCTGCCTTTTCCCTGAGTGATCCCTGTCAACAAATGAGGCAGAAGGGTTGAGCATCCCCTAGAAGGTGTCCTTTTAGCTTCTATCGTGGAATTCTACACTAACCTATTCCCCAACCAGAGGAGAAATTTGACTAGCCGCTCCTTATGTGGCCGGCTCACTTTGTGTCTAACCGGTCATTCCCCCCTAAGAACAGAACATATAATTTCTGGGGAATGCTCCCCTGGATAGTTCTGGAGCTCCTGGATTATTTCTTTTTTTATTATTTTTTTTATTTGCTCCTTATGATTTGTTAGATTCAACAGTATTTAAGTTGAATCGATCTATTATTGTAATAATCTCTCTCTCTCTTATTTTTGTTATTCAAATTATTGTAATAATCTTCAAATCGCACGTCTTTCTAATCCTTTCATTTACCCACTTTTGGTATTGCATCATGTTTTCTTATCATGCTTGTATATTGCATTCACTTTTCATGCATTTGGGTTTGAGTTGTCCACATTAGTGGGATTTACTATCTCCAAAAATGAATACGTGCATAAATCCATGTCTTGAGATGATACTCATACCGCATCCTAGCATCCGAACTCCTAGTTGCACATTATGAATGCACTGCATTAGAAATCTACATATAGGATCATGCGTATCTATATATAGTTGAGACTTGCCTCGGAGTACTAGGTGAGCATTTTGAGTTTTAACATATTGCATGTGTACATTCCTTATCATATCTATTGCTATATCATGTGGCTAAGTGCTTAAGTGAGATATCTACTTGAATGCTAGTGGATGGAGGCTGTGTTATTTATTTTGAAGTGTGGATGATTCTTATGCTACGGATTTTATCCAAGAAAACCCTTTTCAAAAAGAATGAAGTCAAAGCATAACCAAAATTAACGATATAATCTATATTTGCATGCCTCAGATAGTAATGGTAGTATTATTAATAATCAGAATATGGATATACACTGATTGTAAAAATCACATTATGACTTAGTAGAGGTCGATCTGTGATCGGGTGAGTGGGGTGCTCAATTAGTGACTTTCTCCTCTCATACCTAAGCTCTCAAGCTGAGACACTTTGGTTATGACGAACGGTGGCATTTGGTACGAGTCATGAGTTTCATAATTTCTCCAAAAGATTAAGTGGCGACTTTAAAATCTAGTGATGTAGTCTTATCTCTGGCAATATTTTGCAATAAAATGGATTTTCTATGGAAGTTACCAAATTTGGACTCTCATTTTCTAGTCCATATTGCACTAGTGATATCAGATCAGGAGTCGGGAGTCTGAACTGTCGAGCACACTTGGTAACCCCAAAAGGCATCCCATAAGTATCTCCGGTAAACTTTTTAAATTTTAGCTAAAAGATACTTTCCTTTTTTTCTTTTGGTGCCAAAAAAGAAAAAGGGTTATCCATCTTTTTAAATAATCTCCAACATTTTATAGAAAAAATAGGTCAAAAATCTATCCCAAAGGAATATAAGGCGTTAGATCCAACGTAAAATATTGTTTGGTGATAAGGACATGCCAAAAAAGATTATCTATAGTGGCTTGGGTTACGACCCTACCCTTTTATACTCTTCAATTTGGAGTTTGGTAGATGTTATTATTGTTTCTACTCATTTCGGTCTTATTATTGATTGGCAGTTGTTGTTTGAAGGGTTTGGTTTTGTTTGGAACAGGTTGGGATTTAGTATTTCTAGGAAAATTTTGTATGTTCGTTCATGAGTTTGCTTGAGCAGTGTTTTCTTCGCTCGAGTGGTCATTTGTTTCTTCTAAAATTTGTGTTTGCAGTTTGAATTTCTGGGAGTATGCTATTCTTCGCTCGAGCAGCCTCTTTGTAAGTCTGAATTTCTATAAGGGGCTCATTCTTCACTAGAGCGATGATTAGTTTGCTCAAGCAATCTGTTCTGCAAGGTTAAAGTTCTAGGAGTTTGATTTTTCCGCTCAAGCCATGTTTTGGTCGCTTAAACGACATGTTGTGTCTAACGCTCAAGCTGCGTTTTGGTCACTTGAGCGGTCTGAGTGTACAAAGCTGGGGAAAAAATATATTTTCTTTCACTTTTTGATTTCTTTCTCTCTAAAAAGTCTCCAGACCCGATTTTTTCACACACACACACTCTCTCTCTCTCTCTCTCTCTCTCTCTCTCTCTCTAATTCTTACCTAAGCATCCCTCTATACTTAAACCCGCTACTCTCGCCACCTTGGTGTTTTGGAATAAAAGATATAGCTTGGAGTGGTAATCATTTTAATCTGAAAGGTTCTAGTTTTCGCCTCTGTTAACTTTTAGGTTTTGTTCATCTCTCTTTCTACTATTGAGGTAAGGACTTCTTTAATATCTCTACATGATTTTTAACCTCGTTATATGCTTTTGAGTGTAATTGTGTTTGGGGTTATTTGGGGTGGATTTGCTTAGATATAGGTCTAGATTTGGACATTGCATTACATTCATTTCATTGGAAATGTATCTGTTTTTGAGAAATGTTTGGAAATGTATCTGTTTGCGAAAAGATGAATACTTGGTGAATCTGGGTAGGGGGTGTAGAACCACGCGGTTAGGTGTCGAGCCTTCCAGTTTACTGGTAAAAATGACAGTGGTAGTGCATTAGGGCCTACTTGCAGACACTCACCTAGAGATTCACAGAGCTTGTATTCATGTAATAGATGTGGTTTAAAATGGAAATGGCTTTATATCTATTGTTGCATCTCAGCATTGCATGCTTTATAAAAAAAGAGATAAACTGTTTTATCATGAGTATGGCATGAGCATACTTCTCTTTAGTCTTGTCATGGTCCATATATTGTGTAGTATATCTCTACTGGCCTGTGGGTCACCCTATAAGGGAAACCATTTCAAGTACAAGTGCTATGCCTCCGCCAAGGCATTGACTTGAGAGAACTCGGAGCTGAGGCTTCATTTTTGTTTTATGGTTATTTGTTGAATGTAAGCCCATGGCTGTATTTGTATTGAGTTGAAACTCCATTTTGTGTAACCAAGAATGTTCTTGGATAAATTTGTAAGCCTGTAGGGCACTTATTATCTGTTTGGCTTCCATTTCATACTTGTTGTAAAATGCATGCTTGGGATTGGAACTGGGGCATTGAGATGTGAACAGCATATATTTGGCATTTAGGATTTAATGGAAATGGATGTATGGAATAGTTAATTATATATATGTGTTTGTCTATTAGGTGGGTTTTGTTGCATAAATAGATATACCCTGCCTAATTTTCGGAGCGTTACACATTTTAATTCTATAAAATTAAATCCAATTTTTCGAAATTTGTTTATAACTTATCATGTTTTCTCATACTGTGTGTTCACGGATACCCTTTCCAGGAATCCCTATATCCTTCGACTGCCTAAACCTAAGGACTAAGGACTTACACTAGATTGGGACAAAAGGTGGGTGACTACTGACAAAGTGGAATACAAAGATAAGTTAAGCAAGAATGAGAAGACTGGAGTTTAATTAAATAGAGATAAAATGAGGAAATTAAACAGAAAGAATAACACACTAACAACTTGGCTCTCATACCAAAGAGACGGAAGCAGCACATAAATTTAATAAACTAAATAAAATATTTTTAAATAAGAACAGATAAGTATAAATAATATATTAATTATATTATGTTGTATATTATTATACTATAATAATAATAATATATATTTTTCATGCAGTGTTGGATGAAACCACCACACACACACACACTTCTCTCAAATATATGTATATTTAAACCAAACCAAACCAAACCTTAAGTCCCATCAAATAGGATCAGCTGTATCAATGTTTCCTCTCCACTATACTCTATCCTTCTTCTTTCTATCCCGTTCTTTTACTTGCTTTCTTTATTTGTACATAAACATCATATTTTGCTTTTAATCATATCCATCCTTTGCATGCATGTTTCATGTATCTTGATTCGACTAAGTTTGCATCTATGGTTTTAATCAATTCTTATGTGATTGTGTGATAACCCCATCATGTAATACTTTATATTTAATTAATGACAGAGATTTGAATTTTAATTGTCTACTATTCTAATTTAATTTGGAAATTATGAAAATTTCGGAGACTAATTCGTATACGATTCTATTGAAGATTTATTTGGAATTAGGAATTGAAAGCCTAATTGGCTCAAGAAAGAATAAGTAGTGGGTCGAATTATTTTCATTTCGAGTATCGGACCATGTGAGAATTTAATTAAATATTCGACTCAGATTTGTAAAATTGAGATTTGATTAATTTGGTCCGAATTGGAGTTAATTACGTTATGAGGAGTGGGAATTAAGATTATTACGAATTAAATTATTTATGAGGTATTTAATTTGAGTATGTAATTTATTGACAGGGACCTTGAGTTTGACCTGAAATTGAGGGCCTTACTGATGTGAGAAATCACAATTGATTTTGGAAATATGCTTAATTTGATATTTGGAGCTTTTGGGAGTTTGATTAAAAAATATGATTCAGATTGATAAATTTAAATATAATTAATTGGACTCTCATGGAAGTCAAATTAGGTTAATTAAATTAAGTGGGACTTGTGATTTAGTCCTGATTCATTTAATTATGTGGTTGTTGTGGAACTGCATGTCTAAGGATGTGAATTACAAGGATTTGAAGTTATATCTGTTGACTGTAGACAAATCTGTTGAAATTACAGCTTTAAACGGAAAATGGAGGACCTTAGAGGTACCAGAAAACAAAACCAATTAAATATTTATGATCATCATGATTTTTAGAGCCCAGTATGAAGTTTTGTAAAAATTTGATTTAGAATGAATTAAATTGATTTTATTAAATATTATATCTTATATATATATATATATATATCTAAGTCTATAGGCCTTAGTTGAGATAGACTCAACAAAGAAGATATTTTGGGAGAGAAAGGCGACAAAAGAAAGGAAAAGAAAAATCTAGAGAGAAGAGAGAGAAGCAAGAGAGAAAGAAGAAAAAGCTCAAGATTGAAGAAGAAACATGGGAAATTTAAGGAATTGAAGTAGAATTCAGGAGATTGACTCAAGCTATGTAGAAATCAACTTAACTTCTTGGAATTATCCTATTATTTGTTTGAATTCCAGACTCAAGATGAAGATTAAACACCTAATTGAGTTGGGGTTTTGAAGTCTAAGTTTAAATGGGCTCTCTTTATGGAATTGACCTTTGATTCTTTGGATTTGCTAGATTTAAGAGTCAATTTCCTTAAAGTTGCTTGACTTGAGAAATTGAGCCCTAATCTTTAGCTTTTGAATGGTTTGAGATCATATAATCATATACAAAATGAAGATCTATGTGAATTTGGAAGAAGAAGTTTTGAAAAAAGTTTGAAAAAGAACTGAAACAAGGATTTTGATCTTTCTTGCTTGAAGATTCATTGTATTTTTGATGTTTTGATTTAGAAAACAACCATAATCTCATGTTTTCTATTAGTTTTACATGTTTTTGAGTGATTTGAGTTGAAACCTAGCTTGGAAAATGGAAGATCAAGTGATAAAACCAACAGATATTTTCGATAGCAGGATTTTGCCTAGAACTGCATGTGCGGTGGGGTTTCCCATACGTGTGAAAGTCTATTTCCAGCAACCATTTTTCATTCTGAAATAATTGCACGTGCGGTGGCACGTGCAATTCTGGTCCCGCACGTGCCCGCGTGTGCAATTCTGGTCCCACACGTGCGACATCCTTATTTCAACCCAACTTTAAATAGGCATATATCTCTCATCCGGATTTCGTTTTAAGTAATTTTTGAGCCTAAATTCAAGCCCTGGAAGTCTAGTTTCTAACGGTGTGGTCTCACATCTAAATTCTCAGTACACAAATAGATATGCTCAAATTAGTGAAGGTTGTTCACTTTTTTTCTAACATTTTCATGTTATTTCTTCTCCTAACCTAGTTTCCTTTCATTTCTTTCTATTTTCCTAGACACGGATTATGACCCATTGGGGACTAATGAGTTTAGAACCAACATAAATAAATGGGTTAAGGAGCAAAGTAAGGGATCAGTTTATTTGATTAAGAAAATATTAAGAGAAGTAAATTTGATCAAGAGAGTAATTCTATGTTTCGATATGTTGTGATATGCGCATTGTGATTGCAAGTCAAGATTCGAGGACTGGTCAACCATTTCTGGAAACCACTGTAAGTAATAATATTGTAAAGATATGTTCACTTATATTTATTTTGATACATAAATGTGGTGATGTTCTGAAATTATGTTTTATGCAAATCAATGAGTTTTAAGAACTGTGATATGGAATATGGATATGAAATGTGAATTGTTTATGCTATGATAAGTGGGCCCAAGGAGAGATAAAGACATGTCGATGTTCTATCTACTCAATGATAAGATACATTTGGACCTGAGGTCGTTCTGAACAGCTATTAACATGTGATTGGGTCCGAGGCTGTTTTGTACTAAGTGTGGGCCCGAGACCATTTTGTATCATATGTGGGCCTGAGGTTGTTCTGATAAATGTTGGGCCTGAGGCCGTTTTGTGGACCTGAGGTCATTCTGTAAATGTGATTTAAGAAAAGTATGAATTTCTATTATTATGCTTACTATGTTGTTGGGCTCATTCATTTAAACCTCTTTACTGTATTATTACTCATTGAGTTTTGCTCACTCCGTATTTTATATATATATATAGGTGATCAATCTGGAGACCAATCTTAGGTTAGCCTTAAGAGTCCTTTTGTGCACCTGTTATGCCAAGTCTCCAAGATGGAGCTTTTGCCCTTTTGAGATCCTCTGTGTAAAGTCTGCCCTTTTTTCAAGCCACCCAAGATGCGCCTCTGTGTCGAGCCTTTAACTTTGTATCGTTAGAATTTTGTATTTTCATGAGTCTTATGTATATGTGTGTGACATATAAGATTTGTATATGAATATAAATTATTAGTGTGTCTAAATATTTTAATTATTCTAGTTATTATGTATGCACAAACTCAATAGACATTATTATTTGTTTTGCTTCCGTTTTAGGCCCTGATATGATTTGAATATTTTGAAATTTTGTTTTTGAGGCCGAAGGTAATTTAGGGTTACTGACCGGTCATGATCCAAATTTTTACGAGCGGGTTTGAGTTGTGACAGATTGTGTGCGCCACCTCATATTCTTGAGATGATTCACATGTCATATATTAGAAGCCAAATCTTTAATTGCATCTCATGTGTGAATTGCATTAGGATTCGTATATAAGATCATGCATGTTTTACTAACTTTGTTTTGTAACTGTTCGCGGGACATCAGTACATATGTAAGTTTTTATACTTCAGTATCCCGCTTGTGTATATTTTTCTTACTATGTTTAGCATTCTACTATGTGGCTACTTACTTACTTGATATAACTGTGGATGGAGGTTGTGTCGCTTAATTTGGAATGATGTTGATTTTCATGTTTGTAAACTCAAATTCTTTGAGTTGTACATCTTCAAAACTCTTTTAAAATACATCAGATTATTCAAAAATGAATGGCATAATCTATACTTATTTGCTTCACATAGTAAATTTTAGGATTTATTAAATAATCAAAATATGAACATATAAAGTAAATAAAAATCATATCATGGTTCAGTAGAGGCCGATCTTTGATCGGGTGAGCTGGGGTGCTCAATTAATGACCTTCCTCTCTCATACCTAAGGTTCCGAGCCAAGCACCCTTGGTTGCAATGAACAGTGGCCTTGGCACGAGTCACGGGTTTCTTAATTTTCCTAAAATATTAGGTGGCGACTCTAAGATATGGTCATGCAATCCATTTTTGGCAATGGTTTTGCACTAAAATAGATTTTCTATAAAAATTTCTGGATTTGGACTCTCATCTATGTTTCACATTGCACTCGTGAGACTAGATCAAAGAAATCGAGAGTTCGAACTGTTTAGTGCGCTCGGGTACCCCTCCGGCGATGCGACAATCAAGAATTAGAGGACAGTCGAGTCAGGTTTTCTGTCTTTCTCCTGTATTCTCGAAAGTCTCTATTTACACTGTCAATCACTCACCGGAAAGTGCGTAATAATTGTCTCCAACAATGTAAATAAAACCCTTCAATCGGCCAATTGTCTGGATGGTTAACCAGCGGTGTCTTTTTGTTTTGAATCTTGTTTTACTACATTGCACCTGCGATATTCTAAACCACGCCCACGATTGTTCTACTTTGTCGCGCCTGCTGTCACGACCCAAACCCGCCCCTATAGGTTTAGGTCGTAATCGGCCAGTAATCTAAGATTACCAAAGGCCTTCCTGTACAAACCAAAATAATCAGGGCTAGCGGAAGCTTATAACATAAATACAACAAATAGTCCATTGAGCTATGAATCTATATAAACAAACTCAGATGCATATAACATTAATTTACCCACTGAACAATGCATACAGATATCATGTACAAAACCTTCCATCATCATATATGCATGTTATCAAAACTTCCACAACGAAAGCACAAAACTCGCCAATGGTCTTCTAGACCTAGCCTTGACTCAAAGGCACCAAAACTCCATAGACGTCAAACGGTGCCTTGACTGACGGTGTTCACCTAGGCTTGACCTTCTTGTCGCTCACTATACATATATATATATACACACACAGTGAGCTAAAGCCCAGTGAATAACATTAAAGTAAAGGGGGTAAGTAAATGAATTCCATACATGTCATATATATAAAACAGATCATAACAAATCAGTCTCATATCTGAACATAATAATGGTACATCCAAAAGAACATATCATAATGTCTTCCTACTAGAGTAATCGGTTCCGGATACCGATTAAACATATATCACCACTTTGTCAAGTGGCTAACAAAATCTCGTAATCACATTTATGTGATGGACCCGCATTAACATGCTGTCCCCTATGACTTGGGACCATTCTTTGGATGCCATAATAGATTCAAAAATGGGACATTCATTCACGAAATCAAATATCATTCCAAAACATAACTTGTCCAATAGCATTTCAAATATAATACATATGAACATATCTTTACAGAAATGTTACTCACAGTGCTTGGTTGGAACGTTAACGGCTCAACTTGCAGAAATATAACCAAGCATAAAAAACACATTCATTCACTTCGTTTAGTCGATTCACTCGTTACATATCCATTACAGTGTTCTTATTCCTTCTTTAATTTCTTTCATGCACATGTTATGCATATGGATGTGTATCACATGCGAAAACCATGTAAATGAAGACCCAGAAGTTAGAAAAACGGAAAGAAAACAAAACTGGAAAAACTGCCCTGTTGGTCGCATGTACGGTGGCCTGGCCACTTGTGCAATGGCCTTGGCCGCATGAGCAGTGATTAAGCATAATGCATTTTGAGCCAAAATAAGCTTGGCTGCTCGTGCAATGGCCTAGGCCGCTTGAGCGGTCTAGGTGAAAACCAATTCGAAAATTCAGCTTAACTTGGAACTTCCTTATGCACAAATCCAATGTCAATGTGATAAAAATCAAGGCCCAAAACTCATAAAAACATGTTGAATAAACAATTTCTAACTTCAAACAAAACCATAATTTCAAATCAAACTAAATTTTCATGTAGAACAAATCAAACCCTTGAATTGAAATGTAAAACCACAAAACTTGCATTCTTGAGTTTCAAAACCTCAACCCCATGGAGTTTCCTTTCCATTTGAAAACTTAGAGCATCTCCAATGGTTGTTGCTATAATACCATTGCTATTGCTATAATTTGGCAATGAATAGTGATATTTTGTCAAATTATAGCAATGGTGCTCCAATGGTCACTTGCTATTTTGGCAATTCTCAACCAACTTTCCCTCCAAATTTGTAGGTGTTGTTTGGATATAGGTTTTTTTATGATTTTATTTTTGTTTATTTTTTTGTCTTTTATGACCTTTTTTTAACTATTTGTAAAAAAAATTATATATTTATATTATTCCTGACTAGACAAATATAAAAAATGAAAAAAATTTGAAAAATTAGAAAAAAAAATTAAATATAATTCAATTTAAAAAATTAAATTTGAAAAATTACTTGGTTTTCTACTATTTCAATTCTGTTTTTTCAACTGAATTTGGAGCCACAAATATGTTCATATTTGCTGATGTGGCATATTTGACAATTGCTATTTTACTTGCCAAATTTGAGAATAGATATGGCATATGTCATCTTTGGCAAGTAAAATAGCAAGCCATTGAAGACCCACTTTTTATCACTATTGCTAAATTATAGCTTTGGCAAGTGTTTTAAGAGCTCCATTGGAGATGCTTTTAGGCAAGAAAACAAATGATTGAACAAAAAGGATGCCATGTATGCCAAATCTTGAACTATGTCTTACAATTTCTCTCTTTAAACTCATGTGAGTTCTAAACAACAATTTACACCACTCAATTCTTTGATTCAACTTAGATCCAAGAGATGAGAGATGGATTCTTACCTTAAATGGTCAATTTGGTGAAGATTTTGGCCTAGTTTCCCTTGCTCTTTTTCTTCATTCTTCTTTCTTCCTTGAGTTCTCTAGAACTCTCTTATTCTCTCTCTCTCTCTCTCTCTCTCTCTCTCTCTCTCTCTCTCTCTCTCTCTCTCTCTCTGAGATTTTTATTTTGTTGAGTCTAACAACTAAGGCTATATATATCTATATCTATAATATTCAATTAAATCTAATTAATTCATTCTGAATCGAATTTTTACAAAACTTCTCATCAAGTCTTAAAAATCATGCTGATCACAAATATGTCGTTAGTTTTGGTTTCTGGCACCTCTATGACCTTCAATGTTCAGTTTAAAGTTATAATTGCAATAGTTTTTCTATAATCAACAGATATAAATTCAAATCCTTCTAATTCACGAGCAATTTCTCATCAACACATAATCAATTAGCACATAACAATACAATTAGATGATTATTTCATCAAATACATGTCCAGGTCGTTACACCCGTGGTGTTTGTAGTCACGCCCGCGATGAAGTTTTGTGTCCTTTCTGTTCTAGAAAGTGTCAATAGTTTAGTTTAGGTTTGTTTTTGCTTGGTTTTTCTTTCATTGAGCCTTTTTTTTTTCTTTTTTCTTTTTGTTTGGTCAGTTATAGGCTCAATGTCCAATTTAGAACTCATTAAAATTCATTCATTCTCAGATTCAAGTTCAAGAAAAATGTTTTCATACTTAAGTGATGTGTCATTCACGCAATAATATGCCAAAAACGAAACTCATTTTCAAGGTAAAGCCCTCTATTACAACATTATAAAAATAAAACAAAATAAAAAAACAAAGAGAAAAGTTTAAAGCATTAGTGCTCCTTTCTAAGCAAAAACAAAAAACAAAAAAAATTAAAAAAAATAAAAAAAAAAGGAAAAAAAAAAGAACAAAAGAAAAATTGAAAATAAAAAATACAGAGAGGGTCTTTTTCTCAGTTTCCCACAGTAGCCCGACGACGATCATTACGGACCAACTTCATTTGTAGGCAGCTTCATTGCTTAACTCTACCTTCAATTGCCTCACCACATCTTCGCTCTTGGAAAGCCCTTGAGGACTCTATTTCAGCATTTGCAAAGCTCCCAAAAGAGATTACTCCCCACCGGCCGTCAAATGCATTCCGAATCGGGCTGCAAAGGTTGCCTGTCGTTTTAGCTCATTGTTTTTCTTTTTCAAGTTGCTAATATCTTTTCGAGCATCCTTGTACATATACTAGAGTAGAGAGAGTTAGGCATTTAACTGATGTATTTCACTCGTCTTACCCTCAACCGGCGGGACAAATTGGAGACCGTAGTCACGGTCTCCATGCAAGACTTCAATGTGTAGCGATTGGTATCGATGTCAGATTGCCCTGCCATTAGTTGCTCGACTGACAGCACATAAAAGCAGAAAACATAGGCAGGGACAGGGGCACTCTGTCGAGGCTTAGAGGAGCTGGCTTCAACATTCTAAATCGAGAAAGTGTTAAGGTCATGGAAGAGAGTGAGAGGACGCCGAGAAGAGGCCATGTCAGGGAAGAATAATGTCCAGAAGAGGGGTTGTAGAGTAATGGCAAAGAGAGTTGATTTTGCAGTTTTCCACTCTGTCTCTCACATGCCTCAGTTTAAGAAGAAGATGGTTACACTGTTAAATTTGGAGAATATAGACGAAAAACTTAACAAATTACAAATAAATTTTACTTTTTATTTGTCTTTGTAAGTAATATTGGGCAAAAAGTAGGATGTGTTTGATTTATGGATTTGGGAAGAAATTAATATATATATATATATAAAAGAAGCTAAGGCCTCTTTTGGGGTTATCGCTTGTTCAAAAAATCAAAACATTCATTTACATTATTCTCTCTACTTTTTTACACGTCTTTCGTAAAAAATTAAAAAGCCAATTAAAATAGGTACTTCCAAACACCCTCTAAGTGAAATGTGAATGAAATACCTTAACCTTTACACACTTTCGTTTCTTTTAAGGATTATTTACATGGAACTCCTGAACTATTGAAAAATATCAATTTGACTTTCTAAACTATAAAAGCGTTAAATATATCTCTTACACTATTGAGAAGTATCACTTTAATTCCTAAACTATAAAAATGAACCAATTGGACCCCCTAATAGAAAATGTCAAAATGAAACACATCAATAGTTTATGGGTCTATTTATATACTTTTATAATTTAAGAAGTATAGCGATACATTTCAATAGTTTAGAGGATCCATTTTACGCTTTTATAATTCAGAGGGTCAAAGTGATATTTTTTAATAGTTTAGAGAGTCTCCATATGAATAATCTTTCTTTTAATTTACAAATTATGTTTAAATTTATAATCCAAATACAATAAATACAACCAAAAAAATAGAGCATTACAATTAAAGATAAAAAAAATAATTAGATCCAATTTTCAAATCTAATGATGTAACAATCAATTAAAATATTAAAAGTAACACTATCTCTCGTATCTTCTTTAATCATTAACTAATCATATCATTTGCATATCATTGGAACAATGAGTTATATCATTTTTCAAAAAAATAAAATAAAAGGTTAAATTACACTTACACCTTCTAAAGGTTTGGATTTAATATATATCACCTTTTGACGTTTGGAAAATTACACTAACTCCCTATCATTGTAATTATTTAAATGAAATGAAAATATTGAACTCATATACTCTATCTATCTTTTCTTACTTTATTTTGTTTTTTTTCTTTGTTTTATTTTTTTAATGTAATTTTATCTATTTTCTATTAAGAATTATTACTTTTTATATAAGTAAAAAATTTGTAAAATAAGATTATTAATTAGAAGAGTAAACATGTAATTTTTAAAATGTCAAAAAAAAAAAAAAGAAAGAAAAAATATTTTTTGATCAAAGAAAATGCTTCCACCGACGATAATGTTTCCGCGTCGTGGGTACTGAAGGATTATTCTGTAAACCGTGAGATCTTTGTGCCTAGCGCGCTCTCTCTCTCTCTCTCTCTCTCTCTCTAACACACACTATTCGGATCTATATAGGCCTTTGGAATTCGAAGCTTGAAGGGAAATAATTCTGCACCTGAACACACTATAGAAAGTAGTGATCATTGTACGGAATGGCGATTCGTCGTCCATCTACTCTGTTTACTGTGATCCTCTTCTTGCCGATGCTCCTCAACGTGGTCGTTCACTGCAAAACCCTCAAAAGAGACGGTCCTTCTCACTTCTCTTAGCTTCACTTCCATGCATTCTATTCCGGTTTTTGTATATTCGCTGAAAAATTGTCAATCATTTTCATTCAATCGGGTTGTTTATCTCTTGCTTGTGATTATAATTGAGCCAATTTTGCCCAAAAGTTTTGAAGGTCATGGTTTGTAGCTGATTTTCAAGTGTTTATATTTTTTTTAATTGATTAGATTGAACCTCAAATTCAAAGTCTCTTCTTCTGTAAATTATAGTTAGATAATCGAAAATAGCTTGAGTATTGGCAGAGACTGTTCCTTGTTTAATCTGCTAAGGCAGCTGTGACTGAATCTTTGCATGTTTTCTGGTAATTTTTTAATTGTAGATTGTTATATGATCCATTTAATAAAATCTCTTTGGCTGGATGTACATGATATGCGTATATTTAATACTTCTACGAGAATGGAGTCTAAATTGGTGTTTGGCATTATGATTGTAGTGAAAGCTTTAAATGAAATTAAGGCTTCTTTGGGATGGAGGGTTGTCTATTCATGGGTTGGAGATGACCCTTGTGGAGATGGTGATTTACCACCGTGGTCTGGAGTCACATGCTCAACTCAGGGCGATTATAGAGTAGTTACAGAATTGTAAGCATTACCTTTATTGACTCTGATTCTTTGTGATTGTGTTATGTTTATGTACAAATACAAGAATTTTTTGTCACCATCTTCCAAAACTTGGGGAGAAAAGCATATATCAATGCCGTTAAGTTTACTTGTGTGGAAAAGTATTCTTTGCCTACCAAAACTTGGACAGGGAAAGAATTCTTTATCACTGCATGGTTCAATTTTTTTGTACATGCTGTATGCCACCCAACTATTTATAGGATGGAACTAAAATGGTGTGAATGAAAGGGCAAGTGAAATGAAAGGAATTGTGAGACACAACTTGGATGATGACATGGCTTATCAACCATGGTTGCAACTTGCAACAAGTTTTAAGGAAACACTTTAAGATGGTGATATGGAATTCAAGCATCGTATGCATATATTGACCACATTTTTCTTTTTGCAGGGAAGTTTACGCAGTGTCAATCGTGGGGCCTTTCCCTGTTGCCGTGACCAATCTGTTGGATCTTACTAGGCTGTCAGATTCTTCTCCCTCTTTGTCTTCTTACTATAGTTTGTTGTGCACTTTCTCATTTTCTTGTAAGAGTTAGATGTAGTCATTCTTCTAATAATAAAATCTACATTACAGTTTTTGAATTGCCAACTTTTACTAATAGCAAAGTTAGATTTGTAGTTTTTTTTTGTTTAAATGAAATCCTCATACTTTATATGTAGGTCTAGAGGCATAACCCCAACAATGGGGACAAGGGAGAAAAAAGAGAGTAGGGGTGCCATAGCATTGTTTCTAACCAAATTTGTTTGACTTGCAAGACATTGCATACAAAAAGTTACTCATATTATGCTTTTCCTGTGTCTAGTAAACGAATTTCTAGTTAAGTGTAAATTATGAAAATATTAAGTTGGAATGGTTATTATCATGGATTATAAATTTATGGTCTATAATGGAAGTGAAAAGATGTGATCTCCTCTTTCATTTCCCTTTTATAGGAATGCAAATAATGACTAGACCTTTGTTCTAACACCTTCAAATGTTCTTTTTCTTTGAATGTCTGAATTTTCATTATCTTTTTCTTGTGGCAGGGATCTTCACAACAACAAGTTAACTGGACCAATTCCTCCTCAAATTGGGCGTTTGAAGCGTCTTAAAATACTGTATGGTTTCTTGGTTGATTTATATTGGTGGCCTGAACATCGCTTTTTTTATTTACATAAATCGTCATAAGTTGATTAATATTGTTATTTACACATTCGTTCAATTTCACATTGTAAATATTTAGTAAAAGGATGTCATCTCTTTACCATGTCACACAATGAGGTAGATACAAGGGACAAGACTTCGTGACAATTTACAATAGGATAAAACTTTGTGACAAAACTATTTCTTGTCTTGTTCTATTGGTGATTCTTTGTGTTGGTAGTGTGAGGCGGTTCTATCAATACATTCCACAACTTCCCTCCCTGTGTGGAGCATTCTACATTATATGGGTTGGATTCATAGTTGCACGGAGCGGGAGCGGGGGCGGGGGCGGGGGTTGGGGCTGGGGCTGGGGCTGGGGCTGGGGCTGGGGCAAGGGTGGGACCAAGGGAGCAAGGGCCTTATTGAAGGAGAGGTTGGGAGCGGGGGCAAGGGAAAGAATGAGGCCCTCATAGGAGTTTCCTGCTTCCAAAGGGTCCTTGAAGGAAATTTTGAAATTTTTATATAGTTAGGTCATGATAAAGATGTAATTATAAACCATTTGTATACAATTTTTTGAAAGTTGTAGGGTGTTAAAGGTTGTATATGGCTGTAGGATTAGAGTTTTGTAATGTTTGTTGTTTATTTTTGGGTATGGTTTTAGTTTAGAAGGGCTTTTCTCCCTAGTTATTGTTTCAATAAAGCATGCTTGTCAATAAGTAATTTTGTTTGTTAAATAAGTTGGTAATGCCATTGGCAGATTAGGCTTGTGTGGTATATGGGCATTTTCATTTAATAACAATTGCACTGAAGCTGTTAATCTCCAAGATCAAAACTACTTGCCAGTGGCTATGCTATTAGATGTAAGCTAGAGCAGAGCTAGAGTTTCGCTAAATCTCAAAGTGCATTATGTTATTCCTACTCTCTATTATGAATACTATGTGCTTATGATCAGTCTTCATAACATTTCGTTATAACCTTCTAGAAAAGTAGTACTTATAGGGGGATGCTAGTGAACTGTATCATATGTCATGTTAGCCTTCTCCCCAAATTAAGTGGAAAAGAGATGCCCTATTCAGATTAGTAACTACTTTTTTATCTGTATTCTTAACCATCGTCTTCATTCCCTACTATGTATGGATCCATAAGCATGAAGGCCATCTCTCTTTTGCTTGCTCTCAATTTTTGGGGGGAAAAAAAGTTTCACTCTCTTTTAGATTTTAGATTGATTTGTGTTTGGGTGCAACCAATCATGTTTTTGCTGTAAAGATAGGAAGATGGAGATTTTCCTGATGATTTTGTGGGTTGTGGGCCCTATGTCAATGACATGGGTGTGAACATGTTTTGGACTGATGTATAGGACAACCACGGTTCACTATTGAAGATGATATGGATTTCTGGCATCTAAGAGGCTCTGATACCAATTACCTACATTGATACTTATGTTACTTGGAACGTGGAAGGGGAATGGAAACGAGAACGTGATACGCCACATGCTCTAAAATGTGGTACGATAAGGGTAGATTAGTATATATTACATTTAAGAATTTAAAGTACTTCTAGAATAATTTTCTTTTAACTATTAGGCATCCAATAATTTTTTATTTTATTTTATTGTTAATGTTTGTCTTGTTAAAACTTAACTCATCTTAGATTTTAGTTCATTACATTTGATTTTTTTTTTTTTTTTTTTTTTTTTTTTCTCCTAAAGTGACATTTAAGGGAATATATTGGAAAAAACTTTTGGGATTGCTTTGGATCACTAAATTTACTGTTTTGGAACGGAAGTATACCATCTTTCGGAACGTGTGTACCAATACGTAATTCGCTAGGGTATTAGCGTTTTTGGTAACATAGGTTGGTAGTCCTTGAAATGCAACATGCATATTAGAATGTCACTAGCTACTAATGTGTAGTTTAGTTTGCTGCAAAGCTTCCAGTACACTAGATTACCTTTTCACACTGACACACACACACACACACACACACACACACACACACAGCATTTATGGAGTTTTGTTGCAATTGATAGAGGGCAGAGTGGAAGAAACCAATTTGATACCATATTAAGAGAACTAAATTTAATACCCCCTCCAATCATATACAGAGAAGTAAATTTTATGGGATTTCCACTGAATTTGGGAAGACGGGTGATGCTACCATCCTTGTTTTGTGTTAGCTAAAGAACCTAAGGGACTTGAACGCCTGATATCAATGTTGAGATTGAGGTACCGATTTGATTCCATGTGGCCTACAAGACTGGTGGTTGAGCTTACCTTTTGAGAGGTGAAAGTGCAAGACAAGAGCCCTGTTTGGTGCAGCTTATTAAGTTTGCTTATGTTTCTTTTTTATTTTGGTAATATGTTCTAGAATGTTTGGTACAACTTCTACTTATAGTTTATGAGGCAAAAATAGCTTTAAATAAACTGAAAAAAGCTGAATATCGTGAAGTTGGGGGAAGGATGCCTTTAGCTTGCTTTTTGATTGTCAGCTTTCAACTAACAAAAAGTTGCACCACACAAGTCCAGAGGCGGCCCTTGAGAAGAAAGGTTCAAGCTTTTGATTTTTTGAAGCGTTTGTTTAAAATAATATAATATATTTAAGATTGTACAAACAATCAAAACCTACTAAATGGGGAAAAAAAGAAAAGAAAAAACAAAGTTAGCACTATATATGTTAGTCCTTTTCCGTCACCCATATTTTTGCACCATATATGCTACACTAATTTTAATTTTATTTTATGTGGTGCCAAGTGCAATCTACTTTCCCAATTGAAATAAAGTCTAATTCCCTTTTTTCCAGCATGGAATAAAAAACATTCCTCTTTCACTGAGATTTCTAATCTTGGTGTTTTTATTTTTTTATTTTTTGGTTTCATTATGTACAATGAATAATCTACAACCTTAGAGGAATTAGAGAGGATTCGGGGAAGAGAGAAGAAGATAATGGAAGTAACAAATCCCTACGGGAGTTGGCCAGAAACATGTTAGTTGGGAGAAATTGTTGTTGGCCAAAACTTTGCAAGCTTTCAGTTGTTTCCTTGGTTTCTTGGAATTCGTGTTTATCCATGTACACTGGAGATGGAGGTGATTCTATATCCAATTCCGGTTAATTTAGTGTCAAATCTTATTATGAGACCCTCCTGGGTCATGGGATTTCCTTGGAGGGAGGTGTGGAACACAAAGGCCCTTGTGAAAGTGGCTTTTTTTGTTTGGTGCATATCACATGGAAGGATCCTTACTATTGATAATCTAATTAGGAGGCAACTGCATGTTAAGTTGCTGTTACTTGTGAAACATGATGAGGAAACAATGAGTCATCATCTCATCCATTATGAGGTGGTGCAGGAGTTGTGATCTTGAATGAATCCTTTGTATATTTGGAGTTTTTGGGTGTTCCATAGAAAGGTGGAGGAGCTTCTTTGCTCTTGGTGAGGAGTTTGGGTGGGAGTGAGTATGATGGCTTGGTGTTTCGTCCCTTTGGCTCTTATGTGGTTAGTTTGAGGTGAATAGAATAAATAAAATAACTTTTAAGGGCAAATAATGTTTTGAGAATCAATAGTAAATTTTGTCTATTTTGTGTAGCTGGTTTTTGGGACGGTTAATCAGTTTTTGGAAAACTTTTAGATTTTGTACAGACATTTGAATAGGTCATACAGTCACAACCCGTAGAGACTGTTTAATAATATTATACATATAAAAAAAAGAAAAACAAAAAAGAGGAAACCTTGTTAAAGTGATGCTCATTTATATTTTTTCTGATTATGCATTTTTCTTTTCTTGTTCCTTCTCAGTAATTTAAGGTGGAATAAACTGCAAGATGCCATTCCTCCTGAAATAGGTGAACTGAAGAGTCTAACACATCTGTGAGTATTTCAACATTTTTCAAGGTTATTAATTTTGTTGATAAAATTTCATATTATTTGTTCTATGTAATAAACAAATGATTTACTAAAACTTCTTCAGATACCTGAGTTTCAATAATTTCAAAGGAGAAATCCCCAAAGAGCTAGCAAATCTTCCTGAGCTACGTTATCTCTATCTACATGAAAATCGTTTTATTGGGCGAATTCCTACAGAATTGGGCACTCTACAACATTTGAGACATTTGTAATGTATCAATTTTTATTCTCTTCAATATTTGTATAGTTTGGCATTTGTATCTTATTCCAGACTGGAAAACCATGTCTTTCTTTATAGGGATGTTGGTAACAATCATTTGGTGGGAACTATAAGGGAACTAATACGTATAGAGGGATGCTTTCCATCTCTTCGCAACCTGTTAAGTCTTTTTCAGTGAATTTTGAACTACTTAAATGCTATTTTGCAGTATAAAAACTTTTTGATTGCTTTGTAAATGTAATACACAGTTATCTGAATAATAACTACCTTACGGGTGGAATCCCAGCGCAGCTAGCAAACTTAATAAATCTGGAAATCCTGTAAGCATTTCATTCATGCTAATTGTGTTAAGAGTGTTATCACTTGTCATCTTTCTGGATTTCTGTTGGTTGTCACTTGCCCTTGACACTGTCAAATCGATTGCTGTGTTGGTTACAGGCATTTATCCTACAACAAAATGTCTGGAATAATACCATCTGGAATTGCTCATATCCCCAAATTAACTTACCTGTAAGTTGTTTTCGATTTTCCTATTCATTCTATGGGGATTATGTGTTTATTTTAGGAAATTTTAATTTTCCAAATGTATCTGGTGGATTTGCCTACTTCTAAGAGCAATAGACACTGATCTGGCAATCTGGAGTTTCAAGTGGGAACATGCACCACAACTTTGGTGACCTGATTTTATGATTGAAATAGTGTCACATATAGCCCTAAAGGACAAGCACAACTCAAGTGGTCAATAGATTGTTACCACTAGATTTTCCCCTGTAACTTTCTACTTTAGGTTTGCCATTTGCTCAACGTCTATAGCATCAGGTTTGCTGAATAACTATTTGAACAAGTTTATTAGTAGCACCAAAGTTGAGTTGATTCTTGCTCTGTGCATTGCTTCTGAATTCATCCTTTTAGTTTGTTTAGTTCATTGACATCTGAGACCAATGTTTGGTGTTCACTAAGAATATATCTTAATCAATATGACATGACCTTTTGTATTTTTTGCATCCCTTTTATTTTCTTTCTTTCTTTCTTTCTTTCTATGAGTTGAAAAATGGTGTGAGGTATTAAAGAAAAAATGTATTGATCAACTCTCAAAACATATCTGGGTTTTGCATGTTTGTGCTTGTGTAACTTGGAAATTTCTGCAGGTACCTGGATCACAATCAATTTACTGGGAGAATTCCCGATGCTTTCTACAAGCACCCCTTCCTAAAAGAAATGTGAGTTTTTTGTATTTTATTTTTCACTCACAATTATCCGACAGTAGGTCAAGATTAAATATAACATGTTGTCACAGGTATATTGAAGGAAATGCTTTCAAGCCCGGTGTGAACCCAATTGGCATCCACAATGTGCTTGAAGCATCTGACACTGAATTTCTGTTTTAGTTAAAGCATCAATCTATTCTTTACCTGTAGCGATATTGTTTTTGGTTTTGTTTTTGTTTTTGCTTAAAACAATGGTTCCGTTTACAGAATGAATGAACGAAGTTCTATTCATTGTAGTTCAGGCAGCTACTACCTGATCACTTACTATTTATTAAGTTCCTAAAGGAGCTGTTCTCTATTGTATATAGTTTCAAGTTATAATCAACTCCTTTCTTGGGTCATTTTACGGCTAAAATATTTCTAACTTACTTCGCGGGGAAATTTTTTTTTTTTTTTTTTGTTTGAAAGTAATTATCATGAACTAACCATGGTTAATAATCAGGCAATGGTGGTGTGGTATTGTATAGACCCAAAAAAAGGATATATTTCTTTTCGGGGGAATGCCTACACAAATTGATGTAATTTTATGACAAAATTTCATAATATTAATTATAGCGTAATTTTGTCATAAATTAATATAATCAAATGTTCAAAATTTTGTGATTGATCTTATAGAACTTTGTAGTTTAGTTACGATGTTTTTTGTTACGTTAATTTGTGGTGATGTTATGCATTTTGTAGTTGCTGTTACAAAATTTTGTAATAAAATTATATCAATTTGTGATAAGGTACATATGGTGTGCACCCTTAAGGAAGTGTGCACCAGAGTTTTCCTTGTTTTTGGCTAAAAAATTTAACAATGAAAAGAAGAACAAAAAATGTTTCAAAGACTCAATTTTCTCAATTAAAAAAAAAAAGAAGCTAAACTGTCAATAAGTCCTAATAGTTAAATTTAATTTTTATCAAATCATATTGAAAATAAGTTCTAGTATAATTATCGATAAAAATAATTTTTTATGAAATTTTTTTTTACATATGTTGCTAAAAATTAATAATTAATAATTTTTTTGTTACGATTTTTATAAATTGTCACTAAAACTTACAAGTGGTGACTTTTTTGTAATAAATTTTTTAGATTATTGTTGAAAGTTAAAAATTAATTTTTTGTGACGATTTTTTTAAACCGTCGCTAAAACTATTAGTGACAATTTCTTGTGATAATTTTTAAATTGTTGTTGAAAATTAACAATTATTAACAATTTTTTAATAATTGATAATGAAAAATATCATAAATTATCATAGAACTTATTAAATAATAAATCTACCTAATAGGACCTATATATAAGTTCCCTTAAAAAAAATGATTTTAGCATGTAAATAAACTCATTAGTATTTTTAGCACCAATGTTATACTAAAAATTCGAAACAAGCTTTGCTTCCGATAACAAAAATATATATAGAATTTACAATGTGCAGTAGCACTTTCAACACCAACTTCATGCCAAAAAAGCAAAATATATATGCTAGGGTAGTAGGCCCGCGCAAGGCACGGGCGAGTTTGCACATTTTTTTATTTTCAGTAATGGTTGGTGGCCCAAAATTCAATAGTTCGAATGGCTTGAAACTGTCAAAACGACGTCGTTTTGGCAGTTTCGAGCTATTTGAACCACTGATTTTGTGGCCCTCAAACATTTTTCTTTTATTTTTTAATTAAAATTCATTATTAGTTTTTAATTTTAAGGTAGTATTTGTTTGATAGAAGAAAAATATAGTAAAATAATTATTTGGTAGAGGTTAAAAAAGAATTATTTTATTTATTTTAATTCAGTGACATTTAGATTTTGTTTCAATTAATTAATTATTATTTGAGATTATTATGTTGAAAAAGATTTTCTTTTTTGGAAACCATCACCTTCCACAACTAATCTATATAGATATTAATTTATTTGTTACTAGCTTGTTTAAAAAATATATTTTGTTCCATTAATTTATGGGGAATTTTTTCAAAAATTCTATTTCTAATAATTATATACTAATTAGTCCAAGTTAATTTCTTACGACACATTTAGTCCTCCAGCCATTCAGTATAATTATCTTAGTCTAAATTATGGCTATTATTGTTATTATTATTATTATATTTTTGGAATGTGAGCTATAATAAAATTATTATTTAATTATTATTAATTTATTTATAATTAGAGATATGAACTCTTAATAGTTGAATTTATTAATTAACGGAGTTGAATTTATTAATTAACGGAATAAGTTGATTACTTAGAGATGCAAGCGAGATTAAGAGGGTGGATGAAGCAAAAAAATAATTAATTAGCATTTAAGTTGAGAAAAACGTTTGAATATAAGTCGTGGTGGGGAAGGAAGCCTCATTTTTTTTATTTTTTTTGGATGAATAAGTCATAAAATAAAACAAAAGATTTACAAGAATACAAGGGAATACCTAGGCCCTAACCCAGCTATACAAAAGAACCAAACAAAAGGCAGCCAGACACCAGCTGGAAACAAGGCTACTAGATAACCACAAAAGCAAAAACACAAAAACCACAAAGGCAGGACAGCAAGCTTCTACAGAGGGGCCACAACCTTGTTCACCCACCATACCTCAAACAAAATAGGGGGAGAGAACAAAGGAGACCCAGGAACTACAACAGCCCGCAAACTAGAGAGGGCGAGAACAACATGGTCCAAAAGCACAAAGCCATAACTACAACAGAGGGCGAGAACAACATGGCCCAAAATCACCTGAATTTGCAAAACAACCACACCATGATACATACAGCAGGTGCAATAATGAAAAAACCCTACACACCCCGTAGGGATAGGGAAAACAGCAAACATAACATCTACACCACGTGAGGCCTCAAACTGGACATCACTCATATTATAGCCCATCTCCACTATGTCACGACCCCAACCCGCCCCTAGTAGGATGGTGCCGTGATGGCCAGTAACCCGTGAATTACCGAAGGCCAACCGATCAAAAAGCAACACAATCAGAGTATAATGTATGGGGCTCACAAATGCGGAAGCAAATAAATTAAAGTACAAGTGGTCCATGAGAGCTGTGCTTAGATCAAATGACAAGACATATACAATATGGTTCACATCCAAATCCATATATATAACAAAAATACAATTTACATCTTGATCAAAAGGCTTCTCAGCCGACATATACAAAATACAGGAAATACAAGCCAAGAAGCATGATTTTTAAGATTTGCCGACGTAAATACAAAAACGCCGACGTAAAGGAGTCGTCGCCGACATGAATGCAAGACTAAGCCGACGTGGCAAGAATCCAAAAACAAGCTTTGCAAAATGCATCTAGGCGTCACCGCCGTCCTGCTCATCACCTACATATATATAGAGAGGGTGAGTTTGGAACTCAGTGAATGGTACTAGCAATAAAGGTTTTGCATGAATATAGCCGAAGTCCTTCAAAGCAAAACAAACATTCCAAACCATACGAATATTAGCCGAGGTCCTTCCAAACCAAACACATCAAAACTTTACCGAAACAAGGGATGAACCGTATTCATCTAACAGGTCTTACAAATCTCAAGGGATGCTTACCAACATCGGCAAAACACAAATCAAGATTTATCAAGTCAAGGGATGAACCGTATTCATCAATCAAGTCTTACAATATCAAGGGATGCTTACTAACATCGGCAAAACACAAATCAAGATTTATCAAGTCAAGGGATGAACCGTATTCATCAATCAAGTCTTACAATATCAAGGGATGCTTACTAACATCGGCAAACAGGGGACTGTACGATCCGTAATCGATTTGTCAAGGGTACTGCAAAAGTTTAGAGTCCTCCAGCACAAGGGACTTGTGTTACTTAGGCCCGTAGCCCTTTTAACACGATAACTTTTCAAGAAAGGACCGTATCCTTTTTAACATAAGAAACCGGTGTCACTTAGGCCCGTAGCCCTTTTTGACAAGGTGGTGCTGCGAAAGTTTAGAGTCCTCCAGCCAAGGGACTTTCATACTTGGTACTGCAAAAGTTTATAGTCCTCCAGTACAAGGGACTTTTACACTTAGTGCTGCGAAAGTTTATAGTCCTCCAGCCAAGGGACTTTCATACTTGGTACTGCAAAAGTTTATAGTCCTCCAGTACAAGGGACTTTTACACTTAGTGCTACGAAAGTTTATAGTCCTCCAGCCAAGGGACTTTTACTGATAACATCAAAGCAAGGCTTATGTTTGATACATCGAAACAGGCTAATCATTCATGCTTATCAAATACTTTTATCAAAACAAGGCAAGACAAAGTTTATCCAAAACAGTATAACATAGCTTTATTAAAAGCACCACTCACCTCGGACTTCAGGTGTAGGCTCAAAGCAAAGATCAAAGTCCTACAATCACATGACAAATCACATTCTCAAAACAAGCTTTACATGCACACAATGGTCTCGGCACTCTCACCGAATCCAAGTCAATAACAAAGCAAAACATGCTGGGAGTCAAAACGTTATTTCCCATCTCGGGAAAACACACTGGGTATCGTCCAGGTCTAGTCGAGCTCCCACACCTCCTCGCCGAGGTGTGGACCCGATGGCCACAATCGAAACAAAGCCAGGAAACTTGGGTTTCCCTTCAAAGAACAGGAAGAACAAGATCATCAAGAACATCAAGATCATGCATGTTGAGATCTTAACTTATTTATACGAAATCTGAGGTTTTTCATGCTAAAAGTTCAAAAACGTGGACCTGGGTACCCAACCAAGAAGAACATGCAAGAACAACACAATAACATGGCTCTTGCCATAAAATTTTAGATCAAAGTACAACTTTCATCAAGAACACATGAATGCTAACTTTCTCTTTCAAAAACCAACTCCAGATCCATGCATGGCATGCAAAACAAACCCAATCATGCAATGCAGCTTGATAATCAATAAGAATAACCGAAGTAGATCAAGATTCTAACCTCAGATCACGAATCTAACGGTTTGATCAACCAAGACCAAGCTCGAAAGTCACCTCTCTCTCTCTAAAACTCTTCCTTCTCCCTTGAGAGCTTCTCTCTCTAAAAACAAAGATTTGAGACAAAATGATTTGGTTCAAAGTCTGTCGGCTGTCTTAACACACAGCTCGGACACGTGGCACTACCGGGTTGGTTCAGCTCAAAAGTGACTGATTGATAAGATAAGTCTCTGACAAAGCGTACTCAACAAGCTAGATGGCAAGACACATCGGCAAGCAAGGACATCGGCTAGAGTCAAAACTTCGGCAACGGGGTAACAAAGACATCGGCTAGGGAGGACGACACTTGACTAAGCTGTGCCACACCTTGGCCTGGGTATGCCACACCTCGGTCTAAGTCATACCTGCCCTGGGACAAAATCACTAAGTGCGAAACATCTCGGCCTTGGCTCTAAACACATAGGCCCGAAGAGTGACATCTCAGCAAACATGCCGGGGTGAAGATGAAGGTCAACCAAGGGGTTCCAAAATAATTCCAAGCACAAAGGTTCAAGGGCGAACTAGGCTAAGATGACCTCGGCCAAACACCAAGCAAGTAACACGTAATTCAAGCAAGGCAAAATAAGATGACAAGATTTACAACATAACAAGACAAGATCATACAAAATGAATGCAAGCATGACTGAATCAAGTGAGGGTTGTTACATCCTACCCCCCTTAAAGAAGTTTGGTCCCCAAACTTAAGTTACCTTGTTCCAAGAACAACTCAGGATGTCGAACTCTCATTTCCTCTTCCATTTCCCATGTGGCATCCTTGCCGTAATGTTCTTTCCATTCCACCTTTACCATTGGTATCGACTTGTTTCTCAACCGCCTAAGTTGCTTGTCGACAATACACATCGGCTTCTCTTCATAGCCTAGGTTCTCATTAACTTCAATCCCAGAATGGTCAATCACATGCAGTGGATCCCGAATATACTTTCTTAACATTGAAACATGGAACACATTATGCACTTGGCTCAATTCTGGTGGCAAAGCAAGTCTGTAGGCGACGGAGTTAACCTTCTCAAGAATTTCAAATGGCCCAATATAACGAGGTGCTAACTTTCCTTTCTTTCCAAATCGGGAAACTCCTTTCATCGGCGAAACCTTCAGAAATACGTGGTCCCCAACTTCGAATTCTAACTCATTTCTTCACTGGTCGGCGTAACTCTTTTGTCGGCTCTGGGCAGTTTTAATCCTCTGTTGGATAAGCTTAATCTTTTCTGTTGTTACTTGAATCAGTTCGGGACCAAGCAGAGCTTTGTCTCCAACTTCGGTCCAACATATCGGCGACTTGCATCTTCTTCCATACAAAGCCTCATATGGCGCCATGCCAATGCTAGCTTGGTAACTGTTGTTGTAAGCGAATTCCACTAAGGGCAAATGCACTACCCAACTTCCCTGGAAGTCCAATACACAAAGTCTAAGCATATCTTCAAGTGTCTGAATTATCCTCTCTGTTTGCCCATCAGTTTGTGGGTGAAAAGCGGTGTTGAACCTCAACTCGGCTCCGAAAGCTCTTTGTAGACTTTGCCAAAATCTTGAGACAAATTTAGGATCTCGGTCCGACACAATTGACATCGGCACTCCATGAAGTCTAACAATCTCGCTCACATATAACAAGGCAAGTTGATCGGCGTTGAAGGTAGTCTTAACAGGCAAGAAGTGTGCTGACTTAGTTAATCTATCAACAACAACCCAAATCGAATCCATACCTTTCTGTGTCTTCGGCAAACCAATCACAAAATCCATGGAGATGTGTTCTCATTTCCACTCAGGAATCGGCAAAGATTGTAGAAGTCCTGCCGGTCTCTGATGTTCTGCTTTTACCTGATGACAATGCAAACACCGGGACACGAATTCGGCTATTTCTCTCTTCATGTCCGGCCATCAATAGGTCTGTTTCACGTCTTGGTACATCTTGGTATTCCCTGGATGAACAGCAAACTTGGAACCGTGAGCTTCCTGCAAAATTCTCTTTTTCAACTCTGGAACGTCGGCCACACACAATCTTCCTTCAAACTTGAGCACTTGGTTCTCAATAGTGTATCCTGACCTCGGCTTTGTAGCAATCTCATCGGCTATCTTTCTGAAGAATTCATTCTCCATTTGTCTTGCTTTTACTTCTTCAACAATAGTTGGTTCCACTGAAATCATGGTTAAACATGCCAAATTCCCAACTGTCTTTCTGCTCAGAGCGTCGGCTACGCTGTTAGCTTTTCCTGGGTGATATTGAATTTGCATATCATAGTCTTTCAGCAGTTCAAGCCATCTTTTTTGTCTCAAATTCAATTCCTTCTGAGTGAATAGGTACTTCAAGCTCTTATGATCTGTAAAAACCTGACAAGAAGCTCCATACAAGTAGTGACGCCAAATTTTTAAAGCGAATACAACGGCTGCTAACTCCAAATCGTGGGTAGGATAGTTCTTTTCATGTGGCTTCAACTGACAAGATGCATAAGCTATGACTCTACCCTTTTGCATTAATACGCAACCCAAACCCTTATGCGATGCATCACTATAGATATGAAACTCTTCATTACCTGATGGAAGTACAA
Source organism: Camellia granthamiana (assembly GCA_036172215.1). Taxonomy (NCBI): domain Eukaryota; kingdom Viridiplantae; phylum Streptophyta; class Magnoliopsida; order Ericales; family Theaceae; genus Camellia; species Camellia granthamiana. The sequence continues at coordinate 68,172,561 of CM069913.1, read as the reverse complement.
GTACTGGTGCTGTAACTAACCTCGTCTTCAGTTCTTGGAAAGCTGATTCTCGATCTTCAGTCCATTCATACGGTGCTCCCTTCTTAGTCAATTGCGTCAATGGAACTGCGATCCTTGAGAAATCTTTCACAAACTTCCTGTAATAACCTGCCAAACCCAGAAAACTTCGGACCTCGGACACATTAGTTGGCCTCGGCCAATTTACTACGGCTTCCACTTTGCTAGGATCAACCGAGATACCCTCTTCATTAATCACATGACCCAGAAATGAGATAGTAGAAAGCCAAAACTCACACTTGTTAAATTTAGCATACAATTTCCGGTCTCTCAAAATCTGCAAAGCAAGTCTCAAATGATTCTCATGTTCAGCTTTACTCTTGGAATAGATCAATATATCGTCAATGAAGACGACTACAAACTCATCTAAGTATGGCTTGAAGACTCTGTTCATTAAGTCCATAAATGCAGCAGGGGCATTGGTCACTCCAAAAGGCATCACTAAAAACTCGTAGTGGCCATATCTCGTCCGAAAAGTAGTCTTCTCAACATCCTCGGCCTTAACTTTAAGCTGGTGGTAGCCCGACCTAAGGTCTATCTTAGAAAAGACTTGTGCTCCTTGCAACTGATCAAGTAAATCATCAATCTTAGGTAATGGGTACTTGTTCTTAATGGTGACCTTATTAAGCTCTCTGTAATCAACACAAAGTCGAAGTGTGCCATCCTTTTTCTTAACAAATAAGACGGGTGCTCCCCATGGTGAAGTGCTCGGCCTAATAAATCCCTTATCCAACAATTCTTGTAATTGCAGTTTCAATTCTCTAAGTTCAGCTGGGGCCATTCTATATGGTGTTTTGGAGATCGGCTGTGTTCCCGAGATGATATCAACAGTAAACTCTATTCCTCTATCAACTAGGTGGCCAGGCAGTTCGTTTGGAAAGACGTCGGGGAACTCATTAACAACTGGAATGTCGGCTAAATTAACACTCCCACCCTGATTACTCAGTATACTACACAGATAACCCTTACACCCTTTTTGGATCAACTTATAGGCCTTCATGGATGAGATCAAGTAAGGTGGGGGTACTACCCCTTTACCCTGAAAAATAACCTCGGCTAGGTTTGGGGGTTTCAATGTGACACTCTTCGAAACATAGTTAATAGAGGCGTGATTCGCTACTAACCAATCCATTCCCAATATGACATCAAAACAGATTATGTCTAATGGCATTAAATCAACTAACAATTCCACATTCTCAATCACAATGATACATGCTCTATAGATGGATGCAACAATCATAGATTTCCCAGATGGAGTAGACACGGATAACACATAATCAAGGGGTTCTAGTTCTCTATTAATCTTCTCGGCAAGTTTAGCAGATACGAACGAATGCGTAGAACCCGAATCAATCAACACATAAGCATCTTGAGAGCATATAGAGAGCATACCTGACACCACTGCCTCAGCATTCTGAGTATCTCCTGGCATTAGTGCAAACACTCTACCCTGTCTCATCTGTCCCTTCCCAGCATTACCTTTTTGAACGGTGCCTGAGGTGCTCTCACCTTTCTTGCTATTTTCAGCCTTTGTCTTAGGGCAGTCTTTCACATAATGACCCATCTCTCCACATTCGTAACAGGCTCCAGACGTCCGACGACAGACCCCGGAATGTTGCTTCCCACAATCAGAACATGTCGGCTTAGTATTACCTTCCTGCCTTAGGTTGTTGGAGCTGCCCACATTCGTCCTCTTCTTGGCTCCAAACGGTGTTCGGCGACTGTCATGGTTCTGTCTCTTCCGCTGGTTCTCTCCCGAGCTCTGGTATTTGTTCAAGTTGGCTTCGGCCAGGATGGCTTTGTCTAACACTTGAGCGTAAGTCGGCATATCGTGCAAGTTAACTCGGTCTTGGATCGGTCCGCGAAGCCCACTCTCGAACTTCCGAGCCTTCATGTATTCATCGTTGGCCATGTGAGGTACAAACGTTGCCAATTCAGTAAAAGCGCGGTCATATTCTGCCACTGTCCGGTTACCCTGTGTCAAGGTCTGGAATTCGGTAGCCTTGCGGTTTCGAACACTGAGGGGAAAATGTTTGTTGTAGAACAACTCCAAAAATCTGGTCCAGGTTAAGTCTGGATTGCTTCCTCGAACCATCACCCACCATCTGCGAGCGTCATCATCTAGTGTGAATGTTGCCAACGTTACCTTCTGAGTGTCAGTGCTGGGGAAAATCTCGAACAACTTTTCCATTTCCAAAACCCACGCCTCGGCCTTCATCGGCTCTATACCCCCAGAGAATCTCGGCGGCTTCATCTTCTTGAACTCCCTGATTAAAGCTATGGTGCCATCCCCATATAAGGCTGGCTGTGGAGGAATTTGCGGCACTGGAGGAGGTGGAGGCGGAACTACATTTCGGCCGTTGGTCTGCTCGGCCTGAGTCGACGTAGCACTAGCGTACTGCTGTCTCGTTTGCCTCAACTCGCGGGCCAATCCTTCAACCAATCTTTCCAGTCTGTCCAATCTATCTTCGGACTGATCTCGGCCAATTGGAGGTCTACCTCTCCTCATGATGCTATGAGTACGTAAAGTGTAACTTTTAAGCAAATAAACAAATAACCACGTAGGCAAGCAACAATTTGACATGTCAAGTCAATGCACACCTTGTTCAAATAGCAAGCACTATGATGCAACCCTAGCATCTTTCTAAGGGAATTCCTAAGCTCTTTAGGACTCAAAGTGTGTGAATGACATATACTAAGGAACTTGTGCTCTGATACCATTCTGTCACGACCCCAACCCGCCCCTAGTAGGATGGTGCCGTGATGGCCAGTAACCCGTGAATTACCGAAGGCCAACCGATCAAAAAGCAACACAATCAGAGTATAATGTATGGGGCTCACAAATGCGGAAGCAAATAAATTAAAGTACAAGTGGTCCATGAGAGCTGTGCTTAGATCAAATGACAAGACATATACAATATGGTTCACATCCAAATCCATATATATAACAAAAATACAATTTACATCTTGATCAAAAGGCTTCTCAGCCGACATATACAAAATACAGGAAATACAAGCCAAGAAGCATGATTTTCAAGATTTGCCGACGTAAATACAAAAAGGCCGACGTAAAGGAGTCGTCGCCGACATGAATGCAAGACTAAGCCGACGTGGCAAGAATCCAAAAACAAGCTTTGCAAAATGCATCTAGGCGTCACCGCCGTCCTGCTCATCACCTACATATATATAGAGAGGGTGAGTTTGGAACTCAGTGAATGGTACTAGCAATAAAGGTTTTGCATGAATATAGCCGAAGTCCTTCAAAGCAAAACAAACATTCCAAACCATACGAATATTAGCCAAGGTCCTTCCAAACCAAACACATCAAAACTTTACCGAAACAAGGGATGAATCGTATTCATCTAACAGGTCTTACAAATCTCAAGGGATGCTTACCAACATCGGCAAAACACAAATCAAGATTTATCAAGTCAATGGATGAACCGTATTCATCAATCAAGTCTTACAATATCAAGGGATGCTTACTAACATCGGCAAAACACAAATCAAGATTTATCAAGTCAAGGGATGAACCGTATTCATCAATCAAGTCTTACAATATCAAGGGATGCTTACTAACATCGGCAAACAGGGGACTGTACGATCCGTAATCGATTTGTCAAGGGTACTGCGAAAGTTTAGAGTCTTCCAGCGCAAGGGACTTGTGTTACTTAGGCCCGTAGCCCTTTTAACACGATAACTTTTCAAGAAAGGACCGTATCCTTTTTAACATAAGAAACCGGTGTCACTTAGGCCCGTAGCCCTTTTTGACAAGGTGGTGCTGCGAAAGTTTAGAGTCCTCCAGCCAAGGGACTTTCATACTTGGTACTGCAAAAGTTTATAGTCCTCCAGTACAAGGGATTTTACACTTAGTGCTGCGAAAGTTTATAGTCCTCCAGCCAAGGGACTTTCATACTTGGTACTGCAAAAGTTTATAGTCCTCCAGTACAAGGGACTTTTACACTTAGTGCTGCGAAAGTTTATAGTCCTCCAGCCAAGGGACTTTTACTGATAACATCAAAGCAAGGCTTATGCTTGATACATCGAAACAGGCTAATCATTCATGCTTATCAAATACTTTTATCAAAACAAGGCAAGACAAAGTTTATCCAAAACAGTATAACATAGCTTTATTAAAAGCACCACTCACCTCGGTTTTCAGGTGTAGGCTCAAAGCAAAGATCAAAGTCCTACAATCACATGACAAATCACATTCTCAAAACAAGCTTTACATGCGCACAATGGTCTCGGCACTCTCACCGAATCCAAGTCAATAACAAAGCAAAACATGCTGGGAGTCAAAACGTTATTTCCCATCTCGGGAAAACACACTGGGTATCGTCCAGGTCTAGCCGAGGTCCCACACCTCCTCACCGAGGTGTGGACCCGATGGCCACAATCGAAACAAAGCTAGGAAACCTGGGTTTCCCTTCAAAGAACAGGAAGAACAAGATCATCAAGAACATCAAGATCATGCATGTTGAGATCTTAACTTATTTATACGAAATCTGAGGTTTTTCATGCTAAAAGTTCAAAAACGTGGACCTGGGTACCCAACCAAGAAGAACATGCAAGAACAACACAATAACATGGCTCTTGCCATAAAATTTTAGATCAAAGTACAACTTTCATCAAGAACACATGAATGCTAACTTTCTCTTTCAAAAACCAACTCCAGATCCATGCATGGCATGCAAAACAAACCCAATCATGCAATGCAGCTTGATAATCAATAAGAATAACCGAAGTAGATCAAGATTCTAACCTCAGATCACGAATCTAACGGTTCGATCAACCAAGACCAAGCTCGAAAGTCACCTCTCTCTCTCTAAAACTCTTCCTTCTCCCTTGAGAGCTTCTCTCTCTAAAAACAAAGATTTGAGACAAAATGATTTGGTTCAAAGTCTGCCGGCTGTCTTAACACACAGCTCGGACACGTGGCACTACCGGGTTGGTTCAGCTCAAAAGTGACTGATTGATAAGATAAGTCTCTGACAAAGCGTACTCAACAAGCTAGATGGCAAGACACATCGGCAAGCAAGGACATCGGCTAGAGTCAAAACTTCGGCAACGGGGTAACAAAGACATCGGCTAGGGAGGACGACACTTGACTAAGCTGTGCCACACCTTGGCCTGGGTATGCCACACCTCGGTCTAAGTCATACTTGCCCTGGGACAAAATCACTAAGTGCGAAACATCTCGGCCTTGGCTCTAAACACATCGGCCCGAAGAGTGACATCTCGGCAAACATGCCGGGGTGAAGATGAAGGTCAACCAAGGGGTTCCAAAATAATTCCAAGCACAAAGGTTCAAGGGCGAACTAGGCTAAGATGACCTCGGCCAAACACCAAGCAAGTAACACGTAATTCAAGCAAGGCAAAATAAGATGACAAGATTTACAACATAACAAGACAAGATCATACAAAATGAATGCAAGCATGACTGAATCAAGTGAGGGTTGTTACACACTACTTCCCAATACTGATCAGAGTAACCTGGAAAATGCAGCGTAACACATTTGAAAAACACAATAGATTGTTCTCATAACACTGTATATATAGCAAAACTCACAATATACAAGGGCTAAGTCACTCAACCCTCAATAACCACACCCCTCAAAACAGTGTTCGGAGCTCAGAATCATAACAGAAATAAAGAAGTAGAAAAAACTAACAACAATTTATGGCTCACTTCACTCAACCCTCACCAACTAACATTCCCTACCCCAGTACCAGCTAGGATCCCAAACCTGCAATACAAACATAGAGCAAACATTAGCACTCAGTATGTTTCTAACATCACTTAACCCACATATAGTGAATTCACAACCCTCTTTTAAGAGCTGCCACATCCCATACCTGCAAAACATAGAAGCTTATTAACAAAAACAAATGAAGGAAACTCACTATAGAACCTTGCCAAACTCAACCCTCAATATAGTGCTCCCATTCACTTGACCTACACAGATAACATTGCCCTCAAATTTTGATGGTATTTGGAGGCAATCTCCATTCCTGCAGAAACCACATATCATTTTGGGATTTCTTAATATTGTTGAGAGCAAGGGCTCTATATCTGACCATGCTTATGATGTTCTTCAAAATTATTTCTTCTAGTTTCCTTTCCTTGGTAAATATACGATTGTTTCTCTCTAACCAAACATGGTACACAGTACAACAAAAGGCAAGCCTTTTGACAATTGTAGCAAGAGACTTGCCTTTACAGTCTCTGGCTATCAAGTCCACCAAACCCAACCAGGTAGGGCTGTGCCAATTTGTATTGCATTTGGACAGCACAGCAGTCCACACCTTAGAAGAGAATTTGCACTGACAGGTCCTCACCAGGTATACCACGTAGGGGGCAAACTAGGTTAGGGTTAATACCAAAGATGGCAAGCCTATCACCAGTATTTAACCGACCTAGAATAGCCATCCAAACAATGAAACCCACCCTAAGAATAGAGTAAGGACTCCACACCAGGTTAGCCCAATTGACAAGAGGCCACTTCAATCTCCAGGAATTCCAAACAGAACCAATATTGAAATTTCCATTCTTTTGAGGCAGCCAAATGGCTCTATCATGACCTCCAAATGAGGGAGTAATGTCAGGAGGGGTAAGGGCAACAATCTCCCTCACCTCCCAAGAAAAAGCATTAGGCCAATTCCACCCACTAGCCCCCACAATAGAGGCCACCTTAGCCTTAGCATTTAATGCAGTATCATTCATCAAACTATTACCATACTTAGACCAGAGGGACCCAAGAGGGTGCCAATTATCATACCATAAGAAAGTGCCTTCCCCATTACCAATCTTGTACTTAATCAAGGGAAACATAGCCTCCCTCAAAGATAAGATTTTCCTCCACACCCAAGAAGGGTCACTAGAGACAACAACAACCTAGAAATTATGGCCTTTCAACAAATAAGACTTCACCCATTGACACCACATAGATTGCTCCCCACCTGCCACTATAAACCAAATGTGCTTGGATATAGTAGCTCTATTCCAAATATCTAAGGACTTAAAACCTAACCCCCCTTTATTTTTGGGGGCACAGATTCTATCCCAAGCAACCTTACCAGCAGATTTTTTAAGCTCAAGGCCAGACTAAAGAAAAGACCTACACAAGGCTTCAACCTACTTAATGACTTTTTTAGGAAGGATAAAAAAAGGAAGCCCAGTAGACTTGCATAGAGAACAGAATTGTACTAATCAATTGGGCCCTCCCAGCATAGGACAGAGTTTTGTTAGTCCAAGATTTGATCCTATTAGTAATCCTATCAACAAGACTTTTACAATCACTGGCTTTAAGTCTAGTAGTAATGAGAGGAACACCAACATACCTCACAGGTAAATTACCTTCCTGAAATTGAGTGATCCTCAAAATGTCAACTTTAAGAGAGGGGGTACAACCAGAGAAGAAAACATTACTCTTATTTGGGTTCGGAGATAACCCATAGAGGGATTGGAATTCCATAAGACCATTTTTAATGAGTTGGACAAAAGGGACATGCCCTTTACAAAAGACCATAAGGTCATCAGCAAAACAAAGGTTAACAATTTTGTTCCTTCCACATCTCTAGTGGAATTTGAATTGGGGGTCTTTGGATTGCTCATTAGGGATCCTAGCAAGAACCTCTATAACAATGACAAACAGGTAAGGAGACATGGGGTCTCCCTGTCTAAGCCCCTGAACCCCTTAAAAGTACCCATGGTTACTCTCGTTAATACAGACAGAGAAACTAACAGATGTGACACAATCTGTGAATCATCATAGTAGGAAAGGACATAGCCTTAAGCACATCAAAGAGGAAATCCCACCGAACATTATCATAAACTTTCATTAAATCCACTTTCATGGCACATTTAGGAGAGGGGGAGTGCTTATGGTACTCCTTCATAATCTCCTGGGAAAGAAAAATATTGTCAGTAATTCTCCTTCCATGGACAAACGCAGATTGGACCGGATCAATGACATCCGGCAACACACCCTTAATCCTATTAGCAATGCATTTATAAATAGTATTACAACAGGATATGGGTCTATAGTCCCCAACCTTAGAGGGATTGGGAACTTTAGGAACCAAAGCTATAGTAGTACTGTTAATCTCCTTAAGCATTTCACCTGAATCAAAAAAGGACTTCATAGCCATAGTAACCACAGGACCAACAACCTCCCAAGCACTATGGAAAAAACTCGCAGAGTACCCATCAGGGCCATGAGCCTTGTTGGGATTAAGAGTTTTAAAGACATCCCTGATATCTTCAACAGTCACATCTTTAGCCAAAGCAAACATCTGGTCAGTAGTCAATCTTTTATTGACTAAAACATTGACCCTCTCAAACCCAGAATAAGAATCATCATGAGGGGTCCCAAACAGATTAGAGAAATTAGTGACATAGGCACTGTGGATATCATTAGGGTTAGTGAGCCTAACCCCATTATCTAAAGTAACCCCACTAATTCTGTTCCTATTCTGGGTATTTCTAACAGATCTGAAAAAGAAAATAGTGTTTCTGTCACCTAAACTAAGCCAGTTGATTCTAGACTTTTGATGGGCTAAACTCTCTTCAGCTTTGCACAAGTCCACATATTTTTTACATAGATTCCTCTCATTAGTTTGAAAGACCAGGTTCAAGGGGTCCCTATCAAGCTTAATTTGGGCAGCTTCTAACTTAGATCTAGCACAGTGGACCCTAGCAGTCAGGTCACTAAACTCCTTTTTATTTAGATCTTTTAACAAAGGCTTGAAGGATCTCGGTTCACAGCAGGTTCTAAACATGGGGGAACCCTTCACATATTTGCACCAAACACTCCTAACAATGGGAATGAAATTTTTATGGTTAGCCCATAACTTAAAATATTTGAAAGGTTTACTGAAACTTTTACCCTTAGAAGTAACAAATAACATAGCAGGGGAATGGTCAGAAGGACCAATAGGGCCAAATGTCACATGGGACAAGGGGAAAACTTTAAGCCACTCATCATTCCCTAAAACTCTATCAATTTTTGAAGTAATATAATGGCGATCAGTTTGCTTGTTAGCCCAAGTAAACTGGCAGCCACTATAGGAGATATCAACTAATGAGGCTTGGGTGAGAGAATAATTGCATAGCTCTTTAGCCATAGACCATTTTTTAGACCCTCCAATCTTCTCAAAAAGGAGATCTAATGGCATTAAAATCACCTATCCAGACAGTGGGAATTTTGGATGCTTGGGATGCAAGATCAACCAGTTTATCAAAAAGAGGGACTCTCGGGTTATGTTGGTTCTCAGCATAGACAAAACCAGCAGCAAAGGAAAAGTCAGACTCTAAAAGATCAATTTTGCAAAAAATAATTTGGTCAGATTGATAGCACAAAAGTTGGGGTCCCAACATAACCAGATACGACCAGAGGAGTTGCAGTTGGAATTAGTTACAAAAACCCAATTATTTTTAAAGACCTTTCCAAAAATAGTCTGCTCATTAGCATGTTTAACCTTAGTTTCCAAAATACTCAAGATTTTAAGATCCTCCTTAAACACAAAATCTCTAATTTCTCTTTGTTTTAGAGGATCATTTAAACCTCTAATATTCCAAGAAGATATTTTAAAATCCATGAGACAAAACAAAAAGAAGGTTCCCATTAACTCAAAAATACCAATCTTTACCTGTACTTCTTCCTCTGACTATCAGACGAAGCCTCATTCATATACCGTGAAATGCATGTTTTTTTTTTTTTAAAAAATAAAATGTTTGATAGTACAATGTGTGCTACAAAAGAGTTAAAATTAAAATTAAAGTATGATTTTAATTATTTATTTTGATAATATTTTGGTAGTATCGTTCTGTAAAATTGTTACTTGAATACTTATATATATTAATTTTAGTTACATTATTTGTGTATTTTAATAATTTTAGTTTTATTGTATTATAAAAGTGTAATCATCATATGATAATTTTGTATAATATATATTAAATTATAAAGTAGTAAAATAAATACTCATTTTGATATTAAAAATAATAGTTAAATTAGAAGAAAAATTAGTAACATAAAATTAAAAGTAATTCTAACTATTTAATTTTATTTTATAGTCATATAAAAAATAAAAATATGTAAAAATATAAATTACATAAAAATTATTAAAAAAATTAAATATAAATATATTGTAGTTAGATTATCATATAATGATTCTATATAATATATATATATATATATTAAATTATAAGATTATAAAATAAATATTCTTAATCAAATTAAAATATTAACTATATAAAAAAATTTAACAACGACTAGCCAATAAAGAATTACATAATAACTTATAAATCCAAAATGAAAAAATAATGAAAATATTTAAACGATAGACACATCTTAGTGTGTGAAGTGATTAATAATTTGTAATGTGATGTCAAAACATAAAATAACTTACTGTTCAACAATTGAAAAAGTAATTCAAGTAGTAAATCAAAACTTTAGAGATTTCTTGAGAGCATCATTATTGTATAGGTTTTTTTTCTGCTGTGAATTATGATTATATAAAATAATGTAGAAAATGAAGCATAATTTCATATATAGAATCACTATAAAATTTAAACGATAAATTCATAATATAGAATTAATATTGGGTATAGAATAATGCATTAAAAAATAAGAAGGAAAAAAGGCAATTTAGCATAAAAAAAATTCCTAATATCCTTGAAAGAATTAAGAAGAAAAACATGAAACCCAAAATTGGTATTAGGTTTGTGGATTATCTCAATTTACGATAAAAAATATATAGAAAAGAAATATTTGTCATATAGAATCCATATAAAATAGATAAAGATAGTATAATTTAAATTAGGTTTAGGTGTGAGTAGAACTCTATATGTAATTAAAAATATATATTCTAAAGTGGCTCTCTTAGAAAAAAAAACAAGTCCTTTTAATGTGCCACATAAGTATAGAAAAAATAATATTTTTAATAATATATATATTAGTAGGTGACCTGTGCGATGCACGAAAATTTATTTTTCAAATGAAAAATTAATTTTGAGTCTTAATACTTTATGCGTAAAATTTTTTAACAAATACAAGTCAAATAAAATAGATTTGCTAATGGCTGATGAAAGTTTTTGTCATTATGTGTAATGTTATGTAAAAGGCTCATAAACATAATTTCTTTCAAAGTTATAATAGAAAAAGTGTATTCTCAATCTAAAATCGAATACTCAATTGTGTTTATCAAATTTATCAAAAATCATGAATTTCACATATTTCAAAATATTTATTAAAAAAAAAATGAAAGCAACGAAAAATTTTATAATATACAAATTTTGACTTGGTTGTAACTCATAGTATATTATATTATGATATGTGTTACAAAAAAAAATATATATAAATTTTAATAATTTTGACTATATCGTTCTATAAAAGTGTTAATTGAATACTTATGTATAATAAATTTAGTTAAATTATTTATTTATTTTAATAATTTTAGTTCAATTTTATTATAAAAGTGTAATTATTATATAATGATTTTATATGATATATATCAAATTATAAGGTAATAAATAAACACTCATTTTGATATTAAAAATAATTGTTAAATTAGAAAAAGAGTTAGTAGTATAAAACTAAAATTGATTCTAATTATTTAATTTTATTTTTATTTTTATATTTATTTGAAAAATAAAATTATGTATAAATAGATCTACACAAATTTTATTTAAAAGATTAAATACAAATATGTTGTGATTGGATTAAGAAACAAATAGATAAATTAAATATGTAGAGTATTGATTTTTTCTTTAATTTTCTTTTTGAATTATTCATACATATTGTTATAGGTATATAAAATTTAAATTAAATATTGTAATAAATAATTTCATGTTAAATAAAAAATTAGATATAAATTAATATTAACACATCAATAATATAGACAAAAAAATAAAAGATATAAAAGAAAATTAATTTGATCAGTGCGATGTACATAATTAAACACATTTTATCTTATTTATTTATTTATTTGTATATCGAGATAATTATTTTTTAAATATCATAACAATTAAATTAAAATATCAACTATATAAAAAAAATTTGATGACGATAAAACCAAATGCACGGTAAAAAATATATAGAAAATAAGTATTTCTCAAATAGAGTTCATATAAAATTGGTTATTATATTTTTAGTTAATAGTGAAATTTTTTGACATGACACGTTGACACGATACAAACCGGACATGAATAAAAAATGACACAATATGACAACACAAAATAATAAAAATATAACACAAAACATAAATTAAATAAATATATATAATAATTTTAACACAAAAAAGAAACATTCATTTGATAATTTTAACCTTTCATGCTAATTACAACACGAACCAGACACAGATCAAAAAATGACACGACATGATGACACGAAATAATAAACATATAAAAATAGAACATAAAAATATAAATTAAATTAATATATATATAATTTTAAATTATATTAAATTATAACACAAAAAAAAAAAATTCATTTTATAATTTTAACATTTCATGCTACAAAAATATAACTTAAATGAATATATACAATAAATTTATATGATATTAAATTATAGGTTTGAGCCCTAAACAAAACTAAAGAAATTCATAGAAAAAAAAAAAAAAAAAAAAAAAGTAAAAACCCACAACTTTATATAGAATATATATATATATATATTTGCATTAAAAAAATATAAAAAAAAAATCAACCAAGAAACAAATAGAGAGGGAGAGGACTTGTAGGGAAGAGAGACATTTTGTCTACATTTGAATAAGAAATTCAAAAATCGAACAATACAGATCTTCGAGAGATTGGTGATTGAGATGTGTTTCGGAGAGAGAGAGACGAAGAGGAGTTTGGGCGGTGGTGGGGGAAATGAGAGAGGGAATCCTACAATTTGTATATGTTTTCTGATTATATAAAATGATATAGTGAACATTTTTAAAATGGTAAATTATACAAATTGTTCTTGTAGTTTACATAATGTGTCAATTTGGTCCCTATTGTTTCAATTTGTTCGATTTTGCCTCATAATTTAACGGATTGTGTTATTTTAGTCCAATAAATAATGCTTGTTAAGTTTGGTAGACAGAAAGTCAAATTATATGTCAATTTGGTCCATATAGTTTACATAATGTGTTAATTTGGTCCATGTGAAATCGAGCAAATTAAAACAACAGGGACCAAATTGACACATTGTGTAAATTACATGAACCAAATTAACACATTGTGTAGACTTTCCGTCCACCAAACTTAACAACCGTTATTTGTTGGACTAAAATGACACAATTTGTTAAATTAAGGAACAAAATCAAGCAAATTGAAATAATATGGATCAGATTGACACATCGTGTAAACTATAAGGACCATTTGCATAATTTGTCCATTTTAAAATATAATCGGTGAGTTGTAATTGTATAGAATGATATAGGGAAGATTTCCAAAGTATAATCTATATAGGATTTGCAGTTAGATTTTATGTAAAACTTGAATTGAGTTTTTGAGTTTGTCTGAGTTTGTGAAAAGAGAGAAGTATTATGTAATTGAAATTGTGATTTGTATGGGTTTGTTTAAAAGAGAGAAAAAATTTATATAAAATAAAAAAAAAAGAAAAAAAAGTGACTAACGTAACTCTCTTAAAAAAAAATAAACTCATATAATATGTTACCTAAGTATGAAAAAAAATACTATTTTCAATAATATATATATATATACACGATATGATATGATTTCCTATTTTTAGTATATATATATGTTAGAACTTTTATATAAACGAGGAACTTAATTGGAATATAAAAAAGTGAATAACGTGGGCCAATTTTTTTTTTTTTGGCCCTTGTCAGGTGGTATTCTAAAAATATAAGTACAGAACTCCCCTTATACACTATTAGATTAGATTACATTTTATTTTGAGAAGTGAGTTAAAAATTATTTTTTTTATTTTTAATCCACTTACTTTTTCACAAAAAAAAAATTAAAAATAAAAAAAAACTAATTTTTAACTATTTTTCCAAAATACCCCTACATTAAATTTGGTACATAACATATTTTAATAGTTATAAAAGATTACCTAACATTGTTCTTGTTTTAAATTAATTATGTAGTGAATAATTTTACCAATAAAACATGTTAACTCATATTAGATAGTCAAGAGATGAAGAATAACTTATTTAATATGCATTCACAATGTCATCTAATGCTTTGAAAATAATTAATAATTTTTTATTTTGATTTTCATGACTTATGTTCTTTGTCTTAATGCTTTATGAAACTTTGATATGTTGTATAGGCTGGAGAATTAAAAGTCTAACCTTGAAGTGATTGGGAATTAATTTACATTATCAAATCAATAGTTCTAAATCCATTACAAACTAAATAATTCATCATAGTAAATTGTAATAGATTCGAAATTGATAAAAACAAGATAATTAAGTAGATAAGGTATAATAGTTATAGTTAACTACATTGCTTATCCATTAAAAAAAAAAAACAAAAGATAAGTTTAAAAAGGGATAAAATGATAAAGTTATAGATATGGATAGATATGTAGAAGTTTTGTTTTAGTATAACAGATATCGCTATAAATTAGGATGATCAGATCATAGTATTTAATTTCATTCTCTCTACTTTCTTCTTGAATTATTTTTTTGTTCTCTGCTAAGAAAATTTGGAAAAATGGATTTGAGAGTAGCAATAATATTGTTTTGTGTTATTCAGTCATTGTTTTCTGTGTCACTCTCTTCTATAGAAGAAGTGAAAGTGAAAGTTCAAGGAGTGACCTCTATCGCTAAAACAGACGATAATTTTGTATGTGTGACGTTGGATTGGTGGCCTGCGAATAAGTGTGATTACAATCAGTGTCCATGGCAGGAGGCTGGAATCCTGAATCTGGTATTTTTCTCTCCATACTATTCCGAAAAATGGTTAGTGGTCCGAATTTGTGTGGCTTGAATGGCTCGGATGTGTCAAAACGATGTTATTTTACACCCCAAACGACATCGTTTTGGGTGTTTCCAGCCATTCGAGCCAGGATAATTCGGACCACCTAACATTGTTTATTATTCCACTTTCAAATTTACTTGAAAAAAATAAAAAATAAAAAATAAAAAATAAAAATAAAATAAGCTTTGATTGTTGCAGGATTTGGATAACAAGATTCTAGCCAATGCTATCAAAGGTAAATAAATTAATATGTTTTTCTTTCTCTGCATTCATGTGCTGAGTTGGTCTATAAATTTTTTTTTATTGATTTGTGCTAGTGATTATTGCTATCAAGCATGTTCATTATGTGTTCTATGAGTATCAAACTAAAAGTTTACAATAAAAACACGAAAAAATAATTTAATTCTAGATTAGTTATTAGCAAGAAGCAGTTAAAGTATCCCAGACCAGGCCAGTTTTCGGGTTAAAATTATATATATATATAATTAATGTATTGGAAATCAGAGAAAGTGATCGTAGGAACAAGCATATTTCTATTACAAATATAACATCATCATATTACATTTTATTTACACCATAACTGCATTAGAAACATATTTGAGTATTTACACCGTAACTGCATTAGAAACATATTTGAGTATTTAATGGTAAATTTTATTTTCACATACCATTTACTCGTAGGGCATTTGATTGACAAGATTAAAGTATGAGATTGAGATTATTAATCCATGAGCTCAATAATCGTATGTTTGTTTTGAAATTTGGTTTCAAGATTATTAATCCAACAAATTTGTAGGATTATTAGTAATGGTATAGGTGTGAGATTATATATCCTGAGTTGAGAAATAAAATAAAAAGACTCTTTTACCCTTGACTAAAAATTAAAACACTTATTATTTTTATATAATTTTATATTTTAGAAGGCTAAAAATAATTTTTAAAAATTTAAAAATATTTTTTGATATTTATTTTATCAAATTAGTTTTTGAAAAAAAATTAAAAAAACAAACCAAACATGGCCTTTGTATTTTGTATTTTTATTTTACATTTATTTATTTACTTATATTTTTTTTCAAAACTATGTTTATGAAGAAATTTTGATAAAGTAAAGATTGTGAAGAAACATTGATGGAGGGTAAGATTGGGAAAGAAGATAAATATAGTTGTAATTCTACATTCATATATTTTCTTATCCAATACAAATCAAACAATGGATAAGGAGATAGTTTATCTTACTAATCCAATCGGATAAAAAGACAAAATTAAAAACTTATTATTTTTATATAATTTTATATTTTAGAAGGCTAAAAATAATTTTTAAAAATTTAAAAATATTTTTTGATATTTATTTTATCAAATTAGTTTATATTTTTTGAAAAAAAATTAAAAAAACAAACCAAACATGGCCTTTGTATTTTGTATTTTTATTTTGCATTTATTTATTTACTTATAAATTTTTTCAAAACTATGTTTATGAAGAAATTTTGATAAAGTAAAAATTGTGAAGAAACATTGATGGAGGGTAAGATTGGAAAATAAGATAAATATAATTATAATTCTACATTCATATCTTGTGAATTAAACATGACGTCTGTGAACATCCCTCTATATTCAACACTTAATAAATTATAATTTTGTCACTCCACACACAAGTACACATAATTATTCCAAGTATATCCTTTTATGATAAAAAATTTAAAAGTCTACACACACCCTTTTTACATACACTCATTCAATCATAGAGTTACTCATTCGTATAAGAAATTCTTTCAGACATCCATTGACCTCCATAGTTGAAAAGCAGTCAATCAATGCCCAAAATTTAAAGCCTGAATTGAATTGACAGTTTATTGTGAAAATTGCAGCATTCAAGACTCTTCGAATCAGAGTGGGAGGTTCACTGCAAGATCAGGTTGTGTACGAAGTTGGAAAAGCAGTCAATAAATGCCCAAAATTTAAGAAGACACAAGGTGGCTTGTTTGGATTTAGCCAAGGTTGCCTCCCTATGAAGAAATGGGATAATCTCAATCACCTATTCACACAAACTGGGTACCCTACCCCACCCTTGTCACACTAATAACACTATATTCATTTCACTTCTACTTTTTCTGAACAACTAATACTATTTGGGAAAACTAATTGTAACATTTCATGACCATCTTTGCAGAGCTATAGTAACATTTGGGTTGAATGCTCTATCTGGGAGGAACAAATCTGAGAACGATGGCTCTCTTTGGATAGGCGATTGGGATGATCAAAACGCCCGCGATCTCATGAATTATACTATCTCAAAGGGATACAAGATTGACTCATATGAACTTGGTAACCAAATAAATTAGAATTTCTATGTTACCTACCGTCGTGCACATTTTATGTTTTAAGTAATGAATTATGAACTGACTTGGTTTTTTTTTTCTAGGAAATGAGTTGTGTGGAACTGGGGTTGCTGCAAGATTAGATTCTTCCCAGTATGGAAAAGACATTATTGCCCTCAAGGAGCTTGTGAAAGAATTGTACCCAGACGAAGACACGCAGCCGAAGATCTTAGGACCAGCAGGCTTCTATAATGAGAAATGGTTTAATGACTTTCTTCAGGTTACAGGACCAGGTGTTGTTGATGGCTTAACCCACCATATCTACAACCTTGGTGCAGGTATATATAAGTAATTAAAATTTAGCACTTGATAATCAAACATGTTTCAATTATAATGATTTTTTGAGTTTGCAAATGAATATATTTGGTCATGTAGGTGTTGATTCCGACCTAATCTACAAGGTTCAAGATCCATATTTTCTTGACCAAATAGCTCAGACATACAAAGATGTTTCAACAAGTATCAACTTGTTTGGCCCATGGGCAGGGGCATGGGTTGGGGAAGCTGGTGGAGCTTACAACAGTGGTGGCAAAGATGTATCACATACCTTTGCTGATGGATTCTGGTCACAATTTTATTCTCTCTCATGCAAATATATTAGTGTTGCATTTACATATATGTGCTATATCAAACATAGAATTAGATATATAAACTTTGAGTGAAACAGGTATTTGGATCAATTGGGCATGACATCAACCTTCAACCATAAGGTTTTCTGCAGACAGGCATTGATTGGAGGAAATTATGGCCTTCTCAACACTACAACATTTATCCCTAATCCGGATTATTACGGGTTAGTCAATATTGAGATTTTCTAATACCCTTTACTATTTAATAAAGCTGAAATTATCATTTTGACACATTTATTCTATATTAATGTTTGGTTGGCTCTTTTACAGTGCTCTTCTGTGGCATCGCTTAATGGGAAAGATTGTACTTCAGACCACTTATGACAGTTCCCCTTACCTACGAGTATATTCTCATTGTTCAAAGAAAGAAGTAAGCGAAATATTCTTAACTTTTTTTAGCTTAATTTCTCTCTCTTCTCAATAATATATCATTTAGCTATCACTTCATCAATTAAATTCATTTACTCTATTTTATCTCAGTCGGGCATTTCACTGCTTCTAATCAACATGTCAAATTCTACTACCTTTGAAGTTTCGGTTGCTGATGACTTGAACTTCTATCCTGACAACTATGATGATAACCAACAACTCCACAGGGAAGAGTACCACTTGACTCCAAAGGATGGCAATATTCAAAGTGATGTGTTGATGTTAAATGGTGTCCCGTTGGTGCTCACAGAGTCAAAGGATATACCAGCTATGTATCCAGTGCTCGTGCATGCTTCAAACCCTATCAGTGTTGCACCTGATTCTATTGTTTTTGCAACTCTTAAAGATTTCAAAGCACCAGCTTGTTCTTAGGAATTTTTCTTTATGTCAAGTTATTAGAGATCTTTGATTTATTTATTTATTTTTTGGGTACATATTTACAAATGGTAATAATGGGATTCTCTTCTTTTGTCTCATTTTGTCACATTAATCCTTTCTATCAAATATATATACTAGTCACCATAAAAAAGTATGCTTATAACCAAATTTAGTAATGGGTTTACACTAAGTTTAAATTTATAACTTTTGTTTTTTCCCCTTATCGACAAAAGAAGTAATAAGTTATTAGATAAATAAAATATTATAAGAAGGAAAGTAAAGCATGAATAAACATAAATTTGGGAATGGTTGAATCTAGAGCCTTCCTAGATGTCTATTTATTTATTTGATCAACAAAGAAAAATTTCGTTAAAAAATCCAATTAAAGGAACAAAGAAAGCAGAATGTACAAGGAGAGAATCAGGGTGTAAAAACTCTCCTACTACTGTAATTTGCATCCACACAACTAAACCCTTAGCTTCACGATGTAGAACTAAAAAAGGAAGTTAAGAAGATCTTAAATTAGTGCCAGACTCTCCTTATTGATGAATATGCTGAGAATGGTATTGCTTCAATTCGATTTTTATGATGTTGGGATTTTATGAAGGAAGAGATATTTGTTTTGATAAGTGTTATGGCTTTATTAATCAGAAAGCAACGGAGTTAGGCATGGACGCCCCAAAACTCAGTGACTATTTTGGAAGGACTTGTCCATTTCAGAAGACATTGCTGGACAGCTGTCCTGTTTTTTTTTTTTTTTTTTTCACTGGACTGTTCCATTGAAGTTTTTTGGTGATTGTCTTGAGTTTGGGTGCGTAGTTGTGTTTGGATGTAATCATTTTATTGTTTTGGTAGTGTTGTCCTGCAACTTAGTTTGGCTTGATTTGGGATTCTTTCTTAATTTGCTTAGTGTTTATTTTAACTTGATTAGAATGAATTGTTAGTGTCATGACTAGAATCCGCTCCTAAAAATTTGGATCATAACTGGCTTATTTATGGTCTCAGACAGAAATCCAATCATATTTAATTATATAGGGCCAGAAGCGGAAGTAGAAATATATTATTTATCCAATGAGCTTATGTATAAATGGCATAAACAAAACTTCTCATAAATTAATAACTCACACTCATATATACATAATAAGATTCCATATGTCCAAGATCTTTCTTACATCGTTATCATATAAAACCAGAACTTATATATATACAAAGTCAAACATGACCAATAAAAGAAGACAGAAATTCAAAGAACAAAAGGAACAAAAGCTTCGCTCGTGAAGCGCTCATGACAGACTTCACAAAACTTGGTATCCTTCACAGGTTCACTAAGGCTGGGGCTGGATATCCCGCTGCTTACCTATATACATATATATATATATATATATGACGGAGTGAGCTAACGCTCAGTGAATAAAATAAGAGTAAAGGGGTTATGTAAATAAGTTCTATTAAGTGACATAAGCATTTCCATATCATAAACAATTCGTAACGGAGCGACCTTTGGACCAACAGATAGTGGAACGACCTCAGGTCCAACAGATAACAGATGTACACAACATAATTGATTATATCTTAACGGAATGACCTTGGGTCCAATCATTTACAGTTGTATTCGGTTAACTCATAACAGATAATTAGACTTATCAAATATTCAGAACGACCTCGGGTCTATCTTGTCAGATATTTGGAATAACCTTGGGCCAATTCAGTTATATAGAATGACCTTAGGTCCATCATACACATTGGTCTCATATCAATCGTATTTACAGATATCATGTTGATCAGACAGATAGGAACTCATTCAGTTTGGAAAACATAACATAGTAGGATATACAGAAAATAGAGTAATTAAGAAAATATCTTTACTAAGATATTACTTACAGTGATTCGATTGTTGACTTGTCCTTGCAGATGACCCTACAAAATTCATAAACACATATTGCTTATTTGAATCGTTCTCTAATATATTCAATTCTCTTAGACTTTTTTTTTTTTTTCTCTGACTCTTTAATTCATGTAGGATGTTCAATTCATGCCTAAGAATGCCGATGAGGGAATGAGAATGCATATTTGATTAGAATATGTCTTTTCAAAATATACTGAAATAGGGCACTTCGCTCGAGTGTAACATTGGTCGCTCGAGCAAACCACTTGGTCTGTAAAAGTACTGGATGGTCCGAATCTAGGCTCGCTGTTCACTCGAGCTAAGGGGCAAAATAAAAGGCAGTTGCTTGAGCGATGACTTGGTCATTTGAGCCAACTGCAATTGTCTACAAAAATACTAGATGCATGAAATGTGCACTTGAGTGACGAATTGTTCGCTCGAGCGGTGAGGCAGAAATATGGAAATTGCATAACAGAGTTGAGCTTCAAAGCTTGTAATTTCAAATCAATTTTTTGCACGGCTTGACAAAACTTTGAAAACACTTCAAAAATATTCCAAAAACATAAATACAAAGCCAATTTACAAGAATAAAAGTCCAAACCCCCAAGAATTCAAACTCAAACGTTCATGCATGTATTAATTGTTTCCATACTCTTTTGCAAAGCTTCAGAAATATGCAATTCATTTCAAAAACCTTGTAAATCATGGAATTAAGCTCTAAAACTTCATAATTCATGAATGCATGTAGAAAATAGCTTCAAAACTTAACATGTATGACATAATCATGCTCCAAAAATGGTGAAACTCAACAAAACTATGCATGCATGTATGAATTGACTCTAAATTCAACAATCTTAGCTCAATTCTTGTACTTAATCACATAATCCTTTTGAATTCACATATTTGATGGTGTAAACTTATGAATTAAGGTATAAACACTTACCTATAATCTTCAAGAACACTAACTCTGGCAAGAACTTGAGTTGTTCTACCCAATTCTCTAATTTCTTTGTCAAATTTCAAGTCTTCTAGCCTTTTCTCTCTCTAGAACTTGATTCTCTCTCTCTCTCTCAAGAGCTCTCCCCTCAGATTTTTTAGTTCAATTATGATTAAGGGAGCCCAAACTCCTAATTATACAATATATATATATGTGTGTGGGTCAGATTAGGAGATTAATTAAAGTTTAAGTTTAACTAATCACACTTAATTCTAAATGATTTAATCGAATTAATTTAGATTGAATCAAATTTTAATCAAACTTTCTAATAGGCTCTAAAAATTATGTTGATCATAATAAACTAACCAATTTCGGTTTCTAACGTCATGAAGACCTTCAATTTTCATATCACAAAGGGAATCATAACAGATTTTCCTACGATCAACAAATATATAGTCAAAACCACATTAATGACATAACTATCATTCAAATTCACACTTAATACATAAGGACATGCACAATTGAAGAATTGAAAGCATAATACATGGCGAGTTTGTCACAGTCTTCTCCCATTTAAGAAGTTTGGTCCTCCAAACTTGTGTTACATGGAGTTAGAAACAACTCAAGGTACCTTTGCCTCATTTCGTCTTCTTTTTCCTAAGTCACTTATGTGCTGTAGTGTTCCTTCCATTCTACTTTTACCATAGGGATTTCTTTATTCCGCAACTGTTTCACTTGAGGTTAATAATCTAAATCGGTTTCTCTTCATACTCCATATTCTCATCGAGGGCTGTTGGGTGATGATCAATAACATGGAATAGATCTCGGAGATAGCCCCTTTACATTTACACATAAAACACATTGTGTATTTGTTCCATTCTTGGTGACAGAGCAACTCGGTACGCAACCAGACGAAGCCTTTCCAAAATCTGAAACGGCCCAATGTACGAGGTGATAATTTACTTTTCTTCCCAAATCTCGATTGACCCTTCATCAAGATTACCCTTATGAACACATGGTCACTTGTTTCATACTCAAGAGCCCTTATTCTATGATCTGTATAACTCTTTTGTCAGCTTTATGTTGTTTTAAGCTTTTGCTAAATGACTTTAATATTTTCAGTGGTTGTTTGCACAATTTTAGGTTCAAGCAAGACCCTGTCCTCAACTTCATTCCAACATATCAGAGATCTACATTTCTTTCTGTATAAGGCTTTATATGGTGCCATGCCAATGCTAGAGTAAAAAACTATTGTTGTATGCAAATTTCACCAATGGGCAAATAAGTTTCCCAACTCCCCTGAAAGTCTAGAGCACACATTTGGAGCATATCCTCTAAAGTATGAATAGTTCTTTTTGATTGCCTATCAGTTTGTGGATGAAATGCGGTACCAAGTCTCAATTCCATTCCCATTGCTCTTTGAAGACTTTTCCAGAATCTAGACACAAATTTTGGATCTCTGTTCGAAACAATGGATATCGGTACCCCATGTAAATGAACAATTTCATCAATATAAATTGTAGACAATCTATAAGCATCATAACTATTCCTTACAGGTAGAAAATGTGTAGATTTAGTCAACCTTCCACAATAACCTAGATAGAGTTCATACCTCTTGGTGTCCGAGGTAGACCAACAACGAAGTCTATGGTTATGTGCTCCTATTTCCATTCCGGAATAGGGAGAGATTAAAGTAATCCTGCCAACTTTTGATGTTTAACTTTGACTTGCTGACATTGAAGGCATTTAGACACATATATATTCTGCAATTTTCCTTCTTTATGCTAGGCCACTGATATCTTTGCTTCAAATCTCGATACATTTTGTTATTGCTCAGATGCATTGCAAATTTGGATTTGTGAGCTTTTTCCATAAGCACATGCACAATGAAAGAATTAAAAGTATAACATGTGACGGGGTTATCACAGTTAGAACCAGGTGGTTCTCTATGTAAATATGTGTGCAAAATAAATGTATATATATATCATAATAAATGAATAAATAAATTTAGAAAATAATTTAATAAATTAAAATCTAAATTCTTTAGTCGAGACTTATGTTGGACATAATCTTCTTAAAGCAGATTTTGTCCATGCTTCGGTGCTTCGAGATTTACCAGTGTCTACTTCACAGGATGCAACGACTATACTTGAAATTGCAGCACTACAATTTCAAGCATGGTGAACCAAACAAGTGCTACAACTCTCTCTTTCTCATAGACTCTTCCTAGAAACCTAAATTGTAGAGATATGCAGGAACATAGGAGAGCAAAGAACAAGAAAGGAAGAAACGAAAAAAGGAATTAAATGAATGAGATTGTTGGAATGGGAAGGTTATTTATAGCCAAAATGGTGATTGTTCGGAGAAGAATTCATGGCTGTTTGGAATGGCAGGAAATGCGTGACCGGAAAATGCAACTAGTTAGAAACGAAGTGACTAGATGTTTGAAGTGGATGTCTTTAGAGCTATCCTTTTCTGTTTTTGAGCTTCATTCATCTTCTAATCTTATATTGAGTTCATGTGTCATAAGTGAACCCAACAATTCATCTAAGTTGAGTTTGATAAGATCTTTAGCTTCTTGTATGGCAATTACTTTTGGCTCCAAACTCTTTTGTAGTGACCTAGGAGTCTTTCTCACCATTTCAACATTACTATATGATTTTCCAAGAGATTTCAAAGTATTTATAATATTTGTGAACCTTGTAAACATATTAGATATAGACTCATCAAAATTCATTTTGAACAACTCATATTTATGAAATAGCAAGTTGATTTTTTATTCCTTAACCTAATTGATTCCTTCACGTGTTACTTCTAATCTAGCCCATTTCTCTTTGGCAGATTCACAAGTACAAATCCTATTAAATTCATTTGCATCAAGAGCACAATAAGGTATGTTCATAGCTTTAGCATTCAATTGAATAGCTTTTCTAGTTATTTGCACTCCATCCATTTTCTTTCTTAGGCACATTTTTTCATCGACAGTCTTGGTAGGCACAGATGGGCCTTTAACAATAACTTTCCATAACTCATAATCTATAACTTGAATGTGTATTGTCATTCGTGCCTTCTAGTAGTTATAATTCACGCCACTGAATAAAGGTGATCTGTTGTTGGACTGGCCTTCAGCAAGGGAAGTGCCTATAATGGTTATCGATCATGATCAAACTCTAAGACGATTAACTTAAGACTAGATCCGAGATTTGATACCAATAGTTATCCCATAAATGACAACCAAAGATGGGGTGAATTAGTTTTTTCAAATAATTAAAGCAATAATGAAAACTAATGTAATTTGAGTTAACTCAGAAATAAAAAGCAAAGATATAGAATTGATTAATCAAGCCATAAATGATGAATGAGCAATGCAAACAATCATATATGAAAATATAAGCAGAGATGAGAGAAAGGAGAAGAGATATCAACACCACGATTTATAGTGGTTCAGCTTAAACCAAGTCTACATATACTCTCCAAATATCCTTCTTGGAAATCTCTCCACTATCTTCAAATAGCATTACAACTCTTAGCTTCACAAGTGCTAGTGAATTTTTACAAGTGATCAACCTCCCCCCGCGCGCGATCACTCCAGCCAATTAGTTTTGAATCCAGTACCAAGTTATACTTAACCCAAGTGATTTTATCCCCAAAATCACTCTAGTAGTAGTACAAAGAAGGGGTGCAAATCTTTTACAATAAAAGTTCAACTCTCAATAAAATTCTCACTCAAAAGTATATATCCTAAAAAGGAACACAACAAAGAGCTTTCTCAATATAACATGGATCTTTTATTGAATATTACCAATGTATCTATTGCTTCTTCTGTGTCTTTCAACTGAAGCTAGAATGCTTCTTTTATAGTTTAAAAAATATAATGGCTGGAGTTTCAAAAAACTAGTTGTTAGAATTGATTTCCTTTGAAT
This sequence comes from Camellia granthamiana, assembly GCA_036172215.1. Lineage (NCBI taxonomy): Eukaryota > Viridiplantae > Streptophyta > Magnoliopsida > Ericales > Theaceae > Camellia > Camellia granthamiana. The sequence continues at coordinate 68,147,006 of CM069913.1, read as the reverse complement.
GAAGAATTCGAAAATCAATTCCTTTTGTTATATCTTCTATATTGAACCTTCTGTATGAGAGCATTTTGAATTTTGAATTTATGTTTCTTCAATTAATCCCATAGTCCATGCTTTCCTTTCTCATGCATATCTTTAGTTTAAAATAACATACAAGAGAAATCTTCAAATTCAAATTATGGCTCTAAGCTTCTTTTCTTGAATATTAGAACATTGTAATTTGTTTTGGAAAAATTCTAAACAAATCTCTTTAATTCTACAATCTTTTCTTGTAAACCAATCCAATTTAATCAAAATTTCATTTTCATTTCAAATCCTTCAATATATTTTTGAATTCAAACTCTTCATGCCTAATTTATGTTTAAATAATCTTCTCTGTAGAATACTTTGAGCTAACTTTCTGTGTTAAGCTGACTGCCACAATTCTAAAAATTTCCTTTGCAATCCAATAAACTCTGAGCTAACTCATTCTAGATTGAGTTGACTCCTTCATTTCTGGTTTGATTATAATTTAGTAATATAAACTTTGACCTTGCTCCTCTTTCTTAATGAGCTAACTCGAAAGAAACTTGAGAATATTATTCGAATTAATTCTATAAATCAAACAAATTTTAATCAGATTTAAATTTAACAATAATTTATCAAAAGCACACTCATCTATGCTTTGTTATCATCAAAATTAATTATATAATCAGTTGAAAACCTTGGGGATAACATCATATTCTAGTTGGAAGGAATTAAATCCATGAGAATCAATGGACGCAAATGATCTGCATTTGTATCTATCTTATGCTTGGTTGGGGTATGATCAACTATTATTGTTGTTGTGATTTGGGTATGTACATGATTGGGCTTGGACGAAGGTGGCAACATAGTTGGGATGTTCCTCTTAAACTATGATGCAATCGATCCCAGATGTTCCCATTGTACTCCTTAGCTCTTGATTTTAATAGTACTACTTTCTATTGTTGATCAAAAAATTTAAAAAAAATATAAGTATCCCAATGGCTTTTTTTTTTTTTTTTTTAATTTGAAGATGTATAAGGGTATTTTTCTTCTTAAAAATGGACTTACTCTCCAAATAGGGGTGGTTATATTTGCACTCCAAAAATTAGGTTGGGCACTCTAATCTAATGAATTTTTTTTATTACTATTTAGTCCCTATTTAAAATGACTAAAAAGTACTTAACATTAAAAAAGTGTAAATCAACGGAACACCCCAAATTTTATTACTCGAATACATTGCGAAAACCCTATAATTCAATCCATTTCTATATAAGAACAAAGTCAAATAAGGAAACAATCACGGTTCTCTCACGTATAAATATACAATGATGAAGTGCCCAAAACATCTAATTACAGGTGCCCATAGACGTACATTGAAGAAAATAAAATAAAACAAGTAAATAAAAGGGATTAAACCTCTTTGAAATAAATTGGCATTCTGTCTACATAAATGAAGTCCCATGGCCAACAAATAAAGGCCATCTTGGTTTGGAACAATCCTTCAACTTTATACCTGAAAATGATTAACAACGTGATAATGTCCAGTAGGATCAATAGATATGTATGATCATGAATGCATAGTTGATAATTAAATAAGAAGTATCATCGTTGTATATCAAAATAAACACACATAGATATACTTTTTCTAAAAGGATTCTTCTTTGACCAATCAAGAAAACATCTCTCACTTTTCAAATCACCTTCAATTATTCAAAAACTCTCCTTTACATCATTTACCTTTAAAAACCCTTACTCACACAATCAATTCTAATACCATCAAGCCGAGCACTCATCATAATACAAAACCAGTTTAAATCTCAATATATAAATATTCAATAACATATTTTGAATGCTAATTTTAGTATACTCATTCATCAATAGGCATCTCAACAAATGTACTTGCATCAACGATAAAATTTGAAACACATCAACCGCCATGGTCTCGCCAAGAATTGCGTCACAATCCCACTTTACCGATGGCTAGATGGAAAGAACGAGCTACCTATGTAGAGCCCAGCCTGCTTTACCGGTTACTAGTTGAAAGGAACTCATTACCTTTATATACCACCACTTGCTTTACAGGTTGCCAACCAGGAAGAACGTGTTACCTTTATATAGCACAATTGCATTCCACAACACGTGTCTTAAATTCCTTTCCTTTATTCTCATTTAAGAATGTGATTTCACAATTAATCAACAACATAGAAGGTTTCATTCCAATCTAATCCGATCAATCTTACAACAAGAAATACCATCATCCATCGATGGCCAAAGACAGAACCTCTAGGGAAAGAATGTCATCAATTCTCATAATCTCAATACTCTTCACCTTGCCTAAGTTAAATAAACATTTACATTATCCGATAACTTTTATAATTTAGTTGCATTAATCCCAATCATCACATAATTTAGATTCATGACAACCATTCATTTTATATCTCTCCCATTTTGCATTTTTGATTCCACAAATATGAATATAGTTCACTAAATCATTAGAAAAACACATCTAACTCATTTCTCAACCTGTCATCATAACTAGGTTTCATAACCACTAATTAATCTTTCTTATTTTCATTTCTCACATCTAGTTCACATACTCAACATGATTTAAGGAATATTAACTTATCACTTTACCTCATTTCTAATAAATACTGAAGTGAAAATTAGGGCTTTATATTCAATCGAAATAAACATGTTTTATTATCTCCAAAATCTCTTAACCAACAATAAAAACATTAGATTATATCTCAAAATCCAAAACCCTAACTCAATCTACATGCCTTTTTGAGATCTCTACAAAAATAAAACCTTTTTCATGCAATAGAAGGTACCACATATCTATCTATATTAAAGTATTGAAAAGGAACAAAGAATCCCCACCTCAAGTATTTGGAAGAGAGAGAGAGAGAGAAGAAAACCCAAAATATCAACGTCATCGGATTTTCAATTCAACCGGCCAAAACATAGCCTTGTAGTACTTGTTCATTTGATCCAATGAGCTAGTATCAAATACTCTAAAGATTTTTGATGGATCGAAGAATTTATGAGTTTTGTGTAAGAGTTTAGAGAGAAGGGAGAGAGTACATAAGAAAAATGAGTTCTGGGCCCTCAAATCTATCTAACAGTAGTTTATAGTGTGCTGAATTTGAATAGACCACTTGAGCAGTCAAAGTTGCATTTGAGTGGTGATTGTAAGTTCTCAATATCTCTACTTTTTCGAATTGACCGCTTGAGTGGTCAAAAGTGTGCTCGAGCGTTGAATTAATGCTTCTAGTATCTCAGCCAATTTTGAAAACTAGAACTAGAAGGGTCTATGGGCCGCTCAAGTAGTAAAACTTACGCTCGAGCAAATTATGTCCGCAACTCAGATTCGTAAATTTCGAATAGGCATAACTTTGTCATTTGGACTCTGTTTTGGGTCGTTCTTGTGCCTAAATCGAAGCTCTTGAAATAAGTTTTCTAATGGTTCTAGCCTCACATCAAGATTCGAAGTGTGGGTAGAGAAAATGATAATAAATGATTGAAAACTACTCATCGGACAATTATCTAAATCAAAGTTTTTGGTTCAATCTTACTTAACCATCATGTTAATACATCAATCAAGGCTCTGAAAGTAAAACGTTAAGTCCAAATACATAAGTTCAAGTCAGTTTTGAGACTCGAGGCACTACAATCAAAGTGTTTTGGACACCCCATTCATCATCAGCCCCAATATTTCTTTTCTATCTCTTCACTTTGCATGTTCATACCCAATCCTGTATGTTTGAATCTATCATTCTTGCATTATATTTCTTATTTAAATCAGCAATAGACAATAAAGAAAATGTTCTCAAGTAATTTTTCTATAGATAAAATAAGTTTTCATTTCATGTGTATCATTTTTTGTTGTTTGGTTTACAAAATTTATTCAAAAATTTAGTACCAAACAAATTACGTTTATTCAGAAAATTGTTTCCAAATAAAATTCATATAGTCCAGCAGTGTGTTTCTAAAATAATGGCCATTGTTCAGTATTTAATATCTGAACAAATTGTATATGTTCGGCTCTATTTTTCTGAACATTTGTTTGACACTGGGTATCTGAAGAAATTTCATAAGTTCAGAATTAAGTATTCGGACATATATAATATGTTCTCCATTGAGTACCCAGATGAAAATGATGCAACCAAATTTCTATTGTTCAAAACTGAGTGCCTCAAACATATTTCATTTGTTTAACACTGAGTACCCGAATAAACTTCATAGGTTCAAAATTAAGTTTACGGACATATATAATAGGTAGTAGACTTAGGGTGTAGAAAGTAGAATTTCTAGGATTTTTTTTTTGTTATATTATTATTTTATTTTAGGGTTATAATAGGTATTATTTGTGGTGTCCAAACAAACAAATATTAGTTAAATTTTAAATTGGGGTGTTCCAAGTAATGGGATACCCAACCTAATTTTTGGGATACATTTAGAGATATCCCCCACATAGGGCAGTGACTCTCACAGCTCGTTATTTTAGATGGAAAGAATAACGGTACATTTTAGTTTACAAACAACTTGAGGATTATATAATTATTTCCAAATAATAAGGAGATAATTCACACATGGCCCAAACCATATTGGAGTAAAGTGAAATTTTCCCTTAAATTTAATATGAACATAATGCTACAAAAATGCTAATATGATCCTAAAATTAATTTACTAACCACCCAATTAAATAGTAACCATCAAATATCACCATTGGTCAGTAAAATGCTAACAAATGATTGTCATTATTTTCATTATAACTGCTATATGCAACTAAAATATTTTATCAAAGGGTTTCAATTTTTTCAAATTGGTCATCTTAATTTGAGAGAGCATTTAGGTTTGGTGGACTCATTTTAGAGCCGACCTTGGTGATATGAACTATTAACTTTTTAAGACTCGTTGATTAGAATATTCGAACAAAAAATTAACATAATTGGACATTGATAGCTATATGTTTGAATTACATTTTTATTACAAAAAATGGATAACATTTTTTACTTTATAATTCTCACCAATTTTTTGTAATACAAATGGCCATCCAATTTGAGATTGTTTTAGATTGGTGGGCCATTTTGAAACCAAACTCGATGATCCAAACTATTCACTTTTTAGGACTAATTGAGTAGAAAATTCATGTAAAAAAATCAAGATGAATGAATAAACTACTCAATTAGTCCTAAAAAGTGAACAGTTCGAGTGGACCCTATGTCTTTTTGGGTATAAGCATGTTGCCACCCAATGTTGTACCAACTTGCATCCAAGAGTCGCCACTTAATTTTAAAGGGAATTAAGAAACCTTTAATGATGAAAACTAAGTATAAGACATGATCTGTCATAACCAACTAATCAAGGTTCAGGAACTAAAGTACAAAAAAGAAAGGTCATTGAATGAAAGCACCCCATTTTGCTTAGTTAAAAAATTGGCCTATACTAACTCTCTGTTTTGTTATTTTAGTGATTAAACGTTTCAAAAACTTCATTATTAACCCTATTACTAAACCTAAAACTAAGTAATAGAATAAGTAAATATCACTCAATTTAGACCTATTGAATATAACCATATATTTTCATAGAACGATCAATTTTTTCATCAAAAACAACTTTTTAACCCCCAATGGCCATAAACGAGATCTAAACTAAGAAATATTCATAAAAACATCCAAAACACATAATTTTTCATAAAAAAATCATATGGATTTGGATTATTGAAAATGATGCACCAAAGACAAGCACATGTCATGAAAAGAAGAGAAAACTCACCGAATTCCATTGCCAAGCATTTACCATGCATGATATAAATAAAACAAAACATGATGATCCTAAACATGCTACTAAACATACAAGTATGCAACCTAGGCCCGGTTTAAGGGTACTAATATGATTAATGCAAATAAGGCAAATAACAAATAAATAATGCTAAACTAATATGCATGATGTTTAAACCGAGCGTCAAACATGCAAATATGAAAACTACAATAACCTAAACCTGTTGTTTACATAACTCAAACAAAACATGAAAAACAAAGCAAAAAGCATGCAAAATTATGAGACTACATGATGAACATGCAAGGCTAACACCCTAACATGGCTAAGTATTGAAACAAGAGACTAAAACTACTAAAATAAATTAGGGTAATTACAAAGATACCCCCTGAGGTTTTATTAAAATACGAATCACCCCTTGTGGTTCTGAAAGTTACATTTCACCCCTTCAGATTTCTAATTTCATAACAAACCGCCCATTTTATTAATAAATCATAAAGTCAATTAACAATTTTTGATGATATTAGAAATATGTTTCAATTAATAATTTAGGTAATTTTATTACTGTATAGGAGAACAATTATGAATTTTATTTTCTCAATTAATTGTATTAAATAAAAAATTCTGACAATGGGGTATTTGTAATTTTACAAATCACAGGAGGCAATATGTACTTTAAACAAACCTCAGGGGGTATATTTTGTAGAAAACACAAGAAAAGAGCAAGAAAAGGCGAGAAACACTTTAGAATCCTTGCTTGAAGCTTCCTTCAGGCTTCAGTTTTACCTTTGTTGTTTATTTCAAACCTTAGATGTAACGTCCAAAAAATATAACGATAAAACAATCTCATGATATTAATTATATAACAATACATTTCTGAATAAAAGTATCCTTCTATTCGTATGATTCCATTGTACAAAAGGTAACATATGCAGTTATACATTCATAAGTCCTATCCTTGAATCTATAGCATGTGCCATAAGTTAATTGAATGAAATAAAAGTTAAACAGATATATAAATGCCCTAGTGGCTACAACTTTCCAAGACAGTGCTTGGTTACAACAAAAGCAAGTTTTAACTCAATACAGTTTAAGCTCTGGGCTTGTGCAAAAAAAAAAAAAAAAAAAAAAAAATACAACAATAACAAAAGGAAGCTCTTGGCTCCAAGTCTTCCCAAGCTATGGCCTTGGCGGAGGCATATCATCGGCACCTGAAAATAGTTTTCCACATAGGGTGAGCCAAAGCCCAACAGAGATATTCTAGCACAGTGTATGAATCTTAACAAAGCTATATGGTGAATGCATATGCAATGCTTGTGCCAAAACATTTTATATCTCTTTTCAAAACCGTGCAATGCCAGGTTTATATCACAATTCATGAAATCATTTCCTTTACAATAGAAAATAGGGGAGTGGATACAAGTCTGGGAATCTCTAGGTACGTGTCTGCAAGTAGGCTATACAAGCACTACTAATTGTCATTTTTACCGGTACTAACCGGAACGCTCAGCACCTAACTGTACAGGTTTTTGGAATTTCACCAAGGACACATAGGCCAACATAATACCACAACCACACTCCCTACCCAGATATACCAAGGTATTCACCCATTTTGCTTAAAACAATATACATTTCCAATGTGTTAAATATGTAACAATGCTCAATGCAAATGAATAAGAAATTAGTTTTAATTCTCCTAATTCTCTTGCAATTTCTACAACAATCATAGCTATCTTCCACCGATAGTCCAAAACAGATATCTCTAAACAGATAGATAATTTCCAATAAAGATAAAATTTCCAAAATTTCAAGATAGGAATGATAATGCATATCTAACTCCACCACCACCATCATCATCATTCCAATTCCAAAAAACCCATATAATTTCCATATCCTCTTTACAAAACCAAATATTCACATTTTAGGGAAAAATTCCCTTTTCTTTATAAATCAACTCCAAGGATAAAAATCCATCATTTTATCACAACTCAACCACATTTACAAACCCACAATTATTTCCAAGAAACCATTTTTGAAAACCACTCTTTTGATTTCAAAACTAAAACCTTAGATTTATCCAAAAATCCCCAAATCACAATGTTGTTTAGAAAAGAAAATAACTAAGTTAAAAATCATACTAAAGTGTGGAGAATCCCAATCTCTAGTTAGAAGACAAGCAAGAGCAAGGTTGAAACTTCAATGGAGTCGAAAATGGACTTTGCTCCGATCAAATGGAAGCTCTAGGTGAGCTTTACCTTTTTATCAAAGGGACTAGGGTGTAAAAATCAATGGATGGTAGTGCATTTGAAGGTAGAACATGAGTTCTACAGAGAGAAGGTCAAGATTTAGGGTTTTGAAATGTTTAGAGAGATGGAGAGAGGGAGATAGAGAGATATATGAAAAAGTGACTCAAAAAGTGACTTTTCAGAACTCATATATGCGTAGACGCTCGAGTGACCAAAACATTGCTTGTGCAACCAGACACAAAAGTGAGACTGCTTGAGCAAACAAAGTAACCGCTCGAGTGAAGAATACCACTTTTTAGTACTTTTGCAGGCCTGCAAAAGTACTGAGGGTTGGCAAAGACCGCTCAAGCGCAAGAATGACCACTTGAGCGCAAGAAACACCGCTTGAGTAAAAAAACACCCTCCCAGTATATTTGTAGACCTGCAAATATAATGGAAGTTCTCAAAGACCGCTCGAGCGTACTGACCAAAATCTAGGCAACAATTCTATTGAAAAACAAACTCCCGACCTATTCCAAATGGAATAAAGACATCCAAACAACCAAATTTAGTCAAGAATAAGATGAATAAGAACAAGAACAACCAAATAAGACAAGGAATCTCTATCCAAAACAACAAATGAGTCAGGCCTAAACCGAAATCGTTATAACCTCCACCCTTAAGGAATTTCGTCCCCAAAATTTTAAAATCAACACAATAACTGCTACATTTACATCAGCATAACAATGATCCATCCATTCTCATAACCAATTCTCATAACGACGATAAACAAAGTTTTGAATATTGAATATACAATTCAACCATTTTCCAAAACATATGCAATGTTTTACATTTAATGAAAATATTAAGATTTTCATTACAAGTTTCAAACATCAACAAAAAGGTCCGGATACTTCTTACGGACTTCCACCTCACGTTCCCAAGTCGCCTCCTCAACACCATGGTGTCGCCACAATACCTTTACCAATGGAATCATTTTGCTTCACAAGACTTGGTCTCGTGTATCTAAGTGTTACGACCTAAACTTGCCCCTATAGGTTCAGCGACGTAACCAGCCAGTAATCCTTGGATTATCGAACGCCTCTTGACAGATTAACATATAGTTAGGGGCTGCGGAAGCAAATATATAAAATATATATAGTCCATTGAGCTGTGCAGACATACATGAGACTGATGATTTTAAAACTTATATAAATTTACGAGTGATGTCAAAAGTTATAACATTTTCATATCACTCCTAGAAGTATAATATCAGAAATCTTGTCCAAAAACTTAACAAAACAACAAAGTCTAATACGGTTACAAAAATAGCCACAAAACTTGACTTCATCCGGAACCTCCTCGGGAGGCACAAAGGTTGGCTGACAAAAATTGAAACATAGGCCATCAACTCTGGGCCTAGTCACGTGCCTGCTCACCTACATACATAATATAAATCGTGAGCTAATGCCCAGTGAGTAATAACAGAGTAAAGACTTTTAATGAATGACGCCCAGAACAGATTTCAAATCTCATAGCAAATTAGAATCATAATCAGGTAGCAAAACAGAGTCATAGTCTTATTCATATTCAAATCATGTGTGGTACATCCATTAGCATAAACATATCTCTTTGGTCAAGCTTATCAAGTTCTATATTGGAACCTCTGGTACCGGGTAACATATCTCATATAACGACCATGGTATTGTTTCTTTCGGCGAGGGCCTGTGCTACGGTATTGTTTCTCCCGGGCGAGGGCCTGGGCCACGGTATTATCCCACGAGCTAAGGCCTCATGACCATAAGCCACAATATTGTGTCCCTTGGACGAGGGCCTTTGCTAAGGGTACCACAATTACGTTTCAAAGAAAATTTGGACAATCATTCATTCATTCAAAAAGTAGCATTTCAGAAAATCGATCATTTCATATCATCAGAAAATAATTCAAGTCAAACATAACTTTACAGAGTTATTACTCACAGATAACCGGTGGCTCCAATTAGACGAGTAGAGTAGGTAATTCACTTATCTTGAGGCGTATGACCTACATAACATGACAGATGCATACGTTGAAACACACGCTCGAATTGTACATAACTCATGTCATTTGTTCTTAGTGCATTTCTAGCCTTTAAACCCATTACGGTGTCTTAATCATGCCCTAGGAATGCCTAGGATGGAATGAGGATGCGAAAATGCACTTGAAAACATTTTTCAAAACTTGTTAAAAATAGGGTCCACGCTCAAGTGGATATGCAAAATGTGAAGGTTCACTCGAGCGTAACTTCCTTCGCTCGAGCGGACTGTAAATTTTGACTAAAGTACTGGTTGCTTGTTTTTCACGCTCAACGGACGCTCAATCTACGCTCGAGCGTAAGACTCAGACCCTCACTCGAGCGTGACCTCTGTTGCTCGAGCGTGCTGCAAAACATATGAACTTCTGGGTACATGTATTTCACGCTCGAGCGGGCCTTAAGTCGCTCGAGTGGAAGTGCACGCACTCAGAGTGCTCGCTCGAGCGTGAACTCTTACGCTCGAGCATGGATGCAAATTCTGGAATTTCCAGATTTGATCTTCAAGCTCAAACTCAGACTTAAAGCCTTCAAACTTGATTTTTCTGGGCCTAAACTTAAGGAAATACATAGAAACTCTTAAAATAACATGAATTAAAGATTATTTCAAGAAATCATGGCCCAATGGCTTGCCAATTATGCAAAATTCTACTTAAAGTTTATGAATAATCCATGAACATGACATGCATGAATTTCTTTGACCTTAAGCTTCTCAAAATATAATCAAATGCTACAAAACAACTTGAAACTTGATGACTTCCCAAAATTAAGGTGAATTCAAGACATGCATGACGGAGTTCTTGGAAATCATGCTCAATTTGTGAAGGAATGGACATGCATGCATGGTATGGCTTCACACCCTTCATTTCTAACTCAATTCTTGCATTATTCAACATAATTCTCTTGTGTTCACGCATTAGAGTCTAGATTTCAAGGCTTAAGGATAAAATTCTCACCTAGAGGCTTGAGTTCACAAGTGTTGGAGTTGTAACTCTTAAATTCTCTTCAATTCCTCTAATTCTTGCTAGCTTGGCTTCAAATTGACTCCAATCTCCCCCTTCCCTCACTCTCACGGTTGTGTATGTGTATAGGCTCAAAAATGTGTTTGATAATGAAGAAAAAGTTGAGTGGGGCTTATATAGAGCCTTATATAGGCTTCATTAATGTTGGTTTATTAAAACTAATCAAATGGGTATTAAATTAATCCAATTCATTCGTTCCGAATAGAATTTCAATTGATCCTACCATAAAATTCTAAAAATTCTAACTAACACATAAATCAAGTCAATTTCTGAATCGGATGCCGATAAGGCCTTCAATTTGCAAACCGAAAGAAAAACATGAATAGATCTTTCTACATTAAACAGATATAGACACAAAATGATGCAATGCATATGTAATTAACTCAAGGTTTCTTCTTAATTACTTGCTAGGCATAATTAATCATGAGTTGACGTTAATCAGGGATCAGGGTTGTTACATTAAGACTCTAACTGGTCTCTCCTCATACGAGGCATCCTCATTTGCCCCCAACTCTGTCCAATCCAACACATGTGACAGATCCGGCTCATACTTCCGAAGCATACAAATATGAAACACGTCATGAACCCTAGAAAGGTATGGCGGCAAAGCCAAATGATAAGCTACCTCCCTAATGCGCTCTAGGATCTCAAAAGGCCCAATAAATCTAGGAGACAACTTCTCACTCTTCCCAAACCTCATCAAACCCCGTTTCAGCGATATCTTCAAGAAGATGTGATCTCCTACCTCAAAGGATAACGGTCTCCTCCTACGGTCAGCATAGCTCGTCTAACGACTCTGAGCCGAAACCAACCTCTTACAAATAAGTGCAACCTTCTCCATTGTTTTCTGAACTAATTCAGGACCTAATATAGGTGCGTCATCCACCTCAGCAAAACACACAGGAGATCTACATGATCGACCATACAAGGCCTCAAAAGGTGTCATGCCAATACTCGTCTGAAAGCTATTGTTGTAGGCAAACTCCACTAAAGGTAAGTGTCTCTTCCACGACCCCTTAAAGTCAAGAACACAACCCCGAAGCATATCCTCTAGGATTTGAGTGGTACACTCTGACCGCCCGTGAGTCTGAGGATGATAAGCGGTGCTAAATGTCAATCTAGTACCCAAGGCATCCTGTAGGCTCTGCCACAATCAAGTCGTGAAACACAGATCTCTATCCGAAATGATAGTCACAGGGATCCCATGAAGTCGAACTTATGTCCGTAACATAAAGGTCAGCAAGGTAATCTACCGAGTCACTTGTGTGCATAGGTACAAAGTGTGCTGACTTAGTTAACCGATCAACTATCACCCATACGACATCATTACCCTGTTGAGTCCTAGGAAGAATCACAACAAAATCCATCTTGACATGCTCTCATTTCCACTCAGCTATAGGTAAGGGTGGCAACAAACCCGCTGGGCTTTGATGCTCGACCTTCTCTTATTGACAAGTAAGGCACCTCGAAATAAACAATGCTACGTCTCTCTTCATCTCCCTCTGCCAAAACTGGTGACTAAGGTTGTGATACATCTTTCTACCTTCTGGATGTACCGTAAGGAGTGAATGGTGAAACTCCCGGAGTACTTCCTCTCCACAAGACGCCGACACGAAAAGATGGTCAAGATATCTAACACTCGTGTCAGAATACATGTTCAAGCCATTTTCTACCTTTTCACTAGATATCTTCTCCCGGAGGGTTTCTACCCCGTGATCACCCCATTGTGCTTCTATAACTCAGCTCATAAGCGTAGGTTGTGCAATTATAGTAAACAAGGTTGTAGACTCAACAACCTCGCCAATAGTACCCAACATCTCCCATTCCCAGATAGCAATACTAACTACACTGTTGATGGACTTCCTACTCAAGGCATTGACCATTATATTAGCTTTTTCCATATGATAATGCAACTCAAAGTCGTAATCCTCCATAAACTTCATCCACCTTCGCTGTCTCAGATTCAATTCAAATCTTTCTATGAAAATGGATACTTCAGACTCTTGTGATCAAAAAAGACCTTAAACTTCTCACCATACAGATAATGTCTCCAAATCTTCAAGGCAAAGATCACTACTGCTAGCTCTAGGTCACGAGTAGGATAGTTTCTCTCTTGTGTTTTCAACTGACATGAGCCTTATGCCACTACTTTCCCCTCTTGCACCAAGACACAACCCAAACCTTCTCGAGACGTATCATAATACACTGAGTAGCCCGAACCCCTCTTTGGAATAATCAACACTATAGAAGTGGTAAGTCTAACCTTAAGCTCTTGAAATAACTTCTCACAAGTCTCACTCCACACAAACTTAATTCCCTACCTCGTTAGTCTAGTCAAAGGTGAGGCCAACCTAGAGAAATCTTTCACAAAACGATAGTAATGCCCGGCTAACCCCAAGAAACTTCGAATCTCAAAGGCATTCTTAGGTTGTTCCCAATTTCGCACTGCCTCTATCTTGGAAGAATCTACAGTCACCCCATCCCTGGATACCACATGGCCTAAGAATTTCACCTCCTTCAGCCAGAACTCACACTTTCCAAACTTAGCATACAATGTATGGGCTCTAAGCAACTCAAGGACAATCCGTAAGTGTTCCTTGTGTTCCTCATCAGAGGGTAAGTAAATCAAGATTTCATCAACAAATACAACCACAAAACAGTCTAAGAACTCACAGAAGATTTGGTTCACCAAATCCATAAACCAGGTCGGTGCATTGGTTAGCCCAAAAGGCATCACTAGGAACTCATAATGGCCATACTACGTACGGAATGCCGTCTTCTGGATATCCTCCTCCTTCACTCTCAATTAGTGATAACCCGATCTCAAGTCTATCTTAGCAAAGCAACAAGACCCATTTAACTGGTCAAACAAATCATCTATACGAGGCAGTGAGTACTTGTTCTTAACAGTTACCCAGTTCAGCTTCCAATAATTAATACAAAGTCGCAATGTGCCATCTTTCTTCTTGGTAAAGAGAGCCGATGCTCCCTAAAGTGAAGTACTAGGGCGGATAAAGCCCTTCTTTAATAATTCTTGGAGTTAAATCTTCAACTCACTCATCTATGTGGGGGAAAATCTATATGGTGCCATGAAAATGGTGTCGTGCCAAGCACTAAATCAATAGAGAACTCAATCTCACGGTGAGGTAGCAAACTAGTGAGATCCTAAGCAAAGACGTCCGGGTATTCACAAACTCTACTCAGCAACTCTACTCGGATTATATCACTTTCAACACCCAAGAAAGTAGCAAGAAGGAGACTAAGCTCGCCCCAACCATGCGAATCACACATTGGTAACAAGGCTCTATCCACTCGGCACTTGGTCTCCCAAGAAATAAAAAATAATCACCACTCGAGGAACACACCGTAACTCTCTAATAGTAACAGTCTATAATGGTCCGATAGGATGACAACCAATCCATGCCCAAAATGACATCAAAACTTAACATATCAATCAACACAAAGGCAAAAGGAAATCAGTGACCAGTAACCTCTATCTCACAACCTCGACACCCTTGGTCTAACATAACCTCACCACTAACAGGCGACTCTACCCTGAGTGGAGATGCTAACTGAGCCACTTCTAACCCTAATACTGATACGAATGCAGACTAAATGAAAGAATGTGATGCGCAAGTATCAATCAACACATTGGAAATAGAATTACATAACAAGAAGTTACCTCTCACTACCGAAGGTGCTGGCAACAAATCTGGCGTGGTAACAACATACACATGCCCTAAAGGTCTCTGTTCTACCTGCTCAGCCCTCGGAGCATAAGTCTAAAACACTAATTGAGCTGAAGAGGCTCCCTAATTGGCCCTTGAGGCCTGAGCTGAAGGTGAATGTTGATGGCTCTATGTCTGCCTCGAACCAGAGGCACCAGATGTGCCACCCGACTGAGGGCAAAACATCCTCATGTGCCCTGACTGCCCACACTGATAATAGGTAGGCAGTTGCCCTCTCCCCTGACTCTGGCTTTGAGGACGAGCTGCAGACGACGCAGACTTTTGCCCTCCTTTACTCTGCGGGCAAACTATAGACTTGTGGCCCAGCTGACCAGACTTAAAGCAAGTGATCCCACCCTGACCACCTTACCCTGATCTAGAACTCAGTATAGGAAAAGTGGATTTAGACTGTGCTCCCTAGGACTGTTGTGGGGTGGAACCCCTTTGTCTCTTGTTGTACTGAGTCTCACCCTAAACCTCCTGACTCCTCTGCCTGGAGCCCTTCATCCACTCCTCCTCCGACTGAACCACGGTCTCCAGATGAGCCACCATCTCCACAAAGCGTCCGTAGTCCCTAATCATGGACCCAACCACTTTGAAAAGAAGCCCGATCCTCAACCTCTTCTCGAACTTAATGCAACGTTGTTCCTTCGTCACCACAAGTTCCGGTGCAAACCTCAACAAACTAGTAAAGGTAGCCTCAAACTCGGCCATGAGTTTCAAAAACCGCTCTCTCAATTTCTCCCTAGCAGTGAGAGGCAAGAACTTTACCTAGAAGGCATTGACAAAGGCCTCCCAAGTCACCCCAATGTGCCTACGCACATACTTCTACCACTGACCCGCATCTTCCAAGTCACCCCAATCCTCGATGCCAAGCATCTCGAACGTCTTCACCATCTGTTCTAGTGGCTCCTTCAGATCCTCCAAAAACTCATCAAGATTAGACTGGAAGAACTCCATCTTTAGAAATGACGACACTATTTAGCAACATGAGTCTGGACTTGATTCTTAACTTTGAGAGTGTCCATGGATTCTCGCAAAGCTCTGGCTATCTCACGGGCTAAAGCACCCATGGCTTGCTAACCCATTAACCTGACCAACCCCTTCTTCCTGCTTCAAAATATCATATGTTAATGATACCTCCTATCGCTTAGGCCTGTTACCCCTACCACCACCATGTCCGTGTCCTGACATCCTAATGAAGGTAACACAAGAGATTAGCACATTTACAAATGTGCTGAAACTAACTCATTTGCGTCCTAATGAGGTGGACAACAATTAATGCACTCCACATAAGCACGCCGTTACATAAACATACACAGATTTCCTTTCTAGATAATGATCGTCCCGCGACAGTGCTAGAGTTCCAGTTAGAAATAGCAGTGATCAAGTGTTCTTTTAACAGGACTTCTAGAAACTCGTAGACCCAATCAATATCTTAGAAATTAAATTCCATACCTATCTAGTCACATAAGCATGTTATCACATAGCATACCAGGATATTAATTAAATAACAATACATTTTTGAATAAAGTATCCTTCCATTCATATGATTGCATTGTACAAAAAGTAACACATGCAGTTATACAATCATAAGTCCTATCCCTGAATCTATAACATGTGCCATAAGTTAATGGTATGAAATAAAAGTTAGATAGATATATAAATGCCCTAGTGCCTACAACTTTTCAAGATGGTACTTGGTTACAACAAAAGTGAGTTTTAACTCAATACAGTTTAAGCCCTAGGCTTATACAAAAAAAAAAAAAAAAAAAAAAAAAAAAAATTACAATAGTAACAAAAGGAAGCTCTTAGCTCAAAGTCCTCCCAAGCTATGGCCTTGGCGGAGGCATATTATTGGCACCTGAAAATGGTTTTCCACATAGGGTGAGCCAAAGCCCAACAGAGATACTCTAGCACAGTGTATGAATCTTAACAAAGCTATAAGGTGAATGCATATGCAATGCTCGTGCCAAAACATTTTATATCTCTTTTCAAAACCATGCAATGCCACAATACATGAAATCATTTCCTTTACAATAGAAAATAGGGGAGTGGGTACAACTCTGGGAATCTCTAGGTACATGCCTGCAAGTAGGCTATACAAACTACCAATTGCCATTTTTGCCGGCACTAACTGAAATGCTTGGTACCTAATTGTGCGGGTTTCTGGACTTTCACCAAGGACACATAGGCCAACATACTTACCCAAAAAAACATAGGCCAACATAATACCACAACCACACCCTCTACCCAAATTCACTAAGGTGAATCCCTTTTTTCCTCAAAACAATATACATTTCCAATGTGTTAAATATGCAACAATGCTCAATGAAAATGGATGAGAAATTAGTTTCAATTCTCTTAATTCTCATGCAATTTCTACAACAATCATAGTTATCCTTCACTGATAGCCCAAAACAGATAGATAATTTCTAATAAAGATAAAATTTCCAAAATTTCAAGGTAGGACTAATAATGCATATCCAATGCCACCATCATCATCTTCATTATCATTCTAATTCCACAAAACCTATATCATTTCCATATCCTATTTACAAAATCAAATATTCTCATTTTAGGACAAAATCTCCTTTTCTATATAATTCAATTCCAAGGATAAAAATCCACTATTTTATCACAATCCAACCACATTTACAAACCCACAATCATTTCCAAGAAACCATTTTGAAAACTACTCTTTTGATTTCAAAATGAAAACCCTAGGTTTATCTAAAAATCCCCAAACCACAATTTCATTTAGAAAAGCAAATAACTAAGTTAAAAATCATACTAAAGTGTGGAGAA
Organism: Camellia granthamiana; assembly: GCA_036172215.1. Lineage (NCBI taxonomy): Eukaryota > Viridiplantae > Streptophyta > Magnoliopsida > Ericales > Theaceae > Camellia > Camellia granthamiana. The sequence goes on along the minus strand of CM069913.1, from coordinate 68,129,367 downwards.
TCCCAACCTCAAGTTAGAAGACAAGCCAAAGCAAGGTTAAAACTTCAATGGAGTCAAAAATGGGCTTTGCTTCGATCAAATAGAAGGTCTAGGTGAGCTCTACCTTTTTATCAAATGGACTAGGGCATGGAGATTAATGGATGATGGTGTATTTGAAGGTAGAAGATGAGTTCTAGAGAGAGAAGGTCCAGATTTAGGGTTTTGAAATGCTTAGAGAGAGAGAGATATGAAAAAGTAACTTTTCATAATTGATATACGTGTAGACCGCTCGAGTGACTAAAACATCGCTCGAGCGACCAGACACAAAAGTGAGACTGCTCGAGCAAATAGAATGATCGCTTGAGTGAAGAATACCACATTCTAGTACTTTTGTAGGCTTGCAAAAGTACTGAGAGTTCGCAAAGACCGCTCCAACGCAAGAAGGACCGCTCTAGCCAAGACCGCTCGAGCACAAGAAACACCGATCGAGTGAAAAAAACACCCTCCCAGTATATTTGTAGGTCTACAAATATACTGGAAGTTCTCAAAGACCACTCGAGCGACTAAAGGACCGCTTGAGTGAACTGACCAAAATCTAAGCAATAGTTCTATTGAAAAACAACCTCCCGACCTGTTCCAAAAGAAATAAAGACATCCAAACAACCAAACTTAATCAAGAATAAGATGAATAAGAATAAGAACAACCAAATAAAACAAGGAATCCCGGTCCAAAACAACAAACGGGTCAGGCCTAAACCGGAATCGTTATATTAGATGCATTTTAGGTTTGTTAGGAACTACTACTAGGGTTAACAATCCCGGAGCTAAGGGTTTTGGGTGAAGAGGTCGGATGTTTCTCTCTTAAAACACTCAATACTTATCCTAATAAAGTTGATCTTCCTCAAAGAGAGGAGGAGACGGGGTATATATAGGCTGAGGGAGAAGGTTTTGGAATACTTTAGGTTATTCTAGGGTTTCCCGTCACTTTCTCCTCACGCCTCCCGAACAAGTCGAAGCTAAAATTCATTCAATACTGCTGATAGGTTGTGTTGTCGAACAAGCAACTTGCATAACTTGTGCGGTCGTGTGACCCATGCACAGTCGTGCGAATCATGTATGGCCAAGCGTAAGGCCAGGTGTAATAATCCTAACCTCTAATTAACGTTAATCCGTGCTTAATTATGCCAAATAAGTAATCAAAATGAAATCTTGCATCATATGTTACCTTATATGCATTTTTATCTGTTTAACATAGAAAGATTTGTTCATGTTTCTGTTTCGGTTTGCGAATTGAAGGCCTTGTCGGCATCCGATTTAGAAATTGACTTGATTTATGTGTTATTTGGGATTTTTAGAATTTTATGGTAGGTTTAATTAAAATTTGGTTCGGAACGAATTAATTAGAATAAATTGTGATCATTGCTTAGATTAATGCAAGTTTAATTAAATCCTTAAACAAACCTATATAAGGCCACCCCTCAACATTTCTTATACACAATTTACACCCTCATTCCCTCATCTTTTGAGCTCAACGTGAGAGAGGAAAAGAGAGAGAGAGAGACAGAGAGAGAGAGAGAGAGAGAGAGAGAGAGAGAGAGAGAGAGAGAAGGAAGATTTGATTCAACTAGAGGATTGAAGAAATTAGGAGAACTTGGAAGTTTGGCTTAGAAACAATTTGCTACCTAGCATTCAATTGAGAAGCCAAGGTAAGAACTCAACCCTCTAATTATGTAATTGAAATAGCTATTATTAACATTCATGTGAATTGGGAGATGAATTACAAGAATTGAGCTAGAATTAAGGAAATGAAGCTAATCTTGCATTCAAGACCATTTGAACACAATTTTAGTTTTATTTCAAGGAATTCTATCATGCATGTGTCTATCTTAGCTTGGTTTTGAGAATCCATCACATTTCTTACCTTTTGACCTAAATTGATCATGTTTTGGAAAGCTTGAGTTCAAAGTAATTCATGCATGTCATGTTTATGGCACATTTATAAATTTCAAGTTGGAGTTTTGGTCAATTGACAAACTTATGGGCCTTAATTTCATGAAATGATCTTCAATTCTTTATGTTTTCCAAGTTTAGACTTGTTTTCTCAAGTTTTGGGGCCCAAAAGGATGAGTTTTGAAGTGTTAAATTCAAGATTTGCAGCTTGGAGGTGAATATGGAGATTCCAGAATTCGACCCCTCCGTTCGAGCATCAGATCTTACGCTCGAGTGACCACTCTGCAATCTTACACTTTCGCTCGAGCGACAAAAGTTGCGCTTGAGTGAGCGTTGAGTGAGCATCGAGCGGAAAAATCAAGCAGCCAACACTTTTGCAAAGTTTACAGACCGCTCGAGCGAAGGAATGCACACTCGAGCGACCACTCACATTTTGCATGCCTGCTTGAGCAAAGAAAGCTGCGCTCGAGCGAGACCCCTGTTTCCAGTATTTTTGACCAAGTATTTTCAAATGTATTTTTGCATCCTCATTTCATCCTAGGCATTCCTAGGCCAAGATTAAGGCACAAAAATGAGGATAAATGTAGAAACACACCAAGATAAGAAAAAACCAAGTTAATGTTTTTTGGGTGTGTAATTCAGTATGTATTTGCTATGTACCTGTGTAGGTCACACACCACAAGATATCTAAATTGCCTATTTTGTTCGTTTACTTGGAGCCATCTGTTATCTGTGAGTAATAACTTAGTAAAGCTATATTCAAGTTAAATTATTTTCTGTATATGGAATAAGATCTGTTCTATGAAATGCTATGTTTTGTACTATGAATGATTATCCAACTCTGACAATATTGTGGCATTTATGTTGTAATTCAAGTATGCTATATGTACTCGGACTGGAGGTTCCTTATGGAACTGACAAGTTATCTGTACCTGGCTAGAGGTTCCTTTATGGAATTGATAAGTTATCCGTTTCCAGTCCAGAGGTTCCTTTATGGAACTAACAAGTTATCCGTATCCGGCCGGAGGTTCCTTTATGGAACTATATGATCTATGATGCTCTGTAAATGATTTTTTAGCGCTAACGGATGTACTATGTAAGAATAAGCATGAACTCTAAATTCTGTATATGTTCTGAACAAGAATATGAAAGTGAATCTGTCTTCAATATGAACTCTGGTTTCTGAATTGGTTTTGGGACATCATTCATTTAACCCTTTACTCTGTTATTATTCATTGGGCTTTCACTCATTATCTATTATTTATATATATATATATAGGTGATCAGGCGCGTTGCCAGGCTCAGTGATGACTGCCTAAAAAGTTTTGTGTTTGTCAGCCACCATTTTGTGCCTCCCGAGGAGGTTCCGGATTAAGTCAAGTCTAGTGGCCATGTTTTTGCGAATGTTTAAGACTCTGTCTCTTTTAGTTTATGAACAAGTTTCTGTTTATATATATACATGGGATGACGTGTAAATACCATACCATCATGACGTCATAAGTATGCTTATCAAATTAAGATCATCTGTTCCATGTATGTCTGCACAACTCGATGGACTATGTATGTTTTATATATTTGCTTTTGCAGCCCCTAATTATAAGTTATTCTATTTAGAGGCCTTCGGTAATCCAAGGATTACTAGCCGGTTATGGCCATAAACCCATAAGGGTGGGTTTGGGTCATGACACCAAGCCACCAAGTGCGGGTGCACGTGCCCTCAATACATGCAAACCATGCATGCATGCACGCATAAGTATGTGGTTCTAGGCTCTTGTACCCTTCTTTCTCCTAAGTAAGTTTGACTTCCAGTTGACATTTTTGTGTAAAATAGGTCAATGTTTTGAAAATATTCATCAATTCGAGTTCATTCGGACTTCTCCCTGCCATACCAAAAAGTTAGGTTTTGGATAAAAATGGGTTTAGGGGTAAAATGGTTATTTTTGCAAAAAGATGATTTTTGGCCAAAATGCGGTGATACAACAACTCATAACAATTTCAAATATTTCTAGAAATGAAGTAATTACCATTTCATCATCGGGAAGCTTTCACGTGCTTAAGCCTTAATGGTCAGTCAAAAATAGGGTATCTATAGTTGCCCCTCTTAAATAGAACTCGAGTAGTCATATATGACGGGATTAAATGTCAAAGCCCCAAGACCAACCCATTTGACAAGGCCATAAGACTTAAAACAGTGCCATACATTCATGCAAGTGATCGAACCTATAGGTTGCCTACATATCCTCGTTGAAGGAATTAGATCAGTCTAGTTCAAGGGCAAGTGCTATGCAACAGTTCATATGTGAGTGAATGTGTGCAACAAGCACTCAAAACATTCACCAAGCATGCAATTTCGAAAAAGGAGAGTGGACAATACTACTAATACTCACCTTGCCATGCCGAAGTTGTGCCAAGTTCCATCGCATTCCATTTTGAGTTTGCTAAGTGTACCAATTCTACAAATGTTTCAAAGAAAACAATTTCCAAAATGCACACCACAGTGTGATTAAAGTAATGCCAATATATGATATGCTAGTTCCATAAGTTTTAAATGACTTTCAGGTTGATTCTTTGCTCGTTGCCTTGCGATTCTAATCATGCTTGCTCCTTAAGATGTGTGGAGGGTTTAATAATGGTTATTGATTTTACTGCCTTGCAATTCCAATTTTGCTGCCTTGCGATCTAAATCATGCTCGCTCCTTACGAGACATGGGTTTTGGGTGCCTATTTTGTTGCCTTGTAATTTTGATTTTCGCTGCCTTATGATCTAAGTGAGTTCCTATTTTGTTGCCTTGCAATTCCAAGTTCGCTCCCTTACAATCTAAATCAGGCTACTCTTTATGAGTCATGAGTTAAAAGTCCCATCCACTCCTACTCCTTGCAAGGTGAGGGTTTGAGTTTAGTCCACTCTCGCTCCTTACAAGGTGGGGGTTTAATTCAAGTTATGTTTTCTCTTGGCGAGCTTTATATTCCAAATTTTCCAAGTATTGTTCGCCCTTGATGGACTTTATATGTGAAGTTTTTCTAAAAATGTAGCTTTTGTTCGCTCGACATGGACTTTATATATTAGGATTTTCAGGTTTTTCTAAAATTCTCCAAGTCTTTCCCAAGTATTTGTTCGCCTTAGAGGGGCTTTATATGCCAAGTTTTCCAAGCGTTTGTTCTCCCTAGGTGGGCTTTATATTCCAAAATTTTCCAAGTGTTTGTTCGCCCCAAATAGGATTTGTATTCCAAGATTTGCCAAGTTGTTCCAATTTTTCCCAAACTTTTCCAAGTTTGACCAAGTGGTTCCAAGCCATGTGTGATTTATCAAAGATACTTTCTAGAAACGACTCATCTGGGGAGAATTTTAAAAGTCCTTTTCCATGCTTTATCAGGATGCCAAGTGAGTAGTATGCCAGTACGGTGCAATACCAAAGCTCAAGCCACACTTGAAGTATGAATCTTGTTCTAGACATGCCATGATCTAGAAATTTCCATACACATGCTTAGATGCAAGAGAATTATAACTAAGCAAATAGAGAGTTAATGTAATCATGCCAACTAAAGTCCAAATATAAATCAAGCAAATAGGGGGGAAAGCAACTAGAGAAAATCTCAGTATCATCCTAGAAAAACTTTCAAAAGTCTAATCAAATCAGAATCATCGTGTGAGCGAACTTGCTCAAATTAGGGAAAAGTGTTTATCAAATAACTTTAGTAGATTGAGGGGAAGGTATGGCTCGTGCCACTTGCTTAGTCGATAGTTTATTCAAAGATGCTCATGCCTCTAGTCTTCAATCCTTGTTCATATTGCTCATGATTTTCAACATTCTATAAGCTCATGTGGTGGGAACCAGTGCTTTATAGATCGACAATGAAAGATACGCTATTATGCCCATCAGCCAGTCAAACCCATACTTCTGCTATGCACCAGAGTGTCAAGAACTTATTTGATCCTTAAAGTGATGATGGATTTCCCAATGATTATAGACTTGGTGCCCCTTGTGTAGATACTCTCAGCTTGTCTATGAATTTCCCATAAAAACTAGTTTTGAACTTCAAAATTTGCTGAGGCCCTTGTGGTCGAGTGGCATGTAGTCATGTCTTAGGGTGTGGTGAGTGGAAGGTCTGGGGTTCGAGCTGATGGATCAGTGGCGACCTCTTTAAGTTGTAACCTAACTTTACTAACATACTAACATTCTATCTTTAACCAAAAAAAAAAAAAAAAAAAGAAACAAAAAAAAAAAGAACTTCATAATTTGAACATCAATTTATATTTGAAACATTAATCATTCCATTCTATCAAACTTTGAGCTGTGCGCATACTAACAAACTGATACTAACAAACATGTAAACGATAGACTCAACAAGGGAAATTGACTCGACATACCTCAAACTGCACAAGATCGTTTCTAGCATTTTACAAGATTGATAGCCCTCCGACATGTCGAGTGTTGTCCTACTTCATCTTTCAAAATAATTATCCTTAGTGCTTTCTCAATGGCGATTACCCCAATGGTTTGTAATGTGGTACCTTTGCATTATTTAACTTCACTACCGCTCTTTTTTCGGTTTGATGCAAATTCCTTACTTTTCACTCATCTCACATCTCTCTTTTCTTTTGCACACATACCCACATTTTTGGGGTTTTACATTGATTTCCAAGAAGAGGTGTGGTATTGGTGGGAATTTTACAAAAGCTTGGCACCACAATAGTTGACAAGTTGTGTGATTTTCAAGATGAAGGATTCTCCAATTGAGGCAACGGCAATGTTTGTCTTCTTCTGATGGTTGAAACTAAGTGCAATTTGAGAGACACGACAAAGACTCGATGCACTTAATTGAAGATAACATACCCACAACATGAATCAATAAAGTGATGCAGCCACGACACAAGACAACATATCCACAACACGAGACAAGACATAACATCGAATGCCAAAGAAAGGAGAAAAAAATTCAATCTGAATGATCATTCAATGTGCCCCTAGTTTTGTTTATGCTTCCTTATTATTCAAAACCGCTTTCAAAATTCAATTTTGTAAAAATTAAGTTTCATTATCTTTTGAGCTTGGTGAACTCATTTTGAGACCGACCTTATTGATCTGAACCTTCTTCTTTTAGGACCCATTGAGTAAAATATTCATGCAAAAAATAAGATGATTTGGCATTTGTAACTATATGTTTGAATCATATTTGTATTGTAAAAAATGGATCACTATTCTTGAAATTATAGTTATTGTATTTACTGATATTTAAACATATAGTTATGATTCAAACATACAGTTATTGATATTTATGTATCTTTATTTTTTGTACGAATATTCTACCTAAGGGGTCTTTAAAAGTGAACTATTCAAATTATCAAGATCAGCCTCAAATGAGACCACTAAACTCAAATACTCTCTCTAGTTGGATGGCCAATTTAAGAGAATTCAAACCCAATTTTTTACATCAATATACTACATGATTAATATAAATAGTGGTTGATGTCATAAGAATAGAAAAATAATAACTATTAATGGTCTTGAAATTTGATTTAAACAAATAACAAAGTGTGCCATTACATTTTATTTTGAGAGAATTATATGTAATTAGAACAGATAAAAAAATAAAATAAAATTAGGGATGTAACTCAAAGTTGCACTTCCACAGCTTTTGAGTTGCATTCCACTACATAAGGAGTTGGAACTCCCATGTTTTACAAAAATTTTTTTTGGGTCTTCTATCCTATTATTTGCCTGTTATTTTCTTATTTATTTGTCTAATGAAACATCTAGAGTGTGGAGCTCTATTGGACTTTTTCTTGATAGGGTAAATTATAAATATACCTTCTTATATTTATTTAAAATACAATTTGTCTTCAGCAATTTTGAAAATTATATCTTTCCCCTTAAAATTTATAATTTCATAACAAATGACCTCTTTTATTAATAAATTATCAAATCAATTAACAATTTTTAATAATGCCAGAAATATATTTCAATTAATAATTTCAGTAATTTTATTATTTATAGAAGAGCAGTTAGGAATTTCAAATTTTCAATTAATTCTATTACATAAATTTTTTTGATAAGGAGTATTTGTAATTTTTCAATTCACAAGAGGACATCCATATTTTAAGTAAAGTTCAAAGAATGTATTTGTAATTTACCCTTTTTAATATAATTTTAAGTTATTTTTATATCATAACTAGCAAATAAAATCCATGAAAAACCCTAACAAATATTTTAAAAAAATAAAAATAAAAATCGTAAACACCCCAATAAATAAATAAATAAACCATGGCAAAAGAAGAATGTTCAATAATTTTGCCAAGAATATGTTTGGGTGGTGTTAGATTAAATTAGTGTATTATGGGAGTCTCTGTGTAAAATAAATATCCACTATAAATTAATATGAATAAAAAATTTATGAATGTGTAGTACTAAAGAAGGAAACTCCGCTAAAAGGGTCACAAAGAAAAGGTATTTTCTGTCTGTATTTTAATAATAATTAAAAAAAGAAAGAAAGAAAAAGTCTAAAGAATCTTGGTTCTCAATTCATGTACTCTTCTTTGGACAGGCAAACCTTGTGAAAAAGGAATACAAAAAGACCAGACAAAGCAATACACGACAGAAAATTGAGATCCAAGAGAAAGACAAGGATACCTTACTTCACTGTGGAGGCTTTTTTTAAAGATTCAAAACCTGGACTTGCATGCAAAGCATAACCAACCTTTGCTTGCCTTCCCTCTCCTACTCAAAACCCTATCTATCTATCACCAATCTCCGTACAAACGTTTCCTTCCTTTCTTACTCCACCATCTTCTCTTTCAAATAAACAGAGCAACAAATCTTGATAAGCAAGTCATTTCCCTGGGAGAAGAAATTTCACAATAGGCAGTGTCTCAGAATGTAGAGCTTGATTAGGCAAACAAGGTAATTCTGATATCTAAACTCTACTCTTTGCAGCAAAAAATAAAATAGCTCTTATATGCATATGGTTTTTGAATTACTTGTTTCATTATCTCTATCAATCAATATATGGGGAGAAACAAAAAAATAAATAAATTTTATAATGCCTTTTAACTCACTTGTCATGCTTTGAAATTTGCACTTGAAAGCCGATGATTAAAATAAAAAATAGGACAGATTACGTGAATAGCGTCAGAATTTTTTTTCTTATGTTAGTTTAGTCACTCTAATTTCAATTGCAATACATTTATGCTTTCAATTTTTTAATATGGGCCAAATAAGGTCAAACTTTAAAGGGAAAGTAGTCATGTGCACTGCACATAACATTTTTTTTTAAGGATAACAATGTCATTTTCTTTTTTTTCCAACCAACTCACTGAGTTAACTCGACATTGACTCAACTCATATTTATCATGCTCATCCATCCCACCAGCCGCCATCATTACCACCAACCATCACCACTGGACAACACCAATTGTCAGTCCACCATTTTTATGCCTCTCTCCATTCATTTCTCTCTCAAAAAATTGACTGATGGGTGTTTACATAATGGGTCTTGTACGTATATAATGGGGTATGTACATATATGTAATAATGGGTCACCATGATCTGTTTTTTATTTGTTTAGATATATATATTGATAGGTTAACAGAGGCATTCACCTTTGAATTGGTGGAACCCATTTGTTGGTTTGTTTTAGTGGTGGAACTCATGATTAGGAGACTAGAGGTAAACGATGAATAGTGGATTGAATTTGCAGACAAATTTATTGCTTGCTAATGATCTGATTTTACTTGGTCAATATGTAATAGAGGGAGGGAGAGTGGGTATAATTTTTTTGAAAGGAGATCTGGAGAGAGAGAAGGGACAGTCAACACCAGAAAAGAAGGCCAGAAGTGATGCAGAGAAGAGGGAGATACAGAGGGGTGGAGGGGGATTCAGTGTGGTCAAGTACATGGATACATTAGGATAAGTGGTTGTGATTTGTTAGTGGTAAAAAATTATGTTGATTGTTCCCTAAAAAGAGTGTCATGTGCATTGCATGTGATCAGTTTCGTCTAAAATTTGGATGGGGTTAACTATTGTTGTTATTTGATACATATTGAAAAATCAAGGGGGCAAATATATTGTAATTGAAATGATAAGAATTAAATTGACACAAAAAGTAAAGTTTAGGAAGTATTGGTATAATTTGTTCTAGAAAATAAAAAGTGGATAGTTTACCATGTACCACCATAGAGATACAACAACATCTACATCTAGGGAATCTAAGAATTTAATGCATAGGAAAACAAAGTTGATTACATGATATGCTTCAAAATACAGAAACGATCACCCACACAAGCTAGATAAATTACACTTACTACACACGAAGAGCATAAAATTTATATGATTTACTCCAAAATTCAGGCTACATTTATAACTGTTGCAGTTTTCACTATAAATTAAAATGTTACACAAGATTAAAAGAGATAGTCATCTCATTTCAACTACAAATACATAGAAATTAGGACATTAGGTCACAAGTGTGGAATACAATAAATACGTGTATTTCAAAATTCAGGTAGGATGCAATTCCCCTGGAACACTTCTTTTGAGGTCGAGTGGTTAGTGATCGAAAACTTATCAAGATCCACTTTACCCTAACATCTATAACTTCTTGAAGGACAAAATTATGCAAGTTTCATTTTATCATAGCAGTGCTGTCTTCCCAATTTGTTTTATGATCACTGACCACTTTTGTTAGGGTGAGATTTTCTGGTGTAGGTCAGGATAAAAAAGAAGAGGCTAGCAACATCGGAGAAGAAGAATACCACCACAAAAAACTCAATCCTTCAAAGAAGGTATGTGGTAAACTTTTCACATTTTCCCCTACCCGCCACAGAATTTTGGGGACTTCTTAGTAACTCAAATCAAATCTTAAATTATGGAAACATTTCAATTATATACACATCAGTCTGTAGAAGATAAAAGTAAACTTCCAACAAAAAGATGCCCTTAACCATCCCTGTTGTACATCAATCTACTCCATAATGGCCTCTAGGTGTGATATATATTGATGAAGCAATGAAAACAAACCTTGGTAATGCATGTTGCAGAGAAGAAAAAAGCTCAGAATTGGTTCCGAAGACAAATTTCTAGGCAAATGAAAGAGGATTATGATTTCGAAAATGATGACGTGTATCCAGTAGCAGTTGCAGCAGTAGCACTTGTCATTAAGTTGTTGGAAGAAGAATTAGGCATCAAAGATCAGAAAAAGAGTGAAGGACTTGATACCTCTTTGACCAAGATCAAGAGTAAAACAGAAGATACAAGAATTCGGGTATCAGAACGCGGTAAAATTTCCTGACGACTCTCAGGTAAGGATGTATTGTTTTACAGTTAATTATTCTACAACATAATAGATATGATGTTTTAATCATTTTTCTTTCATAACATCGACATGTCTGTCTTTATCAGGTGAAAGTTCGATGATAGATATGGAAGATCCAAACAGAAGGGTGCCACCAAAAATTGCGGTTACAAGTGAAAAGAGGCCTGAAAAGGCCATTGGTCCTGTTCAATCCTTTAAAAGGACTCCAACTTTTGTTGATAAGGATAGAAAACCTGAAAGTGCTTTACCAACACCTGATCTTTCATCTGCCAAACAACCAACATCCCTACCAACTGAGATCAAAAGGCAGCCTTCAACAAAACCTGGAATAGGAGAAACTAAGGCGGATACTTGGGAGGAAGCTCAGATGGCCAAGCTTAAAGAAAAGTACTAATCTAATTAAACAGATGTTTATACTACAAATACTTGAGATCAAGCATGTAAATTCGAACAAATGAAGACTGTTGTATTACCACTAACAAAAACCATTTTCAGGTATGAGAAGTTGAATACCACAATTCTTGAATGGGAGAAAAAGAAGAAGGATAAAGCCAAACTCCAGAAGGATAGAACAGAGGTTTATTGCATTTCTCTTCTCCAATTTGACAGGCACTTGGAATTCTAGTAACTCAGAATTGACAATCTACTCTTTTGAACTGCAGAGTGAATTGGAGCGCAGAAGAGCAAAAGCCTTACGACATTACCGTAGTGACATGGAAAGAATTGATCAAATTGCAGGAGGAGCAAGATCACAAGCGGAGGAAAACAAAAGAAATGAGGAGTTCAAGGTGAAAGGGAAGGCAAATAAAATCAGATCAACAGGGAAGATTCCAGCAACATGCTTGTGCTTCTAACTGTTGCTAATAACAAGGTCTCCCCTGTTTGAACAATTTGTAAAATTGTAAATATATTTATCTAACAAATCTGTAACCAACTCAATCACTAATACAACAACATAAATGGAATTTATTTGCATCACTTATCATTCTATGTTTGGACGGCTTTGCAAATGAGCTTAAAACTATCATTAAGACAAATTGAAACAACAACCAATTATGGGGGTAGGGGGAAGACAAGTGGTAAATAAATGTATCAAGTTGCATATTAGGTAATACAAAAGTCATACAATTTGGCCAACCCATCACTAATGGAAACAAATGTCAAATAAAAGCACATTATGGTCTCACCATTTATGCTAGTTATGTTGTTGAAAATTTGGATGAGAAATCTCTAATTAGGTAGGTAATGTCAATTAAAAGCACATTATGGTTTCACTATTTATGCTAATTATGTTGTGGAAAATTTTGTATGAGAAATCTCTAATTAGCTAGAAGCTACAATAATTGGCAATATGGAACCCAATGAAGGAAAGCTGAATAAACATGCTTCAAATGATTGGTTCACCTAAGTTTATTTAAGACCCATGGAGGAACAACTATTCAAGAAAATGGTTAGAAAGTTGTCCACGAAATTACACACTAAAAACTAAAATTTCACAAAATCTTGTGCGTTAGGAAAGAAACAGGTCCATAATGTTTAAAGTGTAAAACATGGAGGAAATGGAAAGAGATAGAATCATATGGATATCCAAGGACAAGGAGTAGATCAATATTCATAAAGCATAGAGGTTATGAGAGGGTAATTTGTGTAAGCAAATTGGGCCGAGCTAGGTAAGATTATCTTTGGAGGTTGGGCCGCGTAGTAGGCCGGTTTGAGAGTTGGGATAGCTTGGTCTTAGGTTAAGCAAGCACTAGGCCGGTCAGAGATGGGTTGCTAGGGCCTGGATCTAGCTATCAACAGTCCATTAGCGGACCGAGATGTCTTCAATAAAGAGGGTCGAGCCATGTGTAGCTCAGTAGGGTGCCACTCTATAGCTAGGGTTAACGCGACTCTGCTAGAGGAAGCACTACCTTGTCATCTTAGTTGACTGTAACGACAACCGAACAAAGAGTTTGAACTATCTCACTTGGTTGGCAGTGAGAAAGGTGTTCTAAGGATAACCGTTATCCTTTAGGAATGTGATTCCTATGAGGACTTTGCTAAGGATAGATAGAATCTTACTAGGATTGTACTATGCGAAATCTATAAAAGCTCATGACAGAACCTATTCCCAGGTATTGCAATTCTGACTCTTGAATACACAGAGCTTTTTGTTTATTGTCTACTTGCTGACTTAGGCATCGGAGGGGTTTCCGGTATACACCCGTCGATTAGCTCACGTTTGTATTTTCAAGTGATAAGACGACAACGTTTGGAGGAGTGCAAACTTGATCAATAGGATTATATGAGGAAGATTATTTCGTGCTCATACAATTGGCGCCGTTTGTGGAAAAATACAGAGAACATACCTCTTGATTAAGCTTTCCTTCAACTAGTTTCAATGGCACAAAACAAAGACTTGCCTCAGTCTGTCGTAGATGGACAGACTCCAGAGGCGAACAAGAGGTGTGAGGATTTGCCTTTTGTTCCGCCCATGGCAGACTTAGACCCTCAGTGACGGAACCCTCATAGGGGCGCACGGAAAAAGCAAGGCTTGAGTCCCCATCGCTCTCAAAGCCCAAATGGACAACAAAGGAGGATAGATGCCCAGATTCTGGAGGATCGTGTGAGGGAGTAAGACAAATTAATTAGGAGAATGACGGCTGACATGGAAGCCATGAAATGCTAGATAAAGGGCAAAGGAGTGGTAGGGGCAAAAATTCGCGAAGACAAAATGCGTTCTCGCTGCTCAAAAGAACGTGATACGCAAGCCATGCCAACACATTCTGAGAGTAGGACCCTTTGGACAAACGATACGCGTTCAAGGACCTTCAGGACTCGTTACTCCAGGTCAGAGAGAACAAGGCCTGAAAGGTCTTACACGGAGGGAAGAAATTATCGGCTCTCACATACTCACCAAACCACCTCTCGGCACACCGAGCTGCCCAGATCGGTGGATCTATGAACAGTTCTAGAAGAAAGGGCGCGATGGAGAGAAGACGCCCAGATCCATGACCCTCAAAGGATCTTAACTCTGCCGCAGCTGGCACCTAGGACACATGGAAGCTACAAGGTTGGAATGCCAGTACCACACCTTGCCTACGAACCAGCCGATAAGGCATTGGCAAGGTTGTAGAGCTCGCCGTTTGTTCCAACGATAGAGAACACACCACTGCCCTTAGGCTTCAACTAGCCTCAGTTCATGATCTATGACGGGAAGTCAGATTCTCACATGCATTCAAGCCACTTTCGCCAAGTTATGACCATACACCAGCAGAACGGGCCTCTAATGTGCATTCTATTCCTATCCAGGCTTGTAGATTTGGGCTTAACTTGGTTCAAAAAGTTGCCAGAAGGCTATATTGCTTCCTGGGTGCAACTTATAGAGGCGTTTGTTACAAGGTTTAAGACCAACACCAAGACACCAGTTGAGATAGATCAATTGATCGCCATAGACATAGGCGAGAAAGAAACGTTGAAGGCTTACAACAACAGATATTAGGAAACCTTCAACCAGATAGGCGATTGCCCCACCAACCTACCTATCGCGCAGTACAAGTGAGGTTTTCTAGTAGGCCATAAGTTAAGGGATTCAATGACAATGAAGTCACCTCTCACTATGGAAGCCCTGATAGAGAGAGTACACCAGCACATCAGGGTAGATGAAGATAGCGCTCGCGCCAAAGTAAAGTCCAATACAACAGTGATGTTGAACAAGAAACCTGCGGGAAAGATTAATACGGTCGAGAAGAAGGGCCAGCCTAACAATAACAATCACGGTGCACCACCCAATGATGAAGACGCCAAGGCAATGAGGTTGAGGGTCCACACCTCCATTATGACTATTTTCAACAAGCCCATCTACCGAATTCTTAGTGAAATATGCGATGAACGTTTCGTTCGGCAGCCCGCCAAATTGGGAGAAGCACAGAAAGGCTATGACGAGATGTATAGGTGCACCTTCCATGATAAAGTAGGGCACCGAACTGAAAATTTTATGCCTTTAAGGCAACATTTGGAAGAATTGGTGGCAGCTGGCCACTTAGATCGATACATTAAGAGGGGGCTCAGCCTGCCCCTTAAGATCGCAATGCGGCTGACGGGATACCGGCAGATGGTCCGCCTCAAGGCGTGATCAATGTGATTCATGGGATCATAGAACCTGAGCGAGTTTGCGAGCTCAAAGGGATGATCAAAAAAGCGAAACATATGAGGGAAGTGCTGAGTGTTCAACCGACCACAAAGATAGAGAAGACGAAAGTAATGAATGTCATCACTTTCTCTGACAGGGACTTAGTAAGGTTGCAGAACCCTCACAATGACGTGTTAGTTATAACTCTGTGCATTAAAAACTTTGATATCAAGCGGATCTTGATAGACGAGGGAAGCTTGTGTGAGATAATATATTATGAGACCTTCAAGTAATTGAAATTAGAAGGAAAAGACTTGGCACTAGGGACTTCCCCGTTGGTTGACTTTAATTCGATGCCAGAATGGCCAGTTGGCAAGATAAGTTTGCCGGTCAAAACTAGATTGATGACAAAGCAAGTGGAGTTTTGGGTGTTGAAAATTCCGTCCACTTACAACATCATTTTGGGAAGAGCATGGTTGCACGCCATGCGAGCTGTAGCTTCAATTTACCATCAAGTGATGCGATTCCCAAACAAAACCAGAGTAATTGAAGAGGTCTTGGGAGACCAAATCATGTCCAAGCAATGCTTTGTGACTGTGAACCGCAGCCGAGCTACCAAAGGATTTGTGGAGATGGTAAAAGAACCAGAGAGCAATGAGATGTTCGCAGATGTCGGTAAGGCAGCTGAATAGAAAGAGGTGGAAAATTTGGTGGAAGTAAGAATTGACGAGAACAACCCAAAGAAGTCCCTCTTGATCGGCTCATCTTTGTCCAGCATTGAGAGAACAGAGATCATGGAATTTTTTATCTCCAATATCGAAGTGTTTGCTTGGACGCCATACGATATGCTTGGATGCCATACGATATGCTTGGAATTGATCCAAACTTCATCTACCATCAACTTAACGTCAACCTTACTGCTAGACCAATCATACAGTGAACATGCAGGTCTGCTCTTTATCATATCAAGAAACTTGTTGGATGTGGAGGCGATCAGAGAGGTTTACTATCCCAAGTGGATCTCCAACACCGTGGTAGTACCCAAAAAGATTGGAAAATGACGCGTTTATGTGGACTATAAGACAGTCAACAAAGCGTGCCCAAAAGTTATTTTTCCTCTACTAAGGATAGATCAACTAGTGGACCTAACTGCAGGCCACAACTGATGCATATCGTGGGTACCATCAGATTGCTATGTATGAACCGGATCAGGAGGTCACGTCCATCACAACTTCAAGGGGGTTGTATTGCTACAAAGTCATGCCCTTTGTGTAACGCCCTTAAATAAATGACAATAACCCATATAATACGTTAGTTAAATAACAACACATGATGAAATAATTATCTTCCATTAATCCCAATTACTTGTAGAGAAGGATAACATATGTAGGTACACATTCACAAGTCTAACCTTGAATCTATAGCATATGTTACATGATAAAGAAATAGAATGAAAGTTGAACAAATAAGGAATGCCTTAAAGGCTTACAGCTTTTCAAGACAGTGCTTGGTTATAACGAAATGGATTTAAATCTAATACAGTTAAAGCCCTAGGCTAGCACAAAATAAGAACAATAAAACAACCAAAATAAAGCTCTTGCTTCCAAGTTCTCCCAAGCTATTACCTTGGCGGAGGCATATCATCAGTACCTGAAAATGGTTTTCCCACATAGGGTGAACCAAAGCCCAGTAGAAATAATCCAACACAGTATATGAATCTTAACAAAGATATAAAGTGATATGCATATGCAATGCTCGTACCAAAACATTTTATATGACTTTTCTAAAACCATGCCATGCCAGGGTTATCACAATTATAAAATCATTTCATTTACAATAGAAAACAGGGCAATGAATCACACTTTGGGAAATCTCAAAACAATTCCAATGTTTCACAGAAATTTCATCCGCGAGAACCTGTAAACCGGCACCCATGTAAACGTAGGCTCTACAAGCACTACTATTGCCATTTCAAGGAAATTTCGTCCACGGGATTAGCATCCATGTATATACGAAGTCTTTTAGGACTTTCACCATGGACACTCAAACCAACTTATTTCAATGAGACAATACATACTTCATAGATTCACCTATTTTCTCAAAATGATAAACATTTCCAATATATAAATATGAAATAATGCTCAATGCAAATGGATAAGACAATAGTTTCAATTCTCCTAATTCTCAAGCTATTTCTACACCAATCATAGCTATCCTTCACTGATAGCCCAAAACAGATATTTCTAAACAGATAAACAATTTTCAATAACGATAAATTTTCCAAATTTCAAGATGTGATTGATAATACATATCTAACTCCACTATCATCATAAATATTAACCCAATTCCACATTTCTAACATCAATTTCATTTATCCTTTCAAAGTCAACATTTGATATATTTAGGGTAAAACCCCTATTTATTTATAAACCAATTTCAAATGTAAAAATCCACTAATTCATCATAACTCAACAATAAATACATTCTCTTAATCATTTCTAACAAAGCATTTTAAAACCCCTCTTTTGAAATCAAGCCAAACCCTAAGTTTGCCTCAAAATTTCTTCAAATCACAATGTTGTTTTATAAAGACAAATATCTAAGTTAAAAATCATAAATAAAAAAAAAAAAAAATGCGGAGAATCCCTATCTCAAGCTTAGAAGATGACATAAAGAGTGAAGAAACTTCAACAATGCCCAAACCCAACTTCGTTGGGATCAAAAGGAAGCCCGCGGTGTGCTCTACCTTTTTAACAAAGGGCATGAGTGAAGAACTCAACGGATCTAGGTGTAATTGTACAGAGAAGTAGAGTTTTAGAGAGAGAGGATGTAGATCTAAGGTTTTTAGAATGTTTAGAGAGAGAAAGAGAAATGAAAAAGTGACTAAAAAATGGCTTTTTACAAATTGATATACACGCAGATCGCTCGAGCTCAAGAAGTGTTGCTCGAGTGACCAAACACAATGAGTTGCACCGCTCGAGCGAAGAATACCAACTCCCAAAAGTTTTACAAACAGAAGACCACCGCTCAAGCTCAAGAAGGGCCGCTCGAGCTAACACCTCTGAAGCGCAAGAAGCTTTGCTCGAGCGAAGAATACCACCTCCCAATAGTTTTGCAGACCTGCAAAAGTACTGAGAGTTCACAAAGACCGCTCGAGCGCAAGAAGTGTCGCTTGAGCGAAGAAGCAAAATTCTGGGGAACAACAGTTTGAAAAACAAGCTGCCAACCTGATCCAAATGTAACCAACAAATCCTAAAAACCAAACTCAAAGAGAAATGAAGGGAAACAAGACATGAACAACTATATAAGACAATGAAACTTGGATCTAAAACATCAAATGGGTTTGGTGTAAACTAGAATCGCTATAACCTCCCCCCTTAAGGAATTTCGTCCCCAAAATTTTAAACCACGTTTAAACCAATTACCACAATGATAGTAATTCAAATTCATCACTATGACCCATCCACCAGTCATCCATTCTAATTAACATGATAAACAAGTTTTCAATACTGAATATACAATTCATATTCCCAAAACATATACAATGTTTATATTACATTAACATAACAAAGTTTTCAATACATGTTCAAACATCAACAAATAGGTCCGGATACTGATCATGGACTTCCGCCTCATGCTCCCAAGTGGCCTCCTTAACCCCGTGGTGTCGCCATAACACTTTTACTAAAGGAATCGTCTTGCCTCGCAAGACTTGGTCTTGAGTGTTTTAAACTCTAACCGATCTCTCCTTATACGAGGCATCCTCGTCTACCTCGAACTAAGTCCAATCCAACACGTGTGAAGGATCCGGCTCATACTTCTGAAGCATACTGATATGGAACACATCATAAACCCCTGAAAGTTGTAACGACAAGGCCAAACGATAAGCTACCTCCCCAATCCGTTCTGGGATCTCAAAAGGCCCAATAAATCTAGGAGACAACTTTACACTCTTTCCAAACCTCATCAAACCCCATCTAGGTGATATCTTCAAGAAAACATGATCTCCCACCTCAAAGGATAACGGTCTCTTTCTATGGTCAGCATAGCTCTTCTAACGACTCTAAACCGTAACCAACCTCTTACGGATAAGTGTAACTTTCTCCATTGTTTCCCAGACTAACTCTGGATTTATTATAGGTGCATTGTCCACCTCGGCCCAACACATAGGGGATTTATACAGTCTGTCGTACAAGGCCTCAAACGGTACCATACTAATACTCGACTGGAAGCTATTATTATAGGCAAACTCCACTAAAGGAAAATACCTCTCCCATGACCCCTTAAAGTCGAGAACACAACCTTAAAGCGTATCCTCAAGGATATGAATGGTACACTTTGACTGCCCGTCAGTTTGAGAATGATAAATGTTACTAAAAGTCAGTCTAGTGCCCAAAGCATTTTGTAGGTTTTGCCACAACTGAGCCATAAAACGTGGATCTCTATCCGAGACAATTCTCACAGGGACCCCATGAAGTCGAACAATGTCCCTAACATACAGGTCAGTAAGGAAATCTACTGAGTCGCTCCTGCACATAGGTACAAAGTGAGCTGACTTAGTCAATCGATCAACTATCACCCAAATGGCATCCTTGCCCCGTTGAGTCCTCGGAAGACCTATAACAAAATCCATCGTGACATGCTCCCACTTCTACTCAGCTATAGGCAAATGTTGCAACAAACCTGCTGGCCTCTGATGCTTGGTCTTCACTTGTTGACAAGTAAGGCACCTCGACACAAACACGGCTACATCCTTCTTCATTCCCTTACACCAAAATTGGCGGCTAAGTTCCTGATACATCTTTGTGCCTCCCAGCTGTACCGCAAGGCTTGAATGGTGAAACTGTCAGAGTACCTCCTCCCGACAAGACGCCAGCATAAAAAGACGGTCAAGGTATCTAACACTCGAGTCAGAATACACGTTCAAGCCCTTCTCTACCTTTCCGCTAGAGATCTTCTCCCTGAGGGTTTTTAGCTCAAGATCACCCCTCTGTGCTTCTGTAACTCGGCTCACAAGTGTAGGTTGTGCAATTACACTAAACAAGGTAGCCGACTCAACGGACTCACCAAGATGCAAATTGAACTCACCAATAGCACCCAATATCCCCCTTCTCGGATGACAATACGCGCTACACCGCTAATGGTCTTTCTACTCAAGGTATCGGTCACTACATTGGCCTTTCCCCAGATGATAGTACAACTCAAAATCATAGTACTCCATGAACTCCACCCATCTTCTTTGCCTCAAATTTAAATCTTTCTGTGAAAACAGATACTTCAAACTCTAATGATCGAAAAGACCCCAATCTTTCACCATACAAATAATGCCTCTAAATCTTCAAGGAAAAGATCATCGCCACTAGCTCTAAGTCATGAGTAAGATAGTTTCTCTCATATGTTTTCAACTGACGTGAGTCATAAGCTACTACCTTTATCTCTTGCATCAAGACACAACCCAAACCGTCACGAGATACGTCATAATACACAGAATAATCCAAACCCCTCTCCGGAATAATCAACACTGGAGCTATGGTAAGTCTAATGTTAAGCTCCTGAAATGACTTCTTACAAGTCTCATTCCACACAAAATTAACTCCCTGCCTCTTAAGCCTAGTCAATGGTGAGACTAATGTAGAGAAATCCTTCACAAACCGACGGTAGTACCCGATCAACCCCAAGAAACTACGAATCTCAAAGGCGTTCTTAGGTTATTCCCAATCTTGTACTGCTTCTATTTTAGATGAATCTATAATCATTCCTTCCACAGATACCACATGGCCTAAGAACTTCACCTCCTTCAACTAGAACTCACACTTCCCGAACTTAGCATACAGTTTATAGGCTCTAAGCAACTCAAGTACAACTCACAAGTGTTCTTCATGTTCCTCCTCAGAGGGTGAGTAAATCAAGATGTCATCCACGAAGACAACCATAAAACGGCCTACGAACTCCCGAAAGATTCGATTCATCAAGTTCATAAACAAGGCCGGTGCATTGGTTAACCCAAAAGGCATCACTAGGAACTCATAATGGCCATATCGCGTATGGAATGCCGTCTTCTAGATATCCTCCTCCCTTACCCTCAACTGGTGATAACCCGATCTCAAGTCTATCTTAGAAAAACAACAAGACCCCTTTAACTGATCAAACAAATCATCTATGCAAGGTAGTGGGTACTTGTTTTTAACAGTTACCCAGTTCAACTTTCGGTAATCGATACCAAGTCGCAATGTACCATACTTCTTCTTGGCAAAGAGAGTCGGTGTTCCCCAAGGCAAAATGCTAGGGCAGATAAAACCCTTATCTAACAATTCTTAGAGTTGAACCTTCAACTCACTCAACTCGACAGGTGCAAATCTATACGGTGCCATAGAAATTGGAGCCGTGCCAAGCACTAAATCAATAGGGAACTCAATCTCACAGTAGGTGGCAAACTAGTGAGATCCTCAGGAAAGACGTTTGGGTATTCACAAACTACCCTCGGCAACTCAACTTGGGCCACATCACTCTGAACCCCCAAGAATGTAGCAAGAAGGACACTAAGCTCACCATGACCACATGGATCATACATTGGCAATAAAGCTATATTAACCTGATCCCCCAAGAAATAAAAACAGTCACCACTCGAGGTACATATAGTAACCCTCTAACGGTAACAGTCTATAATAGCCCGATAAGATGACAACCAATCCACACCCAATATAACATAAAAGCTCAACATATCAATCAACACACATGCAAAAAGAAGTAGGCGATTGGTAACCTCTATCTCACAACCCTGACAACCCTGGTCCAATACAACCTCTTCACCAACCGGTGACTCTACCTTGAGTGGAGATGTTAACTGAGCCACTTCTAACCCTAATCCCGATGAAAATGTAGACGAGATAAAAGAATGGGATGCACTCGTATCAATCAACACATTAGCAATAGAATTACATAACCAGAAGTTACCTTTCACTACCGAATGGATTGGCACTAAAATTGGAGTGGTAATAGCATACACAAGCCTTGTAGATCTCTACTCTACCTGTTCACCCCTTGGAGCATAAGTCTGATACACAGATTGAGCCGACGAGGCCCCCTGATTGGCCTTCGATGCCTGTATTGACTAGGTAGGCTAATGGCTCTTTGTCTTTCTCAAACCAGACGCACTAGGTATGTGATGGCCCGGACCTCTGTATTATTATATTATATTGTTTGAATAAGTTTAATTGCATGATTGTGTGTTTAATTATGTGTTTACATGCTTAATTTTGTAGTTATATGTTATTTCATGGAATATTTGTTCACTTATCGACTTAGAATCAGAAATTGAAAGCCTAAACGACTTCGGAAGCCAAAATTGACTAGCCCAATAGACCAATTAGAATATTTAGAATTTTATGACAACTTTTGGCAAAATTTGATTTAGACCAAAATAATTAGAATAAACTGATTGAACTTAGTTAGAAATGAGCCTAATTAATTAACCTTAATCAACTTTGATTAGGCTAATTTAATTACACTATATAAGCTTAGCACATGTTTTGAACTCACTTATATAAACTCATGCACTGAGATTTTGAGACAGGAGGAAGCTAAGCTCAACATTTAGAGAGAGAAAAAGGGGAATTTGAAAGAATTTGTGGAGGATTTGAAGAATTGAGCTAGATAACACTTGAATTCACATCCTAGGTATGGAATTCCTCCTTAAATCTTGAAAATAAAACATGTAGGCCATGAATTCAAGAAGTTATGAGTCTATTTGCATGTAAGTAGAAAGGATTGACTTGATTATTGAAGAATTGAGTATAATTGCATACATGCATGTATAATCCTTCATCTTTGAGTTCAATTTTCTATGAATTCTTACATGCATGGGACATCTACACATTTATTTGAAGAGTTCTTCATGTTTTTACACTTGGCATGCCATTTGATCAAGTCTTGAAAGGATTTGAAAAGAAATTAGGGCAATACATGTCATGCATGGTTCCAACTTCATGATTTAAGTTTGATTTTGAGAATTGGGTCCATGATTTTGAGCAATTGGTTTCAAATTGACTACATTTGCAAGTTCTAAAATGTTTTTCCATGTTTTTGTACCAAAAATACAAGTTTTGGACCTTTGTATATCAAATTTGAACTTCAAACACAATTCTGGAAATTCCAAAATTTGGCATTTCCGCTCGAGCGAAGAAAGTGTCACTCGAGCATAAAAATCGAGCTCTCAGAAGTTTTACAAAATTTTACAGACCGCTTAAGCGACCAAAGTGGCACTCAAGCGAGGACCCCTTTTACTCAGTCTTCCGCTCGATCGACTGTCGAGTGACAATTTCATGCAACCAGTACTTTTGCAAAGTTTACAGACCGCTCAAGTGACAGAAGTTGCGCTCGAGCGACAACCCTTATTTTTTAACATCCGCTCGAGCGAAGGATGTTGTGCTCGAGCAGAGACCCTATTTTCAGCAAATTTTGACTAACTCTTTTAAGTACATACTTGCATCCTCACGTTATTTGAAGTATTCTTAGGAACCAATTGAGCTCACAAAAACATGGAATGAGTTAGAAACACATGAGGAAAATTTAATTAAAGCAGCATGATTATAGAACGGTACTCCAATTGCATTTTTGTTATGTGTTTTATATAGGTGGATGTCCGAGGCCTAGTGACAACGTAACCCACAGTGAGTAATAACTCTATAAAGATATGTTTGAGTTATATTTATTTTTGAAGATGTTATTGTTATCGAAATTGATATATGAATGATTGAATGGCTTATTGAAACAAATGGTTTATTAAAACGTCATGATGATTTATCAAACCTATTATTGTTCATCGAATGGTTTATTGAAACTTTAGTTTCATATGAATGAATGAAGTTCCCTTTTGAAAATGCATTCGTGGCATCCTTTAGTGAGGCCCGCACCTGGGGGATATAATACCATGGCCTATTGATAAAGAGGCCCTTGCCTGGGGGAAATAAATACCATGGCCCATTGGCCCTCGCCCGGGGAAAATAATACCATGGCCCATTGGATAATTAGAATATAGAGATCTCTGCAGTTAGACCTTAATGGTCACATTGGATAAGATACATTGATTGACCCTTGAGGTCCCATCGTTATTGATACATTGTTACTCTATTAGATGTTCCATGTAAATTGTCATTGAGTGTGTAATGCTGTTGAGACAACATGGATTATTGAGAATTGTATTGAAATCGAAATTGTATTGAAAACGTTATTGAACAATGGTTCTGTAACTGCAAGGGATTGATATGATGGTTAATCTAATTGATATTTGTAATGGTGTGAAGCTTCATTCATATAACCTCTTTATTCTGTTATTACTCATTGGGCATTAGCTCACTATTTATGTATATATATATAGGTGAGCAAGTTGAGCATCAAGGATAGAGATCGCCTCAAAGACACCCCGTGGTTAGCCTTTTGTGGAGCTCCCAAGATGGAGCCAACTTGGACTCGTGCAAAGCCAAGCAAAGTCTAAGCCCCTTTTTGTTATGAACTCTTAGTTGATTTTTGGTATAGGGGTTTTTGTGTGTGTAAGACTTGACAAGTGCAAAATTGCGGGCTAAATGTGTGTTTTTATTTAAAACGTTTGTGGTGTATGCACTTACTTATAGAATGGTTGTACAGTTTTGATTTGAAGTTTCTTTCATATATGCACGGCTCAATGGATAATTTCTTTCTATGTTATGATATACTTCCACTAAGCCCTGTACTTTATATTCAACGGATTTTGTTTATAGAGGTCGTAGGTAATCTATGATTACTGGCCGGTCATGACACTAAACCTATAGGGGCGGGTTTGGATCGTGATAGAGTAGTATTAGAGCATGAGTTATATCTCACTCACTTGTCCATTGAGCTATAGCGAGTTTAGAGGAGACTTCGGGATTGCATTCATGTGTATTTAAATGCTAGAGTGAGACAATTTGTACAATTACATATTTGAATTTGTACATGTATACATATGGTGTTTATTGTGTTTATAATAATACAAGTTTTATATAGAAAAATGGTGAGGACAAGGGGTGATGAGCTAAAGGAGGCAACCTTCTCAAGACTAGATAGAATGGAACGGATGATGCAAGACATGGCTAAAGCCATAAGACAACAACAGCAGTGGCAACAACAACAACAACAACGACCACCACCTCCACCTCCACCTCCAATGCCTGAACTACCTCTAGCTCCAGGGTGTCAGACAGAGGACGTACTATTGCTTTGACTAGAGAATTCAAAAAGATGAAACCACCGTTGTTTCATGACGGAATTGAGCCACTGAATGCCGAAGCTTGGGTCTTAGGGATTGAGAAGTTGTTTGAAGTGTTCCCATGTACCGAAGCTCAGAAAGTACAACTAGTTGCATTTACATTAGAAGATGATGCCAGGTGTTGGTGGATGTTGGTTTGAGATGAGAATAAGGATATTACTTGTGCTCGCTTTCTAGAAATCTTTTACGAGAAATACTTCCCGCAATATGTACGAGACAAAAAAGTGCCTGAATTTATGGAACTCAAGCAGGGAAACAAATCAGTTGCTAAATATGAGGCTCAATTTACAGAGTTAGCCCGCTTTGCACCCCCACATGGTGGATACGGACTACAAGAAAGCTAGCCAATTTGAGGGAGGTTTGCGTGACCCAATCCTAGAGAGAGTCAATGTACTTAAATTATCAACATATGTGGATGTGCTTGATAGGGCACTAATAGTAGAGGGAAATGGGGCCAACCGTAAACAGAATTTCGAATGGAAGGATAGGAGACATAATTTTAATAAGGGGACAACATCAACAAATAAGAAGTTGAAGTCTGGGAATTCCAGTAATTCGGGGTCAACCCAAAGTGGAGACTTGTGGCCCAATTGGCCACACTTCAAACAAGTGAAGGCTCCCTGATTACCTCTCCCTAAACCCGAACTCGGCATAGGAATGGTAGATCTAGACTGTGCTGTCTGGGACTACTGTGGGTTAGAACTCCTCTGCTTCTTATTGTCTCGATTCTCTCCCTGAACCTCCTGACTCCTCTATCTGGAGCCTCTCATCCTCTCCTCCTCAATCTGAATCACGGTCTCTAAGTGAGTCATTGCCTCCACAAGATGACTGTAATCCCTAATCATAGATGCGGCTACCTTGAAAAGGAGTCTGGTCCTCAACCTCTTCTCAAACTCTAAGCAACGACGTTCTTCTATCGCCATAAGCTCGGGTGCAAACCTCAACAAACTAGTGAAAGTAGCTTCAAACTCTACCATCAGGCTATTAAGCTGCTTGAGCTTCAAGAATTGCTCTCTCAACTTCTCCTTAACAGTGGGAAGCAAAAACTTGTCCTGGAAGGCATTGACAAAAGCCTCCCAAATCACTTCGATGCATCCCCGCACAAACTTCCACCACTGACCCACATCTCCCTTCAACTGGAAGGATGCCAAAGTCACTCTCAACCCATTAGCCTCAACGCCAAGCATCTCGAATGTCTTCACCATCTGTTCAAGCCATTCTTCTGCTTTCAAAGGCTCTTTAGGATCCCCTAAAAACTCATTCAGATTCGACCGGAAGAACTCCCTTTTTAAGAAATATGGCCCTGTCTCCACTACTTGGGCCTAGACTTGATTCTCAGCTTTGAGAATGTCTATGGATTCCCGTAAAGTTCTAGCCATTTCTCAAGACAAAGCGCTTATAGCCTGTTGACCAACCCCTTCCTCCTGTACCAGAATTTCATCTGGTAACGACACCTCCTACCGTCTAGGCTTGCCATGCCTACTACCACCACATCTACATCCACGTCCACGTCCTGACATCCTAATAAAGGTAATACTAGAGATTAGCACATTTACAAATGTGCCGAAGCTAACTCACTCTCGTCCTAATGCGATGGACTACAATTAATTCACTCCACATAAACACATACGAATTTCCTTTCTAGATAATGATCACCTTATGACGTTGCCAAATTTCCAATTAGAAATAACAGTGATCAAGTCCTCTTCCAACAGGACTTCTAAAAACTCGCAGACCCAATAAATATCTTAGAAATTAAATCACATACCCATATAATCATATAAGCATGTTATCACATAGCATACTATACATACATATATCTCTATCAAGCGAGATAAACCCATTGTGATAAGAACCATTTCCCATGTACCTAAAGTATTCATACTCGGTATGCTCTAATACCAAGTTGTAACGCCCCGAAATAAATGACAGTAACCCATATAATACATTAGTTAAATAACAACACATGATGAAATAATTATCTTCCATTAATCCTAATTACTTGTACAAAATGGTAACATATATAGGTATACATTCACAAGTCTAACTCTGAATCTATAGCATATGTTACATGATAAGGAAATAGAATGAAAGTAGAACAAATAAAGAATGCCATAAAGGCTTACAACTTTCTAAGATAGTGCTTGGTTACAATAAAATGGATTTAAATCCGATACAGTTAAAGCCCTAGCCTTGTACAAAATAAATACAACAAAACAACCAAAACGAAGTTCTTGCTTCCAAGTCCTCCCAAGCTATTGCCTTGGCGGGGGCATATCATTAGCACCTGAAAGTTTTTCCACATAGGGTGAGCCAAAGCCCAGTAAAAATAATCCAACACAGTATATGAATCTTAACAAAGATATAAGGTGATATGCATATGCAATGCTCATGCCAAAATATTTTATTTCACTTTCCCAAAACCATGCCATACTAGGGTTATCACAATTATGAAATCATTTCCTTTATAATAGAAAATAAGACAGTGAATCACACTTTGGGAAATCTCAAAACAGATCAAATCTTTCACAGAAATTTCATCTGCAGGAAACCGTAAACTGACACCCATGCAAACGTAGGCTTTACAAGCACTACTATTGCCATTTCATGGAAATTTCGTCTGCGGGATCGGCACCCATGTATACGCGCAATTTTTTAGGGCTTTCACCATGGACACTCATGCTAACTTATTTCAACGAGACAACACATACTTCCCAGATTCATCTATTTTCTCAAATTGATAAACATTTCCAATGTATAAATATGAAATAATGCTCAATGCTAATGGATGAGACAATAGTTTCAATTCTCCTAATTCTCATACAATTTCTGCAACAATCATAGCTACCCTCCACCAATAGCCCAAAACAGATATTTCTAAACAGATAAACAATTTTCAATAAAGATAAACTTTCCAAATTTCAAGATGTGAGTGATAATACATATTTAACTCCACTATCTTCATCAATATCAACCCAATTACATATTTCCAACATCAATTTCATTTATCCTTTCAAAGTCAACATTCTTACGTTATGGCGTGATTGGAGTGTTCCTTCTTACACAATTTCAGCGTGTTTGGAGTGTATTCCTCCTTTCACGTTATGGCTTGATTGGAGTGTCTTCCTCCCTTACGATTTTAGCGTGATTGGAGTATGTTCCTCCTTACACGATTTTAGCATGTTTGGAATGTGTTCCTCCTCTCACATTTTAGCGTATTTGGAGTGTGTTCCTCTTCTGATGTTGTAGCGTGATTGGAGTATGTTCCTCCTCTCATGATTTTATTGTATTTGGAGTGTATTTCTCCTCTCACGTTGCGGCGTAATTAGAGTGTGTTCGTCTTCTCACGATTTCAACGTGAGTGGAGTGTGTTCTATCCCTCACATTATAGCATGATTATAGTGTGTTCCTTCTCTCACGTTGCGGTGTGCTTGGAATGTGTTCATCCTCTCATGATACCAACGTGATTGGACTGTGTTCCTCTTCACACTATTTCAGCATGTTTGGAGTGTGTTTGCTTTGGCCACCTCTTCCTTCTCTCGTGTGTGGCGAGTTTGGATTCGCTTTTCTTTTATTCATATAGAAAACATGTTTGTATACCTTGCTTTGCATCATTCATGTAGAAAACATGTTTATATACCTTGCTTTACATCATTTATGTAGAAAACATGTTTGCACATTTTGAGCAATATTCTTTATTGTATTTACATTTAATAGCATGCTTTATGTCATTTGCACAAGGCCTACCTCTTTCATTTGTCATCTTTGCAACTTTATCACAATTGAATTTCATGCATATCATTTGCATTTTGCCCTTGAACTACGTTGGTTTTGATTCCTTGTAAAGGGATATGTAGGCAACCCTTGGGTTCAACCAATTACATTTGCTTTCTATTTGTTTGCCCAAAGTTTTACAGCCTCATTAAAAATGGTTGCCTTCGGGCTTTGACATTCACTCATGTTATGAAATGATGCATCAAGCTCTATCAAAGAGGGTAACTGTAGACACTCTATTTTAACCAGCCTTAAGGCTTGGGCACTCTTTTTGAATACCCAATGATGAAAATCGAGCTGTGCTAGTCTTATGAGTTCCTCAGCAGGAAAACCGAGATTTAAGTTTTGAACCCAACCAAGTACTTGTTGAGGCCAAAATGTTTTTCAACCAATTGAAAGCCTTTTTCAAAGTATGTTTGGTTGTGTAGTTCCAGAAATTTCCACAATGTCCTGAGGCTCACCCTTTCGAATTCAAAATGTTGTCTTTTCTCAAATAGATCGAGCAAAGGATATAGTATGAATGAATAGAAGGGGTGGAATCCTCTGAAATACCTACTTCTCATTTTCAAACCATGCTAACTTTACTTTATTGATCCAACGATGTATTTTTCATCTGACCAAATAATGATTCATGGCCGGATGAAAATATAGTCAGCCAGAGATATAGTGGTACGGCTGGCTGAATTGTCTGAGAAAAGAGGATTTTCAGGAATTTCGTTCTTCTCTGCAAAGTTTCCACAAATATCTTAGATATTTACGTCCGAAACTCTATAAATAGAGGATGAAACCTCACTTCAGCAAGGTTAGAAATTTTGCGCAAGGCTTAAAGAGAGATTTGAGAGCTTATTTTCCACACTTCATCTTCAACCTCCACTTTCCAAACTTCAATCATCAAAACTCCATTAAAACTTCACTCTAAGCTTCTTGCTAAGAATCCTAAACTCTCTAAGCTACATCTAAAGGACCTTGAGGGTACCAAGAAAGAGTTTGGGAACCAAGAAGTTCATCCTCTTTAAGAGGTGAAACTTTTGAACTTTTTATCATTTTCTCTCTCTTATTCCTAATCTCTAAGCTCTGGTTTTCATTCTATACTTGTTGTAATTATGTGGTAAGTCCTCATGGATATGAAGGGAGGTAGAAAGTAGCCACCTATCTATTGAGTTAATAGTTTTATTTACTTTTTTCTAGTTTTTCTCTATTTTCTTGCTTTCTAGAGATATAATTCATTGTTGTTGTATATATTAGAACCTTGTGGATGTGGAGAGAAATAGAAAGTAGCCACTCATCCACAAGTTTGATTATGTAGAGTCAATTCGTTCATTTCACACACTTTCTCATTACATATCTTATCATTCAAGCATATTGGCCCATATTTTTCAACCCATGCTCAATCTAAATGAGTGGAGGTGGTTGTTTTATGGGGCTAGTTGGATGATTGTTGAGATTTGATGTTGAGAAAGTTGTTGTTTTCCATTTTGATTGACTTTTCTTGGAAGTATAGTAAGAGGTTCTGGGTCAAAGATGTTGAAAACTCTTTTTTGAATCATTTGTGAACATGGAAATGGGTGAAAACAGCCTTGTTCCATGAATAGAAGAGGAGTTTTCAATAGTCTTTGATGAATCTCTTATTTTAGATGCAAATCTTCCACTCAGAAAATGATGGGTATTAATCTACTCTTTCCAATTAGTAGTATGGATTTGGATACTAACCTACCCTTACTCACAAAGAGATGATTATAGGTTCTTATTTATTTCTTAGGCTTGAATTTCTTCTTGCTTTAATTCATTTAATTTGACGAATTGTTGTAAAATATATATTGCATATAGTCATTTGTGTTATTGTTAATGGTTGAGGCCTATCTACATCTTCATTAAATGTTCTCTACAAGATGGAGAGGTAGAAGAGATAAGAACCCCCTAGAAGATATACCTTGCTTCTGTTCTGGACCTTCTACACCAAACAAAGTTTTTCTCGGAAGGTATGTTTGTCGGCCATCTTTTTAGTCGGCCGAATGAATTGGTGTATGGCCAGATGAATTTCTTAGAGTAGAGCAGAACAGTTTCCGAAGAGTGTTCTCCTGGGCATTTTGGGGTTGTTGTGTAAAGTTCATTATTTATTTTAGTTTGATTTGTTAGATTCAGCATTAATTTGGCTGAATCAATTCATTGATGTAATAATTTCTCCAACCCCACGTCTTTTGTTTTCTTATTCATTCAATTGTAGTAATAATCTCTCACTTCCGTCATTCTTTCCTTTTCATTTGAATTGTTGTAATAACTTCCAACCTTATGTCTTTGTATCCCTTTTATTTACATGCTTTTTGTATAGCATCATGTTTTATTTATCATATTCATGACTTATATACATTTTCTATGCATTTGGGTTCGACTCATATAGCGACTCTGGTTTTGATCCGACCTGTTTAATGTTTTGGATCCAAGTTTCATTGTCTTGTATGATTGTTCATGTCTTGTTTCTCTTTATTCCTCATTGAGTTTGTTTATTGGAGCGCCTTGGTTGCATTTGGATTAGGTTGGTGGCTTGCTTTTCAAAACTGTTATTGCCTAGATTTTTTGTCTCTAAGCTCGAGCGATATTCGAAAACTCTTAGTACTTTTGCAGCTCTACAAAACTACTAGGAGGGTGCATTCTTCGCTCGAGCGGTGTTGCACTAGAGCAGTACTTCTTGAGCTTGAGCAATGGTCTTCTGTCTGCAAAACTTCTGGGAGTTTGTATTCTACGCTTGAGCGGTCACATCCTGCGCTCGAGCAGTCACACTTTTTGTGTCTGGACGCTCGAGCGACACTTCTTGCGCTTGAGCAATCTGCGCGTATATTAGTTTGTAAAAGTCACTTTTTGGATCACTTTTTCATTTCTCTCTCTCTCTCTAAACATTCTAAAAACCCTAGATCTAGAGCTTCTCTCTCTAAAACTCTCATTCTCTCTACAAATATACCTTGATCTGGTGATTTTGTGATTTGGTTTTGTGGGTTGTTACGGGTTGTTGTTATGTTGAGATGTCGGGTTAGGAAGCCTTGGCTTGTAACTAAGGATTTGTGGATAGAGAAGATGAGTAATGTTATGTAAATGGTGAGTTGGGCCTATTATAAATAGTTTGGGGATTTTGGGGAATGATAATAAATGAGTATTTAGGTATGTTGAAAATGTGCGAACTTTGGAGTTATGTTTCAAAACAAATGGATATTTTGTTAACTCTTTTATAAACTAGAGAACGACAATTTAGTTATACTTAATTAATCTTTTGGATTATGAGATTATTGTGCAGAGTTTTGTCCTTGGCCATCGGTGGAGGATGGTATTGCTTGTTGTTAGATATAGGTTATGAGTACTACTGTAGGGTGAGCAATGTAATGTAAGATGGTATGTTGTTGATTGTAAATAGACATTGTGAATAGATAATTTCATTGTTGAGTTATGGATTATGTTGTTAAAGAGGTAATTGGAACGTGTATAAATGTTGTCATGTTATGAGATGGTCGTTGGATATAATGATTTTAGTGTTTAGTAATTCGTATTGTGTTTTGGAAACATTTTAAAAATGTAAGAAAACCTGTTGTTGAATGGCGGTTCATGGAGCACATTTTGAAGGAAGTGGGTTAATGTATTTAACTGCTAATAATCAGGATTGTGATAATTGGATTAGGTGTATTTATTACACCCATGTATGATTGATGTTGGTTAGCTTGTTATGCTTTTAATGTGTTGTTTAGGGGTCCATTTTCCACCGTATTGAGCCGGCAAAACATGGCGCCTTGATAGAGGTTCCCTCGTCCCTTCTGATTTGCACCTAGTAAAGTGTGAAAGGGGGTCCGTTTCTCGCCGTATCTGAGTCGGCAAAGCATGGCGCCTTGTGATAGGTTCTTCGTCTCTTTCCGATTTGCACCCGGTAAAATATGACCTAAGGGGCACCCCCTTCCAAGTGAGGCCAGTAAAGTGTTATATGTTATTTGTGTTGTGGAATTTGCTATCCGTGTTGTATGCTAGTGGAGATGAAATTGGTCATATGTATTATTCTTAGTTATTTATTTTTAAATATGTGCGTTATTAGTTTTTCATGTTGTGGTTGTCTTTTAGTCCTTCGGCCTATGGCTAGGGAAGATAGTCGATGTATTGGTGTGTAGATGAGTATGGTGTAGTAATATATGGAGTTAGGTCATGACTTGTATATGGGGTTGTGTTTTCAGAATAGATGTTTAAGTGAAATTTTGTTATGTTAACATGGAGGGTTTTATCAAAAAGAGTAATGGGGTTTTGAAATGTGTGTTGGAAGCTAAACGAGAATTTCTAAGAGAAACAATGGTTTTTATACTGTGTTGAGTAAAGGTGAACTTTTTGGGAGAAACATATCGATATGAGTATACTTTTGGATATTACTATCACACTACTTATATGGTATATCATGGTGCATGCATGATCATTTTTGTCTATAAGTAGTGATTGGTTAGGATCTTTGGGATCTCTATTGGGCTTATTTCTCATCCCACATGTTGACATTCTTTTCAGGTACAAGGCTGGAGGATTGTTCATGACTTGAAGTCTATTAATTGTTGGCCACGGGGCCCTTTATTTGTTGGTCCAGTGCCATGTATTGTATAGGGTAAATCCCTTTTGTTTTTATTTATTGTTATTCAATGTAAGCCTAAGGGCACTGTACTATGTCTTATTTATATATCCTCATCATTGTCGTGAGAGAATGTTACTATTTATTTTGTACCCTCTCCTAAATGGAGGCAATCTTTTAAAATGGTAATAATGTAAGGATTTGGTAATGAATTCGAGTAATGAAAGACGAGGCGTTACAGCTCATCTATATTCGTGGAATTTATTATTTTCTAACTTGATTATGTGCACTACCTCATGCCTTGAGATGATACATATGTCATGTGTTAGTAGTCGAGCCTATAAATTCATTTTGTGCATTTATTGCATTAGCTATCTATATATAGGATCATGCATATATTTCTAACATATTCTTTTGGTTTATCACGCAGTACTAGGTGAGTTTTTTTTTAAAATTTTAGCATCCTGTATGTACATGTTATTTGTAATATCCATTGTTACACCATGAGGCAAGATGCTTAACTGAAATAGAAATATCTGTATAAATGCCATGGATGGAGGTTGTGTTGCTTGTGTTGGAATGCAGTTGATTCTTATGCTTCTAAGTTCATTTTTTTTTTTATTATATATATTTCAAGTTGTACAAAAGACTTTTCAAAACGCATGAAATCAAAGCATAACTAGAACAAATGCCGCAATCTATATTTGAGTGTCTTAGATAGTAATGTTAGCATTATTAATAACCAGAGCATGAGCATATGGTGATAATAAAACTCATAACATGACTTAGTAGAGGCCGATCTTTTGATCCGGTGAGCGAGGGTGCTCAGTTAATGACCTTTCCCCCTCATATCTAAGTTCCCAAGCCGAGAAACTTTGGTTATGATGAACGGTGGCCTTTGGCATGAGTCACAAGTTTCCTAGTTTTCTTAAAAGATTAGGTGGTAACTCTAAGGTCTGGTGATGTAATCCATTTTCGGCAAATGTTTGCAATAAAATGAATTTTCTATGAAAGTTGCTGGATTTGGACTCTTATTTTCTGTTTCATATTGCACTAGTGAGACTAGATCAGGAGTCTGAACTATTGGGTGCGCTTGGTAACCCCCAAAAGCATCCTACAATGTTTCTTTAAATTCTTTTTAAAAAAAATGACTAAGCACTTATGTCTCAAAAAGATAGAATGGATCTGATCTAGACCAAATGAGGATTTCCCTTCATTACCCAAGTTTATTAATATTATTCTATCCATTTCAAGTTTGGATTGTCTTTCTTTTTCTCATTCAATTAGACCTTTTTTTTTCCCTTCATTACCCAAATGCTAGCTATCTTCCTTTTTCTCATTCAAAAAGATACAATGTCCATAGAGTTATGTAGACTTATATGGGACAGAAAATTCAAACTTCTAGTTATATATATTATGTGGTCATTCTAGTGTCAGCCCATTGTCACATGTACAGATAGAACAAAAAGGGACGTCACCCTATTTCATATTACACAAAAATTGTTCCAAATAAAACAAAAGAAAATAAAAGCTTAAGACTAGTTCACAAAAACTTGACTATAAACATATATCAAGAACCTCCTTAAGAAGAATTGTGGTTGGCTGACAGAATTGATCTAGACTGGAAATCTCAAGCCTGGTGACACACCTGATCACCTACATACATATATAAGTAATAAGTTGGAACCCAGTGAATAACATTAGAGTAAAGGTTTTGATGAATGATGTTCATAACAGATTCAGAAATTAGAATTCAGACCAGAAACAGATTCTTATACATATTCAAATTGTAAATAGTTATACGTGGTACATCCATTAGCTAACAAATCAGATTGGTCATAAAGACTCACGTGCTGAGTAACAGATCAGATTGGTCAAAAGAAGACTCATGTGCAGAGTAATTGGTCATAAAGACCCATGTTCACATGAGATGGTCATTAAGACCCACGTGCACATCAGATAGTTGAATATGCATAATCAGTTCCATTAATGGCACCTACGTGAAACCCTAGTACCAGGTAACAGATATCAAATACATATGCTAAGGATGCCACGAATACCGTGAGGCCCCTGAAAATTTTATTTTCTTGAAATTCCCTTACTTTTAAATTATTTCTTTGAAGTCCTTCAATTTCTTAATTAATTGCAATTTTAACCCTAGGATCAGAATACATGCTCCAACTGAAAACTCGTAAACCCTAATGGATTTTGGTAATAATTCCCCAATACTGATTAATTGACTCTCTAAATATAGAATTACCACTTGAAAACCCTAGGTTTTTCCAGTTTTTATCACGTTCGTTGGTTGATCGCCTTTTTATTTGAACCAAGAAATTCAAACAGAATTAGATTCTCTAATCCTAATTTAGTTTAATTCTATACTAAAATAAATGTTCCAATTCATAAATTAAACCCAAGCCCTCACAGTTTTATTAAATCAATTGACCCCAAACAAGTACTAGTATATTTATATATATACACACTTGTACTTTTAAACCTATTTTATATACCATATTTTGAAAATTTCAACAATAGTACACAAGAAAAAAAAAAATAATTCCCTCAAATCACCCCACATGGCCGGCTACCTTAGGGAAGATGAATATATACAAAATTTTCAAACTATATCCATGAATTCAAGGAAAAAAGTTTGCTAGTACCCCAAAACATGGAACCATGCCTCCACCCTAAGTCCAATCCTAGCCAAAGCCTAACCAAATCATGATTAATAGTATAATTAAGGCCCCTAATCATTCACTATTCCATTAGGTTCCAAGTAAATCCAAAATATCCAATCCATTTCCAACCAATGGGCACTTTAGACCTTTTGCACCAATTTTATTATAAAAACCACCTCTCTCTTATCATTTTGCACACAAGAACTCTTATACAAACACCCCATTCAGCTGAAAGGGAGAGAAGGGAAGAGAGTGAGCTTGGTGGAAGAAAGGAAAGGAAGAGAATGTCTTGTTAGTTAACTAACCAAGCCTCAAGTAAGCCACATCACCATTTTTCCTTCTATTTCTTTTTTCAAATACATGTTGTTAGAATCTTGAAATCATATTTTAAGATGTGTTGTAATGGTTTTCATGTGTTCAAAGTTGATGAATTGGGCTTTAATTCTTCTTCTATTCATATTTCCTTTTAATAGATGCAAAACTACCTTTTTCTTCCTATATCTTACATTTTTTTAAAGACATACCGTCACTCTAAAAATCTGAGTTATTGATACATTATTTAGTATGTTTTCATCATAAAATAAGTGGAAAATTTTCCTAGTTGGCCTCTTTTCTCACCAATCTTCTTATTTTGAGTATTGTGTATGAAAAATCTATTTTATAGCCAACTTTCAAAAATTCTTAAAAATGTAGAAAACTCTTATGGACCTTTTTTTTTATGTCAAAATCTTCCTTAAGGAGTTATCTTTCAAGAAAAATTGGTTTCATTGAAAAAGAGCGTGCGGTTTGTAAGAAAATCCAATTTTCGTAACAGTCGACGAATCTAGACAGCGCTGGAGTGTTTCTTAAATAACTAAAAATCTAGAAAATCTACTCCATTTCCGAAACATGTTCCGAAAACTAGATTAAATTCTCTACGAACCATAGCAAAGCCAAGTTCGGGATAAATCTGAAATAGTCCTTTTGATTTTAACCTTTAAGTGGTACTGAATTTGAAAATTTTGTTTTGCATTGGTATTTTATGCTTTTGTGTTCATGAATATGCTTATTAATATATGATCATGTCTAGGTATGATATTACATATATCATGGTTATGATGCTCACATTTATGCAAATTTATTCCTTTGTTACTTGCTTGTACTAACTAACTTAAAACATTAATCTAAATGGAAAACTTAATGGGGTGGCTAATGGGGTTTTGATCACATGAGTATTATTATGAGATGAAGTTATGTTCGAATTGAATTGGTTAGCGGGATGTATTCCCTTTTGAAAGTTAAAGTCTTGCGCAAGTGGTTGTTCGGAACCCTTGAACGGAGCGGTTGTATTCGGACCCTAGGTGGTTTGGTGTGAGGGGGGAATGGGCAAGGCCTTATTTTGCCGTCTCTTTTGACGTCCTCAGTTGGCGCTACGCGGTATGCAACCGTTGGTAGGCATTTGAGGTAAGGTCTACAAAGCAGCAAAAGAGGGGGCATACCGAATAATTTGCGTCCGATTCTTGGGGTTAGGAGGATGAAGTTTCTTTGGGGGATTTCTAGACTACTAACGACTAACTTTGTAACCTTGGTTATTTACTTGAACGTCATGTTCTTTTCCCATATTGTTGTAATTGCTATTGTGTATTAGATTGGGAAAAATGAACGGGATGTGTATACGTTTACTGGGCATTCAAAGCTCATGGCATATCATGCCAGGTGCCGAAGAGGAGCTTGTAGTAGAAAACGATGAGCTGGAAACCTTCGAAGACTTTTGGCTGTCCTAGAGAAGTTAGAAATTTCTTTTTGTGTTTTGTACAGTCCATCTGGAATTTTATTTTTGGATGTAATATTGAAGCAACTAATTTTTGTAACTAAGTACATTTTGTATCTATTCTCTTATTATTATTATATGCTTGCCTTATTAAAAACCAATATAGTCCCCTACATTGCTTATGAGACTTTGCGTCAATGCCTTTTAAGATCTGCCGAAAGGGTAGTGCGCTACATAAGAAAGTTGGACTTAGAAGGGAGGCTAATTTGACTCCTCCGGTGATCTGGGATCTTACTTGGTCATTGGCCCTAGGACTCGTTAGTGACTACATTTCAGAAATTGGACAATCATTCATTCTAATTCGAAAATAACATTTTCGAAAATAGAGTTTAACGTATAATTAGAAAATACATATAAGAAAACATATCTTTACAAAGTTGTTACTCGCAGATAGCTCCACAAGCAGAATAGATAACTTAGAAAGAGAAGACGATACTAGTGCTTAACCTACACAAACACATGATGGATACACATTGAAACACACTTTCTGGAATCTCTTAACTTATTACATTTCTTTCGTAGTGTGTTTCTACTTCTTATCCTCATTATTATAGCTTAATCATGGCTTAAGAATGCTTAGGATGCAATGAGGATGCAATTTTACATTTTGAAAACACTTTGCAAAATTTTAGAAATAGGGCAGTTCGCT
This sequence comes from Camellia granthamiana, assembly GCA_036172215.1. Taxonomy (NCBI): domain Eukaryota; kingdom Viridiplantae; phylum Streptophyta; class Magnoliopsida; order Ericales; family Theaceae; genus Camellia; species Camellia granthamiana. Next base: position 68,090,243 of record CM069913.1, on the reverse strand, counting down.
TGAGCGAACCCCTTGGTTTGCAAAAGTACTAAAAGCTCTTATTTTACGCTCGAGCCAACTTCTTGGTCATTCAATCCAAGATTGAAAGTAAAGGGTGGTCACTTGAGCGGTCTTTTGGTTGCTGAGCCAGCTATCAAACTCTGCAAAACTTCAGAGAGCTCGAAATGTACGCTCAAGCGATGCGACCAAATTTTGGAATTTTCAAAATTTGATTCCAAGTTCAAAACACGTGTTTAATCCTTCAAACTTGGTATTTTGGGCCACAATTTGTAGAAAACACTTAGACACTTGTACCAGAACATGGAATGAAGATCGATTCATAAAATTAAGGCCCAACATTCAACCAATTCTTTCAAAAGTATGCTCTTCTATTCATGTCACAAACATGCATGTATAAGTTGGAGTTCTTTCTTCTCAAAACATGACTATATGAAGTGACATGTATGAAATCTTGTTGAGCTCTCACACTTTAACAAAAATAAACACTTGCATGTAAGAATTGAGTGGAAAGTAAACTAAAAATCCATAAATTATGCATGCATGCATAGATTGATTGATTTTCCATTCTACATTTCAAGTTTAATTCTCATGCTTAATCTCTTATTTCACTTGATTTCTCATAATTTGTGACTTAACACAAAAGTTGGGACTTGATTACTCACCTAAAGTCTCGATTTAGCAAGGATTCTAAGTTGTTCCTTCCAAATTTCCAAATTTGTAGCTAGATTCCAAGCCAATTATTTAATCTCTGACAAAAATTGTTGCTCTCATTCCAATTCTCGCTCCCTCACGTTTTGATCTCAAGAAATGAGTATAACCTTCATTTGCTAAGCTTATATCAAGTATTTATAGATTGAATTAGTTTAAACTAATTAAGTATGATTAAAGCTAAGTTAGTTCAATTTAATAATTAATATATTCGAATTATTTGGATCCGAATCAGAATTTAAATAAACTTGCCATAAATTTCTACAAATCCCAAATAACACGTTGACCTAGTCAATTTTATGTTCAGATACCGTTAAGGCCTTCAATTTTCAAATCAAAGCAGAATTTCAGACAGATATTCTTACAACAGACAGATAGAAACACAAATAACACATAATATGCACAATTAACTCACAATTTCATCTTGAATACTTATTAGGCATTACGAATTAGTAGTTAATTATGGATCAGGGTTGTCACAAAAAACTCCATACATTCCTCCTCTGTAAGTCTGCATCATCCCTCTAGCAACACTATTTGTTTCAATTCTTTTAATTCTGCAATCAACCATTCTATTTGAGCCATGAAGACTACTATGAAATTCTGGTCATTCTCTTATGGTCCTTCCCAGAGGACGATTATTCCCATTTCCTCAGGTATAGGCACTAGTGGTTAGGGCAGGTTAGCAGATACAATGTATTGATTAGGGTCGAAGGTAGGGGTGGTCCGCATGAAGTTAACACTTGATAAATGTATGGCTTTATCATGATTGGGGGCTATACTTGGTTTAGAGGGTGTGATGATTTTTCTATTAATAAGATCTTGGATTTTATGGCAGAGATGGGAACATTGCTCAATTTCATGGCCAGCATGTTAGTGGAAGGCACAGTACAGAGTAGGGTCATGATCGGCTGATAAAGGGTCTAACAGATGTTTTAGGCCAAGAGGTTTCAAATACCCCTTATCCTCAAGGATTTGCAGAGCCCTAGATGAGGACATGCGGAGGGGATGAAAGATTCTTTGAGTGGAGTCTGGACATGATCCTTGGCAGAATTGTGCAATAAACTCTCGCATGATCTTGACTTTTCAACTTGCAACAATGCCACTGAAGTCCTTTTGTGATTTGAGTGGTGGTGATGCGCCCATATGGGCTTACAATTCATCTTGAATTTGGATTAAAACATCCATAGCCATAGTCACAGCTTTTATGGACCTCTGAAGTGCATGGGCCAAGTTGGAGATCTCTTGGGCTTGGTCGTTTTATTTATTTATTTTTACTTGATTGCTTCCATAATCATCATGTAGTAATTTGTATTGCTTGATAGTTGAGGAAGCTAATCTATCTTCTCTTTGATTATTTTCATGATTAGAGGGATAGATTATCATTCACTTCATTATTTGCTTCTCTATCTCTCATCCTTTGGTGATTGAGGTTGAGATTCTCTATTGTGCTCATTGTGAAGCTTCCATGGCTTTGATGAATTCCATTCTCTCATTATTCATGATGATTGAGGGTAAACTCATCATGTCTAGCTTCTAATGGCATTGTAAGGGAATTAGTGCTTCTCTTTTACATTCTTATGTTAGAGAAGTACTTTGGCTCATCTTCTTTTCCATTATTTATTAATTTATTTTTTTCCTTAGCTTCTTTTACTTGGTAGCTTCTCCACTTTCATTTGGTAGCATTATTAGTGTAATTCATCTATTCAGCTTTCCCATTCTTGCTAGTTTACTTCTTTCGTTTAGACGTATGTATATTCATCTTTTTTTCCCTTTTTTTTATTATTTATTTTCTATTTTTTAATCTTCTTTGTCTATTCCTTTTATTTGGAGTTTTTCAAATTTTGGCGTCATATTTTCTTTATTCATCATTACTTCATATTTTGCATTCATTTTTCATGCATAAGACTTGGCTCATTTTACCTACTATTTTCTTTATCTCTTATATGATTTTGTACACAATCCCATGCCTTGCGATGGTTCGCATGTCATATGCTAGTAGCCAAGTCTTTAGTTGCATTCTTGTGTATGTATTGCATTAGTTTCTTTGCATATAGGATCATGCATGTTTTCTAACCCTTTGCACTTATCTTGGTGTGGATGAGTACTAGGTGAGCTTCATTCATCTTTGCATCCTGATTATGTGCATTTTCCTTACTATGTCTAGCATTCTACCATGTGTCTACAAGCTTACCTGATATATCTCTATGATTGGCGGTAGATGGAGGTTGTTTCGTTTAAGTTGGGATTATTTTGATTTCTATGCATGTGAACTCATCTTTTTTTTGAGTTGCACATTTTCAAACATTTTTTAAACGGATGAAATCAAAGCATTCCAAAATAAGTGATTTAGTCTATACTTATTTCCTTTACATAGTAATTTTAACGTTAATAATCGGAACATGAGCATATTTTGGTTATAAATCTCATATCATGAATTAACAAAAGCCGATTTTTGATCGAATGAGCGGGTGTGCTCAATTCATAACCTTTCCCCCTCATGCCTAAGTTCCCGAACCGAAATACTTTGGTTGTGACGGACAGTGACCTTTGACACAAGTTATGAGTTTCTTAATTTTTACAAAAGATTAGGTGGTGATTTAGAGTCTAGTGATGTAGTCCATTTTTTACATTTCTTGTGATTAGCAGATTTTCTACAAATTTGCTAGATTTGAGCTCTTATCATGTTTCACATTATACTCGTAAAATCAGACCGGTTATTTGAATTGTCAGGTGCGCTGGGACACCCGTTTGGGAGATCCCAAAGTTGTTTAATGGTTGGTTGGCGAGGATAGGTAAGGAAAAGTTTTTTTTTTTTTAATCCTTTTAATGGACCAACTCTGATAAATGGGTGATAGTAATTTTTAAAATTATAGGAGATAATCTATATTTTCAACAAAATTTAAAAGAATATTGGTAATTTGTCAATATATATGTATACTCAAAAAAGTGTCTTAATTTTAAAATAAGCACCTTACATTTGTTATAAGTATCATCATCAAATAAATGAGATACTAAATTTAAATGTAAATGATATATTTAAATTTTGAAGTATCTCTATTGGTAGATGACATTTATGTCCAAAATATGTCATCATGTTGAAACTAATAAATTTAAATGTAAATGATATATTTAAATTTTTAAGTATCTCTATTGGTAGATGACATTTATGTCCAAAATATGTCATCATGTTAAAACTAATGAGTCGGGTCTAATGGGACCCAGCCTAATTGTGATGCTTAAAAGGGTTCTGAATCCGTGAATTCACTCGGTATTAGTATCCAAATATGAATAACTTTCCAAGAAACACAAGCGATGACAACATTTTTTATATAAATGACCACACAGTGGCACACACATTGTCATGATATGTCTATTTCCACAATTACTATAAAACAGAGACAAGTCTTCGCAATGAAGATCAGTGTACACATGCATACATACATGACTGAAGCATACCCCAGAGGTGTGAACATGAGAACACACACTGTGATTTTGGGTTTGGTTGCTTTTAAATCTCAGTCTCTTTCTCTTTTTCTTTCTCTTTCTCTTTCTCAATATCACAATGTGTGTTCTCAGGTCACCCCTTTGGGGCACTTCTGTTTTCATGCCAACTGATCTCAACAACTTCTCTTATTCAGAATTGTTTTCATTTCTTCTTCTACCTACAACTCTGTATTTTTAATTTTTATTTTTATTCATTTTTTTTTTTTCTGAGTAATGGATTTAAAATTTTGGCATCTACCCTATGGGCATGTTTGATTGGGTGGATTAGAGTATGGGATTGTGATTATTAATCCGTGGGCCCAATTATCCTATGCTTGTTTTAATATTTTGGTTTAGGATTATTAATCCAATGGATAATTAATCCAACAAATTTGTAGGATTATTAGTAATGGGGTAAGGGTGAGATTATTAATCCAATGGATATTAATCCAATTAGATAGTGAATACTACATTAATTTAATAGAATTATTAATACTTCACTATTAGTCTTGTGAATCAAACATGACTTATAGGTTTATACAAATGTAGCATTCATCATGGGCTTTTTTCGTATTTTATGAATTATTTATTTATTTTAAATTTTTTGTACAAATTTTATGTCTAAAACTCCAATGATTAGATGAAATTTTAAAAATGTACTATTTGAACATTTCTACCAACTCTCTCATTTTTTTTTGTTTTTTTTGTTTTATTTAATTTTTTGTTACCTTTTAGCGTCTACACTAGGCTAGATATGAGGAGAAAGTAAAACATAATCAATCACCTCCAAAACCTCCATATGGGCTTGAACTCACAACCTCTGCTATGAGAATTGGAGAATATAGCACTGTGACATAAAACATGAGTATTTTATTTTAATTTGAGCAATGGAATCTTTGATGTTCACAAATTCACTTTTGTTGACATGTTACAAGTCAATAGGTTGATAGAAATATACAAATTCAATTTTTAGTATTTAGTGAATCGTTTTATTTTATTTTTAGAATTACCAATTTCTAATTTATGAACTTCCAAAATGAAAAAAAAAAAAGAATCAAAATTGGTGAAAATTCCAATAAATACAAAAATTTATATATAATTTGTAAAAATTGATTATCATGCTTTCTATGTTTTTTTACTTTTTCAGTGAACTTCATCAATTTTAACTCTTTATAAATCTTTTTATTTAATGAAATATCTGAATGAAATACTTACTTTCTTTTGGAGAAGACCATCATGGTCAAAGTTGGTGTCATGGTTGGCTAGGATTGGAAGTTGAGTGCATTAGGGCCGATGCTCAACCTAGGTAAGGGAGATTATTATAGGTACAACATTTTATTTTGCCTTATTATTTTAAAGTCTCATTTGGAAATATGTTATTTTAGTAATTTTTTAATTTTTTTAACTAAATATGAGGTAAAAAAAAAAGTAATATGTTTGGAATAACTTTTTAATTTTTTACGAAAAGATGTGTAAAAAGTAGAGAAAAAAAGAAAATTTGACCTTTTGGTATAGGTTATAAATTTTTTGATTTTTTCAATATTTTTTGACTTTTAAACTAAAACTATTGCATACCAAACGAGACCTAAGTCAAACTTTGGTTTCGCGGCTAGTTAAAAATCTTTGAAATTTTAATTTTTTAATTTTAATTTTTTTAAACTTTTTTGAAAAGAGATCTACTAAAAACACAAATAAGAAGCAACCTGCAAAAATGACATTACCCCAATATTTTTTTGATTACTTCTGCATAAATTTTGTTTAGAAATTCCAACTGAACATGTTGTGGCGCTTTTGGATCAAAAGCAGGGTCAGAGCCAATAACAGGAGGCAAGATCTTGCGGCAGATGGGGGAAACCAAAGGGCACAATGAATTAGGTCTCCTTTGAAAAGATAGTAAAAGGTTTTTTTTTTTATTTTTAATTTATTTTGGGTTACAATATTTTTTTATTTTTTACACTTTTTTTGGGGAAAAAAAAAAATCTTAATCAGTAATTTAAAAGTTTGAAGGAGCATTTTGATATTATATCAGACAAGATTAATCACTTATATTACACCCATTCAATTACAATGTATAACAGTTGCCAAATGTTATAACACCATCATTTTTATGTCAGGTTGGCTTATTATCGACATTGTATTATTACTCCTTAACAGTTACTCTATTTAGCAAGAATTTTAGGGTTTGAAATTTTAGAGAATAATAATAATAATAATTTTTCTTTTAATTTGCATCTATTTTCATTCACTCTAATTAAAATGGAGACGAAAATTCTCACACACACACACACATATATATATTTATATATATTGACAAGTGACACATAATACATGTGTAATTTAGATAAGTGAGAATAAAAATAAATAATAAATAAATTAATCATAATATATAAATTATTTAAATGATAAGTGTGTTTTTAATAAATTCAATTCTTGGGATTTACATAATGACAATCCAATGAAATGGTGCCGCGTGTGCATGTGGTGATGCAAAGTGAGTAACCCTAGCATGTTTAAATGGTGGCAAATGGTCCTTTGATTCTAAAGACAATAAAAATGCTTGGAAGTTCTAAACTAAGAACTCTGAAGGAGGTTTAATGAGTGGGGTCCATCATTGATGTAATATTTTGACATTTTCTTTTTTATTTTTTCTTTTTTTTCTCATTACCACATAAGTAGAACTCAATTTAAAGCTTTACTTTTGGAGCTCTCCATCAGCACCCTAAAGATAAATGATAATTATGCGGATCAACTCTCATGATTTGGCTCAATCCCTACAACCTACGGTATAGTAGCTGTGTATTTATAGATTAGATATTAAATATTATTTTATATATATATATATGTATGTACATGTAATGGATATATAGAAGTGGGACATGTAGACTAAGGTTAAGTTTGGCATCTTTTAAAAAAATAAAAAAGTTAAAAAGTCATTATCCTATTTAAGTCACATCATCTTATTTAAATCACATCACCTCTCTACCACATCACTTCAAACCCAACCCATATTTCATAAAAATTCAAAAAGTACACTTATTTAGAACATTCCAAACAACTCCTAAATTTTCATCAAAGGGTTGGAATTCAAACTTTACTTACAGTAATTATTTTTATGGGATATCTTTGACCAAGTAAAATTACTTGTCATCCATTCAAGATCCTTACCCACCATCTAACGGCTCATGTTTTCAAGTGGATCTAGCTTATCCTATTTTTGAGGAACAAATCAACCACTTGCATGAAAGAATGAGGAGGTTGGGACAGATGTCACTACAGGAGGCAATCCAACACCTCACTTTCAAGAGATCATGAGAGATTCTCATAAGGCTGTTGTTGATTTGCAAGAGGCTACCACGATTTTTAAGAGACTCCAATATCTATAAATACAAGAATTGAAGATGGAGCAAATCCCAATCAATCTAACATTCAACACAATTTAGTACATGGCCCAGTGCTATTTATCCTTAGTTTAGTCTTAGTTCAACTTAGAAGTATTCGTGAAAAGCACATTTGCCATACATAGATTTAGCTTTAGTTTTTTAGTTTCTATAACATCCGTGTCAAATTAATGTTTTTTTTTGGCTTTCATAGGCATTGTTTTAAGACTTCAATTGCATTTACATCCATTTTGTGACTTAATTTGATATTTTCAAACATGTTTTTAATGCTTTTGTAATTTTCAATCCATTGAATTTATAAAGTATGTGTTTTGGTGTTCATTTCCCTTTATTTACCTCTCTTTTTAACATTTAAAGTTCCATAGAAATTTCAAGTCCTTTTAATTGAGACAAAATAAGAACCAGTGATTTTTTATTTTATTTTATTTTATTATTTCTAATCCCTTTGAGCCTCACACAACCTCCTGTTTTAAAAGTTAAAATTTTCTAAGTATATTTCCACAACTTAGGCATTATTGCCTTGACATGCCTGTAAATCACGCAAAACCTCATGGTTTTAGTCCAATAGTATATTTTTGTATTTTTTGCACACACAGTTATAATATAATAATTTTTTATTTTAGCAAATAAAAATCTATCATATGACATGAGGATAAGATTTGGAGGTTTGCATACATATAATAGTGTGTATATATATATAATAACTATCTCCTATCTATTTTTAAACAGATTACATAACAATAATAATAATAATCCCCTATCTATTTTGAATTGATTACGTTAAAAAAAAAAACAAAAACAAAAACCAAAAAATATATATATATATATTACACGTTAAATTACCAAACTAAGAAAATTTTTTTTTTTTTTTGAGAAGGGATCTTAGGCTTTGTTTGGTTTAAATTTTGAGAAATTGTTTTTAAACAAGTTTATCTTTACTAAACTTTTTTCATATTATAGTCAATTTTTTATTTTATTCTTTTTTTATTTTGTAGTTACATTAAGATTAGATGTATCGAAAAAAGTCAAAAACAAAATTAATATAAAAAAATATTTGCTAAAAATAAACAAAATGCAGACATATTTTTATTTGAATTTTTATTTGTTTTCAATGATTTTTTAAAAATATTTTTGTCAATTTGTTTTACTTTTTAAATGCATCTAGATTAGGGTGAAATACCAATAAATATTAAATAGTGATCTTATAAACTGTTTTTTTTTTTTTTTTTTTTTTTTTTTTGACCTAAATGTCTCATTCTAGTGTGAGTTACATAAAGGGTCGAGTATAAATGCGCATGTTATTTGTTGATGGACAAATGTAGATTTTCTCATAATATTAAAACTATTTGACGTAACACTTCAAAAAAAAATTACTTAATGTACTTTTTTTAAACGTAATACTTTAATGTAACACTCAAAAAATATAACATTCCAATGTAACGCACTGAAAAACTCCTTAGTGTACTTTTCTCAAACGTAACATTAAAAAAAAAATTATTTAGTGTACTTTTCACAAACGTAACATTTCAATCAATGTAATACACAAAAATTTCTTATGTTGTGTTTAGTTAGAGAATTTGGAAAGAGATTTGAAAAGATGAAAGAAAAATGCCTGTGAAACTATATAAAATGTATGTATATTTTATTCACATTTCATTTACCTTTTCCCTTCCCTTTCAAAATCTATTCCTAAATCCCCCAATCAAACACAGTACTAGTGTACTTTTTCTAAACGTAATACTCTAATATAATACTCTAATGTAACACTAGAAAACAACACTAACAAAAATGTAGATTTTTACGCTTGAGAACTAGCACATCAGCCACTAATCCCTCCAAAAAGAATCTTCCATACCTCACATTTTTATTCTCATCTCAAAAATGAATCATAAAATTAGAAAAATGAATCACAAAAGGGTATTCATATAAACTCAAACGGTACCAAATCAAATAAATATAACTTTTCAAAACAGGAAAAATGAATTGGTTCATAAGAAAACTCTTAGAACTTAATGGATCAACTTTACTATATGAGATTTATGGGTAAATTTTCTTCTAGATTAGGTGGAATTGAAATTTATAAAAAAAATTAATTAAAGTATAAAAAAAATTTACTAAATACAAACAACAATTCATTTAAAAAATAAATTGTGAAAAATCAAATCAAACATAGTCTACTGTCTCATTTGACAACTTAATATTTTAATTTACAAATTAAAAAGTCATTAAAAAAATTATATAAGAAAAAAAAAATTAACAACCTATACTAAAAATCAAAAATTTCATTTTTTCTTTACTTTTTACATATCTTTTCATAAAAAATTAAAAATTCATTCTTAGTATATTAATTTTTTTACCTTATAATTTAATTAAAAAATTAAAAAATTACGAAAATAACTGTTTTCAATTGAGGCCTGAGTTTTATGAAAAATCATTTTTTCTTAATTTTTTTTTCATTTTTTTTTTCATTTCTTCCCTGTTTAAAGGTCATTGACTCCAAATCATTCAATCCGAACGGGTGGTCAAGATCATTTAACAATAATTCTAAAAATCTCTCTCTCTCGTGTTCTTGGGTCGAAATAGCAGTGAATTGACTTCTTTAATTGATTCTCTATCTCCCTATCCCGGAGTTATTCCAGATCTCATATCAATCATTTTATTGTCATTAAAAGGAGGTTAACAAAAATTTTGAAATTCTTTGAGAATTGGAACAACTACAATACAACATGAATTACAATCTGAAAATAAAGATACAAGATGATTTTGGTACATAGAATCAGATCTACCAAGTTTGTCACATATATATTCTACAATCTAAACAATTCATAAACACAAACAAACAAACAACATAGAAATTCGAATACACCATACATAAATAAAAAACCATAAACAAACAAGAGATCCAAATCCGAAATTTGCGGATCAATGCTTCTTCAAGAATCCTTCAGCCATCTTGAAGTACTCCCCATACCCACCACCACTTTCAGATTTGCCATCTTCATCCTCATCACCACCTGAATATGGATATGGGTTTGGATGTGAATGCGATGATGAATGAGTCGAGGTGGTGGTGGTGGTGTCTCCGGAGGCGGTGGTGGTGGTGGTGGAATGGGAAGAGTGGTATTGGTGAAGATAATCCTCAGCCTTCTCGACGTATTTTCCGAAGCTCTTCTCCTCCAGTTTGCCGTAATGAGAGGCGGCTTCGAGGAGATCTGCGGCGGCTCCGGCGACTCTGCCCGTGTCCACCGTTTCGTGGTTGAGTGCGGCTTTGGCCGCCTCGGCCATTAACTTGGCGCCCGAAAGCAGATCGGAGGAGGCTGATTGCAGCTGTTGATCATGATGTTGCTGGTGCTGCTGCTGCTTTTCGGGGTGATTGGTGCTGGTTTTGTGGTGGGAGTAGGTTGAGTCCATGATATGATCTGGTTGTTTGGATACCGAGAAAATGAGATCCAAAAAACGGAAAATTTTGTAGGAAAAAAGATGTTGATGCTGAGGAGTAGATAGATAAATAAATATGCAGTTGGATTTCCAGTTTTGCCCTGCTGTTGCTGCTGCAACGAAGCTTCCCCTTTTGGGGTTATGAGCCTGTGTGCGTGTGGTCCTTAATTGATTGAGGGAGGGCATCGAAGACAAATTACACTCAGTTTTAGTGGGGAATAACTCTTGCCGTGTCGGCCACTAATGCGTTCTTTGTGTGGCTACTCCACTTGTGTTTGACAATTGACCTCTTCCTCTTAAAGTGATTATTTGGTGATTTTCGGGTATGGTTGTATATCACTCAAAGTGGTTTGAATATCTAAATTGATTTTTTATTTATTTATTATGAAAATTTATGTAAAAAATTATAGAAGTGATTTAATCTAAATAAGTTAATAAGTTAATAAATTATAGCTTAAAGGGTTGTGGCATTTTGGTAAGATTTTAGGGCATAAGAGCTGAGGTTCTAGGTTTTACACTCCCTAAGGCCAGCTCTTAGGAGTTTGGTGCAGTGGTTATAGGATAGTTCTCTAAGTGCTAGACAACTCGTATTCAGGACTTGGTGTGAGATCAAATCCTAGCAATTGAACTCTCTGACTGAAATGTTGTGTACGTTGTAGAGTCGATGCATACACTCAAGGTTTGCCCCTCGTCCTACTCTGATTAACTGATATTAGGTAGTTAATTTCGAAATCGGTAGAGGATGGGTTTAAGGAGTTTACTCGTTAACCAAATAAAGTTACCAAGTTATTTTTTTAGATATTGCCAAAAAAGACTTTATTATATGACAAGTATTAAGTTGTTTTATACTAAACCAAACCAAATCTTAAGTCCTATAAAATGTGATCGCCTATATGAATCCTTTTTTCTTATCCGACTCTATTAATGGCTATTTGCTTAGTTAAATGAAGAAGATTCATATATCTATTTAGGGGTACTTACCAATTAGTCCTATTAACTAGACTTATTTACCTACAGGTCCTAACTAATAAATTTAACATTATAAAAATAAGAGAGTGATAAATTTATCACTAAAAATTTATTCATAAAAATAAAGAGACTGATAAATTTATCACTATAAATTTATTCATAAAAAAAAAAGACTGATAAATTTATCTTTATCACTTAATAAATTTATCAAATAGGACTTAATGGGTAATAAGTCTCCAAAGTAGGACCTATTGGGTAATAAGTCTCCAAAATAGGACCTATTGGTAGTTTACCCATCTATTTACTACATTAGCCCACGTTGATCTAGGTCAGCTCTTTTCTCTAATATTTTCATCTATCGTCACTATATTGCATTTCTTCATTATTACCTTTATTGGTCTTCGTTGTATATGATCAAACCATCTCAATCTATTCTCTCTCAACTTATCTTCTATTGATATTACTCCTACCCATTTACGAACATACTCATTTCTAACTTTGTCTTTTCTAGTCTTGCTATGTATCCACCTTAGCATTCTCATCTCAGCAACACTCGTTTTATCTACACATTGTTCCTTACTTTCCCAACATTATATCTCATACAATATCATTGATCTAATAACCGTTCTATAGAATTTTCCCTTTAATTTAGTGGGTACTCGTTTATTGCACAATACCCTAGGCGCACTCCTTCACTTAAACCACCCCGCCTTAATTCTATGGACCACATCCGTTCCAATCTACCCAACCGTTGTGATAATCGATCCTAGATAACGAAAATATTCACTATTAGGTAGTTTTTGGTTCTCAATCTTTATTTCTCTTCTGCTTCCACTGTTATTGTTACTAAAATTATACTCCATGTACTCTGTCTTAGTTCTACTTATTCTAAATGCTTTAGATTCAAGTGCTTCACTTAAAGTCTTCAAATTAGTGTTAACTCATTCTCTAATCTCATCTACTAACACAATATCATCTGCAAAAGCATACACCATGGTATATCATCCTGAATATTTCTCGTCAACTCATCCATAACTAAAGTAAAAAGATAAGGACCTAAGGTTGATCTGTAACAATCTGTCCTGGGAGACCACTTAAGCGGTCAAGTCGGTTGCTCGAGCGGAGATGCGGAGCTCCCAGTATCTTGCCTATTTGCAGGCAAGGCTGCTCGAGTGGCGAAGGGGTCACTCGAGCGTAGAAATGAGGTTCAGTAGACATCCCATTTTTGACCGCCCGCAAAACTTGGGCGCTTTGTCCTGAGCACTCGATCATGAAAGTGACGTTGTCAATGGTTCAAATTCTCAACGAAGGAATCCAGTTTCGAGTTCTAAACACATCACAACCTTTCATACCAAGCTGTTTCTATACCCCTAGACCACAAAAATCCATATTATAGCACTGTGTCATCCTACACTGAGCCTGAAACAGATGAACAGGGGAGCACATTGAGGCCCAACCGTGCCTTATTTGGGGCCGATTGTGGCCATTTGGGGCCGGCCGTGCCTTTTTGGTGAGAAACACTATTCTGGGCGGGAATCCGCCAGTTATCTATTTTTGAAGATATTTTCGACCTATTTTTCTCAAAGTCTATAAATATGAGGCTTTGTCTCTGTTTTGAGGGTTGAAAAGTTTTCAAAGAGCTTAATACACCCTTGAGAGCTTCTTCTTCCTTTGCTAGTTATCTTTGAGCAAGCTTGTCATCCTTGCACTATATCTATACACCATATGCAACCTTAGAGCAAGGGCTTAGAGTCTTTGTTGAGGATTGAGAATTACAATTCAAACTTGAGAGTGCCTTTGGATTGAGTTTGGTTTACAACAAGAGCTTGTTCTCCTCAAGAGGTATAAGCTTACAACCTTTCTCTTCGCTTTCGTTTTAGTCTTGTTCTATTTCTTTCTTGTGTTTTTTTACACTATTTTGGATCCATTTCAAGTGTTGAAATTTGGGGTTGAATAGCTACCAAAGGTAGAAAGGCTTAACACCCTTTCTTGCACCTTATTTCATAGCTCATACCTGTAGACGTCCCCGAACGTCCCGGGAGGGAAATCCCGTTCCTTTTATTTGGGCTCACTACAGTTCGGACTCAAATTGTCACTGTTCTGAACCTAGTCTCGCAAAGTGCAATGCAAGACTGATAAATCACCAAAGAGTCCAAATCCGGCAAATCGTTTTGAAAACAGATTTTTAGAAAGAAGTGCCAAACATGGACTGCTTTGCCAGATACAGAGTCGCCACCTAAATATTTTATTTTGGGGGAATTTAGGAAACCCTGACTCGTGCCTAAGGCCATGTGTCCGTCATCACTAAAGTTGCCTCGGCTCGGGAACCTGGGTACGATTGGGGAAGGTCAGCTATGAGCACCCCCGCTCGCCCAATCAAAGATTGGTCTCTACTAACCATGATATCGGGTTTTGAAAACATATGTATTCTTATTCTGGTTAATTAGCTAGAATTACTATGTGATGCGCACAGCAAAACAAGTATAGACTAGATCGCCCAATTTGGAACAAAGCATTACATATCCGTTTGTTCGGAAAAATGGTTTGAGTTTTGCTACTCGCAAGTAGGCTAAAATACGGATTTCAATGAATTGTCCCAATTCAAGCAATCCAACCTTCACCCACAGGCATTCAGGCAGTTATATCACATACGCAAATAGCCTCATGGTAAGCATGCTGTCATGGCAACACTCACACACATGCAAGGATGCTAAAGCGTAAATGCTTACCTAGTACTCCAAGCCAAAACAGAAACTAGTTAGTAATCAAATACATGATCCTAGTTCATGTTAAGATGGCTAATGCAACACATGCAAAATGCAACTAGAAATAGGCTCGGCTATTCTAAGATGTCATGTGAAATGCAACTTGATACATGTATTCAAATTGGAATTGAAATACAATGCAGTTAGCATGATGCGCCGAGCCTGGTGCATGCAATACTGATGAATGATGCACGCATGCATAGCATAAGGTATGCTAATTTAAATATGTCCTAATACTAACCATCAAAGCAGGTAAGTAAAAGGGAGAAAGAAGTGGGGGTTGGAAGGCATGCACACACGCACCCATACTTATTACAAATACGCCCTCACTCGGAGGGACTGAAAGAATAATACAGTCTGAATAATGAATCAATTATCCTAGCTAATTAATTGTTACAGACCCTCTAATTAATTAACAAATTAATCACAAAAATAATTTAAATGTGAAGCTAAAGAGACTGCCGCAGCTCTGCCTCGGAATGCGCGAATGATGCATGCTTGACTCGCCCCGCTCGGAAACTTGCTGCCATAACACTGTTGCCTCTGTTTACACTGCCCTGCTCCTCTGAAAATTTGCACAAGTCCCAAGGATGCTTCTCTGAACACTGGGGAGCATCACCGACCAAGTGGGAACACCACTGGCCGAAGGGAATGGTCATCGACCATTGGTTGAGCCACCGGCTAATTGTATTTGGTCGGTCGGCACTCCAAGTAGCCGGCCGGCTATTTCTTCCTGCAGAATCCTCCAGTTGATAGTAGCAGATGGCAAGCAGTGTATGGCATGGAATTTTCAAGCAAATGTGAGCATGGCCACACTCCCTATCATGCAATGGACTCAAGGGAGCATGACCCTCGACCCTCGGGCCATCAATTATGCATTTTGATGCATGATGGCCTAAGAGGCCAAGTTTGCCATTCAATGTAAAATGCATGCAACAAAAGAGATGAATGCCAACACCCTATCATATTGAGATCAAGGGTGTCGGCGACCAAGGATTGAGACGTGTTACGTCACTTGGAGTACGAACACTCTCAATCCCCATGCTTGGTTTGACACCCCAAACCAAGCAATGCAATGCATGTATACAAACATGGCTCAAGAATGCAACATGAGGCTAAGATACAAAACATGCTAAATGCAATGCAATCTATTATGCAAGCATGCAATGTGCTAATCATGCAAGAGGCAATACAATGCAATTTAACATGTGATGCAAACATGGTACAATGCAAGCATGCAACGAGAGGCAACAAGTCAAACATACAACTATGTACAAGAATGGACTCAGACTGAAATGGGAGGCCTCAGCCACACCTTAAAACAGTGGCCAAAAGGGTCAAAAATGGCACAACTTATGCATGTAAGCATGCATACACCAAGGCCTATCATCTAAGCATGGAAGGGGACAACTCTAAGTATACTTAAAGGCAATATGCTTGGACATTAAACAGTTATGTTAAACTCTGAAAAGCATGCAAAAGATGACACCAAGACATGCTAGGGAATGGATGCAAAATAGAAGGTATTCAAGGCCACAAAAGAGAGCATTGCTCAACACCTACCCCAAGCAAACATGGCATGAACTAAGCAACCCAAAACAGAGTTTTTATGCATCAAAATATGCCCCAAAACCCACTGATATGGCAGCCCCAAAGACTTAAATACATAAGCATGCACAATGCTCATTTCAAGGCACAAAAGGACACCTCTTCAAGGCATGAAAAGGGTGATGGATGCAAGCATAGGAACATGGATTAGGGACTGAAATGACATGTGAAATGACTCCAAATCATTGAAACAACCCAACTAAAACATGCTCATGACTCACACCCTCAAGGCTCACAAGCCAAAATACAAAGGGGCTATACCAAACATGGCAAATATGATCAAAACAATGCCTAACAGACCTCAAGCATGATGAAACATGACCAAAAGCTTCACAAAGCTAGGAAAAAAAATGCAAGCGTGATGGCCTAATGGCAAGATGCATTTCCAGGCAAAATAGAGGAGTACAAAGCAAGTGTATTATGCATGCAAAGGACCATTAATCCGACCAAAAGCAGAGATGTAATATGACCAAATGACACCCAAAAACCTCTGAAATGGAGCCAAAAACACCTAAGCATGCATGCTACCTTTATGAGCCAAAAATACAAACAAAAGAGGGACAAAGGGAGAGGGGTGTCCCTCCCCTATGCAAGACTTCAAAACCTCTTCTTCACCACTAAAAATCCACTGGATTTCAGTGGTGAGAAGGCCAACACACAAAAGTCTCCAAAGCTTAACAAAGAGAGCACAAAAAGGGCCAAACAAGGCCTAAGAAGGGGAGGTCGACCCCCAACACCAAAATGACCTCAATGAAACATCTTAAGCATGCAAATACAAGACTTTTTTTAGTTATACACAAAGTCTAAAACAGCATGCGAGATAGGTTAAAGACTAGTGCAAGATTGGGGAATATAAAGCAATAGTGTTACCCTTGAAGATCCCTTGAAGAACAGCAAGGTCAGCCACCTTCTTCTGATCAAAACCGACCCAAAACTTCAAGAACAAACCCTCAAGACCTTCCAAGTCGAAGTATGGTGTAATGGTGTGTGTCTTAGTGCAAAACTAAGAATAAAACACACTTTTAGGCTCTTAAACACACACAAATGAAGAGAGAGAGAGAGAGAGAGAGAGAGAGAGAGAGAGAAGGTGTATATATCAGAATATATATGTATTTTTCTCTGGTTTTGCTCAACCCAATCAAAGGAGAAGAGGGGTCTCTTAAATAGACAATGCAAAGACTAAGCTTCCAAGGGAAGCTATTCAAAAAGGGTCAAGGCTTCCAAGGGAAGCTAAGCTAAGGGTGCAAGCTTCTTGAGGAAGCTATGACAAAGGGTCAAGCTTCCTCAAGAAGCTTGAGCAAAGGGTGCAATCTTCTCTAGGAAGCTTGGACCAAAAGGGTGCAAAGGTTCAAAACAGCCACACCCGTGCATGGGGGGCAGGGTCCGTGTATTCCAGCTGGCACAGCTGGCATGCATTATGCCTAAAAAAGGCAAAAAGGTGGTATCGGCCAGAAAAGGAGGCCATCGGCCAAACAGATGTTCGGCCGACCACACCAAATGCCGACCGGCCAATGGTATATTTCACCAATGGCCGGTAGCAAGAAGACACGGCCAGTGGCCTCAAGCCAGGGCCGGTGGGTGTCAGGGGTAGCTAACAAGCTACTCTCTACCCTCATAAGCAAAAACACAAGTGTTTGGTGCAAAATCAAACAAAAAACAGTCGAGTTGAGAGATCCTGAGGTAAGGCGCGTAGCCGAGACCTCCGGGAACTCAAAATGAACACGAACATGGGTGATCACTGAGTGTTCAAGCGGTGACGTCCAAGTCTTGAGGACGGTCAAAAATGGGGTGTCTACAATACCCTTTGTTCTTGCACTCTTTTCTTTGTTTTTTTACACTGATTTTTAGAGTTTAAAAGGACTAAAAAACATGGTTTAAAAGTCTCAAAAGTGGAGTGGTTAGCCACCTCTCCTTGATTTTGCTTACTAGTTTTGTATCGCTTGCTTTTGTCTATCTTTTTGCGCCCTTTAAACACACTTTTGGCTACTATTTTTTCACACTTTAGGATCTGTTTAGGGTTATTTTAATTCATTTAATTAATTCATGCTTTGAATATTTTGCTTGTTGTGTGATAAGTCCTCATGGCTTTGGTTGTTTAGGACTTAGACACCGAGCCATTTGAGTTGATAGCCTTCTTTACCTTTATTCCATATAGAAAGTCTCACTTTTCTAATAAACCAACTTTGCATACTCATTTCTGTAACCTCCCTCATTT
This sequence comes from Camellia granthamiana, assembly GCA_036172215.1. NCBI lineage: Eukaryota > Viridiplantae > Streptophyta > Magnoliopsida > Ericales > Theaceae > Camellia > Camellia granthamiana. The sequence continues at coordinate 68,071,656 of CM069913.1, read as the reverse complement.
CTTAGTTTTTCTTTATTTGAGAGTCATTTCAAGTGATTGATTGTTATTCAAGGCATGAGAAAGAGACCTATGCTCAATGGCTTAATCTTTATGGAAGTTCATCGTCAAGGCATAGTCTCCCTTTCATGCTATGGATCACTTCTCGTTTAACATTTCTTTTCGTTTAGTGGACTTAATCATCACTTTGGACAAAATGAGTAAGTAATGGAAAGGTAAGTCAAAAAGGACTAATAAAATTGGTTTAAAATCAATTCAACCAACATAAGGAAGATGCTTAAAATTGGTTGGATTTGGTCGGACGTTATGCCGAGTCCATTGCTTCAAGAGTCATCATATGTTACTTCATGATGTTTTGATGAAACTTGAGGCATGTCTACCTCACTCTTTGAGCTAAATTCATGATAAGAGGGAGGGGTGGTCGCATTTCATTGTATTCATGAATTTATGTCCAAATCATATCCGAAACCATCACGCAATTAACTTGCGATCATTGATGGATTCGGAATCGAATTCACTTTTCTCTTGAGTTTCTTTCTGACAGAGAAGAGCAGAAAGGACAAACATGGCTTAAAGCTACTCTATCTGCACTGTTTTCACCTCAGAGCACAAAAATAGGTTTTTGCATGAAATTAGGGCACGACCGGCCTTGTTTGGACCTGACTGGGCCTCATTAGGGGTTGGCCGGGCTCCAATGTTTGGTAAGCAGAGTATTTTTGGCAGAAATAGAGGGCAGTGACTGAGGGTGAAACAGAGCAGTCTGGGCAAACAAAGAAGTTTTTGAGTACTATCTTTATCCGTGCACATGCGATCTTTGTGAATTCTTATTGTTGTAATTGTTGTAAGTATTGTAATATCATTGTTGTAATAGTTAGTTAGCTATTCATTATTCATTCGGTATTGTAATAGTTAGTTTAATCCGGACACTCGGACATTCAAACCCTCTTGCACGAGGACAAATATGTAATAATGTGGTGTATGTCTTCCAACCTCCATTTCTGTCTCCCTTTTATTTACCCGCTTACAATGGTAGCATAGACTATCATGTTTCCTTAGCATTTTTCCATGACTTGCATCCACTCGTTTTGTATACATAAGGGTTCGGCTCATCATTCTAACCAATGTCAAAATCAAGTTCTTTGCTCGAATACATGCTTTATCCCATGTCTTGAATTAAATCAAATGACATGTTAGTAGCCGAACTTGTTATTTGCATGATTGTATATGTCACATTAGTCATATTGCATTATTTAGGAGCATGCATGTTTTCTAATTATTTTGCTCTGTTTGGCTTGCCTTGGAGTACTAGGTGAGCACTTAGTGCTTTAGCACGTTGCATTGTGTGTGATTGTTGCCATGTCAAACATGTTTTCCATGAGGCTAAGTGCTTAAGTGATATACTTGTTTGAATGCCGGTGGATGAAGGTCTTTTTACTTAATTTGGAATAATTTGATTAAATGTCAATACAAGCTTGCTTTTTGATACGTATTCAAAACACTTTCTCAAAAATAAAATAAAATATGAAATCAATGTTACAGACACCCCATTTTTGACCGTCCTCAAGACTTGGACGTCACCGTTGGGACACTCGGTGATCATTCATGTTAGTGTTCGTTTTGAGTTCCCGGAGGTCTCGGCTACGCGCCTTGCCTCAGGACCTCTCAACTCGACTCTTCTGTGTTCGGTTTCGCACCAAACACTTCTGTTTTATTTCTGGGGGTAGAGAGTAGCTTTTTAGCTACCCCTGGCACCCACCGGCCGTGGCTTGAGGCCACCGGCCGTGTTTTGAGGCTACCGGCCATTGGTGAAGTATACCATTGGCCGGTCGGCTTTCAGTGTGGCCGGCCGACCATAGTTTTGGCCGATGGCCCCCTTTTCTGGCCGAGACCTCTTCTTAGGGAGGCTTGACCCTTTTGAACCCCTGTTTTAGCTTCTTGAGGAAGCTTGAACCTTTTGAACCCTCGGTTTTAGCTTCTTGAGGAAGCTTGAACCTTTCGAACCCTTGGTTTTAGCTTCTTGAGGAAGCTTGAACCCTTTGAACCTTTGTTCTAAGCTTCTCCAAGAAGCTTGAACCCTTTGCTCCAAGCTTCTCGAAGAAGCTTGAACCCTTCTAAGCTTCCAAGAGAAGCTTGCACCTTTTGCACCTTTTGTTTTAGCCTCTCCAAGAAGCTTGAACCCTTGTCAAGCTTCTAAGAGAAGCTTGACCCCTTTGCTTAGCTTCCCTTGGAAGCTTGCCCCCTTTGACCCTTTTTGGGTTAGCTTCTCTAAGAAGCTTAGCACCTTGTCTTGCTCTATATATAGAGGGCCTCTCCACCATTTTCAAAGGTTGGAAAAGTCTGATATATAGAATATATATAACTCTCTCTCTCTCTCTATATCTCTCTCTCTCTCTCTACATTTGTATGTGTTAGAGTGTTCCAAAGTGAGTGATTCTTAGCCTATTGCACCACACTTCACAACCACACCTCTCCACCACCAACCTAAGCTTCTTGGAGGGTCTTGAGAGGTCCTAAGGAGCTGCATTCTTGGTCCACAAGCTGCTGGAGTCGCAGCCTTGAAGAAGTTCATCGAGGGTGAGTTTTTAAGTCTTAAATCACCCTTTCTTGCACACACGTTTAGCCTATCTTCCAGGCTTTTTTGGGATTTGTCATAAACTGAAAAAAGTTTTTTTTTTTGAGTGCTTTAAATAGTTGTTTAAGGTCACTTTTTCGTTTGGGGTGGTTTACCCCCTCTTAGGCCTTGTTTGGCCTTGTTTTTGAGCCTTTTTTGTGAGCTTCGGGACCACCTTATTTGGGCCTCCTCACCACTGAAATCTTGAGGGATTTCAGTGGTTAGGATGGTGGTTTAAGGTCCTAAGAAGGAGAGGGCTACCCCCTCTCCTTGTTGTCTTCAAAAAGTGCCATTTTAGCCTCATGTGTGAGCACCATTTTTAAGTGCATGTTGGCCATGTCTTAAGTGTTATTTGGTAATATTTTGCCATGTATTACCTCTGTTTTTACTTGGTTTAGACACACCATGCATGCTTAGCATACTTGTCTTGTAATGCCATGATTTGCCTTAACATGCTTTGTGCTTTGAGCCTTGTTTCTAGCATGTTTTTGGCTTAGCTTTGTGAAGCTTTTGTACATGATTTTATATGCTTAAGGTCTGTTTTTGGTTTTTTAGGCCATCCTTGCCATGCTTTGTATAGCTCCTTTGCATTCTAGCTTACTAGCCTTGGGTATGTGGGTCACTAGCATGCTTTACTTGGCTTATTCTCATGATTCGGCATCATTGGAAACCATATTTTAGTCCATGTTCCATGCTTGCATACTTGCATTTTCCATCCCTTTCATGCTTTGAAGAGTTGATGGCTTATGCTCTATGTTTAGGCCCTTGTGCATGCATGCTTGTGTGTGTGTTTTCATGCCTTTGTTGCATCATTTTGGCCACTGTTTTGGGCTTGGTAGAGAGCTGTCTAGATTAGTATAAGACCATCCTCACATGTTGTTACATGCTTATATGCTTGCACACTTGCCTCCATGCTCATGTTGCATACTAGTTTGCATGCCTAGGTTGCATTACATTGAGCATGCATGCCTTGCCTCTTGAAATCATCATGATAGGGCTTGGGCCTTATTTGTTTGTCTTGTGTGCATTTCATTCCACATTGAAATTGCATACCTTGGTTCCTTGGGCCATCACGCATTGAGATGGGCGACTGGTGGTCTGAGAATCGAGTACCATACCCCTTTGAGTCATAAACATGATAAGGGATGTGGTGGTGCACACATTTGCTTGAAATGCATTGCCATGCCTTGTTTTGCCCTCTGCTGCTGTCAAAACAGGATTCTGCAGGAAGATTTGGCCGGCCGGCCATCTTCAGTGCCGACCGGCCATCCATTGGTGGCCGATAGCTTAATCAGTGGCTGGTGATCATTTCCCTTGGCCGATGGCAATTCCTCCTAGCCGGTGGTGTTCCACAGTGTCCATGGAGCATACTTTGGGAGTTGTGCAACTTCCAGAAGAGCAGAGCAGGGAAAACAGAGGCAACTCATGCATGGCGACGGATTTCCGAGCAAACCCGAGCACGCATGCATTGGACCCTCTTCCCGAGGCCTTTTACTGCTTTCCTTAGCTTAGTTAATTTGTTAATCAATTAAGTGGACTGTAATATTTAATTAGCTTGTAGGTTAATTAATTTGTATTATTCTTTTGGTCCCTCCGAGCGAGGGCAAATTTGTAATAAGTGTGGGTGCGTGTGTGCATGTCTTCCAACCCCCACTTCTTTCTCCCTTTTACTTACCTGCTTTTGATGGTTAGTATTAGGGCATATTTAATTTAGCATACCTTATGCTATGCATGCGTGCATTCATACATTTGTCTTACATGCACCGGGCTCGGCGCATCATTCTAACTGCATTTGTATTTCAATTCCAAATTGAATACGTGTTAGTTGTAGCATTTCACATGTCATTGTAGATTAGCCGAGCCTATCTTAGTTGCATTTTGCATGTGTTGCATTAGCCATCTTAACATGAACTAGGATCATGCATATGATTACTAACTAGTTTCTGTTTTGGCTTGGAGTACTAGGTGAGCTTTTACGCTTTAGCATCCTTGCATGTGTGCGAGTGTTGCCATGACAACATGATTACCATGAGGCTAGTTGCTTATGTGATATAACTGCTTGAATGCCTGTGGATGGAGGTTGAATCACCTAAATTGGAATAATGCATTAAAACTATGAGTTTTAAGCCCACTAGATAGTGGCAAAACCATCTTTTCTAAGCCCACCCGAGGGTGGCAAAATCTACATTTTAAGCCTTCTTGCGAGTAGCAAACCACTTTCTAAACAAACATGAAATGTTTTGTTCCAATTTAGGCGATCCAGTCTATACTTGTTTGCTGTGCGCACAACGTAGTAAATCTAGGCTAATAACCGGAATAAGAACACATAACGTTTTCAAAATCGGATATCACGGTTAGTAGAGGCCGGTCTTCGGACCGGGCGAGAGGGGGTGCTCATAGCTGACCTTCCCCGATCGTACCCAAGTTCCCGAGCCGACACGTGGCCTTTGGCCTTTGGCACTTCTTTCAAAAAAATCTGTCTTTCTCAAAACGATTTGCCGGATTTGGACTCTTTGGTTCAGATGAAGAACCGCAAACAAAATCGAGTCCGTACTGTAGAGTGAGGCCCAAGGGCGCGTCTACAGTTTCTGGCGACTCTGCTGGGGAGATTAGAGAACTTGACTCGAACTCATGATATCTTGTTTTGACCACACTTATGTGTTTCATTGCATTGCATGTGCATTGGTGCGCCTAGGACACCGTGTTTGCCATCTGCCATTCCTGAACGGTTTGCCGGAGGCTTGTCTTGTCAAGGCATGACCATAAGGCTGACCGGTTATGGGCTCTGACAGTATGGGAACACGAACCCCGGTTTTACCGGGGCACCCTTTTGACCATTCGACCTAGTGCATATTCGGAATCCATAGTGACCATTCCAAATTAGGACAGGTTGCTTACCCGATGTTAGGTTGTTTGAAACCGCTGCGTGCGTAGTGAAACCCTAGCTTCTGACAAAATAGGACAGGGAAACCCTACCGCAACATAGGGGTGTTTTGGCTTTCACTTATCTGCTATGTGCTTTTAGAGTGTATCTCTACAGGGAATGCACATGTCAGTTTGCGAATCTAGGTATCAGGCCTGCGGGCATCAATGTGTGAAGAATCAGTTTTACCTGAGGGTATCAGTTTACAGGCAGAGATTTAGGCAGAATTCAGTAGAGGGCACACTCATTCAACTATGCTCGTATCTGTTCAGGTGAAATCAAGCTGAGATGCTGTCTGTTTTCTGTTTTGCTAAGTGGTCTTGGAACCATAGTTTCAGAAGGGTCTGATATCCCCCGGATACTCTGGACTTGTGTTGTTATGTGATCGGGGGATGAACCACCTGCGGGCGGCACTCAGTTTACTCCGGATGTGGCGTTTGGCACGCACTGTTTTGAGCATTTGCGAGTGCTGCTTATTCTACTTTCTGACTTGGGTATTGAGTCTGTCTCACTGTGTCGAGTCAGTCCTGTTGAGTCTGTCTTGGTGTATCGAGTCAGTCCTGTTGAGTCTACCTTGTTATATCGAGTTAGTCCTGTTGAGTCTACCTTGTTATATCGAGTCAGTCTTGTTATATCGGGTCAGTCCTGCCGAGTCTGTCTTGTTGTATCGAGTCAGTCCTGTGGAGTCTGTCTCGTTGTATCAAGTCAATCCTGTTGAGTCTGTCTTGTTGTACCGAGTCAGTCCTGTTTTATTGGAGTCGGGTGATTCTGGGGGTGTTACCTCGGACATCACCATTTTGTTTTGTGTTTGTCTTTTTTGCTTTCTTTTGAGTCTGTTTCTGCCTTGGAGCCAGTTATGCCAACAGATCTGAAGGAAACAGCAGTGATTTTCACACTCTCGTGTTTGTTTCTGCCGTGTGCCAGTTGTGCCAGAATTTCTAAATGAGATGGCAGTATTTGACTAGAAGCTCTGTCTTTTCTGTGCCTTTAAGTCATTGTAATGACCTGAGTTTTTCAAAACTTTTTGAAAACTACGGTGAAAACAAAGAGGAAGGAATTCCTCGGGATTTGCAAAACTTTGATCAATTGAGAGAAAAAGAGGCGTGCTAAGCCCTTAATGAATGAAATCATGCTTGTTAGTGTGAGTACTGAGAAGGACCCTAGCTTTGATCCAGATTGGTTCCACACCATCTTCAGCGCGAGCGATTCGTTGCCTTCTTAAAAACTTTCAAAAATTCAAAAAATGTTTTGTGCAGTCCTGCGAAGACTTGTGTGGAATCGCTCTTGAGATTGTGCAGCTTAGGATCGCTCTTAGCCTCAAGATTCAATCCCTTTGCTCTCGAAAAAACTTTGACCTTGGGTTCAGAGTATTCAACGATCAACCATCAAGAGAGGCCTGTGTGGCTAGATTTTGAAGCAACCCTCGAACAAGAGGCACCAAAGTCAGATCAAGAAGATCAGATCTTATCAAAAGAAGCTTGTGAAGCTAGAACGGAAGCACCCCCCGAACTAGGGGCACAAATGTCCGATGTGCTCGAAGAGCCGAAGATGGATTCTTCTGTAAACCAATACAATAGCCACTCTCCTGGATACAGATGGCTTCAAAACCCTGAAACCATTTGGCATGGACTTGTTACACTTTTACCCTTTGAGAGGCTCGCTGGGCCGAAAACCCGGAAGGGCGACCCAGGCAAAAGTTAGAGCAAGAGAAAAATACAAAAAAAGAAGAAAGACAAAAAATACAAGGAAAAGAAAAGAAAAGAAAAATACAAAAAATGTAGAAGAAATGAAAAGAGAAAAAATGCAAAAAAAAATCTAAACAAAAAAAATTGAAAAGAAAAGAAAAACATAGCTCGCAAGGTCGAAAACCTGCAACAGGTGCCTTGGCAAAAGTTAGAGCGCAAAAGGAGAGGCTAAATACCCGAGTGTGCCTTAACCCCGAACTACGTAAGGCTTGATTCCCATGTTTGGGATACGTAGGCAACTTCATTCTGAAGTCCAGCCGTAAAACACTTCAATTCGATTATGTCCATGTAATGGTTTTGATTATCTTTGCCTTCTCTGTATCCGAGAGTTTGGTTGTAATCATCGCTCCGAAGACTGATTACAATGCGCTGCGGTGCCTTTCAAACAAGGGGCAACTTTCCGTTGCCATTCAATGCGCAGCGGTGCCATTCAAACAAGGGGCAACTTTCCGTTGCCATGCAGCTCTCCTTCAGACAAGGGGCAATTTTCCATTGCTATGGGTCCGAGGTCGTGCATCTCAAGAGTGGGTTCTATGCTCGTTGAGCAGTGGCCGTTTGCAAAAATAGTTTTTGAGAATTTTTACTGAGGTTGACTAATTCTCTTGAAAATTATCCCATTTTTCTAAAACTGGACCATTTCTTGGACCCAAAAAAGGAAAATTTTCAGTGCTCACAGCCTGACTTGCATGATTTTAAATCAAAAGTTGAACAAGCATGTTAATCTAACTCTCATTTTGGTCAAAATTGTTTTAGTAAAAAGCCAAAAACAAAAAAAAGGGTCAAAATGATGAACTAGGGGCACAGTTGAGTCAGGTTCTCTGTCTTTATCCTTTATCAACGCACTTGCCAGAAATGGCACTCTGCTTGCCGGAAAGGGCATCGTATTCGCTAGAAAAGGGCACAACAAAGGGCTGAAAGCTCTCTCACCCTCCAAGCAACGAGGTATCAAGCCAAGTGCGAAGCACAAACCGGAATGGGGCAAGATATTCCACTCCATCATCTGGACAGATCTGATCACGTCCAAACTCCCCAGCAAAGCATCATCAACCGATGTAAGCTGCAGGTTTGCTACACACCCAGTTGTAGTGCAGCCCCTCTGTGGGGGAAACTCACTGTCGTGAACAAAATTGAGAATCTGGTAGAATACCAGGGGCAAGAGCCCGCAACTTCTTGTTTATCCATCAACCACCCAGGGGAGGGATTGAAAAATGAGAGATTGAAGAATAGAGAGATGTGCGCTGAGAGAAAAAGTGAGAAAAGGGCTTTTTCAGAAAAACAGAGCCTGAGGGCCGAGTGATGTAAGAATCACAAATGAGAAAGGGTGGGAAATAATACCCGGAGAAACTGGCTCCTCGTGCACTGAGAGGTCTTTCGTCTTTGTAACACGTCTGTGTGTTGTGTCTTCTGTTTTGTTTTTCTCGATTCTTGCCTTGAGTCATTCCGAGCGTGTCTCGATGTGTTTAGGTTGTTTACCTTTATTTTCCGTTGTTGGGTCGTCTTTGCTATATTCAGTCATAGGCTCAATACCCCGGTCAAGAACCCATCTCTCAATTTCATAAAATCGTTTGTGCTCAGAGTGCTGTGCCATTCTCCACATTTGTGCAAAACAAGATTCTTTCTTTCATAAACCGCAGGGTTCAACCCAGGTCATGTGAGAATAGTAGAACAAGGACCTATCTGAAGCTGTATGGGTTCCAGACTGCAAAGCAAAAAAAAAGAGGGAAAATCGAAGCATCTGAGTGTGTTTCACCTTCAGCAAATTCCGTGATTGTACTCCGGATGTACCTCCTCAGGCCTTGCCACTACTCTGAAGTATGAGTGTATCTCGGCCCCAAGCTTAAGCCTACTTCAAGTCAGAATGGCAATTAAAGCAGCAGATGTTATCTCTCTCTGATATGAACAGGGTGTGCCCGTTTTTGAGCTGAGTGTGTTGTAAACCCCTCCGAAAGGTAAATCGGAGGTCGCGTTCGAATTTGGTCTCGTTAATTTGATCAATTTCGTTACTTGCGTAGACCGCACGTTTTGCTTGCGTAGACCGCATGTCTTGCTTGCGTAGACCGCATGTTTATAATTAATTCCATTACTTGCGTAGACCACATGTTTTGCTTGCGTGGATCGCATTCTCATGTTCAAATTGATTACTTGCGTAGACCGCATGTTTTGCTTGCGTAGACCGCATGTTTATAATTAATTCCATTACTTGCGTAGACCGCATGTTTTGCTTGCGTGGATCGCATTCTCATGTTCAAATTGATTACTTGCGTAGACCGCATGTTTTGCTTGCGTGGACCGCATTTCTTATGTTCAATTTCATTACTTGCGTAGACTGCATGTTTTGCTTGCGTAGACCGCATATTTATAATTAATTGCACTACTTGCGTAGACCGCATGTTTGTAATCAATTTCATTGCTTGCATAGACCGCATGTTTATGAACAATTTCATTGCTTGCGTAGACCGCATGTTTTGCCTGTGTAGACCGCATGTTTTGCTTGCGTGGACCGCATTCTTATGTTCAATTTCATTACTTGCATAGACCGCATATTTATAATTAATTGCACTACTTGCGTAGACCGCATGTTTGTAATTAATTGCACTGCTTGCGTAGACCGCATGTTTGTAATCAATTTCATTACTTGCGTAGACCGCATGTTTGTGATCAATTTCATTACTTGCATAGACCGCATATTTGTGTTCAATTTCATTGCTTGCGTAGACCGCATGCTTATGTTCAATCTCATTGCTTGCGTAGACCGCATGCTTATGTTCAAATTCATTGCTTGCGTAGACCGCATGCTTACGTTCAATTTCGTTGATTGCGTAGACCGCATACTTTACTTACACGTGTTCAATTTCATTGCTTGCGTAGACCGCACGCTTTACTTACATGTGTCTGTGCCTTCACAGCATTGTTATGCTCCCCACTCACTTGCATTGCGATGCCCGTTCCAATTGCATTGTTATGCACCCACTTCACTAGTATTGTTATGCTCATTCATTGCATTGATTATGCACATCCATCTTGCATTGTTATGCACCTTTTCACTTGCAATTATCATTCTTTCTCCTCGCGCGTGCGACGGGTTAGACCTCCTTTGGTTTAGAGCATTTGGAATATGTTCCAATGCTCACACCATTCTGAAACACCGGGATACGTCCCTATGTTTCTCATTCCTTGCGAAACACCGGGATACGTCCTTGTGTTTCTCCTTTATTCCGAAACACCGGGATACGTCCCTAAGTTTCTCATTTTCTGAAACACCGGGATACGTCCCTATGTTTCCTCTCCTTTTCCGAAACACCGGGATACGTCCCTATGTTTCACATTCCTTGCGGAACACCGGGATACGTCCCTAAACCTTTGGGATACGTCCCTAAATATCGGGATACGTCCCTATGTTTCCCCCTCTTCGGTTAAAAGCGTTCGGAATACGTTCCAATGCTCACACCATTCCAGCAGACGGGTCTGGCGAGACCTTAAATCCGCTTGGTTGCATTGTCATGCATCTCCAACAACGCGCGTGGTCGCATATTCGAAATCATGCATTTTCATGCATATCAAAAGACGTGCGTTGTCACGCACTTGCATCACCGCGCATTTTCATGCATTTCAAGCCGCCCGTTGACGCGCACTTCAACATCATGCATCATTTACATTTCAAAAAAAAAAAAAAAAAAAGCATTTTTCATACATATCCATTGTATCCATGCCCATTTCATTGCATATTTGTAAATATCGCATTGTAGCTTGCATGCATTCACTGCATCACCCCCTCCATCTACGGCTTGCACCTTTCCTTTTGAGCCTGGTTTGGTATGTGCTCATACTTTTCACGTTGAAGCACAGTTCTGCATGTGTACGGGCCTATTCCTTGATGAACTTGGTTTGAGGGTAGCGGCACTTTTTCTGTGTTAGACATGACTTGTATGTGTACATGCCTTTCCTAGGCAAGATTTGGTTTGGCTGCATGCCATATCCATTGTATATATCACATTGTGGTGTAATTTTGCATCCGGCATTAGGATCATCATTCTTTCTCCAGCGGGTTGTTTCCCCACTTATGTCATTCCACCCAATACTCGTTCTTGTGTCCGTCTACATTACTCATAGTTCAGTTGATCGTTCTATGGTAGACGGACTTGTTACCTCCATCAATCTATTTGACATTAGTGTGGTTTTTGAACCGCTCATGATTGGATCATGATTCAATTGCTCTGCATATAGTTTGCATAGTTTCAATTACATTGCATTTTCGTTTGCATTTTTATATATTGTTTTGTATATATTGCATATCATTTTGCATTCATTCTTGCATTGTCATGCATGTTACTAGTAACATCGTACCTGTTAAGTTGCTTTCTTTGCAGGCACGATATTGTATGTATGGTTCATTTGCGACTAGTGGGACCAGACGAACCAGACAGGTATTGCATCCTCCGCGTGAGACGTATCGAGATTCGCATAATTCTCTTACATCCTTTCTGCATTGTAGTGTAGTTTGGTGTATGCTAGCTTAAAACTGTTGCATGTGTGCTTCTTTACAGCTTTCTTTGCATGATCATAAGTTATGCCCGGCTTTGTGCATTGTCTTACATTTTGCCCCTGCCTTCGGGCGCATATCTTTATCTGTAGCTTGTATGCTTTGTCTAAGTCTTCGGCCTTGTCAAAAATGGGTCGTCTCTGGGCTTTGACACTCACTCCCGTCATTGTTATGACTTATGAGTTCTGTCAAAGAGGGGCAACTGTAGACACCCCATTTTTGACCGTCCTTAAGACTTGGACGTCACCGTTGGGACACTCGGTGATCATCCATGTTAGTGTTCGTTTTGAGTTTCCGGAGGTCTCGGCTACGCGCCTTGCCTCAGGACCTCTCAACTCGACTCTTCTGTGTTCGGTTTCGCACCAAACACTTCTGTTTTGTTTCTGCGGGTAGAGAGTAGCTTTTTAGCTACCCTTGGCACCCACCGGCCGTGGCTTGAGGCCACCGGCCGTGTTTTGAGGCTACCGGCCATTGGTGAAGTATACCATTGGCCGGTCGGCTTTCAGTGTGGCCGGCCGACCATAGTTTTGGCCGATGGCCCCCTTTTCTGGCCGAGACCTCTTCTTAGGGAGGCTTGACCCTTTTGAACCCCTGTTTTAGCTTCTTGAGGAAGCTTGAACCTTTTGAACCCTCGATTTTAGCTTCTTGAGGAAGCTTGAACCTTTCGAACCCTTGGTTTTAGCTTCTTGAGGAAGCTTGAACCTTTTGAACCTTTGTTCTAAGCTTCTCCAAGAAGCTTGAACCCTTTGCTCCAAGCTTCTCCAAGAAGCTTGAACCCTTCTAAGCTTCCAAGAGAAGCTTGCACCTTTTGCACCTTTTGTTTTAGCTTCTCCAAGAAGCTTGAACCCTTGTCAAGCTTTTAAGAGAAGCTTGACCCCTTTGCTTAGCTTCCCTTGGAAGCTTGCCCCCTTTGACCCTTTTTGGGTTAGCTTCTCTAAGAAGCTTAGCACCTTGTCTTGCTCTATATATAGAGGGCCTCTCCACCATTTTCAAAGGTTGGAAAAGTCTGATATATAGAATATATATAACTCTCTCTCTCTATATCTCTCTCTCTCTCTACATTTGTATGTGTTAGAGTGTTCCAAAGTGAGTGATTCTTAGCCTATTGCACCACACTTCACAACCACACCTCTCCACCACCAACCTAAGCTTCTTGGAGGGTCTTGAGAGGTCATAAGGAGCTGCATTCTTGGTCCACAAGCTGCTGGAGTTGCAGCCTTGAAGAAGTTCATCGATGGTGAGTTTTTAAGTCTTAAATCACCCTTTCTTGCACACACGTTTAGCCTGTCTTCCAGGCTGTTTTGGGCTTTGTCATAAAATGAAAAAAGTTTTGTTTTTTAGTGCTTTAAATAGTTGTTTAAGGTCACTTTTTCGTTTGGGGTGGTTTACCCCCTCTTAGGCCTTGTTTGGCCTTGTTTTTGAGCCTTTTTTGTGAGCTTCGGGACCACCTTGTTTGGGCCTCCTCACCACTGAAATCTTGAGGGATTTCAGTGGTGAGGATAGTGGTTTAAGGTCCTAAGAAGGAGAGGGCCACCCCCTCTCCTTGTTGTCTTCAAAAAGTGCCATTTTAGCCTCATGTGTGAGCACCATTTTTAAGTGCATGTTGGCCATGTCTTAAGTGTTATTTGGTAATATTTTGCCATGTATTACCTCTGTTTTTACTTGGTTTAGACACACCATGCATGCTTAGCATACTTGTCTTGTAATGCCATGATTTGCCTTAACATGCTTTGTGCTTTGAGCCTTGTTTCTAGCATGTTTTTGGCTTAGCTTTGTGAAGCTTTTGTGCATGATTTTATATGCTTAAGGTCTGTTTTTGGTTTTTTAGGCCATCCTTGCCATGCTTTGTATAGCTCCTTTGCATTCTAGCTTACTAGCCTTGGGTATGTGGGTCACTAGCATGCTTTACTTGGCTTATTCTCATGATTCGGCATCATTGGAAACCATATTTTAGTCCATGTTCCATGCTTGCATACTTGCATTTTCCATCCCTTTCATGCTTTGAAGAGTTGATGGCTTATGCTCTATGTTTAGGCCCTTGTGCATGCATGCTTGTGTGTGTGTTTTCATGCCTTTGTTGCATCATTTTGGCCACTGTTTTGGGCTTGGTAGAGAGCTGTCCAGATTAGTATAAGACCATCCTCACATGTTGTTACATGCTTATATGCTTGCACACTTGCCTCCATGCTCATGTTGCATACTAGTTTGCATGCCTAGGTTGCATTACATTGAGCATGCATGCCTTGCCTCTTGAAATCATCATGATAGGGCTTGGGCCTTATTTGTTTGTCTTGTGTGCATTTCATTCCACATTGAAATTGCATACCTTGGTTCCTTGGGCCATCACGCATTGAGATGCGCGACTGGTGGTCCGAGAATCGAGTACCATACCCCTTTGAGTCATAAACATGATAAGGGATGTGGTGGTGCACACATTTGCTTGAAATGCATTGCCATGCCTTGTTTTGCCCTCTGCTGCTGTCAAAACAGGATTCTGCAGGAAGATTTGGCCGGCCGGCCATCTTCAGTGCCGACCGGCCATCCATTGGTGGCCGATAGCTTAATCAGTGGCCGGTGATCATTTCCCTTGGCCGATGGCAATTCCTCCTAGCCGGTGGTGTTCCACAGTGTCCATGGAGCATACTTTGGGAGTTGTGCAACTTCCAGAAGAGCAGAGCAGGGAAAACAGAGGCAACTCGTGCATGGCGACGGATTTCCGAGCAAACCCGAGCACGCATGCATTGGACCCTCTTCCCGAGGCCTTTTACTGCTTTCCTTAGCTTAGTTAATTTGTTAATCAATTAAGTGGACTGTAATATTTAATTAGCTTGTAGGTTAATTAATTTGTATTATTCTTTTGGTCCCTCCGAGCGAGGGCAAATTTGTAATAAGTGTGGGTGCGTGTGTGCATGTCTTCCAACCCCCACTTCTTTCTCCCTTTTACTTACCTGCTTTTGATGGTTAGTATTAGGGCATATTTAATTTAGCATACCTTATGCTATGCATGCGTGCATTCATACATTTGTCTTACATGCACCGGGCTCGGCGCATCATTCTAACTGCATTTGTATTTCAATTCCAAATTGAATACGTGTTAGTTGTAGCATTTCACATGTCATTGTAGATTAGCCGAGCCTATCTTAGTTGCATTTTGCATGTGTTGCATTAGCCATCTTAACATGAACTAGGATCATGCATATGATTACTAACTAGTTTCTGTTTTGGCTTGGAGTACTAGGTGAGCTTTTACGCTTTAGCATCCTTGCATGTGTGCGAGTGTTGCCATGACAGCATGATTACCATGAGGCTAGTTGCTTATGTGATATAACTGCTTGAATGCCTGTGGATGGAGGTTGAATCACCTAAATTGGAATAATGCATTAAAACTATGAGTTTTAAGTCCACTAGATAGTGGCAAAACCATCTTTTCTAAGCCCACCCGAGGGTGGCAAAATCTACATTTTAAGCCTACTTGCAAGTAGCAAACCACTTTCTAAAGAAACATGAAATGTTTTGTTCCAATTCAGGCGATCCAGTCTATACTTGTTTGCTGTGCGCACAACGTAGTAAATCTAGGCTAATAACCGGAATAAGAACACATAACGTTTTCAAAATCGGATATCACGTTTAGTAGAGGCCGGTCTTCGGACTGGGCGAGAGGGGGTGCTCATAGCTGACCTTCCCCGATCGTACCCAAGTTCCCGAGCCGAGGCAACTTTGGTGATGACGGACGCGTGGCCTTTGGCACCGAGTCAGGGTTTCCTAAATTTCCCCATTAAAAAATATTTAGGTGGCGACTTTGTATCTGGCAAAGCAGTCCATGTTTGGCACTTCTTTCAAAAAAATCTGTCTTTCTCAAAACGATTTGCCGGATTTGGACTCTTTGGTTCAGATTAAGAACCGCAAACAAAATCGAGTCCGCACTGTAGAGTGAGGCCCAAGGGCGCGTCTACAAATGTATTTCAAATTTTGTGAATTGATCTATACTTGTGTGCATCACCTAGTAAAGATAGCATAAATAATCTGAACAGGAGCATATAATGTAAATAAGAATCACATCATGATTAGTAGAGGCCGATCTTTGATCGGAGGAGTAGGGTTGTGATAACCCTGTTCCGTATTATTCTAATTGGTCTTTATTAGAAATGTGATTATGTATCTGATACGATTTTGTGTGCCATTTATGTGAATATATGTGGTTTTGAATTTCTATCTGTTCACCATAGGAATATCTGTTCAACTTACTGTTTTAAACTGAAAATTGAAGGCCTTATCGGCCATAAAAACCGAAATTGGCTACACTATTGTGATTGGTGTAATTTTTAGAGCCTACGGTGAAATTTAATTGAAAATTAATTCGGGTCAAAATAATCAGATTCAGAATGGCTAATTAAAACACCATTACTTAATCTTAAGTGATTTGATTAAAGGAGCCTATTAATAGGCCAACTTGCACTCACATTCATTTGTTTTGAATTCCAAAATCTGAGTTTATACTTTAGTGAGAGAGAGAGGCCGGCTATAGAGAGAGAAAGGGGGAGAATTGTGGAATTTTGGCTCAAGGCTTGGAAATTTGAAGTTAAACTCCAAAAACTTGAGTGTTTGAAGCTCCTAGGTGAGTAATCAACCCCTAATTCATGAGTTGAACTTGTGATTTTGTGAATTCTAGTGATTTGGTAGCTCATGGCAAAGATTTAGTTGAAACTGAAGCTAGAATGTACATGCATGCATAGAATTATCATAAATAAGCAAGGATTGTATAATCTGTCATGTAGTTTGTTAATCATGAAAAATTGAGTTGTAGGATCATACATGCAAGCATGATTTGGATGAATTTCATGTGTTTAAGCATCACTTGACCCATTTGAAATGGAATTGGAGTTAAAAGATTGCGTGCATGTTTGATTATTGAAGATATGGAGCTCATATGAGGTTTGAAAGGATGAGCCATGATTATACAAAAATGTTGATTGATTTTGAAGAATTGAACCATGATTTGGAGCAATTGGCCTCATATTGGTTGTGTACTCATGATATATAATGTATTTGCCTGTTTGGGAACCAAAATTATGAGTTTTGAACCTTTGGAGGTCGAATTTGAACTCGAAGAACAATTATGGAAAACCCAGAATTTATGATGTCCGCTCAAGCGGGGGAACCGCCACTTGAGCGGGAAATACGAGCTCCTAGAAGTTTTGCAGACATGGGTGTCCGCTCGAGCAGGGAGCCATGTAGTGGGACCTTCAGCTCGAGCGCCCGATTTCGCGCTCGAGCGTAAAAATGAGGCAACCAGTACTTTTGCAGACCTAACAGGTTCACTCGAGCGGGAAAGTCCACGCTCGAGCAGGGACCCCTGTTTCTGAAATTTTGTAAATGCGTTCTATGTTTCGTCTTCTGTTCTTTTTCACTTATAAGTACACTTAGGCATGCATTGAGCATTATGAATGAATTAAAAGGATAAGAAAGAAGCCTAAAGAGGAATATGTGAATTAAGAACGTATTGAATTGTTTGTGGCCCATTGTGTTCATGGAATGTGTAGGGTCGAGCGCCTGGGCAAATCATCCAGTCGATCACTGTGAGTAATATCTTATTAAAGATATCTGAAGTATGTTATTTGTCCAATTACTTACTCCTATGTAAGTCTTATAAGTTTGTTAATTCGAATGAAAGCATGAACGGGCCAAAGGCTAGTTTGACATGAATGAAAGTATGAATGGGCCAAAGGCCAGTTTGACATGAATGAAAGAATGGATGGGCCAAAGGCCAGTTTGACGCGAATGAAAGAATGAATGGGCTGAAGGCCGTTTGACGCGAATGGATTAGGCCCAATGCCATTCGATGTGTTTGGAACCGTAGTTACTTGACCTATGTATATATATATTAGATAGAAATACGAATTGGGCCCAAGGCCGTTTGGTGTATATTGTTCTAAGTACCGTTCGTGTAACTTCTTTATTTGATATTATTCATTGGGTTTTCGCTTACGGTCATTCATGTGTTTGTAGGTGAGCCAAGGGAGGTCCAAACCCAGCCTCAGTGAAGTTTGTGAGAACAATCAAGGTTTTGAAGAGTCAGCCCACATGTCTCACACATGAGACTTGTTTTCGCCTTTTGCTAGTTTGCTATATTTTGTCATGTTGGCGAGAACTTTGGTTTACAGTTGTATATACTTTTGATTGGCTGACTTGGACTCGAATGATCCTGTATATACAGAACTTTATATTATTACATATCTTGAAGTGAGTTATTAACATGTATATGTATGGATTGTTATGATGTGCCATGTAAGCATAGCTCTATGGACAAAAGTTTTAAATTTGCTTCTGTTTGGCCCTTTTACTTTGATGAGTTATGTCTGGTTTGGTTTGAGGCCGTAGGTAATCCTTTGATTACTAGCCGGTTATGTCCTTAACCCATAAGGGTTGGGTTCGGGTCATGACAGAGTGGTATCAGAGCACGAGTTAATAACTCACACACTTGTCCAAATG
Source organism: Camellia granthamiana (assembly GCA_036172215.1). NCBI lineage: Eukaryota > Viridiplantae > Streptophyta > Magnoliopsida > Ericales > Theaceae > Camellia > Camellia granthamiana. The sequence goes on along the minus strand of CM069913.1, from coordinate 68,053,351 downwards.
AGCAATAAGCGTCTAGAAAAGATCTAGGATGCATTCATGTGATAAGTATGAATTTGGAAGCATCGAGAATACGCTTAAACGTCTTAATGTGAACGATTATGTGCTATACGTTTGTGATTTGCTTGCATTGCAAATTATTTGAATATGCATGCTCTTTAGTATATGCATACCTGTGAATCTTTTGTATAAAGTATAATGCAAGTCTAATCAGATGGTGAGAACAAGAGGTGATGAGATAGAGGAGTCCTCTACTGCCAGAATGGATAGAATGGAAAGATTGATTCAGGAAATGGCAGAAACATTGAGGCAACAACAGTGTCAGCAACCACATCCTCCACCTCCACCTCCGGCACCACCCGTGCCAGATAATCAGAATGATGACTGAATAATAGCTCTCACCAAAGAGTTTAAGAAAATGAAACCACCATAGTTCTGTGGGGGATTAGATCCGTTGAAAGCCGAAGCGTGGGTCCTCGGCATCGAAAAGCTATTTGAAGTGTTCCCTTGTTCAGAGACACAGAAAGTACTTCTAGCCACCTTTATGCTAGAAAATGAAGCAAGAAGATGGTGGATGTTAATGCGTGAGAATCATAAAGATGTTGACTATGCCAAATTTTTTGAAATTTTCTATGATAAGTACTTCCCGTAATGTGTCCGAGACAGGAACGTATTAGAGTTCATGGAACTAAAGCAAGACAGTATGACGGTGGCTGAGTATGAAGCCAAATTTACCAAATTGGCTAGGTTTGCACCACATATGATTGATACCGATTATAAAAAGGCGAGGCATTTTGAAGGTGGGCTTCGAAGCGACATTTTAGAAAGGGTGAATGTCTTGAAGCTGGAAACCTACATTGGGGTGCTAGACCGGGCCATAATATCAGAAGCTAACATAGCTAGACAGGCTAAGTCAACAACTGACTGGAAAGGCAACAAAAGGCAAGGCTTCTTTTCGAAGAAGAAATTTTCGAAAAAGCAAAACACGGGCTCCTCAAGTACTTCGAATTCTTACTGAGATACATCTCCTATGTGCAATATTTGTAGTAAAAGGCATCGTGGGGTTTGTTACCATGTGTCGGGAGCCTGTTTTAAATGTGGTAAACAAGGGCATATGGCCCGAGATTGTAATCAGAACAGTGGGAAGAGAGCTGCTAGTTCCATTGCATCGATCCCGAAGCCAGGAAATACTATGAGATCTGCTACCACCGGAGATACCATGAGACAAGGGAGAGTTTTTGCGCTTATTCTGGGCGATACACAGAATGCCAACGCAGTTGTCTTAGGTACTATTTCTATATGTAATCAGGATGCTTTTGTGTTAATTGACCCCGGATCAACACACTCTTTCGTAACATGTGCATTTGCATCTAGATTGAGTAGACCTCTAGAATTATTGCCATATCTGCTATGTGTATCTGCTCTATCCGAGGAATCTGTATTGCGTGAATCTGTATATCGTTTTTGTGACATGCGAATCGAGAATGCTATATTGTATGTGGATTTGTTGCCCTTGAACTTTAGGCACTTTGATATAATTCTGGGCATGGATTGGCTAGCTGAATATTGTGCCACCATTGATTGTGTGACAAAACGGGTTGTGTTTAGACCACCAGAATAGGAAGAGATTGTGTTTGTGGGTAACGGGGTAGTACCTCCACCTTATTTAATATCTGCAATGAAGGCATGTAAACTGATTAGGAAAGGGTGCCAGGGTTATTTGTGTTATGTGTTGTCTGAACAATCTATAAATGTTGAATTGAATAGTATCCCTATTGTTAGGGAATTTCCAGATGTGTTTCCAAATGAATTACCAGGGGAATTGGTGGACAGGGAGATAGAGTTTACAATCGAGACTATGCCAGGCACCCAGCCTATTTCTAAAACTCCCTACAGAATAGCTACTGTTGAAATGAAAGAACTGAAAGAACAGTTACAGGACCTACTCGATAAAGGGTTTATCCGACCTAGTACTTCACCATGGGGTGCACCGGTGTTATTTGTGAAAAAGAAAGATGGAACTTTGCGTTTGTGCATTGACTATCGAGAACTGAACAAGGTAACGATAAAGAATAAATATCCCTTACCCCGTATTGATGACCTATTTGATCAGCTGCAGGGATCACAAGTGTTTTCCAAAATTGATTTGAGGTCCGGGTACCACCAGTTGAAAGTAAAGGCAGAAGATGTTAAGAAAACCGCATTCAGAACGAGGTATGGTCATTTTGAGTTTCTTGTTATGCCATTTGGAGTAACTAATGCTCCGGCAGCATTTATGGACTTAATGAACCGAATTTTTAAAACCTACCTTGATGAATTTGTTGTGATTTTTATTGATGGCATTTTGATGTACTCCAAGAATAGACTTGAACACGAACATCATTTGAGAACTGTCCTGCAAATATTTAGGGAAAGAAAATTATTTGCTAAACTAAAGAAATGTGAGTTTTGGTTGGATGAAGTTGTTTTCTTAGGGCATGTTATCAACAAAGAGGGGATTTCAGTGGACCCATAGAAAATAGAGGCAATTGTGAATTGGCCTACACCGACAAATGTAACAGAGGTCCGCAGTTTCATGGGCTTAGCCGGGTATTACAGGAGGTTTGTGAAAATTTTTTCAAGGATAGTTGTGCCTCTTACCCAGTTGACACGCAAGGGACAATCATTTGAGTGGAACGACGAAAGAGAATCTGCCTTTCATGAACTAAAAACGAGACTAACCACTACACTAGTATTGACATTGCCCACAGGTACGGAAAATTTTTTAATTTTCAGTGATGCGTCATATAAGGGTTTGGGTTATGTATTAATGCAGAATGGAAAGGTTATTGCTTACGCCTCCCGACAGTTGAGACCACACGAGAAGAACTACCCAACACATGACTTAGAATTGGCCGTAGTTGTTTTCGCTTTGAAGATCTGGCGGCATTATTTGTATGGGGCAAAGTGTGAAGTCTACACGGATCACAAAAGTCTGAAATACTTCTTTACGTAGAAGGAGTTAAACATGCGACAGAGGAGATGGCTTGAACTGATAAAAGACTATGATCTTGAGATTCAGTATCACCCCGGGAAAGCTAATACAGTTGCTGATGCCTTGAGCAGAAAATCAATGGGGAGTATGGCTTGTTTGCTTACAGAACAGATGGAGATCTTGCAAGATTTTGAGAAGTCTGAAATTGAAGTGGTATTATGTGAACATGGCAGATTGATAGTCGCTATTTCAACTGAGCTGGCGATCGTTGATGAGATTAAACAGAAATAGAAAGAGGATGAATTTCTCAAGAAAGTGATTGATGAATTTGAGACAAGTCCGAAAGTAGAGTTTAGCATTGAAAATGAAGTGTTAAGATTTCGGAACCGAATGTGTGTGCCAGATATTCCGGAACTAAAGAAAAGGGTTTTAGATGATGCCCACAAATCAGTGTTTGCTATGCATCCAGGTAACAATAAAATGTATCGGGATTGAAACAAAGCTATTGGTGGCCTAAAATGAAGAGAGAGATTGCAGAATGTGTCCAAATGTCTTCAATGTTAGCAAGTTAAAGCTGAACATCAGAAACCGGGCGGTCTACTTCAACCTCTCCCTATTCCTGAATAGAAGTGAGAGCATGTGACTATGGATTTCGTTGTCGGTCTACCTCGGACTCCTCGAGGTATGGATTCTATTTGGGTTGTAGTTGATAGACTGACTAAATCTGCACATTTTCTACCTGTTAAAACTACATTTAATGCTTATAGACTAGCTACAATATACGTTGATGAGATTGTCCGTTTACACGGAGTTCCGGTATCTATTGTGTCAGATAGAGATCAGAAATTTGTATCTAGATTGTGGAAGAGTTTGCAGGAAGCTATGGGGACATAACTGAGATTTAGTACTGCATTCCATCCACAGACAGATGGGCAATCAGAACGGACCATACAGACATTAGAAGATATGCTGAGAATGTGTGCCTTGGATTTTCGAGGGAGTTGGGAAGACTATTTGCCACTTACAGAGTTTGCATACAATAACAGCTTCCACTCCAGCATCGGTATGGCACCGTACGAGGCTTTGTATGGTAAAAGGTGTAGATCACCAATTTGTTGGACAGAAGTCGGGGATAGAGCTTTACTTGGGCCGGAAATTGTGCAAGACACTTCTGAGAAGATTAAAACTATTCAGCAAAGGCTCAAAATAGCTCAGGACCGACAAAAGAATTATGCAGATGTCCGAAGAAGACCTCTCGAGTATGAGGTTGGTAACCATGTATTTATCTGCGTGACTCTGATGAAAGGCCAAGTCAAGTTTGGAAAGAAGGGTAAGTTGTCGCCCCGTTACATTGGGCCGTTTCAAATTCTGGAAAGGCTTGGTCCAGTTGCATATAGAGTTGCTTTGCCGCCGGGATTTGAGCAAATCCATAATGTATTTCATGTGTCAATGTTGAGGGGTTATCTTCGAGACCCGTTTCATGTGATTGATTATCACCGGGTAGCTCTTGATGAAAATATGGAGTACGTCGAATGGTCGGAACGAATCATTAACCGGCAAGTGAAACAATTGAGAAGCAAGTCCATCCCAATGGTGAAAGTGGAATGGAAAGAACACTATAGGACGGATGCCACGTGGGAAAAAGAGGATGAAATGCGACTACGCTATCCACATTTGTTTCCCGACGAAGGTAAATTAAGTTTGGAGGACCAAACTTCCTAAAGGGGAGAAGACTCTGATAACCCTGTTCCGTATTATGCTAATTGGTCTTTATTACAAATGTGATTATGTGTCTGATATGATTTTGTGTGCCATTTATGTGAATATATGTGGTTTTGAATTTCTATCTATTCACCGTAGGAATATCTGTTCAACTTACTGTTTTAAACTGAAAATTGAAGGCCTTATCGGCCATAGAAATCGAAATTGGCTACGCCATTCTGATTGGTGTAATTTTTAGAGCCTATGGTGAAATTTAATTGAAAATTAATTCAGGTCAAAATAATCAGATTAAGAATGGCTAATCAAAGCACCATTACTTAATCTTAAGTGATTTAATTAAAGGAGCCTATTAATAGGCCAACTTGCACTCACACTCATTTGTTTTGAATTCCAAAATCTGAGTTTATACTTTAGTGAGAGAGAGAGGCCGGCTATAGAGAGAGAAAGGGGGAGAATTGTGCAATTTTGGCTCAAGGCTTGGAAATTTGAAGTTAAACTCCAAGAACTTGAGTGTTTGAAGCTCCTAGGTGAGTAATCAACCCCTAATTCATGAGTTGAACTTGTGATTTTGTGAATTCTAGTGATTTGGTAGCTCATGGCAAAGATTTAGTTGAAAATGAAGCTAGAATGTACATGCATGCATATAATTATCATAAATAAGCAAGGATTGTATAATCTATCATGTAGTTTGCTAATCATGAAAAATTGAGTTGTAGGATCCTACATGCAAGCATGATTTGGATGAATTTCATGTGTTTAAGCATCACTTGACCCATTTGAAATGGAATTGGAGTTAAAAGATTGCGTGCATGTTTGATTATTGAAGATATGGAGCTCATATGAGGTTTGAAAGCATGAGCCATGATTATACAAAAATGTTGATTGATTTTGAAGAATTGAACCATGATTTGGAGCAATTGGCCTCATATTGGTTGTGTACTCATGATATATAATGTATTTGCATGTTTGGGAACCAAAATTATGAGTTTTGAACCTTTGGAGGTCGAATTTGAACTCGAAGAACAATTTTGGAAAATCCAGAATTCATGATGTCTACTCGAGCGGGGGAACCGCCGCTCGAGCGGGAAATACAAGCTCCCAGAAGTTTTGCAGACATGGGTGTCCACTCAAGCGGGGAGATTCACGCTCGAGCGGGGAGCCGTGTAGTGGGACCTTCAGCTCGAGCGCCCGATTTCGCGCTCGAGCGTAAAAATGAGGCAACCAGTACTTTTGCAGACCTAACGGGTCCGCTCGAGTGGGAAAGTCCACACTAAAGCGGGGACCCCTGTTTCTGAATTTTTGTAAATGCATTCTATGTTTCGTCTTCCGTTCTCTTTCACTTCTAAGTACTCTTAGGCATGCATTAAGCATTATGAATGAATTAAAAGAATAAGAAAGAAGCCTAAAGAGGAATATGTGAATTAAGAATGGATTGAATTGTTTGTGACCCATTGTGTTCATGGAATGTATAGGGTCGAGCTCCAGGGCAAATCATCCAGCCGATCACTGTGAGTAATATCTGATTAAAGCTATCTGAAGTATGTTATTTTTCCAATTACTTACTCCTATGTAAGTCCTATAAGTTCGTTAATTCGAATGAAAGTATGAACGGGCCAAAGGCCAGTTTGACATGAATGAAAGTATGAATGGGCCAAAGGCCAGTTTGACATGAATGAAAGAATAGATGGGCCAAAGGCCAGTCTGACGCGAATGAAAGAATGAATGGGCCGAAGGCCGTTTGACGCGAACGAATTGGGCCCGAGGCCGTTCGATGTGTTTGGAACCATAGTTACTTGACCTATGTATATATATATTAGATAGAAATACGAATTGGGCGCAAGGCCATTGGTGTATATTGTTCTAAGTAACGTTCGTGTAACTTCTTTATTTGATATTATTCATTGGGCTTTTGTTCACGCTCATTCATGTGTTTGTAGGTGAGCCAAGGGAGGTCCAAACCCAGCCTCAGTGAAGTTTGTGAGAACAGTCAATGTTTTGAAGAGTCAGCCCACACGTCTCACGCACGAGACTTGTTTTCACCTTTTGCTAGTTTGCTATATTTTGTCATGTTGGCGAGAACTTTGGTTTATAGTTGTATATACTTTTGATTGGCTGACTTAGACTCGAATGATCCTGTATGTACAGAACTTTATATTATTACATATCTTGATGTGAGTTATTAACATGTATATGTATGGATTGTTATGATGTGCCATGTAAGCATAGCTCTATAGACAAAAGTTTTAAATTTGCTTCTGTTTGGCCCCTTTACTCTGATGAGTTATGTCTGGTTTGGTTTGAGGCCGTAGGTAATCCTTTGATTACTGGCCGGTTATGTCCTTAACCCATAAGGGGCGGGTTCGGATCATGACAGGGGTGCTCAATTCATGACCTTTCCCTCTCATACCTAAGTTCTGGAGCCGAGACACTTTGGTGATGACGGACTAATGGCCATTTTGGTACGAGTCATGGGTTTCTTAAATTTCCCAAAAATATTTAAGTGGCAATTCTGTAATCTGGCAAAGCAGTCAATTTTTGGCATTTTTGATTCAAAATTGATTTTCCAAAAGATTTTCCGGATTTGGAGTCATTTATGTTTCTCTATTTCACATTGCACTTGTGAAATCAGATTCAGAACCACGGGAGTCCGAACTATAAGACTATCGTATCCGAAAGGAGCACGAAAAGCAAGCTCCAGGTTCCCAATATTTTTCCTGTAACTCTGCAAAAACTTTTGGAACCATGCGTTTACTGCTCGAGTGATGAAAAGTTTGCTCGAGTGATCTCCTTGTATTTTTTCACTTCACTCTAGCGATGGAAAGTTCACTCGAGCGGTATGTTCGGTCCAACACACTTAGAAGTCAATCCAAACTCCTTTTCTCCCATTTTTTCAATATCTTCTATCCCTCTCTCACCCATTTCTGAAACCCTAGCCTTTAAATACTTGATTCCTCTTGGTTTCTACCAATATTCACCTTAGATCTTCAAAGGGGGTTGAAGAACAAGTATAGATCTAAAGTTCTACTGATTGTTTTCTCATCTTTTGAAGTTGGAGTTGGGTATTTACCATTCGCCTTCAATCTTGAGGTAGGGGTACTTTTAACTCCTTATATCTTTGATTTGGGATGTATATGTGGTGTTTTCATTATAGTTATTGTCAAGACCTAAACCCACCTCTATGGATTAGAGTCATAACTGGCCAGTAATCATGAGATTACCTACGGCCTTAGTCAGAAATCAGATCATATTTAATAATAGAAGGCCAAATTGTGGAAGCAGAACTTGCAAAGATTGTCCAATGAACTGTGCATACATGACTTAACCAAAAAATTTTCTGATGTATGTCATAACTCACACTATACAAATATCCATAGTTTGTATTACATAAGTCCAGGATCATTCAAAAGTTAGTATTAACAAAAACCAAGGTTATACACAAATTTGGTCACACATGACCACAAAAGAACAAAAGGAAAAGCAAAACAAAAGTAAGGCCTTTTGCGTGAGGCGACCTTGGTTGACTCTTCAAAACTCCGTTTCTCATAGCTCACTGGGGCTAGGGGCTAGACATCCCGCTGCTCACCTACATGCGTGTAAATAAAGAGTGAGCCAATGCCCAGTGAATAATATGAAAGTAAAGAAGTTCATGAATGAGATTCATTTAATCAAAATTCCTAAACTAAATTTGTTGATCGATATCAAGGCAAAATGATCTCAGGTCCAACATATCCTATATCGTATCCATATACAAACGACCTCGGGTCCAATTAGTATTTAAAAAATGACCTTTGGTCCATTATATGCAAAATGACCTCGGGTCCAATTCTTAGGCAAAACGACCTTCAATCCATCATATGCGAAACAACCTTGGGTCCAATTCATGTACAAAATGACCTTGGGTCCATTGTATGCAAAACGACCTTGGGTCCAATCAATTCATATTCACATTTGTGTACACTTTTAGATCCATGATCATGTTCACATTTGCCTTCGTAGTCAAAACGACCTTAGGTCTAATCAATTCCTTATTCAAAACGGCATCTAACAGTTATACAAAATGGCCTTAGGCCCAATTTATATCCTCTTCATGAAAACCGAATGGCCTTGGGCCTATTTCATATTCATACATCAATCACTTCACATATTTCATTGTGAATCAAGCGGATAGAATTCTCATTCGTAGTATCAATTCAGAAGTTCAGAAACTTACCACGCAAGTAACATTTAGAAAATAATGCATACACAAAAATATCTTTACTAAGATATTACTCACATGTTCCGGTGCTTGATTCGCCCTTGTACTTGACCCTATATAATTCATAACACATTGGGTCATAATACAATTCAATTCGTTCTTTAGTTTACTTAATTTTCTTAGGCTTCTTTCGTGCCCTTTAGTTCATTTAGGATGCTCAACATGTTCCTAAGAATACTCAAAAATGGAAGAGAACATAAATTGGAATATGAAACAACTTTTCAAAAATTTCTGTGTGAACACTTCACTAGGAAATTGGAAAAAAGAGAAGAAATTGTGCGAACAATTCACTAGGCAATCAAGTCACAACATAACACTCTTTTATTTTCTTTTTTTCAAATACATGTTCTTAGAGGTTCTACATATTATTTTCAGATGTGCTTTAATGGTGTTCTTGTGTTAAAAGTGAATAGAATTGAGCCTTGTCTCACCTTTACTTGTGTTTTTTTCTTAATCGGTATAAAACTATCTTTTTCTACACCGATTTCTCATAATTTCCAAAGGCACATCTTCAATTCAAATTTCTGAGTTTAATATATATTATTTAGCATGTTTTTATCACAAGAAAATTGAAAAATTATCCATGGTTACCCTTTTTTCTTACTTTTTCTCTTATTTCAAGTTTTGTACTCAAAGAACCAGTTTTTCAGCCAACTTGCAAAAATTCTAGAAAGGCCAAGTTTAGGAAAAATCTAAACGTGTATCTTTAATTGCAATTTTTAAAGTGCACAAAATCTGAAATTTTACTTTTGTTGGTGAATTTATGTTCTTGACTTGATGGATGTGTTTATTATCACTTGTTCATGTCTTTGAATAATATTTGCATGTGTTATGGTTATATTCCTTATCTTATTCATTTGATGATGCTCATGCTTATGTATTATTGTCTTGATGTGTTGTTCTAACTTTAACTTAAAATATCTATCTCAACGGGAAACTTAATTAAGATGGTAATTGGGTTTTTGATTACTTGAATAATGAAGAAATGATTTTGTAATTATTATTTATCTATACATATTTTTTGTATTACTTATTTCTTATTTTCTCGTCGACTCATGTAGTCCTTGTGATAATACCTTGTTAAGGTGGTTGAAATTTGAAAGGAGGCTATATTGACTCATCTGATCTTCCTGAGATCGTACTTGGTTATTAACCAAAGGACTTATTAATGGTATTTCCTTCTCTTGTAACCTTAGATAAACCTTGCATTTATTTGCTAATATATTCTCTAATGTTCCCGATTTTTGGGCGTCACAGTTTATCTACTAGTGGTCTATCACAAGATCTGCCTAAACACCTTCATTTTACTGGTTGCTAGCTAGAAGGACATTAGTACTTACTCCGAGCGAAGTTCCTGTCTTTCACCGTGGAGTCTCAGCCCAACTTAACAATCTCATCAATCACACTATAAAAATTGAAAAATACAATTTAAAAATGATAAATTTTAAATTTGACCATGCACATGTCGACCTACTCATTTTAATTTAGTACTAAATTTTTTATCAATCGACTTTTTAACTTAAAAATTTTAATATTCAATTTTTAATTTTATCAAATACCATAGTTGAAAATTGAAAATTTCGGTGCCGACGGTGCAAAGTCACTCAAACATGCGATTGTTATGCAAATCTTACACTGCGGCTAACTACAAATATGATCATTTGTCATCAAGTTTTTAATCAATTTGAGAATCAATCCTTTCTATCTACTTAACAGAAGATCTGAAAACTAGACAAATAAAACATTTATATATATATATATCACTAGAGCCATTTAAGTTAACAATTAACATGGTTCCATATTCTTTATACAGTGTAGCATAGTAATTACTTCAAAAGAAAGTACAAAAAAACACACACCCCTTCCTAATATATATATGTATATATATATATGATGCTTCTTACAAATATAAATAGATCACATCTCTGTAGCATTTTGAATGAAGTTTGAGTAGTCAATTGTAATCCAAAGCATAGGTTTTGGAACCAAAAGCTAACAACTATAGTCCTGTTTGGTAAAGTTGTAGAAAAATAATTATAAATTATAACTTAACAGATTATAACTTATAACTGTGAACATAAACTATTAACTTATTTGGTGCAGCTGTGAGATTATGGATTTAAGCAGTAAAGTAGTGTTTGGTTGATAAGCTGTAAAATAACTTTTTGTTGTGTAATTATCCTTTTTGCCCTTATATAATATAAAAATGATTATTTTGACATTTTTTCAATTTTAATTTAAAAAAAGTTATTTCATTAATAAAAGTTAATATAATTAGTATTACAAAAATTATTATTTTCATTAATAGTATCAATTACTATAAAATTATTTCATTTTTTCATTATAAATTAATTAGTGTCAATTAATGGCTTAATTAGCATCATTACTTTTTTTATTTAATTTATTAATTCATTACAATTAATATCAATTAATATCCATGTATTTATATTAACGTTGTGATGTCATTACATATTATTTTTCTTTATATTAATTTTAATTAGTTATTTAATAGAAGTCATAATATTTTTCTTTGTATTTTATTTTTTTTCTTCAATTTTAATTTTTTAAAAAAATTGTGATTATGTTTTTATTAATTTTTTTTTCATTACAATTAATAATATAACCATTGTGCAATTTATTTCTTTATTTAAATTGTGCAATTATGCAATTTATACCAATAGTTGTGAAATAAATTGTGTAATTTATTTAATGGATATAAATTGTTCAATTTATTTCAATATTAATTGAAATATTTTTTCAAAAAATTAAATGGAAATTAATTGAAATAAATTATTTTTTTTTCTCTTTTTTCATTACAATTCTAGAAAACCCTAGATTTGATTTTGCCAAAGCCGTCGGCGTAGGAGGCAAGATTAATGCACAATTCAAATGAAACCCACTACTTGTTTGGCCAGATTAATGGACGACGACGACAACAAGCATCTCAACATCCACTCATACAAGTTAGGAATTGAAAAAAAAAAAAAAAGAAGAGCAATCTTCCATTAAAACCCACAAAAATTACATTTTGAAATCACACCCAGAACGCAGAAAAACAATAATCTGAAAATACAAACATATAGATATAGATACACATGATTGGAGGTAGAGGAAAGTACAAACTCGATTAAATGGTATCCTCTGAAGCAACTTTCTTCGGAGAATCTCCATTAAATATTTATAGATACACATGATTGGAGGTAGAGAAATCCACTGGTTGTGTTCTTGTTCTTGTTCGTGAGAGAGAGAGAGAGAGAGAGAGAGAGAGAGAGAGAGAGAGAGAGAGAGAGCTCTAGAAATCGCCTCCTCACCGGAAATCTCCCACCGAAAATCGCCTCTCCTCTCTCTCTCAAGTGAACAGTGTTTGAGATGGGCTTTATATAGTTGGTTTTTTGGTAATAGTTGTGATAGATTGGCTTTAATAGTTGACTAGGGGCATTTAAGTTATTTTGCCTCTCAATTTTTAGCTTCCTCCTTAAGCTCAATCCATAAGCTCTACCAAACACACCAAAACAACTTAAAATAATCTAAAAGCTGAAATAAACAGCTTTTAAGTTCACCAAACAGCCCCTATCTCCATGGATGGATCTAGAATTATCACTATAAGGGTGTGAAAGTATGTTTGGGGGTGCAAATTCTTATAATTTTTAATTATTTTTAATTTTTTAGTATAATATATAATATTTTTCAAATTTTTGGGGGTGCAGTCACCCGCACCCGCACCCGCACCCCCTAGATTCATTCTTGACTATCTCCATGAGTCAAATCTTAGCCAACACTCATTACTTTCATCAAAATAAGTACACATACCTTCAGAAGAAGTGCCACTTGAACATTGACGAATGAATTCTCAAACAAGTTCAATTTGACAAGATTTTGAACACCTTAGAAGAATGACAAATTGCTTGAGAAACTCCTCTTTCGTCATGTTTGAAATTTCATACTCAATCGCCATCTTTTTCAAGACTTCCACATTTTCCAACAAATACTTTGTCAGATTGAGCTCACCTCGCAAACCATCAATGTTAGGATTAAGACACACTAGAAATCAATCACACACACACAGAAAGGAGACACAAGAGATTTACGTGGTTCGGCAATTGCCTACATCCACGGAGAGAGATATCCACTATAGAATTATCCCCAAGGGAGATTACAGAACTCATATCTCACAACTCTCTATAGTACTCTCTCACTCACAGATTATACTCTCTGCTGTCTGTGTTTTTTTTTGCACCACACTCACTTCTTCTCCATTTTCCATGGTTGTTATGTATTTATACACCAAGATGGAGGAAGCTAGAGTGCTTGGCTGGCACAGCATATGGCCAACTGTTCACTCATCTTTCTGTGGCCATCCACCTTTGCGTTGGCACAGCATGTGGCTAGCTTGACTTCACATGGGAGATCCACTTGGGCTGGAGCTAACAATTCTCCTCCTCCACGCCCATATGGATAACTGACTTCTCACTTGAAGTCCATCCTGGTTAGATTCTTGCAAACTTCCAGTTTGTCTCTGGTGACACCCTTGGTCATCATGTCAAAAGGATTCTTGTCCGTGTGAATCTTCACTAGTTTCATTAGCTGCTTTTCCATCACTTCTCGTATCCAATGATACTGGACATCAATGTGCTCTGTATGTGAATGGTACATGGAATTCTTGCTCAGATCAATTACACTCTGACTATCACAATGTACCTTGTATTCTTTCTACTGTAGACCCAATTATTAGAGAAACCGCTTTAACCGCAACATTTCATTTCCAGCATCTGTGGCAGCAATGTACTCTGCCTCTGTTATAGATAAAGCAACACACATTTGTAGTTTGGACTGCCATGAAACAACTTCCCCTACAAAAGTGAACTGAAATCCTAATGTAGATTTTCTACCATCAAGATCACCTGCCATATCGGCATCAGTAAAACCCTCCAAAATTGGTTCAGCTCTCCCAAAATATAAACACATCTTTGAAGTTCCCTTCAAGTACCGAAGAATCCATTTGATCACCTCCCAATGCTCCTTTCCTGGATTGGTGAGGAATCTGCTCACAACGCCAACTGCGTGAGCTATATTTGGCCGGGTACACACCATTGCATACATCAAACTTCCTACTGCAGAAGAATAAGGGATTGCCTCTATTTCTTTCCTTTCAGAGTTGGTCGTGGGATACGAACGCTTTGTCACTTTGAAATAGTTGGCTAGTGGTGTGCTGATTGGCTTGGCATTTTTCTTGTTGAACCTTTCAATCACCCGTTCAACATATTTCTCCTATGATAGCCATATCTTCTTGTCTTTCCTGTCACGAACAATCTTCATGCCCAAAATCTGCTGTGCTGGGCCTAAATTCTTCATGTCAAAATACTGCGACAAGTCCTTTTTCAACTTGTTGATCATAGCAATATCATGTCCAATGATCAGCATATCATCAACATACAACAATAGGATGATGAAGTTTCCATCTGAAAACCTTCGGCAATATACACACTGGTCTGCTACCGTTCTTGTGTAATCATGATCCACCATAAATGAATCAAACTTCTTGTACCATTGTCTCGGAGCCCACTTCAGGCCGTAGAGAGTTTTCTTCAGTTTACAGACTAGATTATGTTTTCCTTTAACTTCAAATCCTTCTGGTTGCTCCATATAGATCTCTTCCTCCAAATCACCATGGAGAAAGGCAGTCTTGACATCCATCTGTTCTACCTCCAGATTCAAGTTAGCTGCTAATCCCAGAGCTACTCGAATGGAAGTCATCTTCACAACTGGGGAGAAGATCTCATTAAAGTCAATTCCTTTCTTCTTGACCACCAAACGAGCTTTATGTTACGATAGTTCATCGTTGCCATCTTTCTTCAACTTATACACCCATTTGTTCTTCAAGGCTCTCCTACATCTTAGAAGTGGAGTAAGCTCATAAGTGTGGTTCTTCTGCAAAGAATTCATCTCCTCCTTCATGGCTTGCATCCAACAGTCTTTCTTTGTATGACTCTTTGCTTCCGAAAAACTCTCCGGCTCCCTCTCATTAGTAATCAGAATATACTGAGAAGCGGGATATTTGGTTGATGGCATGGCAGCTCTTCCAGATCTCCCCAACTGAGGCCCAGTTGCCTCTGGTTGAGGGGGTTGCTCCCCTTGCTCAAGACCCTCTTCATCTGGGTATTCATCTTTTTCCTCTTGATCCTCAATTTCTAGCATAGGATCCTGCAACTCTGGCACTTCTTGTTGCACATCATCACATCTAGCATTTTGTGATGGCTTAGGAGATGGGAACAAGTCTAGAGTGACGACATCTCTAGACTTTGCAGACTTCTCAAAATCTACTGCTGTTTGGTTTTCCTAGAACACAACATCTCTGCTCCTAAACATCTTCTTGTTCACTAGGTCCCATAACTTGTACCCAAATGCTGCATCTGAATAGCCCACAAATATGCATGGAGTGGACTTGTCATCAAGCTTTCGTCTATTTTCCTTGGAGATGTGTGCAAACGCCTTACACCCGAAAACTCTCAAGTGAGAATATGATACCTTTCTTCTGGACCAGACTTCCTCAGGTATCGCAAAATTCAACGGGACTTAAAGTGACCTGTTGATGAGATAACAGGTTGTACAGGCAGCTTCAGCCCATAATGACTTTAACAACTTTGCCATTCTGAGCATGCATTCGATTCTTTCAACAATAGTGCTGTTCATCCTCTCTGCCACACCATTGTGTTGTGGGGTACCAGGAATTGTTGTCTGGTGCCGGATACCTCTGCTGGCACAATATGTTGCAAAAGCATTGGATGTGTACTCACCTCCATTGTTTGTGCGAAGACACTTTAACTTCTTCTCGGTCTCTCTTTCTACCATTGCATGGAACTCCTGCAAGTACTGAAATACCTCATCCTTTGTCTTCAGGAAATACACCCACAACTTCCTCGATGCTGTAGACACCCCATTTTTGACCATCCTCAAGACTTGGACGTCATCGTTTGAACACTCAATGATCATCCATGCTCGTGTTCGTTTTGAGCTCTTGAAGGTCTCAGCTGCGCGCCTTACCTTAGAACCTCTCAACTTGTCTGTTTTGTGCTTGGTTTTGGACCAAGGGCTTGTGGTTTTGTTTCTGAGGGAAGAGGGTGGCTTAATGGCCAGCCTTACAACCCATCGGCCAAGCCCTGTGCTTATCGGCCATGTTTTCTTCTCATCGGCCATCAGTGGTGGCCGATCGACATTCTTTTTGGTCGATCGGCACTCCTTTTGGACGATCGGCCACATCTTTTTGGCCGAGGCCTTTTTATTTGCTTTTGCAAATATTTTTGTACTAGCTATGACAGTTGGTGAGCACAGATTTCATCCTCCATACACGTGTATGGAAGGATTGAACCAAGTCCTTAGCTTGTCCAACAAGCTTAGGAATTGATTTTCTATAAGAAGGGAGACCCCTCTCCCTTTCCAGAGGTTCTAAAAAGTTGATATACAAAACATATATATCTCTCTATATTTGTGCTTGTTTGTGCTTAAAAGTGCCTTTTCTTCACACTTTTGCACACAAACACCTAGTGAAACACCACACTCTTGTTGCTGAAGCACTTTGAAGTTGGTTTTGGTGTTTTTGGACTGGTTTTGATAAAAAAAGGCCGCTGGAGTTGTTGCTCTAAAGTTGTTCTCCAAGGGTGAGCTTCTAACCTCTTAAACCCTTGCTTTTTATTAAGCTTTTGGCCCTATTTGTATGTTGTTTTAGGCCTGAATTTCTACTACAAAAAGTTCTATTTTTTAGTGCTTAAGATGTTTTCTTAAGGCTTCTTTGGTGTTGGGGGTGATCTACTCCCTTGCATGCCTTGTTTGGCTTTGTTTTTTACCATCACTTTAGGCCTTTGAGATCACTTTCTCTTGGCCTTTTAACCACTGAAATCCAGTGGATTTTTAATGGTAAAACTTGTGTTTTGAGGTCCCAAATAGGAGAGGGTCATCCCCTCTCCTTGTGTCTTGCATGCTTGTATAGATGGCTCATCAAAGTAGCCTGTTTGTCTAGCATGTATTGGTTCCATTTCAGCATGTTTTTGGTCATTATTTAGCATGCCATGACTCTGTTTTGGGTTGGTTTGATAGCCTCTTGCATGTTCCTTGCACTTCTAGTGCAATTCCATTCATTGGCCTAACATGCATCATGTTTTAGACCATCATTCTAGCATGCTTTTGGCTCAACCATAAGAAGCTTTTGTTCATGTTTTATCATGCTTTAGCTCTGTTTCATGTTGTTTTGGTCATGCATGACTTGCTTTGTATAGCCATAGTGCATTCTAGCTTGTTAGCTTTGTGTATTGAGTCTACTACCATGCATTGCTTGGACTATTTTCATGATTTGGCATCATATGTTATGTGATTTCAGTGCATGTAGTGTGGTCATACACTCACATCTTTCACTCTTTTGATGCTTTAGAGGGTTGGTGCTTTATGCTTTAAAAATGAATCATCGTGTATGCCATCTTGCCTAGGCTTTTGGGCTGTCGTATCAGTGCATTTTTGGTGTTATTTTGACATGCCATAACTCTGATTTTAGTGGGTGAAGTCATCTCATGCTTGGTTTTGGTAGGTGTAGTGTAACCTTCCTCATTGGCCTTGTATGCTCCATGCTTCATGCCTTTAATTTTAGCTTGTGTTGGCCTTGTTTAAGCATGTTTTGGCCATTGTATTGGCATGCATGAGGCTTGTTTGGGGTTGGTTTGGTCCATTGAATATTGCATTACATGGCCTTTACCATTGCATTGTTATTTGCATGTTGTTGCATGTTCATGATGTTTAGAATGTTGATTAGATGACATGTTGTTGTATGCTTGTGGCATTGCATGTTGTTGCATTCTTGGTGCATTGCATGTTGTTGCATGGCATTGTTGTTTGCATGCTTAGGTTGCATTCAACAGAATTTGCATGCCATTAGCTTTGATAAGTTGCTCATGTTGCATTGCATTGTATTTGGCATACTTGTGTTGCATTGTGTTTGGATAGGGTGTTAGTCCAAACATGAGAAACGAGGGACGTTTCATACTTGAAGTGATGAAACATGCCTCATTTCTCAGTCGCCGACCCTCTTGATCATGCATGATAGAGGTTAAGGCATTTATGTGTTTTTTTATGCATTCATTTGTCATTGATTTGTGCAACTTGGATTCTTTAGCCATCATGCATTGAGATGCGTGATTGATGGCTCGAGAGTCGAGCACTACACTCCTTTGAGCTTTAAACATGATAAGGAGTGTGGTTGCACACACATTTCCTTGCAAATACACTGCCATGCCTCTATTAGTGCTCTGTTACAGCAAAAGGAGAATTTGAAGGAAGCAGTGGCCGATCGACCACTTAGTCTGCTGATCGGCTATAAAAATTGGCCGATCGCCATTTTCTTTGGCCGATGGCCACCCCTCTTGGTCGATGACCTCTCAGCATATCCACAAGGTGGATCAGAAGTATTTTAGAAGGTGGCACAATTTTCAGAGATACAGAACAGTGCAAACAGAGGCAACACGAGGCACGGTAGTGGATTTCCGAGCGAAGTCGACCGAGCATGCATACACCCCCCTTTTCTTGAGGCTGTTTTAACTACTTTGTGTAGTTAGTTAATTTGTAAATTAATTAGTTAATGTATTTGCTAATTAATTCCATCTTTGTAATATTATAATTAGCTAGGTATAGCTAGTTTTAATTTGGTTTGTACTTAATTAGTTTAGCTTAGCTAGCTTAGTTTATTCTTTCGGATCCTCCGTCGAGAGGGCGAATGTTGTAATAAGTGTGCGTGTGTGTGATGCATATCTTCCAACCCCCATTTCTTTCTCCCTTCTACTTAGCCGCTTTCGATGGTTAGTTTTAGTGTCATTTTCAATTAGCATACTTATGTTTGCATGCGTGCATCATTCATCTGTCTTGCATGCACCGGGCTCGGCGCATCATACAAACTGCATTGTATTTCAATTCCTATTTGAATACATGTTATCTAGTTGCATTCACATGACATCTTAGAATAGCCGAGCCTATCTTAGTTGCATTTTGCATGTGTTGCATTAAACATTCTTGATATAGCTAGGATCATGTATTGATTTCTGGCATAGCTTTTGTTTTGGCTCGGAGTACTAGGTAACCTTTTACGTTTTAGCATCCTTGCATGTGTGTAAGTGTTTCCATGTTTAGCATGCTTGCCATGAGGCTAACTGCTTAAGTGTTTAACTGCATGAACACCTGTGGATGAAGGTTGGATTGCTTGAATTGGGACAATTCATCAAAATGCGAGTTTTAAGCCCACTTGAAGTGGCAAATCACCATATTTTCTAAGCCCACTTGAGGGTGGCAAAATCCGCATCTTAGCCTGCTTGCGAGTAGCAACTTCAAACCATTTTCAAACAAACAAACATGAGATGTTTTGTTCCAAATTGAGTGATCTAGTCTATACTTGTATGCTGTGCGTATCACATAGTAAAGCTAGCTAATAAACCGGAATAAGAACGCATGTGTTTTAAAAAACAACATATCATGTTAGTAAAGGCCGATCCTTTGATTGGGCGAGTGGGGGTGCTCATTTCCGGACCTTCCCCTCTCGTACCCAAATTCCCGAGCTGAGGCAACTTTGGTGATGACGGACACGTGGCCTTAGGCATGAGTCAGGGTTTCTTAAATTTTCCAAAACAAAATATTTAGGTGGCAACTCTAAAATCTGGCAAAGCAGTCCATGTTTGGCGATTTTTGATTAAAATCAATTTTCCAAAACGATTTGTCAGATTTGGACTCTTTGGTGATTTATCAGTCTTACATTGCACTTTGTGAGATTAGATTCAGAACCGTGACAAGAGTCTGAACTGTAGTAGCTAGACCAACAATTTGCGCCCTCGCGTGCGGAGCGGAGTTCCGGGCGGTCTACAGTTTCTAGCGACTCTGCTGTGGATTTAGAGAACTTGACTCGAACTCATGATATGTTGTTTTGTTTACACTTATGTGTTTCTTTGCATTGCATTTGCATTGGTGCGCCTAGGACACCGTGTTTGCCGTCTGCTATTCCTAAACGGTTTGCTGGAGGCTTGCTTGGAAAAGCATGCCATAAGGCAGATCGGTTACGGGCTCTACCACGATGGGAACACAAACCTCGATTTTTACCGAGGCACCTTTTTTTGACTATTTGACCTAGTGCATATCGGAATCCATAGTAACCATTCCAAGCTAGGACAGGTTGCTTACTCGATTCTAAGTTGTTTGAAACCGTTGTGTGCGTAGTGAAACCCTAACTCCTGATGAAATAGGACAGAGAAACCCTACCCCTCTATAGGGGTGTTTTGGCTCTTACTTGCTTGTTATGTGCTTTTAGAGTGCGCCTCTACAGGAATGCATGTATCAGTTTGCGAGTCTGGGTTTCAGGCCTGCAGGAATCAGTATTTGGGGAATTAGTTTTACCTGAGGGTATCAGATCTGGGGCAGTGATTTGGGAAGAGTGATCAGTGCTTGAGAACAGTGTGTTCAGCTTACAAATGCCAACTATGTGTTGTCTTTATTTTAAGCTGTTATGCTGTCCGTTTTTCTAGTTATTTGTTTCCTTATTATGCTTTATTTATCTTTTTGCAAGGTAGTTTAGCACCATTGCTTCCGACCAGGCAGATATTCCCCAAGCACTCTGGGTTAGAGGTCGAAGACTTCATCGATCCGAGGATCTGATAGACGGACAACCAGTGTTCCTTTCTTTACCCCCGGTTACTAGATGGAGGTTAGTTAGGCGCAGTTCTTCAATACAGCGGTTACCGGATCAGTGGTCCTTATCCACCCCACCAATGAATAGTCGGGTTGAGGTTTCCGCTCCTATTGCAGAGACAGATATACCGGTTGTTCAGTTAAATCAGCACAATATGGCATCTATGGAGGACATGATGCGTTAGCTCTAGGAGAGTTTGTAAGCCATGCAGCAGGATGCTGCCCGCCAAGTAGAGTTTGCCGCATGCTAGGTAGAGGTTATGGCCCAACAGGCAGAACTAATTGCCAGACTTCAGCAACAGCAACAACCACAGCAAGCCGGACCATCTGCTTCGCACCCACCTCCTCCCCCCACCAAGAGTTCCAACACTCGAGGAGATTGCAAACGTCTAGGAAAATACGGATGTTCTAACGGGGCCGGCTCCGCCCCTAATTCTACCCCAGCTGTCCAAAGCGCCCACCAACCTAGTGGATACACCGTTTGAGTTCGAGGTGGATCCAACATCGCTAAAAGTGAACAAGTTAGAAAAGCTGTTCAAGAAGGCTCAAGGCGTGAAATCCATTCCGGATATAGAGGATGGATACACCGACTCGGCCGTGACTCTGCCAGACCGGTTTAAAATGCTGTACATAGATCGCTTTGACGGGTCTGGGGATCCTATGGTACGCTTGCGGCTGTTCTCGGATATCCTAAGGCCAATGGGCCTCTCCAGATTGCAGAAGCTTTCTCTTTTCGGCCGGACCTTGTCGGGTGTTACGGCTATTTGGTATGCAAAGCTGGAGGACTCTGTCAAGAGAAGCTGGGAGGAGATGGCTGAGTCCTTTATAGCTCAATACTCCTAAAACACGCAGATCGAGGTCACAACTCGTGATCTCGAGACAACTAGACAGGAGCCAAAGGAGAGCTTCTCCGACTTCGTAACCCGTTGGAGGGCCAAGGCCTCGATGATGACCATCAGGCCGGTTAACAAAGATCAGATACAGATGGTTGTGCACAACCTCCAGCCCAAGCTTATGCAAAATATGATCGTCCTCCCCCTTCCTACCTTTGCAGATCTACATGAGATTGGGGTGCAGATCGAGGACGTCATGAAGCAGGGTCTGATTGACCATGAGAGAGAGCAGCCCAAGAGGACATTCAACCGCCGTACGAATGCAGGCACGAGTAGTGCTGCAGTTTCCAGGACTTCAGATGTGGGCATGGTTACCACCACCACCCCAAAAACCCTTACAGCTACACCATTCACCGATGCGTCCGGAAGTAGCTCGCAAACAGCCAAATTTCCACCCTGAGGCCAGAGAACCTTTACCCCGCTGTATATGTCTCTATCCAAAGCTTTGGGGGGTTTTGATCAAGAAAGGGCACTTGAAGCCCCTAGAGCCGCGGCCCTTACCAAGTAATCTCCTACCAACGCATAACCCGGCGAAGTACTGTGCCTTTCACCAACAGTATGGTCATGACACCGACCAGTGCTATAGATTGCGTCATGAGATTCAGGATCTCATTGACAACAGGGTGATCGTGCCTCTGGAGAAGCCGAATGTCACCACCAACCCACTCCCACCACATAACCAAGCTCCACTTACCAAACGCATCAACCTGATACAAACCTCGGTCATTCCATATGACCCGAGCATATACATCACCTCTTCCCACCTATCTAAGCCAGAGGTGTTCATTCCTAACAGCATTGACTTGTGCATGTTGGACATCTCCCAAACCTGACCAGAATCGATGGTGGTGACTATCAAAGATAGAATTAGGTCGATTGTGGGGGCATATGGGAATGATCAGTTAGAGCCTGAGGGGTCTGCGAGCTTCATGTACAACCCGAGGGGTTATATCACATCAGCAGGCTAGGCTAGGCCGAAGGTGGAATTGCCAGTGGGGGCAGAGATTTGTGTGGTTCGAGAGGATGGACCTAATCAGGGGTCGGATGACCTGGCAGAGCTGGAAGAGGATATTGCCAACCTTCAGTTCTTTAACAAACAGGATCAGGGGGACGTGACTGTCAACTGGTTCGACTTGGAAGGGTCAGTAGAAGCTACTGGGTGGCTCAGCGACGAGCCAGATGTTGTTGAGGCACCTCAGCCAAAACAGGGACTTCAGTAGTGGCCAGGAATCAAGAAAGATCACCGGAGAGCACCGGTGTTAAGAATTTTGCTCAGAATACGGGCAGTTTGAGTACGAAAGATACTGAATAGCAAAGTGAACTGAAGCAGTTTGAGCAAGAAAAGATCAAAGATCTGGAAAGGGCCAGAAAGGCCAAAGCCCTTGCGGGGATAGAATGTGCTGTGCGCACAGAAACAGTAATAACGGAACTGGACAAGTGTCTGTCGGTTGTCGACGGTATGTGGTGGGAAGACGACGACTTGTGTCTTGCCTACACCGATGAAGATTGGGGACAAAACCAACTGGACGATACCTGGTATGTGGGAGATGTGGACCACATGACCAGAAGTGGGCGGTACTTCAAGCCCCCACACTTGGATCAGCTAGAGGCATCTAGAAAGGACAAAGAAGCGGAGAAGCAGAAAGAAAAACTGCTCGAGGAGGAGGCTGTGCTGAAACAGCTTAAGAAAATCCAAGCAGACATCTCCATCCGGGGACTGCTTATGGCCTCAAGAGTTCACAGACAAGCTGTCCTTTCTGCAATGGACAGGGCCAAACTTTCGATCGACACCACGCCCGAACAGCTGGTGGGGCTGGTTTTTCTGGGAGGAGCTTCCCTGACGTTGACCTTCACCGACAAGGAACTGCCACCTAAGGGCTTAAACCACAACAAACTGCTCTATATCTCGGTTGAGTGTAGAGAAAAATGGATACCGGTGGTCCTTGTTGACACATGATCTACTATCAACGTGTGTCCGTCGAGGATGGCATATGCTATCGGGTTGAAGCACATGGATTTTGTGCCTACTGCTTAAGTGATATGGGCGTATGACAATACCAGTAGAGAGGTGATGGGCACTGTGCTGATTCGGACTCAGGTTGGTCCAGGACAACAGGATATTGACTTTTATATCTTGGACGTTCTCGCAACCTTCACTATACTCCTAGGGCAACCGTGGCTGCACCAGGTGAAGGCGATCTCTTCCACCCTGCACCAGATGTTGAAGTACCTCTACGGGAAGGGGGTGGCTATAGGTTTTGGGAATTCTTCAATCTATCCGCCGCCAGAGGTTTCTACACCAGTTCTGGAGATTGAGCATGGCGCGGAGGATGTGTTTTTGTCAGGGTTCACCCTAGCTAAGGCCCGGGTTGTACAGAACATTCTAGCTGTTGATAAGGGGCTATATGTCAGCGCACAATTAGTCTACCTTATGAACAAGCTACAGCATATCCCCGGGAAGGGATTAGGGCGCAGTGGCCGGAAAGGTGTTGCAGCATCGGCCGAAGTGCCGCATAACCCACATACCTTTGGTTTAGGTTATCTGCCATCTCCTCCCAGATGAGAGAAACCACCAATCCCAATTGTCCGGTAAAGAACTAAGTAGTAGTACGACTTGCATTTCATCGTCCAAGGGCATCTTGACGGTTGCAAGCTGATTCACCAAATTTTTGAATTCACTGGTGTGCTCGGTGACAGACACACCATTCTTCAACTTCAGATTTACGAGCTTTCTCATCACCAAGGCTTTGTTCCGGGCGGTCTTTGACTGGTACATGTTTTCTAACATTTTCCAAAGAACATAGGCATCTGTCTCTTGGGCGACATGGTGGAACACATTGTGGTCTATCTATTGTCTGATACAACCAACAGTCTTTCAGTTCATCTTTATCCAGTTTTCATCATTCTCTGCTTCCGGTTTAATCTCTTTTAGAAAAATAGGGTCAAACAGGTCTTTATAATATAGGATGCCTTCCATTCGCGACTTCCAGATTGCATAATTGGAAGGATTCAACTTGATCATGGATCCTGAAGTTGATATGGATTCCTCCACTGCCTTCTCTATTTTTACAAAAAAATCCAAATTAAAAATCTAATTGTACAGATGTCTTCGGAATACTCCAAATAGTTGAAAACCAATATTGGATCGCCAAAATCGGACTTCAAATGGCTCAGATCTAGCCAAAATAAGTTCGATGGTTCAGATCTGTAGATATACCTTAGCTTCATAGCACTGGATAGTCCCTTTGATTCTGGGTCAGGTCGAGTCAGCCCGACGGGTTGACTGGTCAACTAGGGGATGATGTGGCAGACACGTGGCACTGATTGGTGTAGACACCCCATTTTTGATCGACCTTAAGACTTGGACGTCATCGTTTGTGCACTCGATGATTGTCCTTGTTTGTGTCCGTTTTGGGTGCTCGAAGTCCTCAGTGGAATATCCCGCCTTTGAGCCTTGAAACCTTATCTGTTTTGTGCATGTTTTTGGACCAAGAGCTTGTTGCCTCTAGTCTGGAAGAGTGGGTGACCTATCGGCCAGCCCCAAAGGTTGTCGGCTAGGGCTTGTGCTTGTCGGCTACCAGTGGTGGCCGACGGCCATTGGTCTCTTTTTCCAGATATTTGTTGCCAGTTGTGCCAACTGTTGCTCACTGAGCTGCATCTTCATACACGTGTATGGTGAGATGTATCTAAGCTCAAGGGGTGTTTTTTTGTAAATAAGGAGGTTCCTCTCCCATTTTTGAGGGTTAGCATTTTTAGAACAAAAATATCTCTCTCTCTCTCTCTCTCTGGTTATTTTGCACACATTTGCCTAGTTTCTCTTAGCTTTTGCATACCAACCCTTAACCAAATACTCTCACCTTTGGGCTGAGATAACTTGGGACCTTCTTTGAGCTCTAGAAGGTGGTTTGAGCTTGGATTATTGGCTATTTTGTGCTTTGCTTCAAAGGTATAGCACTTGCCTTGTTTCTACTTGCTTTATATACTTGTTTTGCTATCCTTTTAAATTGTTTTAAGGCTGTTTTTGAAGTGTAAAAACCTCTATTTTATGACCTAAAAATGGTGGTTTGAGGTTATTTTGAGTAAAGGGGTTGTCCACCCTATTACTTCTTAGCTTGTTAAGATTTTGTTCTATTATTCACCACTTTCAAAATAACTTTTTTTTGACCTTTTAACCACTAAATCTCAGAGGTTTTTTAGTGGTAAAAATCAACTTTTGAAGTCCAAAATTTGAGGGGTTAGCCTCCCCTCCTTGTGTCTTGTTTGCATGCCTAGTTAGCCTCACATGTTAGCTTATTATTTTAGCTTTTTGTGGCTTAAGTTTAGCATGTTTTTGCATCTGAAATAACCTATTTTGGCTCTGTTTTGGGCTGGTTAGTTCAGTTGAGGCTTGTTTTGCATAGTTGAAGTGTAAGTCCTTGCACTAGCTTGATGTTTTAATGCTTTAATCATCATTGTTTTGAGTTAATAGCATGTTTTAGTGTTGTTTTGCACTTCATTTCAGCATCTAAAATCTCTGCAATCTCCCTCAATTCTTCACTCTTTTGTTTTCTTTGAAAGTGGTTTTAAACCACTTGTTTGCCAAAGTGTGAAATTGAGGTGTTGCACCTAATGGTTTAATCCCTTAGGGGGTTCATTACCAAATAGTGTAATACCTCTTTCATGCCCAAAGCTACTTGAGGTTTGAGCCATCTTTCCATTAGAGGACATTCACTAATGGACAACTTGATTAAAGAATGGTTTTGGTATTTAAAATGAGTAAACAAAATTGGACAAGTAAAAGAGGCAAGATAAGCATCTTTCGTGTTGTATTGCATGTGTTCGAATCGGCATTAATTCGAACATAAGGAAAATGAGACATTTCATACTCAAAAGTGATGAAATGTTCCACTTTCCTTAGTCGCCATTACTCTTGATCATGCATGATAGGGTGGTGGTCCTTTAGAGTCTTGTTTTGCATTCGTTAAGCTTGTACAAGCTTGGTTCCTTAGCCGTCATGCATGGAAATTGCTTGGTTGATGGTTGATGGCCAAGAGTTACACTCCTTTGAGCTTGTGTGGTGATAAGGAGGGTAATAGTACAAACAACCCTTGAGAATATACTGTTTTGCCTCTGTTTGCTCTCTGTTGCAACAAGAGGAAGTTCAGGTCAGCAGTGGCTGACGGCCACCAGCAGTAACCGATTAACCACCAATGGTAGCCGACAGTCACCATTGGTAGCCGACCGGCTGTAGATGTCCCCGAACGTCCCGGGAGGGAATCCCGTTTTGTTCATTGGGGCTTACTACAATTTGGACTCAAATGTCACGGTCCTGTATCTAATCTCGCAGAGTGCAAAGCAAGACAGATGAATCATCAAAGAGTCCAAATCCGGCAAATCGTTTTCGAAAAAAACTGATTTTTAGAAAGAAGTGCCAAACATGGACTGCTTTGCCAGATACAGAGTCGTCACCTAAATATTTATTTTGGGGGAATTTAGGAATCCCTGACTCGTTGCCTAAGGCCACGTGTCTGTCATCACCAAAGTTGCCTCGGCTCGGGAACTTGGGCACAATTGGGGAAGGTCACTTCGTGAGCATCCCCGCTCGCCCGATCAAAGATCGGCCTCTACTAACCATGATATCGAGTTTTGAAAACATTATATGCTCTTATTCCGGTTTTATTAGCCTAGAATTACTATGTGATGCGCACAGCATACAAGTATAGACTGGATTGCCTAAGTTGGAACAAAACATTGGATATCCGTTTGTTTTGAAAATGGATTGAAGTTTGCTACTCGCAAGTAGGCTAAAACGCGAGTTTCGACGAATTATTCCAATTCAAACAATTCAACCTCCACCCACAGGCATTCATGTAGTTATATCACATAAGCACATAGCCTCATGGTAAGCATGCTATCATGGCAGTCATTTACACGCATGCAAGGATGCTAAAGCATAAGTACTTACCGAGTACTCCAAGCCAATGAAAGAAGCTAATTAGAAAAACATGCATGAATTCTAACTATGCTGAAATGCCTAATGCAACACATGCAAAAATGCAACTACAATAGGCTCGGCTATTCTAAGATGGCATATGAGATGCAACAGATAACATGTATTCAACTTGGAATTGAAATACGATGCAGTTAGTATGATGCGCCGAGCCCGGTGCGTGCAATATGAATGAATGTATGCAAACATGCTAACATGAGGTATGCTAATCGAAACATGACCTAAAACTAAGCATAAAAAGTAGGTAAGTAAAAGGGAGAAAGACGTGGGGTTGGAAGACATTCACACACGCACGCACGCACCCTTATTACAAATTCGCCCTTTCGATGGAGGGTCCGAAAGAATAATACAAACCAAATAAATAATTAACTACTCTAGCTAATTAAATATTACAGACCCTTATTTAATTAACAAATTAATTACAAAAACAATCTAAGTATAAAATTGAAGAGGCCGCCGTAGCTCCGCCTCGAAATGATTAGATGATGTATGCTCGATTCACCTCGCTCGGAAACCCGTTGCCATGCCCACTGTCGCCTCTGTTTACACTGTTTCATGCCTCTGAAAGCTGCACAAATCCCAAGACTGCTTCTGAACCACTCCCTGAGCATTGTGGGAGGTCACCGGCCAGTAGATAGGGACACCGGCCATTGAAACATGGTAATCGACCATTTGTATGACTATCGGCCAGATATTTTTGGTCGATCGGCACTTGATGTAGTCGGTCGGCCAATGATTCCTACAGAATCCTGTTTTGCTGTAGCAGAGGACAGACAGTGCATGGCAAGGCGTTTTCAAAGCAATGTGTGCACGACCACCCTCCCTATCATGCTATGAACTCAAAGGAGTGTGGCTCTCGACCATCGGGCCACCAATCACGCATTTCAACGCATGATGGCTAAAGGAGCCAAGTGTGCATATCAATGTAAAACGGATGTACAAAACAAATGGATGCCACGCACTCTATCATGTTGGATCAAGAGTGACGGCGATCGAAGAGCGAGGCACGTTTCGTCACTTTAAGTACGAACGTCCCTCATTCCTCACGTTTGGTTTGACACCCCAAACCAAACACCATGTAATGCATATATGCTAAATACAATGCGATATGTAAATGCAATACAAGGTAATGCAATGTAAGCATGCCAAATGCAATGTGATGCAACCTAAGCATGCCAAATGCATTGAGACTCGAGTATGCACACAAGACTAAGGTAGCAAGCATGCCGGATACAATGCAGCCTAAGCATGCAAGTTAAACTAATGTAGCATGGGTACACTAGGTATGCGACAATGTTGTGTAATGCAACTAGCTAAGCATCATGCAATATGCTAAACATGCAAACATGATATAATGCAAGTATGCAAATAATGTAACGCAACATGAGTGTGCCTACTCAATGCAACTTGTACAAGCATGTAACAAAGTGTAAACTACCAAGCATGTAACGAGATGCAACATGTCAAACATGCAACTATATACAAGGATGGGCTTAAACCGGAATGGGAGACCTCAGCCATGCCCCAAAACAGTGGCCAAAATACCAAAACTAAGGCACCAAAATGCAAGACAAACATGCACACATATTGGTCCATCACTTAGGCCACAATGCACAACCTTCAAACATGAGCGAGATGTGATGAATATGAAAATATGGCATTACAATAAGCTCTGAAATCACATGAAGAATGATGCCAAATTGACTACACAATGCGAACATGGCATGCTAATGGAGTTAAAGTTCAAAGCTAGCCAAGGGGCTTGAACCATGACTATGTCAACCAAGCCCCAAAGGAGCAAGGTGACCCAAAATAGTCCCAAGGTAGACCAAAATGAAGCCAAAACACATATGGAATGAGGCCAAAACACGCTAGAAAGGTGAGCACAAAACAAGACGTATACAAGGCCAAAAAGGGCAAATGCACTACACCTACTACAACCAATCAAGGCATGGATGAGGCCCATAAAGTCAGAGTTAAAACACGTCAAAATAAGCCCCAAAACCCAATGAGAAGGTCTCCCAAAGACCTAATCATGGAGGGACATGCAATAGTCCAAACATGGAGCATGAAACAACACCTTCCCAAAGCATTGAATGGATGGCAAATTCAAGTATACAAGCATGAAACATGGACTGAAATGGCATGATAAGTGATTCCAAATCACTGAAATATCCCAAATAAAGTATGCTCATGACCCACACACCCAAAGCAAAAAAGCCAAAATGCATGGTAACTATACAAAGCATGAAAAGCATGACCAAATCAACAACAAATAGAGCTTAAACATGATGAAACATGACTAAAAGCTTCATGAAGTCAAGTTAAAGTATGCAAGCATGGTGGTCTAAATGCATGATGCATGTTTAGGCAAATGAGGGGATTGCAAGGCAAGTGTATGATGCATGCAATGGACTACCAATCCGACCAAAAATAGAGATATACTATGACCAAATAACACCAAAAAACCTCTGGAATGGAGCCAACTAAAGCTAAGCAAACGTGCTACCTTTATGAGCCCTTAATGCAAGCAAATGAGACACAAAGGGAGAGGGGTGTCCCTCCCCTACACATGACCTCAAAACTACTTCTCCACCACTAAAAATCCTCTGGATTTCAGTGGTGAGAAGTTCAAAATAGATGGGGTCCAAAGCCCAAAGAGAAAGGTACCAAAAGAGGCCAAACAAGGCAAAAGGGGGGGGGGTAGATAACCCCCAACCCAAAAGCAACCTTAAACAAACATCTTAAGAATGAAAATATAGAACTTTTATCAGTAGAATAGTAAGCTTAAAATAGTATTCAAGATAAGCTAAAAGCCCATGCAAGAATGGGGAATATAAAGTAATAGTGCTCACCCTTGAAGAACACTTCAAGAACACCAACTTCAGTCCCTCCTTCTGATCAAAACCAACTTAGAAACTCTAAAACCAGCTCCTCAACACCTCAGTAACCGGAGTATAGTGTAACACTAGGTGTCTTAGTGCAAAACTAAGAACAAAAAACCCTTTAGAACACTATTACACACACAACTATATAGAGAGAGGGAGATATAGAGATATATGGATATATCACTTATATCACAGGTTGTTCAACCTCTGGAAAGGGAGGGGAGGCCCTCCTCTTATAGGAGATGCAATCCAAAGCTTCCAAGGGAAGCTAAGTAAAGGATGAAATCCCTCCATACACGTGTATGGAGGGCAGGTTCTGTGCTCACTAGCTGGCACAGCTGGCATGCACAAAGCCTGAAAAAAGGCAAAGAAAAGGTCTCGGCCAGAAAAATGGCCGATTGACCAAATCAATGGCCTGCCGACCAACTATAGTGTCGATCGGCCAAAATCATTGGCTGGTAGCAAGAAAGCATGGCCGGTGGCCTCAAGCCAAGGCTGGTGAGGTGTGGGGATGGCCAACAAGCCATTCCCTGTCCTCAGAAGCAAAAACACAAGTGTTTGGTGCATAACCAAGCACAAAGCAAACAAGTCGAGAGGTCTTGAGGCAAGGCGCGCGACCGAAACCTCCGAGAACTCGAAACGAACACGAACATGGATGATCACCGAGTGTTCAAACGGTGATGTCCAAGTCTTGAGACGGTCAAAAATGGGGTGTCTACACCGGCCATCAATGAAATTTGCACAGTATGTTGGTAAGGTGGAGCAGAGTTATTCTGGAAGTTAGCAGCACTATTGGTGTTCAAATGTGCAAACATAGGCGTTCAGTGGCAAGGCGATGGCTTTTCGGGTGGAGAAATCAAGCATACTTGCATCCCTCACTTCTTGAGGCCTTTTAGTTGCCTTGCCTAGTTAATTAGTTGTAGCTAATTCTTGCAAGTGATGTAATTATTCAAGTAGATTAGTTAGTTAATTTATGTTGTAATTAATTAGACTAGTTGCTTTGTAATTAGTTAGTTAAGTGTTAGCTAATTAATTTGATTTGCAATATTTAATTAGCTTAGAATAGTTAGTTAATTCATATTGTGTTGTAATAATTAGCTTAGCTTAGTGTAACTTAGCTTATTCACTCAGACCCTCCTTCGCGAGGGCGTAATGTCGTAATAAGTGTGTGTGTGTGTGTGTATGTTTTCCAACCCCACGTCTTTCTCCATTTTACTTAATCGCTTTTGATGGTTAGATTAGGGACATGTTTCGTTTAGCATATCGCATGCTTGCTTCCATTCATTCGTATTGCATGCTCCAGGGCTCGGCCCATCATTCAAACTGCATTGCAATTTCAATATTTTCTTTGAATACGTATTTAATCGCATGTTGTTTAAATCGATTCATATGCCATATTAATAGTCGAGCCTATTAATTGCATTCTTTGCATGTGTTGCATTAGACACTTAACATAGTTAGGATCATGCATTTTTCTAACTAGTTTTTGTTTTGGCTTGGACTACTCGGTGAGTTTTATGCTTTAGTATACTTGCATGAGTGTGATTGCCATGTTGCCATGACTAGCATGGTTGCCATGAGGCTATGTGCTTAAATGCTAAACTGCTTGAATGCCTGTGGATAGAAGCTTGTTGTTTGAATTGGAACGATTCAACAAATGTGCGTTTAAGCCCACTTTGTTGAGTGGCAAATCATGTTTTAAGCCCACTATATTTGGTGGCAAAACTGCATTCTTTAAGCCCACTTGAG
Source organism: Camellia granthamiana (assembly GCA_036172215.1). NCBI lineage: Eukaryota > Viridiplantae > Streptophyta > Magnoliopsida > Ericales > Theaceae > Camellia > Camellia granthamiana. Next base: position 68,021,178 of record CM069913.1, on the reverse strand, counting down.
GTGGAAAAATTGAAACCCCTTTTCGCAAACAAACATGAGTTGAATTGTTTCAATTCTTGCAATTTTAGTCTATACTTGATTGTGCATGTTACATAGTAATATTAGTCTAATAACTGGAACAAGAGCACATAATGTTTATAAAATCGCATATCATGATTAGTAGAGGCCGATCTTTGATCGGGTGAGCGGGGGTGCTCAATTCATGACCTTCCCCCTTCGTATGCAAGTTCCTGAATCGAGACAACTTTGGTGATGACGGACACGTGGCCTTCGACATGAATCAGGGTTTCCTAAATTTCCCGAAAAATAAAATATTTAGGTGGCGACTTTGCAATCTGGCAAAACAGTCCAATTTTGGCATTATTTGATTTAAAATCAATTTTCTAAAAAGATTTGCCGGATTTGGACTCTTTGGTGATTATCAGTTTCATATTGCACTTGTAAGACTAGATTCAGAACCGCGGGAGTCCGAACTGTGAGGCCTTTCTTTCAAACCCCTTTCCGAAAGGCGGGGCCGAGAAAAAGGCGAGTCCACAGTTTTTGGTGACTCTACTGGGGATTTAGAGAATTTGACTCGAACTCATGATATGTTATTTTATGTACACTTATGTGTATCTTTGCATTTGCATTTGCAGCGGTGTGCATAAGTCACAGTGTTTGCCATCTGCTATTCCTAAACGGTTTGCTGGAGGCTTGCTTGGAAAAGATTGCCAAAAGGCTGATCGGTTGCGGGCTCTGCCATGATGAAAACACAACCCTTGGATCTGGACTACCGATGTACCGTTTGATCCTCCTTTCACTTCTCGGTGTTAGGTGCGAGAGGTATATTAGGTAGTCTTGCCGAGGTACCCCTTTTTGACCAATCGACCTAGTTGCATATCGGAAGCCATAGAGACTGTTCCAAACTAGGATAGGTTGCTCACCCAAATATAGGAATTGTGTGAAACCGCTTGTTTTGCGTAGTGAATCCCTAGCTCCTGACGAAATTAGGACATGGTAACCCTACCTTATCATAGGGGTGTTTTGGCTCTTACTTGCTTGTTATGTGCTTTTGGAGTGAAACTCTATAGGAATGTATGTATCAGTTGCAAGTCTGGGTATCAGTTTTGGGGCAGAAATTAGTGTTTGAGTACAGTTCTCCAGCTTATGATCGCAATTGCGTGTTGTTTTTGTTTGAGCCGAGGTACTGTGCGGTTTCTGATTTTTGTTTCTTTTTGCTGTATTTTCTTTTTGCAACGTAGTCTTTCACCATTGCTTCAGACGATTCTGTTACCCCCCAAGCACCCTAGACCCGAGTTAGAAGGATTTGCAGATCTGAGGATCTAGTCAGGGGACAACCAGTGTTTGTTTCACTCCCGTCAGTTATCAGATGGAGGAGGATTCGATAGAATTTGCGAATTCAGCAGTCACCTTTTACCTCGCCTGTGCCCAGTCAGGCTCAATCATCTACTTCTACTCCAGACGGAGAGTATTCACCGGTTCTAGTAGTATAAAGTCCTCTAGTCAACATGGAAGATATGTTTCGCCAACTCCAGCAGATAATTGAGAACATGCAACTAGATGCTGCTCGACAAGCTGAAACCACAACTCGCCAAGCTGAGGTTGTAGCCTACCAAGCAGAGGTAATAGAAAAGCTCCAACAACAGCAGCCATAGCCTACAGTAGCCACAGCATCTCATGCACCCCCAGCGGGTATCCCGGCGCCCGGGGTCACTATTAATGTCTAGGAAAATACGGACATTCCGGCAGAGCCAATCCTACCTCAAACCTCCAAAGCACCAGTTTATCATATGGAGGCGCCATTTGAATTTGAGGTCGACCCTACTGCACTGAAAGTGAGCAAGCTAGAAAAGCTCTTTAAACGGGTATAGGGTGTGAATTCAATCCCTAACATAGAGAATGGCTATACAGATTCTGCAGTGATTCTGCCGGATAGATTTAAGATGCCGCACATAGACTAGTTTGACGGCTCTGGGGATTCCATGGTCCATTTCTGGCTATTCTCAGACATTCTGTGGCCGATGGGCCTATCTAGACTGTAGAAGTTATCCTTTTTCGGCCGGACCTTGTCGGGTATAGGGGTTATTTGGTATGCCAAACTTGAAGACTCTGTGAAGAGAAACTGGGAGAAAATGGTTGAGGCCTTCATAGCACAGTACTCCTATAATACTCAAATCGAGGTCACAACTCGTGATCTCAAAGCAACTCGCTAGGAGCCAAAGGAGGGCTTCTCCGATTTTGTGACTCGGTGGAAGGCCAAGGCCTCTATGATGACTGTCCAGCTGTCTGCAAAGGACCAAATCAGAATGGTGGTCAGTAATTTGCAAGGAAGATTGTTATAGAAAATGACAGTCTTCCCTTTGTCTACTTTTGCTGACCTCCACGAAATAGGGGTGCAAATAGAAGTTGCAATGAAGCAAGGTCTGATAGACCACGAGAAGGAGCAACCCAAGAGGCCTTTCATACGTAGTTCCAATACGACTACTAGCGATAGTGCAGCTGGAAGGCCTTCAGATGTGAGCATGGTCACCACCACACCCAAGACTATCAACCCCTTCGCCGGCACATCCAATACAACTTCCCAAGCCTCAAGCCATTAGGCTAGAGGCCAGAGGGTTTTCACCCCACTCTACATGTCGCTATCTATAGCCCTGAGGGTCCTAATTAGATAAGGACTTCTGAAGCCGTTAGAACAACGCCCATTGCCCGATCCTCTCCCTTCGAAACACAACCCGACCAAATATTGTGCCTTTCACCAACATCATGGTCATGATAATAATCAGTGCTTCAGATTGCATCATGAGATTCAAGATCTCATTGACAATAAGGTGATAACACCCTCGAAAAACCCAATGTCACTACAAATCCTCTCCCACCACATAAGCAACCCTCTTTACCTCGGCAAATAAACCTCGTCCATACACTAGTCGTCCCTTACGACCCCAGTATATACATCATCCCCTCTCACCTATTTAAGCCGGTGCTGTTCATCCCAGAAAGCATAAACTTGTGCATGATGAGCGCGTCCTCAGTCTAACCCGAACCCGTGGTGGTGACAGTGGAAGGTTGAGGGTGATCAACTTTGGTGAAGAATACCAGTCCTTTGCCCGAGGGCTTTGAGGATTTATCTGATGGGATGTACGACCCGAGCCATTATATTGTGCCGACCAATCAAGCCAAACCAGAGGTGGAGTTGCCAATAGGAATGGAGGTTAGCGTGGTCCGGGAGAATGGCCCAAGCCAGGGATTAGATGACCTAGCCAACCTGGAGGAAGACATCAACAATCTGCAGTTCTTTGATGAGCAAGATTCAAGAGATGTTCACATCGACTGATTCGATTTGAACGGGTCGACAGACAATTCTGGGTGGCTCAGTGATGAACCTGATGTGGATGAGGGACTTCAACCAAAGTTGGAAGAGCCAGAAGCAGGAACTGTTACAAGGGCCGGAACGACCGAGGACAAGGTGAAATTGCCGGAGAGCGCTGGTATTAAGAATTTAGCTCAGGAATCGGGCATTGTCAGTACTGCTGACACAGAACAAAAAAGCCGCACTGAAGCAGTTTGAACAGGAAAGTGATGAGAATAGTCAGAAAGCTGGAAAAGCTAAACACCCTGTGGAGGATGACTGTAATGTAAGAGTAATTACAACGGAACCGGACAATTGCCTGTCGGTTGCCGGAGGAGTATGGTGGGAAGATGATGATCTGCATCTTGCCCACACTGACGAGGATTGGGGCCAAGACTTGCTAGATGACACTTGGTATTCTGAGGAGGTGGATCATATGACTAGAAGCGGGTAGTACTTCAAGCCCCCACACTTAGACCAACCCAAAAGGACAAGGAGGCTGAAATACAGAAGGAAAAACTGCTAGAGGAAGAGGCTGTGCTGAAACAGTTAAAGAAGATCCAAGCAGACATATCTATCTGGGGGTTGAGTTGAATGTTGGAGATTGTGTTTTTGAAGGTCTTGCCGATGAAGGGTATCATGCGGTTCGGAAAGAAGGGAAAGTTGGCACTTAGATTTGTGGGACCATACGAGATCACTGAGATGATTGGTAATGTGGCTTACAAACTAGCTCTACCACCTGCTTTAGCTATGATTCACAATGTGTTCCATGTATCTTTATTGCGGAAGTGTGTACAAGACCCTTCCCAAGTAGTATCACCAGAAGTGTTGGAGATTAGTGACGATCTAACGTATGTGGTGCGACCGGTTACTATTCTAGATCGGGATGTAAAGCAGTTACGGTGCAAGAAAGTGAACTTGGTGAAATTGCAATGGAGCGAGGATGAGAACGATATTACCTGGGAGTTAGAAGAGAAAATTCGGCATATGCACTCGGAACTTTTTGCTTAGTACTCTCTCCTATCGAATCTCGGGATTAGATTCTTTTCAGGTGTGTATATTGTAGCGATCCAGATTTTTTGTAAGTCATTATTTATTAGTATTATGATTATTATTACTTTATTTATTTTTGGCTTTATTAATTGTGTGGTTATATGAGAATTTAATGTGGTATTTAATTAATTTAATGTGTTATTTAATTATAGGTAATTAATCCGAATATTGATATATTTATATTGTTTTAAAAAAAAAGTGTTTTATATATTGATAAAATATATATTATATTTATTTATGTTTTAATTATGTTATATTTATATTATATAATATAATAACTATTAAGTTATATAATAATATAATAAGTGATTAGTTTGTATTTATATTATATAATATAATAACTATTAAGTTATATAATAATATAATAAGTGATTAGGTTATCAATTAAAGAAGAGAAAAAAAGTGAATCAGAGGCGCAACGGAAATGCGAGAGAAAGAGAGAGAGAGAGAGAGAGAGAGAGAGAGAGAGAGAAGAAGAAGAAGAAGGAGACGGCGTGGAAGAAGAGGAAAGGGGAAAAAAATATTAGGGTTTTGTTTGGGTGACTCTATTAGTTCTTCAAATAACTCTTTGATTTTCAAAAAAATATTGTGAGTACAAAACCCACTTCACTTGATTTATGTTTAATTCGTTGTTTTTATTTATTTATTTGATGTTGAATGGATTTCATATTTGCATGTAGATGATTGATTGTTTTTAATTATTTTGATTAGTTGTGTATGTATGGTTTAGAGTTTTTAGATGATTGATTGATTTTAATTATTTTGTTTAGCTGTGTATGTAAGGTTTACGGTTTTTAGATGATAGATTGATTTTGATTATTTTGGTTAGTTGTGTATACAAGGTTTATGATTTTTTTTTTTATGTATTTATTTTATGGTTGTAATCACACTCATGATTATGTGAAATTGAAATAAATTTAGAATCCATAGATATTGGTTAGATGATGGATTGATTAATTATTTTTTTATTTATTTGATGTTGAATTGATTTTGTATTTGCATGTAGATGATGGATTGAATTCATTATTTGGTTAGATATGTGTTTAAGGTTTAGGGTTTTTATATGTATTTATTTTATGATTGTAATCACACTCATAGATATATGAAATTAAAATTAATTAGGAACCCATAGATAAATTTCTTATACTCCACCATGACTCCATGGATTGTTGTTTTATTTGGGTGATGGTGAGAAAGAGTGTATAAAAAAAGTGAGGATTGTGAGATATATTTGAATGCCTTAGGCTTGGCATTGTTATGTTTATTCTCATGAGTGAGATGTTGTGTATATACATATTGTTGCCTCGTTCTCATGAGTAGACGAGTATTTTGATTTACGCGCGTACGCATATGCTAACCATCTGGGGAGTGTAGGTCAAACTCGAGACGATGTCCCCGTGCAAGTTTGGCTTCGGAGCGGTGTTAGGTATACGGGAGGCACATGGGATATATGTGTAGGCTGGAAGTGGAGGCCAAAGTGGTGGAGTTAAGGTACAAAGAATTTGATAATGAGTTTTTCTGTGATAGTGTGAATTGTATTGATTTGTACATGTTGAAAAATAGTAAACGACCTCGATAAATTATGAAATTTGAGCAGAGGTATGTATACGTGATTCTATATAACTTTTGTGTTTTAACTTTTATTAAAAAGATCGATTATAACTTATAATCGGATGATCTTGATTATAGTAGTTTTGATTCATTTTGGCAATACAAACTTTAGATGCTATTTTAACCCACGAAACGAGTTCATTTTTATTGGTTTCACGTAAACGGAAGTAAAACATTATTCTGCACGCTTTTCGTGTTTTGAACTTTTCTGACAAAAAATCATCTTAGGGCAGTTTTTGTTCGTTTTCAGCTTCAGATTTTTTGATTGAATTCTGTCTAGGTTTTACTATCAAGGTTTCTCTCAACCTATTTAGTTTCTGTTAAACTCGTTTGTGCCATCTTTTAGGAAATTTGATTCTGTACAACTTTCGTTCTTTGAGTTTTGATCAATTCGAAATATTTAAGTATGAAACGGTAGATTTTTATACTTTTTCAGCAAGTTACTTATAATTAAATTATACTAACTTTATTTGTTTTGCAGGATGGTGGGCCTTACTAATTTTTTTTTTTTTTTATGCAGGGCGGCCCATCATATTTTTATTTTGTTTATTCTATACTTAATTTGTATTTTGTTGTGTATAGGCAAGAAACTAAATGTCACCGTATCTCGAGAAACTACCTGTCACAGCCCGAACCTGCCCCTAAAAGTTCGGGCATGACCCATGCAGAAACATATGATAAACCTGGTATAATATATATATACACATATAGGGGCCTGAATGGAAGCACAGCACACAAATGAGTAAAAACCAAACTTCCATTGAGCTATCGTAACATGCCAGGATCATGCACATCAATGCAGAATATCACATACAACACTGACCAATTATGTACTGGTTACGTATATACATGCAACCCTTGCCCTACGGCGTACAATCCAAAAGTAATAATTACAGACAACCCAAAACAGGTGTTTTTACAAGCCAAACTTGACAAAAATATACAAAATAGGGCAAGTCTTCTTATGTGTCTGACCACAAGGGTTGACAAAAGGAACGAGCTTCAGGGGCTAAGACTGCTTCCCGAGTTGACCTACAGAATCAGACAATGTGAGGGGTGAGCGAAGCTCAGTGAATAATAGTACCAATATACTTGAAATCATAAGACCATCTCCAACGGTGAACCAAACCCAGCATCAAATTTAAATTTTGATGAAAAATTCACTTTTTTGAGCTCCAACGGTTTCACCAAATCGATACCAAATCGAGAATTCAGCAAATCTTGTATCAAAATGAGAACAGGCGAAGCATTTCACCAAAACACTGTTCCTGACCGTTGGGAGAGACCAACCGGTCAACCAACCGGTTGCCCGGCCGATTGACCAACCGGTCAACCGCCTAAAGGTTCAAACGGTTCGAAGAAAAGGTTCAGACAGTTAAAAAAAAAAAAAAAAAATTTTTTTTTGCCTAGGTGGTCGACCACCCGGTCGACCGGCCGGTTGACCACCCGGTCGACCACCCAAAAGTTCAAAAAGTTCAGAAAAAGGGTTCAAACCGGTAAAAAAAAAAAAAAAATTTTTGCCGTTACCGGTCGACCGGCCGGGCGACCACCCGGTTGTCCCAGACAGTCCCAGACATATTTGATATTTGGTGAACCATTGGAGCCTCTGGTATCAAATCAGGAAAAGAGTGATTTTTTTACTCAGATTTGGTGAAAAGTTTGATGAACTGTTGGAGATGCTCTAACTCATATTCAAGTGTATGTAACTTAATTCAATGCTACAGAATGACTCATGATTCAGAATGTTACACAAACAAATGGCCCTCGGCCTAGAATGTTACTCAGAATGTTACTCAATAACACAAGTTGGCCCTCGGCCCAGAATGTTACTCAGAATGTTATTCAATAACACAAGTTGGCCCTCGGCCCAGAATGTTACTCAGAATGTTATTCAATAACACAAGTTGGCCCTCGGCCCAGAATGTTCACAATTCTTTCCACCTTTACTTTTCATTCACATCACATGTTATTCAAGTTCAGACAAGGTAGGAAGATACAGAAAACAGACAGAAATAGAACTTAAGTGATAGATAACAATAAATGAATACATGCTCTTTGCACTATTACTCACAGCGATATGTTGGCATGCTAGTGCCTTCAGAAGTGTGCCCTGCACACAATCATCATTAAAGATTAGTTTCCTTTTTATTCATACGAAGTTATAATCATCTCAGAATCATCAAAACAATTATTCGAAAAGACCAGAGGACACATCACGTAAAATAGAACAACACAGAGTTTTTTTTTTCTGAAAATCAGTCCTCCGCTCGAGCGCCACCTTGGCCGCTCGAGCGGACAGTATAATTTCGCCAAAAATGCTGAGAGGGTGATTTTTGCGCTCGAGCGGGAATTCCTCCGCTCGAGCGGACAGTGTAATTTTTCAAAACTTGCTGAGAGAGTGATTTTCCCGCTCGAGCGGGCTATCCTCAGCTCGAGCGGACCAGACGAATTCTGAACCCCTGTTTTCCTCCTTGGAGTTCTACTTTGACATTCAAACTTCAATCTCTCAATTCCAAGCATAATCAAGGTTTACCATAGTTCTAAAATCATTTAAACATACAAACAAATTAGATCTTCCCACAAATGGAGTTCAGTCATCACTTTAATTCTATAACCCACTCCTAACCCACTTCATTCCACACACACACATATATATATACGTAGAGCTAGTCAAGCTTCCAATTCAACTCATAAGTGCATATTTTCATGGAATAGCAAGGATTTCAAGTATAAATTCCCTCCATAACTCAAGTAGATTCTAAAACACAAGTTATCACATAAGATGTTCAATTCCCTCCATAACTAAAAGGATTCCAACCAAGATTAGGAGGGAGTGAGTCAAGATCAAGGAATTTTCATACCTTGGGTGCAATTCAAGTAAGTCTTCACAATTTTCCAAATTCTCCCCTTGATGATTTCTTTCTCCTCACTCACGTTTCTCTCCCCTTTTGTTTCTTTACACTCAAGAGATGATTATCCAAAGAGATGGTTATAGATATATAAGAGACTTAGATATTTATGTTTATAATAAGACGAAATTCAATCGTTTAAACATCCTAAATTGAATTTTCACAGAAAGTCCCATTAAAGCTTAAAAATCATGCAGGTTTCAAATATCCAATCAATTTCTGAAAAGTAAGTCTCTAAGACATCCAATTCCAAATTTAAATAAGTCCAGTGTAACAGATAATGTTCTTACTCAACAGATCATTCCTCTAATTCCATTTAATTCAAAGAAACGTTACATAGCATTCGATAATACATTCACAACCACAGAATAGAGAACTGAAAAGATACCAAAATCATGTACGAGGGTCGGGTTATTACACTCTCCCCCCCTTAATTAAGTTTGGTCCTCCAAACTTTCTTTACCTCAAGGCTGAAATAGATGTGGATATTGATGGAGCATATCCTCTTCTTTTTCCCAAGTCGCCTCGGTTCCATAGTGCTCTTGCCATTCAATCTTTACCATTGGGATACTTCGATTCCGCAATTGCCTTACTTGTCGGTTCAAGATCCGAATTGGTTTCTCATCATACATTAACTTGTCATCTAACACAATGTGTTGAAAATCTATCACATGTGACGGGTCCGGAAGGTACCTTCGGAGCATGGAAACATGGAATACATTATGAACTTGGCTCATAGTTGGTGGTAGGGAGACTCGATAAGCTACCAGACCGACTTTCTCCAAAATTTGAAAGGGGCCAATATATCGGGGCGTTAACTTACCCCTTTTTCAAAATCTCGGATGCCCCTTCACTGGGGTGACTTTCACAAATACATGATTACCTACATCAAATGTCAAATCTCTTCGTCGGTTATCTGCATAACTCTTCTGTCTACTTTGAGCCGTTTTCAATCTTTCCCGAATAAGTTTGACTTTCTCAGTTGTTAATTGCACAAGTTCAGGTCCTAACAAGGCCCTGTCTCCAACTTCGGCCTAACATACAGGAGAACGACACGCTCTTCCATATAGTGCTTCATAAGGAGCCATCTCAATGCTCGAATGATAAGTATTGTTGTATGCAAATTCTATCAAGGGTAAGTGAGTTTCCCAACTTTCTTGAAAATCCATCACACACATACGGAGCATATCTTCTAGAGTTTGTATTGTCCTCTCGGATTGACCGTCAGTTTGAGGATGAAAAGCCGTACTGAATTTAAGTTCTGTGCCCATAGCTTCCTGCAAACTTTGCCAGAATCTCGAAACAAACTTTGGATCTCTGTCTGAGACAATCGAGACTGGAATACCGTGAAGTCTTACAATTTCATTTACATAAAGCACCGCGAGTTTATCGGCATTATACTGAGTTTTCACTGGAAGGAAATGAGCGGACTTAGTCAGTCGGTCAACAATGACCCAGATAGAATTCATACCCCGAGGAGTCCGTGGTAATCCCACTACAAAATCCATAGTTAAATGTTCCCACTTCCATTCTGGAATTGAGAGGGGTTGTAACAATCCTGCCGGTCTTTGATGTTCTGTTTTCACTTGCTGACACTGTAGACATTTAGAAACAAATTCTGCAATCTCCCTTTTCATACCTGGCCACCAAAAGTGTTGTTTCAAATCCCTATACATTTTTGGTACTTCCCGGATGTATTGAAAACTTTGAGGTATGTGCTTCTTCCATTAATTTTTGCCTTAATCCCAGTACGTTAGGAACACATATCCTGTTTTGAAACTTGAGCACCGAACCCGCCACACTAAACCCCAGTTTTGGTTTTATCTCCAATTCATCACATACTTTTCGCAAGGTTTCATCTTCCAGTTGACGCATTTTAATTTCTTCGAGTAAGGTTGGTTGGGCCATTATTGTTGCTATTATGGCCTTCTGTTCCGGTACGATCAAATCCACACTTAGCTTATCCAAGTCAGTTACCAATTCCCTCATCAATAAATTCGCCAAATCTCCCGTACTTTTCCGACTCAGTGCATCTGCGACTGTGTTGGCTTTACCAGGGTGATAGCGGATCTCCAAATCATAATCTTTAATTAACTCCAACCAACGCCGTTGTCGCATATTTAACTCCTTTTGGGTGAAAAGATACTTGAGGCTTTTGTGATCGGTATATATTTCATAGGTGGTACCATACAGATAATGCCGCCAAATTTTTAAAGCAAAAACAACAGCTGCTAGCTCAAGATCGTGGGTGGGGTAACTCTTTTCATGAGGTTTTAGCTGCCGAGACGCATAAGCGATAACCCTTCCATTTTGCATAAGCACACAACCCAGTCTTTTATGCGACGCATCACTATAAATCACAAACCCCTCTGTACCGGATGGCAAAGCTAGAACTGGTGCTGTAGTTAACTTTATTTTTAACTCTTGAAAAGCGATTTCCCGTTCTGCTAACCATTCAAATGGAACTCCTTTTCGAGTTAATTGTGTAAGCGGCACAGCAATCTTAGAAAAATCTTGAACAAATCGCCGATAATAACCGGCTAACCCCATAAAACTACGCACCTCAGTCACATTAGTAGGAATTGGCCAATTCACAATTGCCTCAATTTTATGTGGATCAACAGAAACGCCGTCTTTTGTTACCACATGCCCCAAAAATGCCACTTCCTGCAGCCAGAATTCACATTTCTTTAACTTTCCATACAGTTTCTTTTCTCGAAGTGTTTGAAGGATCAAACGGAGATGGTCCTCGTGGGCTTCGGCACTCTTCGAGTAGATAAGGATATCATCAATAAAGACCACAACAAATTCGTCCAAATAGGGCTTAAAAACTCGATTCATCAGATCCATGAACGCTGCTGGTGCGTTAGTGACGCCAAAGGGCATAACCAGGAATTCGTAATGGCCGTACCGGGTTCGAAAAGCTGTTTTCGCTACATCATCAGCTTTAACCTTTAGTTGGTGGTATCCTGACCGCAAATCAATTTTTGAGAAGACTTGTGCTCCTTGGAGTTGATCAAACAGATCATCAATCCGCGGCAATGGGTATTTATTCTTAATTGTTACTTTATTGAGTTCTCTGTAATCGATACACAATCGGAGTGTTCCATCCTTTTTCTTTACAAATAGTACCTGCGCACCCCAGGGAGACACACTTGGACGGATAAATCCCTTATCAAGCAAATCTTCTAGTTGAAGCTTTAACTCTTTCATTTCAACCGGTGACATTCTATACGGGGTCTTCGAGATAGGTTGAGTTCCCGGTGCTACTTCAATTGTAAATTCAATTTCACGATCTATCAACTGCCCCGGCAATTCTTCCGGAAAAACATCCGGAAATTCACAAACAACTGGAATTAGATCAGTATTTCCGTGCATCTCTTGCCCTTTCAAAACACTACATAAGAACCCCTGACACCCTTTCTGAATTAATTTACAAGCCTTCGCAGCAGAAATCATGTATGGAGGGGATGTCACTTCCTGTCCCTGAAAGATAGAATCTGGTTGTCCCGGAGGATGAAAACTGATTTGCTTGTTTAGACAGTCTATAATTGCATTATTTTCACTCAACCAATCCATTCCCAGAATAATATCAAAAGAATTCATGTCAAGAGGTAACAAATTAGCATAGACACGGATATTCCCAATCAGAAGCTCACATGCCGGATATACAGAAGTACAGATCATAGTATTTCCCATGGGTGACGATACACACAACATATAAGTTAAATCTTCTTCAGGTTTGTTTAAATGTTGCGCAAATAATTTGGATACAAAGGAACAGGTAGAGCCAGAATCAAATAATACACAAGCAGAATGACCGTAAACCGTAAATGTACCTGATACCACCGTCGCAGCATTTTGTACGTCCCCCGGAACTAGTGCAAATACCCTACCTTGCCTTGTAGTATCTTTGTTGTTCGCAGATTTGGGGGCAGACTTAGTATTGAAATTGGCTTTTGGTGCAGATCCGACTGAACTTGTCACGGCTTTGTTATTAGCTTGTTGCTTCCCTAGAGGACAATCTCTTATCAGGTGACCCACCTTGCCACATCGAAAACATGCGCCGGACAGTCGGTGACAGACTCCACGATGCCTCCAACCACATTCTGAACATATTGGGGCTAGATCTTGAGGAGGAGTGATTGTGCTGGAGGTCCCTGAATTTTGCTTCTTAGCTGGCGGGGTAGTTGTTCCCTTTGACCACTGCGTAGTTTGCCTCTTTCCCTTCCACTCAGAAATCCGGTTTTGGGTTGCAAGATTTCCTTTTGCTATAACAGCTCTCTCTAATACCTCAACATAAGTGGGTAGTTTCAACAGATTAACCCTGTCCAATATTGCACTCCGTAATCCCCCTTCAAATTTGCGCGCCTTCTTGTATTCGGTATCTACCATGTGAGGGGCAAATCGTGCTAGTTCTGCAAACTGGGCTTCGTATTCCGCAACGGTTTTATTCCCTTGGCAAAGCGTCTCAAATTCGGTCACCTTCTTGTCTCGCATACTTTGAGGAAAATATTTATCATAAAATGCCTCCAAAAATCTGTCCCATACTAGTCCCGGGTAAACAGACCGTGTAAGCATCCACCATCTTCGCGCTTCGTCCTCTAGAGTAAAAGCAGCTAGTTGAACTTTTTGAGCTTCCGTGCAGGGAAAGACTTCAAATAATTTTTCTATACCCAATACCCAGGCCTCGGCCTTCATTGGCTCTATCCCCCCCTTAAAAATCGGTGGCTTCATCTTCTTGAACTCCTTTATGAGGGTAATGGTTCGATCTTCGGCGTGGACATCTGGCACCACTGGGGGAGGTACTGGTGGAGGTGGCTGTTGGTCTTGAGGCTGTTCTTGTTGTTGTGGTTGTTGCTGCTGTTGGGGTTGTTGTTGTTGTTGAGGTTGTTGTTGTTGACGTAAGGTTTCCGCCATTTCCATGATCATTCTTTCCATCCGGTCCAACCTCGCAGAAGTAGTATCTTCCTGTTCCTCTGCCCTTGTCCTCACCATGTCCTACAAAACAATCCATGATAGACAATAGACATAATTGCACTTTGTTAGCATTAGCAGAGTACGCTTAACATTGCTATCGGCCTTTCATATGTTTTTAGGATGTCATGCAAAATGCCTAAAGCTTTTCTAGACACCCTACAGCTCAATGGGTCCCCGTGTGTGAGATAGCAACTCGTACTCTGATACCACTTGTCACAGCCCGAACCTGCCCCTAAAAGTTCGGGCATGACCCATGCAGAAACATATGATAAACCTGGTATAATATATATATACACATATAGGGGCCTGAATGGAAGCACAACACACAAATGAGTAAAAACCAAACTTCCATTGAGCTATCGTAACATGCCAGGATCATGCACATCAATGCAGAATATCACATACAACACTGACCAATTATGTACTGGTTACGTATATACATGCAACCCTTGCCCTAGGGCGTACAATCCAAAAGTAATAATTACAGACAACCCAAAACAGGTGTTTTTACAAGCCAAACTTGACAAAAATATACAAAATAGGGCAAGTCTTCTTATGTGTCTGACCACAAGGGTTGACAAAAGGAACGAGCTTCAGGGGCTAAGACTGCTTCCCGGGTTGACCTACAGAATCAGACAATGTGAGGGGTGAGCGAAGCTCAGTGAATAATAGTACCAATATACTTGAAATCATAACTCATATTCAAGTGTATGTAACTTAATTCAATGCTACAGAATGACTCATGATTCAGAATGTTACACAAACAAATGGCCCTCGGCCCAGAATGTTACTCAATAACACAAGTTGGCCCTCGGCCCAGAATGTTACTCAGAATGTTATTCAATAACATAAGTTGGCCCTCGGCCCAGAATGTTACTCAGAATGTTATTCAATAACACAAGTTGGCCCTCGGCCCAGAATGTTACTCAGAATGTTATTCAATAACACAAGTTGGCCCTCGGCCCAGAATGTTCACAATTCTTTCCACCTTTACTTTTCATTCACATCACATGTTATTCAAGTTCAGACAAGGTAGGAAGATACAGAAAACAGACAGAAATAGAACTTAAGTGATAGATAACAATAAATGAATACATGCTCTTTGCACTATTACTCACAGTGATATGTTGGCGTGCTAGTGCCTTCAGAAGTGTGCCCTGCACACAATCATCATTAAAGATTAGTTTCCTTTTTATTCATACGAAGTTATAATCATCTCAGAATCATCAAAACAATTATTCGAAAAGACCAGAGGACACAGCACGTAAAATAGAACAACACAGAGTTTTTTTTTCTGAAAATCAGTCCTCCGCTCGAGCGCCACCTTGGCCGCTCGAGTGGACAGTATAATTTCGCCAAAAATGCTGAGAGGGTGATTTCTGCGCTCGAGCGGGAATTCCTCCGCTCGAGCGGACAGTGTAATTTTTCAAAACTTGCTGAGAGAGTGATTTTCCCGCTCGAGCGGGCTATCCTCATTTCGAGCGGACCAGACGAATTCTGAACCCCTGTTTTCCTCCTTTGAGTTCTACTTTGACATTCAAACTTCAATCTCTCAATTCCAAGCATAATCAAGGTTTACCATAGTTCTAAAATCATTTAAACATACAAACAAATTAGATCTTCCCACAAATGGAGTTCAGTCATCACTTTAATTCTATAACCCACTCCTAACCCACTTCATTCCACACACACACACATATATATATACATGGAGCTAGTCAAGCTTCCAATTCAACTCATAAGTGCATATTTTCATGGAATAGCAAGGATTTCAAGTATAAATTCCCTCCATAACTCAAGTAGATTCTAAAACACAAGTTATCACATAAGATGTTCAATTCCCTCCATAACTAAAAGGATTCCAACCAAGATTAGGAGGGAGTGAGTCAAGATCAAGGAATTTTCATACCTTGGGTGCAATTCAAGTAAGTCTTCACAATTTTCCAAATTCTCCCCTTGATGATTTCTTTCTCCTCACTCACGTTTCTCTCCCCTTTTGTTTCTTTACACTCAAGAGATGATTATCCAAAGAGATGGTTATAGATATATAAGAGACTTAGATATTTATGTTTATAATGAGACGAAATTCAATCGTTTAAACATCCTAAATTGAATTTTCACAGAAAGTCCCATTAAAGCTTAAAAATCATGCAGGTTTCAAATATCCAATCAATTTCTGAAAAGTAAGTCTCTAAGACATCCAATTCCAAATTTAAATAAGTCCAGTGTAACAGATAATGTTCTTACTCAACAGATCATTCCTCTAATTCCATTTAATTCAAAGAAACGTCACATAGCATTCGATAATACATTCACAACCACAGAATAGAGAACTGAAAAGATACCAAAATCATGTACGAGGGTCGGGTTATTACACTACCCATTCGTCTCCGTGCAGATGGAACTATTTGTCTTGTCCCGTAACAAAATTGTCAGCAATGGATAAGGCCAAACTGTCTATCGACATAACTCCAGAGCAACTAGTGCGACTTGTCTTCCTGGGAGGTGCTTCTCCTACTTTGACTTTCTCGGATAAGGAATTGTCGCCCGAAGGCTCTGCGCATAACAAACTACTATACATCTTAGTTGAGTGTAGAGAGAAGTAGGTGCCGGTTGTATTGGTGGACACTAGGTCTGCAATTAATGTTTGTCCATCTCGCACAGCTTATGCTATTGGCTTGAAGCCAATGAATTTTGTACCAATGGCCCAACTGATCCGGGCTTACGACAACACAAGCAGAGAAGTGATGGGAACAGTGCAAGTCAGAGTACAAGTTGGCCCGGCTCAACAGGATATTGAGTTTCACGTCCTAGATGTTCCGGCAACTTTCAACTTGTTACTTGGGTGACCCTGGCTCCACCAAGTAAAAGCTGTTTCTTCCACCTTGCATCAAATGCTGAAGTACCCTCTTGGAAAGGGGGTAGCCATTGTGTTCGCGAATTCATCTATACATCCTCTACTAGAGGTTATTACACCCGTATTGGAGATTGTACATGGCGACGAGGATGTTTTCTTGTTTGGTTTTACCCTGGCTGAGGCTCGGATGGTGCAAAATATCTTAGCTGTTAATGAGGGCTTATATGTTAGTGCTCAATCAGTGTACCTTATGAACAAACTACAACATGTGCTCGGGATGGGATTAGGAAAGATCGGCTGGAAGGGCGTTACTGCACTAGCCGAAGTGCCATATAACCCTCATGCCTTTGGCTTGGGCTATACACCTACCAAAGAGGATTGGGTGAGGAAAGGGAAAGAAATGGTCGGAAGAGCCAAAGCAAAGCAAAGCAAAGTGGGAAGCACTATGAGCTTGTGTATAGGCCAATTCAGGGAACTCTGAACGGCCACTTTGTCCGGGAGGGGGCAGACTTCCCATTTTGTGGCTTTCCTGAGCCATGATTGAACTCTGAGAAGCGGCGTCTACCCGGCTTTGAGATTTTCTTCGACTTAAGACTGCAAGAGGGTGAAGCCACAGAGGAACAGACTGAATTAACTCCTGAGGCTGAACAGAGTACAGAGGGTGGGTCCAACAGCAGTGAACTTGAGATAGGAGTAGCGCTGGCATGTCTGCTTTCGGATCCTCAGATCAAACTGGAGAGCTTGGGAGATGACCTAACCGTTTCCATGATCGGAGACCAATCCGGCGTGGACCCTTCTGGTGGTATTCTGGATGCATCCAACGCACCATCCCTCACTTGGTAGCTGTAGACATCCCCTGAACGCCCTGGGAGGGTGAGTCCCGTTCTGTTCATTTTTGGGGTTCACTACAGTTTGGACTCAAATTGTCATGGTTCTTAATCTGAACCAAAGAGTCCACATCCGGCAAATCGTTTTGAGAAAACAGATTTTTTGAAAGAAGTGCCAAACATGGACTGCTTTGCCAGATACAGAGTCGCCACCTAAATATTTTTTAATGGGGAAATTTAGGAAACCCTGACTCGGTGCCAAAGGCCACGTGTCCGTCATCACCAAAGTTGCCTCGGCTCGGGAACTTGGTTACGATTGGGGAAGGTCAGCTATGATGCACCCCCTCTCGCCCGATCCGAAGATCGGCCTCTACTAACCATGATATCTCATTTTTGAAAACACATGCGTTCTTATTCCGGTTAATTAGCTAAAATTACTATGTGATGCGCACAGCACAACAAGTATAGACTAGATCGCCTAATTTGGAACAAAGCATTGCATATCCGTTTGTTTGGAAAATGTTTGAAATTTGCTACTCGCAAGTAGGCTAAAACGCGGATTTCAATGAATTATCCCAACTCAAGTAATCCAACCTTTACCCACAGGCACTCAGGCAGTTATATCAACTAAGCATTTAGCCACATGGTAGGCATGCTGTCATGTTAACATTCACACTCATGCGAGATGCTAAAGCATAAACACTTACGTCGTACTCCGAGCCAAAATAGAAATCAGTTAGAAATCAACGCATGATCCTAACTATACAGAAATGCCTAATGCAACGCATGCAAAATGCAACTATAGCAGGCTCGGCTATTCTAAACATGGCATGTGAAATGCTACAGCTAACACATATTCAATTTGAAATTGAAATTCAAATGCAGTTAGTATGATGCGCCGAGCCCGGTGCATGCAAGACAGATGAATGAATGCAAACATGCTATCATACTGTATGCTAAGTGAAATATGCCCTAATCTAACCATCATAAGTGGTTAGATAAAAGGGAGAAAGAAAGGGGATTGGAAGACATGCACACACGTACGCACCCTTATTACAACAGTTGGCCCTCACTCGGAGGGTCCGAAAGAATAATACAGTCCCAAATAAATATTACAGTCTGAATAAATAATACAAAATCCTAATTAATTAACAAATTAATCTAGGAAAGCAATAAATTGGCATGCAAGCCAGGGACCGCCTCAGTTCTGATCCAGATGATGAATAATGCATATTCAGGTTGCCTTGCGCGGAAATCCACTGCGATGCCCCAACTAGCCTCTGTTTGCAATTGTTCTTGGAATGCGTGCCAAGCTCCGGAAAGTTGCTGATTCTTGATTTGCTGCAACAGAGAGCAACAAAAGGGCATGGCAAAGTATTTTTGCACATGTATGCATGACTACTCTTCGGGGAGTGTAGTCCTCGATCCTCGTGCCACCAATCACGCATATCGATGCATGATGGCCGAGGAGCCGGATTGTACGACTCGATGTGAAATGAATGCACATATAAAGCAAGTAAAGCCTAGAACTCTATCATGAATCATCAAGAGCTTCGGCGACCGAGAATTGAGACGCATTTCATCACTTGAAGTATGAAATACCCCTTGTTTCCCGTGCTCGGATTAACGTTTAACCCGAACAATGCAACACATAAGCATGGCAAACATGCAACATGGACTAAGTATGCAAACATGCAACTAAACCAATCATGCGACAAGCATATGAACATAATATGAGGTGACAACCTTGGATAATCATGGCAAAATGCAATGTGAACATGCGAGCATGCGAGGCATGTAAAGCTAAGCAAGTATGCAATGACATACTATGTGTAACAAGCATGCGACAACATGGTAAAATGGGCTTACACCAATATGGACAGCTCTCAACTAGGTCCAAATTAGTAGCCATGAGATGAAAATGAGATGCTCGAAATGCGTGCGCATATCCACGCAAACCAAGGACCGAACCTAAGGCACGAATGCCACTCTACCA
This sequence comes from Camellia granthamiana, assembly GCA_036172215.1. NCBI lineage: Eukaryota > Viridiplantae > Streptophyta > Magnoliopsida > Ericales > Theaceae > Camellia > Camellia granthamiana. Next base: position 68,001,596 of record CM069913.1, on the reverse strand, counting down.
AAGCATGGTAAGGCATGGAACATGGTATACAAACATGCAAATTTCAGCACTCAAACATGATGCTAAACAGCCCCGAAACATGGCAACATGGCACCCGATGCATGAGATGAACCCCGAAATGCAACACTAGGCACATAGAATGACTTACAGCTAAACAAAGCATGCATTATTGGACTATGAAGTCTAAAGACAGAACCAAGACAGTCCCAAAACATGGACTTTTCTAGTTTAAACCAAGGCCAAAAAGTGCTAACAAGATGGACTAAATTAGCATGCGAATTTGACTAGCAAACATGGTTTACATGGCAAGTATATGATGCAAGTGAGAACTCATCAAACCAGCAAAAATCAGTGAATAAACCATGTGAAAATAGGCCCAAATAACCATGGAAATGTAGCCAATGCATACCAAAATGAGGGGCTCCTTTAGAGGGCCATGCAAGGAGTTATTAGTCACATACAAGATAGACAAGTGGCATGACATATACAACTCTGAAAATCAAATATGGTAGTCCTAAAACTCATAAAATTGGCCCCAAAATCAGTCAACAAAGCATGCAAGATGGGGGCCCTTTAGAAGACCAAAATGGCCATCATGCAAGTCAAGGTGAGAGGGGTTCACCCCCCTCTGATTTGGAGGCTCAAAATAGGGTCTTAGCCACTAAAAATCCACTGGATTTCAGTGGCTAGAAGGCTAAACAAGGAATGCAACAATAGCTTAGGCTTAGGGCTCAAAACAAGAGGCAACTAAGCATATTAGATAGCATATGACCTCAGATAAGAAAATTCCCTTAATCAAACATGGATAGGGCCTCAGAACAAAACTTTTTACAGTTTACAACATGCTTAAAAAATGAACACAAATAGGGCTAATCTATCATGCAAAAATGGCCCTAAAAGTGAGAATAGAGACAAGGGGCAGTAGCCGACCCCAAATAGCAAGGAGCCCTTCAACAAAGTTGAAGAGGGGCTCAAAATAAGGCACTTCACAGTTTATATCAAACCATGAAAATAAATACAAGTAGGCCTAAACTAGCATGCAAGAAAAGGGCCTAAAAGAGGGGTAAAGAGGCAAGTGGTAGAAAATGACCTCAAACAGAGGAGAGCCCTTCAACAAAGTTGAAGAAGGGCTCAAAAAAAGCCACTTTACAGTTTACATCAAAGCTCAAAACAGTTCACAAATAAGCCTAAAATAGTATGCAAAAATAGGCCTAAAAGAGAGTTAAAGAGGCAAGTGATAGAAGGAAGCCTCAAATAGAGAAAGACCCTTGATCAAACATGAAAAGGAACTCAAAATATAATTATTTTCAGTTAGGGTCGGAGCCCAAAAATGCTTGCAAGCAAGGCTTATAAATGAAATAAAAAAAGCTAGTTTAGGGGACATAGGTTCTTACCCTTGAAGAACAAGTCTTTAGCAGCCTTTTGGTCCAAAAATCTGAGCTTCTAGCCTCTGAAGATCAGCCTCAAGGTGCTTGAATGGAGGATGGAGGTATGTATCTTGGTGTTGTAGTGCAAAAGGGCAAGAAAATCCAACTCTAAAGCTTCAAACACACACAAACTAGGGAGAGACAACCCTTTTTTCCTCTCAAAAACTCAGAACCTGGTGTAAGGAAGAAGCCCCTTGCTTATATAGAGGAATGCAAGGCTTAAGCTTGTTGAACAAGCTTTTCTTGGCTTTGATCCCTCCATACACGTGTATGGAGGGCAGCAAAAGAAAATCCAGCTAGCTCAAAAGATCTGCCTGAAAACCAGCTGAGATAGGGTGGGTGCCTGCCATCAGCAATGGCCGGCAGTGCCACACTGATGGCCGGCAGGTGCTCATCAGTGGCCGGCAGGGGAAAAGCCATGGCCGGCAGTGCCATGCCTATGGCCTGCAGTGCACTAGGAGGGCCACTCTGACAGGACCTAGTCAGGGTCCAAAAATGAGGCAGAAAGGATATAGGGTCCGGAAACTCGAACCGGTGACGTTCCGCCGCGACAGTCGAATGCTGGGCGAGCAATCGAACCAGTTGTTGGGTGTACCTACAAGCACAAGCAAGTCTTGAGGACGGTAAAAAATGGGGTGTCTACAGTTGCACCTCTTTGACAGAACTCAGAAGTCACAAAGTGACGGGAGTGAATGTCAAAGCCCCGAGACGACCCATTTTTGACAAGGCCGGAGACTCAGACAAACAATTAGCATAAGCATGCAGCGATGTGCCCGAAGGCTGGGGCAAAATGCAAATGATATGCAAGATGCAAGATTTGATAATTGGACTTATACGCTACGCGAAGCCGGTTTGAAAATCAAAACAATGCAATGTACTAACAAGTACAGATAAAGTGCGAAAGGTAGCGCGAATGAAATGCATGCCAAATGCGATATGAGATGTAATGCACCAACAAGTGCATATGATGTGCGCAAGATAGCGCGATGGAAATGCATGCCAAATGCAAAGAGGTGCACAAGACAGTGCGAAGCGCTAGACAGCGCGAGTGCACAAGACAGTGCGATGCGCTAGACAGCGCGACTGCATTAGACAACGCGAGTGCACAAGACAGTGCGATGCGCTAGACAGCGCGAGTGCACAAGACAGTGCGATGCGCTAGACAGCGTGAACAATGAATGCATGCCAAAATGCAAACAGGTAGGGTGCGCAAGACAGCGCGATGCGCAAAATAGCGAGATGCGCAAAATAGCGCGAACAATGAATGCATGCCAAAATGCAAACAGGTAGGGTGCGCAAGACAGCGCGATACGCAAAATAGCGTGAACAATGAATGCATGCCAAAATGCAAACAGGTAGGGTGCGCAAGACAGTGCGATGCGCAAAATAGCGCGAACAATGAATGCATGCCAAAATGCAAACATGTAGGGTGCGCAAGACAGCGCGGTGCGCAAAATAGCGCGAACAATGAATGCATGCCAAAATGCAAACAGGTAGGGTGCGCAAGACAGCGCGATGCATGAATGCTATGATAGTAAAGATGCGAAAGAGTGGCAAACCCTAACCATACCAGAACCATGAGAGGAAGAAAAACAACCAATCAGGCACGTATACAACGCAACCCGAGAAAAAATCCAAACACGCTGAAATTGCGTAAGGAACGGGACACTCAAACCACGCTGAAATCGTGAGAGGAGGTCCAACAAACCGCCCAGCGCATCTACAACGCAATCTGGGATAAATTCCAAACACACAGAAATCGCGTAAGGAACGGGACACTCAAACCACGCTGAAATCGTGAGAGGAGGTCTAACAAACCGCCCAGCGCATCTACAACGCAACCTGGGATAAATTCCAAACACGCTGAAATCGCGTAAGGAACGGGACACTCAAACCACGCTGAAATCGTGAGAGGAGGTCCAACAAACCGCCCAGCGCATCTACAACGCAACCTGGGATAAATTCCAAACACGATGAAATCGCATAAGGAACGGGACACTCAAACCACGCTAAAATCGTGAGAGGAGGTCCAACAAACCACCCAGCGCATCTACAACGCAATCTGGGATAAATTCCAAACACGCTGAAATCACGTAAGGAACGGGACACTCAAACCACGCTGAAATCGTGAGAGGAGGTCCAACAAACTGCCCAGCGCATCTACAACGCAATCTGGGATAAATTCCAAACACGCTGAAATCGCGTAAGGAACGGGACACTCAAACCATGCTGAAATCGTGAGAGGGGGTCCAACAAACCGCCCAGCGCATCTACAACGCAATCTGGGATAAATTCCAAACACGCTAAAATCGCGTAAGGAACAGGACACTCAGACCACGCTGAAATCGTGAGAGAAGGTCCAACAAACCGCCCAGCGCATCTACAACGCAATCTGGGATAAATTCCAAACACGCTGAAATCGCGTAAGGAACGGGACACTCAAACCACGCTGAAATCGTGAGAGGAGGTCCAACAAACCGCCCAGCGCATCTACAATGCAATCTGGGATAAATTCCAAACACGCTGAAGTCGCATAAGGAACGGGACACTCAAACCACGCTGAAATCGTGAGAGGAGGTCCGACAAACTGCCCAGCGCATCTACAACGCAACCTGGGATAAATTCCAAACACGCTGAAATCGTGTGAGGAAGGAACAAAGAGAGAAACATAGGGACTTATCCCAGTGTTTCGAAATGGTATAAGCATTGGAACGTATTCCGAATGCTTTTAACCGAAGGGAGAGAAACATAGGGACGTATCCCGGTGTTTTAGAAAGAGATGTGAGGACGTATCCCCGTGTCTCTGAATGGCGTAAGCACCGGAACGTATTCCAAATGCTTTTAACCAGAGGAGAAGAAACGTAGGGACGTATCCCGGTGTTTCAGAAAGATGCGTGCATAACAATGCAAGTGGAAAAGTATGCATGACAATGCAACCTGAGTGTGACGCATAACAATGCGAAAGGGAAGGAGAAAAAGCTTCTCAGTGTAGCACACGCCAGAGAAGAAAGAGAAAACTTCTCAGTGTATTACACGCAAGAGAGAACCTCTCAGCATATTACATGCGAGAGAGGAAAAGGGCGAGCCTCTTAGAGTAGTACACGCAAAAAGGAAAAAGAAATCTCTCAGCGTAGCACACGCGGGAGAGGGAAGAGCAAACTCTCTCAGTGTAGCACACGCGAGAGAGGAAAAGGAAAGCCTCTTACCATAGTACACGCAAGAGGAAAAAGGAATCTCTCAGCGTAGCACACGTGAGAGAGGAAAGAGAAACTCTCAGTGTAGTACACGCGAGAGAGGCGAAAGAAACTCTCTCTGCGTAGTATACGTGAGAGAGGCGAAAGACATCCAAACGCGCGTCGAACGCGAGAGGAGTAGGTCCAAATGCATGCCAAATGCAAGAGGGAAAAGGTATCAGTCAAACTGAACCGGAACTTACCTGAATAAACAATAAATACAATACTGTGCATAAACGAGAAAGGATCTTGATAGGTTGAATGCAATACAATGCATGATGCGCGAGGAATGTAATAAACAAACCTAGCGGTGCTTTGGAAAGCACCTCACGAGGTGAGTGGCGGTGAACTGCTCTATTCTGATGGGGACCTCCCCTACGTCCTTCGAACATTAACCTTCAACTCACAGTACAAGAGGTTCTGAAATACTGACAACTGAGATGCCTTTGGCAGGGATTGGTACTCTGAGAGAGCACTTCTGATTGCTATTTTGGCACGAAAATAGTCGGCGCAGTCTCGATTCACTTTGAAGGCATAGTTCGCACAACATTTCTCATTTCGAATGCATGACCTATCCTAACCACTGCTTATCCTGAACTCACAGCCCATGACCTTGAATACACAGTTAATACAGCATATAACTAATTCTGAACACACGGCCCATTCTGAACTCACCTCCCATAACACAATATTCGGTTCACTTTGCACACGGCTCATACATCACACTACTCATTCTGAACTCACAGCCCATGACACAGTATTCTGTTTATACAGCACACAACTGATTTTGGGCATACAGCCCACAACACGGTGCTCCATTTATTTTGAAAACGCTAGATGGGAAGATAGAATTTGCAGGAGTCAAAAGAAACTCAGATGCTCCGAACTTTCCTTATTTTCTCTTGCATCGCAATCCGGAACCCGAAAAGCTTCAGGTAGGTCCAGGTTTTATTGTTCACTTTATCGGGGGTGGACCCTGCAGTTCTTACGAAAGAACAAATCTTGTTTTGCACAAATATAGAGAATGACACGGCACCCTGAGCACAAAGCGATTTTATTTTCGAAATTAAGAAACGAGTTCTTAACCGGGTATTGAGCCTACGACTGAACACAGCGAAAAAGACTCAACAACGAAAAACAAAGGTAAACAACCTAAACACAATGAGACACGCCCGGAACGACTGAAAGCAAGAGTTAAGGCAAAAAAAAAAAAAAAAAAAAAAAAAAAAGGCACGACACACAGACGTATTTATGAAAACAAAAGACCTCAGATCTCGAGGAGTCAGTTCCTCCGGGTATGTTTCCCCACCCTTTTCTTATTTGTGATTCTCACATCACTCGGCCCTCAGGCTCAGTTTTTCTCTCAAAACCCTTTTGCTCACTTTTCTCTCAACTTACACCTCTCTATTCTTCAATCTCTCATTTTTCATCCCTCCCCTGGGTGGTTGATGGATTAACAGAAAGTTACAGGCTCTTGCCCCCTAGCACTCAGCTAGATTGTTTTTCTTCCGCTCTCAACAATGAACTTCTCCCCCCTCCCACAGAGGGGTTGTAATGCGACTGGATGTACAGTAGATTTGCAATTGACATTGGTTGACGATACTCTACTAGGGAGTTTGGACGTGATTAGATCTGTCTAGACAAAGGAATGGAATATCTTGATCCGTTCCCGTTCGTGTCTCGCACTTGGCCTGATACCTCGTTGTTCGGAGGATAAGAGAACCTTCTCTGTTAGCTTCCGCTACGCCCTTCTTGGCGAATAGGGTGCCCTTTCTGGCAAGCGCATTGATAAAAGGGAAAAGACAGAACACCTGACTCAATTGTGCCCCTAGTTCATCATTTTGACCATTTTTTGTTTTGGTTTTCGACGAAAACAGTTTTGACCAAAATGAGAGTTAGATTAACATACTTGTTCAATTTTTGATTTGAAAATCATGCAAGTCAGGCCGTAAGCACTGAAATTTTTCCTTTTTTGGGTCCAAGAAATGGTCCGATTTTGGAAAATGAAATAGTTTTCGAGAAAATAGTCAACCTCAGTAAAAATTTTCAAAACTATTTTTGCAAACGGTCAATGCTAAACGAGCATGGAACCTACCCTTGAGGTGTACAAACCTCGGATCGGAGGCAATGAAAAATTGCCCCTTGCTTGAAAGGGGGGCATGGCAACGGAAAGTTGCCCCTGGTTTAAACGGCGACTCAAGGCAACTCAAGGCAATGGAAAGTTGCCCCTTGTTCGGATCATACCGCAGCATGCTGAAAACCAGTCCTCATCGGTGACGATTACAAACGAACTCTTGGACACGGAGAGGACGAAGATGGTCAAGACCAATATATGGACACAGTCACCGTGAAAGCATTGGTGGCTGGACTTCAAGAGGAAGTGGGCTTCGTGGCTCCGGTTGTCATAACCGAACTATCGGATTCAGGGGAAGCAAGGGTGATCAAAACCATTACATGGACTGAGATGCTATGAAAGCGTTGGGGGCTGGACTTCAGGATGAAGTTGCCTACGTATCCCAAACATGGGAATCAAGCCTTACGTAGTTCCGGTTAAGGTACACTCAGGTATTAACCTTCACTTTTTAGGCTCTAACTTTTGCCAAGGCGCCCGTGGCGGGTTTTCGACCTTGCGAGCTTTGTTCTTCTTTTCTTTTTTTCTTTTCATTTCTTTTCATCTTTTCTTTGCATTTTTTTTTCTTCTCTTTTTTTGTTCTTTACATTTTTGATTTTGTTTCTTTTTTTCTTCTTTCTTCTTTTTCTTGCTCTAACTTTTGCCTGGGTCGCCCTTTCGGGTTTTCGGCCCAGCGAGCCTCTCAAAGGGTAAAAGTGTAACAAGTCCATGCTAAATGGTTTTAGGGTTTTGAAGCCATCTGTATCCAGGAGAGTGGCTGTTGTATTGATTTGCATAAGGATCCATCTCCGGCTCTTCGAGCACATCTGACATTTTTGCCCCTAGTTCGGGGGGCTTCTGTCCTAGCTTCACAAGCTTCTTTTGATGACATCTGATCTTCTTGATCTGACTTTGGTGCCTCTTGTTCGAGGGCTGCTTCAAATCTGGCCATACAGGCCTTACATGGTGGTTGACCGTTGAACATTCTGAATTTAAATTCATGGTTTGCAAGTGAGGGGGCGAGTTTTGCGGCTGAGAGCGATCCTAAGCTGCACAATCTCAAGAGCGATTCCACACAGGTCTTCGCAGGACTGCGCAAAACATTTCGTTTTTGAAAGTTTTTAAGAAAGCGACAAATCGCTCGCGCTGAAGATAGTATGGAACCAATCTGGATCAAGCCAGGGTCCTTCTCAGTACTCACGCTAACAAGCATGATTTCATTCATTAAGGGCTTAGCACGCTTCTCTTTCTCTCAGTTCGATCAAAGTTTTGCAAATCCCGAGGAATTCCTTCCTTTTTGTTTTCATTACTACAGTGTTTTTTTTTTTTTAATTGCTACGAGTACTATAGTGTCTTCGCAGGACTGCGCAAAACATTTCGTTTTTTTTTTTTTTTTTTTTTTTTTAAGTTTGAAAAACTTAGGCCATTACAATGAGTTCAGAGCACAGAAGAGTAGGTGAGACGTTCCGCCATTTCATCCAAATCTTGTGGTACAACAGGCTCAAAGTAGTAATAAGCACAAAACATGGCAGCCACAGCTGCTTCATTCATACTTCCTGGTTGCAACTGGGTTCACATCAGAGGCAAACTCAAAAAAAGAAAGTAAAAGGGGTAATTACAAAACAAAACGGTATTCGAGGCAGCAACCCCAGAATCACCTAACATTCTATACAAAGGGGACTGACTTGCTACAACAGGACAGACCCTTAAGCAAAAAGGACTGACTCAAGACAATGGGACAGACTCGAAACAAAACAAAAGATTGACCTAATACCCAAGCCAGAGTTTACAAAATTAGCAATCGCAGATGCTCAAAAGTGCGTGTCAGACGCCACATCCAAAAATACGTCAAGTATCGCCCGCAGGCGGTTCACTTCCTGATTACATACTCGCAGTATCGGTATCCTCAAAATCCAAGAACTCTGTAGTGACTGACTTGGCCGAGGTAGGCGGGAGAATGACCTTATCATCAATCAGATCTTGCACTTCATGACGAAGGCGGAAACAACTGTCGGTGCTGTGACCGGTCTGCTGGTGGTATGCGCAGTACACAGTAGCGTCATGTTTAGCTGGAAGGGGATATGGGAGAGGCCGCGGCTCAAGAGGTATAAGATGCCCCCTTTTAGCCAGAATTAGAAGTGCCCTAGACAAAGGCATGTAGAGAGGATGAAAGACTCGGCGCCCTCGAGGCAGATACCTTGAAGTCTGGGAATTCTCGCTAGACGTGCTAGCAAAAGGGTCGGCAGGTGCAGCTTTGGATTTCTGGTCTTTCCCGGATGCAGGGTTGGGAGCAGAAGGAACTGCTCTGGCATGACGGGGCCTATCCCGGTTTTCTGGCTGGCTTGTATTGCCCGTGGCTGGGAGTGGGGAAAACATCATCCACGATCTTGGTTATGATCGCGAGCAGCTGTTGCTTACTTATCCCCCCGGCTTTCAAAGCCTCGACTGCCTACAGCAGTCGTTCAATGGGATCGGCGTCCGCTTTCATTTTGTTCTAGCCCCTGGCTTCAGCCTGATCGAGGGCCTGGGTTGGTGCTAATATGTCATGGTTATAATTGGAGGTCATCTCCGGTTGACTAAGCTCGATCACAATCCGCCCCAATAGCAGGTAAGCAACCTGTCCTAGTTTGGAATGGTCACTATGGATCCGAATATGCACTAGGCCGAATGGTCAAAAAGGGTGCCCCGGTAAAACCGGGGTTTGTGTTCCCATACTGGCAGAGCCCACAACTGGTCAGCCTTATGGTCATGCCTTGACAAGACAAGCCTCCGGCAAACCGTTTAGGAATAGCAGATGGCAAACACGGTGTCCTAGGCGCACCAATGTACATGCAATGCAAAGAAACACATAAGTGTGAACAAAACAAGATATCATGAGTTCGAGTCAAGTTCTCTAAATCCTCAGCAGAGTCGCTAGAAACTGTAGACGTCCCCCGAACGCCCCGAGAGGGTGAGTCCCGTTCTGTTCATTTTTGGGGTTCACTACAGTTCGGACTCAAATTGTCATGGTTCTTAATCTGAACCAAAGAGTCCACATCCGGCAAATCGTTTTGAGAAAACAGATTTTTTGAAAGAAGTGCTAAACATGGACTGCTTTGCCAGATACAGTCGCCACCTAAATATTTTTTAATGAGGAAATTTAAGAAACCCTGACTCGGTGCCAAAGGCCACGTGTCCGTCATCACCAAAGTTGCCTCGGCTCGGGAACTTGGTTACGATTGGGGAAGGTCAGCTATGATGCACCCCCTCTCGCCCGATCCGAAGATCAACCTCTACTAACCATGATATCTTATTTTTGAAAACACATGCGTTCTTATTCCGGTTAATTAGCTAGAATTACTATGTGATGCGCACAGCACAACAAGTATAGACTAGATCGCCTAATTTGGAATAAAGCATTGCATATCCGTTTGTTTGGAAAATGTTTGAAATTTGCTACTCGCAAGTAGGCTAAAACGCGGATTTCAATGAATTATCCCAACTCAAGTAATCTAACCTTCACCCACAGGCACTCAGGCAGTTATATCAACTAAGCATTTAGCCACATGGTAGGCATGCTGTCATGTTAACATTCACACTCATGCGAGATGCTAAAGCATAAACACTTACGTCGTACTCCGAGCCAAAATAGAAATCAGTTAGAAATCAATGCATGATCCTAACTATACAGAAATGCCTAATGCAACGCATGCAAAATGCAACTATAGCAGGCTCGGCTATTCTAAACATGGCATGTGAAATGCTACAGCTAACACATATTCAATTTGAAATTGAAATTCAAATGCAGTTAGTATGATGCGCTGAGCCCGGTGCATGCAAGACAGATGAATGAATGCAAACATGCTATCATACTGTATGCTAAGTGAAATATGCCCTAATCTAACCATCATAAGTGGTTAAATAAAAGGGAGAAAGAAAGGGGATTGGAAGACATGCACACACGCACGCACCCTTATTACAACAGTTGGCCCTCACTCGGAGGGTCCGAAAGAATAATACAGTCCCAAATAAATATTACAGTTCGAATAAATAATACAAAATCCTAATTAATTAACAAATTAATCTAGGAAAGCAATAAATTGGCATGCAAGCCAGGGACCGCCTCAGCTCTGATCCAGATGATGAATAATGCATATTCAGGTTGCCTTGCGCGGAAATCCACTGCGATGCCCCAACTGGCCTCTGTTTGCAGTTGTTCTTGGAAGGCGTGCCAAGTTCCGGAAAGTTGCTGATTCTTGATTTGCTACAACAAAGAGCAACAAAAGGGCATGGCAAAGTATTTTCGCACATGTATGCATGACTACTCTTCGGGGAGTGTAGTCCTCGATCCTCGTGCCCCCAATCACGCATATCGATGCATGATGGCCGAGGAGCCGAATTGCACGACTCGATGTGAAATGAATGCACATATAAAGCAAGTAAAGCCTAGAACTCTATCATGAATCATCAAGAGCTTCGGCGACCGAAAATTGAGACGCATTTCATCACTTGAAGTATGAAATACCCCTTGTTTCCCGTGCTCGGATTAACGTTTAACCCGAACAATGCAACACATAAGCATGGCAAACATGCAACATGGACTAAGTATGCAAACATGCAACTAAACCAATCATGTGACAAGCATATGAACATAATATGAGGTGACAACCTTGGATAATCATGGCGAAATGCAATGTGAACATGCGAGCATGCGAGGCATGTAAAGCTAAGCAAGTATGCAATGACATACTATGTGTAACAAGCATGCGACAACTTGGTAAAATGGGCTTACACCAATATGGGCAGCTCTCAACTAGGTCCAAATTAGTAGCCATGAGATGAAAATGAGATGCTCGAAATGCGTGCGCATATGCACGCAAACCGAGGACCGAACCTAAGGCACGAATGCCACTCTACCAAAGCATGGTTGAGGCATGGAACATGGTATACAAACATGCAAATTTCAGCACTCAAACATGATGCTAAACAGCCCCGAAACATGGCAACATGGCACCCGATGCATAAGATGAACCCCGAAATGCAACACTAGGCACATAGAATGACTTACAGCTATACAAAGCATGCATTATTAGACTATGAAGTCTAAAGATAGAACCAAGACAGTCCCAAAACATGGACTTTTCCAGTTTAAAGCAAGGCCAAAAAGTGCTAACAAGATGGACTAAATTAGCATGCGAATTTGACTAGCAAACATGGTTTACATGGCAAGTATATGATGCAAGTGAGAACTCATCAAATCAGCAAAAATCAGTGAATAAACCATGTGAAAATAGGCCCAAATAACCATGGAAATGCAGCCAATGCATACCAAAATGAGGGGCTCCCTTAGAGGGCCATGCAAGGAGTTATTAGGCACATGCAAGATAGACAAGTGGCATGACATATACAACTCTGAAAATCAAATATGGTAGTCCTAAAACTCATAAAATTGGCCCAAAATCAATCAACAAAGCATGCAAGATGGGGGCCCTTTAGAAGACCAAAATGGCCATCAAGCAAGTCAAGATGAGAGGGGGTCACCCCCCTCTGATTTGGAGGCTCAAAATAGGGTCTTAGCCACTGAAAATCCACTGGATTTCAGTGGCTAGAAGGCCAAACAAGGCATGCAACAATAGCTTAGGCTTAAGGCTCAAAACAAGAGGCAACTAAGCATATTAGATAGCATATGACCTCAGATAAGAAAATTCCCTTAATCAAACATGGATAGGGCCTCAGAACAAAACTTTTTACAGTTTACAACATGCTTAAAAAATGAACACAAATAGGGCTAATCTATCATGCAAAAATGGCCCTAAAAGTGAGAATAGAGACAAGGGGCAGTAGCCGACCCCAAATAGCAAGGAGCCCTTCAACAAAGTTGAAGGGAGTCTCAAAATAAGGCACTTCACAGTTTATATCAAACCACGAAAATAAACACAAGTAGGCCTAAACTAGCATGCAAGAAAAGGGCCTAAAAGAGGGGTAAAGAGGCAAGTGGTAGAAAATGACCTCAAACAGAGGAGAGCCCTTCAATAAAGTTTAAGAAGGGCTCAAAACAAGCCACTTTACAGTTTACATCAAAGCTCAAAACAGTTCACAAATAAGCCTAAAATAGTATGCAAAAATAGGCCTAAAAGAGAGTTAAAGAGGCAAGTGATAGAAGGAAGCCTCAAACAGAGAAAGACCCTTGATCAAACATGAAAAGGGACTCAAAATATGATTATTTTCAGTTAGGGTCGGAGCCCAAAAATGCTTGCAAGCAAGGCTTATAAATGAAACAAAAAAAAGGCTAGTTTAGGGGACATAGGTTCTTACCCTTGAAGAACAAGTCTTTAGCAGCCTTTTGGTCCAAAAATCTGAGCTTCTAGCCTCTGAAGATCAGCCTCAAGGTGCTTGAATGGAGGATGGAGGTATGTATCTTGGTGTTGTAGTGCAAAAGGGCAAGAAAATCCAACTCTAAAGCTTCAAACACACACAAACTAGGGAGAGACAGCCCTTTTTTCCTCTCAAAAACTCAGAACCTGGTGTAAGGAAGAAGCCCTTTGCTTATATAGAGGAATGCAAGGCTTAAGCTTGTTGAACAAGCTTTTCTTGGCTTTGATCCCTCCATACACGTGTATGGAGGGTAGCAAAAGAAAATCTAGCTGGCTCGAAAGATCTGCCTGAAAACCAGCTGAGATAGGGGGGGTGCCGGCCATCAGCAATGGCCGGCAGTGCCACACTGATGGCCGGCAGGTGCTCATCAGTGGCCGGCAGGGGCAAAGCCATGGCCGGCAGTGCCATGCCTATGGCCGGCAGTGCACTAGGAGGGCCACTCTGACAGGACCTAGTCAGGGTCCAAAAATGAGGCAGAAAGGATATAGGGTCCGGAAACTCGAACCGGTGACGTTCCACCACGACAGTCGAATGCTGGGCGAGCAATTGAACCAGTTGTTGGGTGTACCTACAAGCAGAACCAAGTCTTGAGGACGGTAAAAAATGGGGTGTCTATAGTAGCTGAAGGAGGGTTTTCTGTCCAGTAGTTCTGAATCAGGTAGTGAGTCGGAATCTGATTCCACGGAGTTTGTGGAGTTGGAATCAGATTCTAGTTCTTCTGAGTCAGAGTTTGGTATTCTTGGGGTTGATAACCCGGATACCGTAGTTTTGTCCAGGACGTCTTTTTCCTTTTCTTTTGAGTCGGTTGTAACCGAGGAATTGGATGAGCTGGATCTTTTGAATGAGAATGCTACGACAGATTCTAAGTACTTTTCCGTGCCTCTTTTGTATTGCATTGATCATGACTTTCAAAATTTTGATAAAAACGATGAGGAAGGAATTCCTCTAGTTTTGAAACATTTGATGTTTTAAAACATTTGATTGATCGAGAGGAGGAGAGGTTTGTAAAACCCCTTGTTGATGAAATCATTTCAATTAATGTGGGTACTGAGAAGGATCCGCGTCTGCTCCAGATTGGGTCCACGTTGTCTTCGGGGGAGCGCGAGTGCTTAGTCGCTTTATGAAAAGATTTTAAAGATGTTTTCGCATGGTCCTACGAAGATATGCCTGGAATCGATTCTGAGATTGTCCAGCATCGGATCCCTCTCGACCCTGAGGCCCGACTCATCAAGGAGAAGTTTCAGAAAATACGCCCGGATTGGGCTCTGAAGATTAAGGAAGAGGTCACCAAGCAGATAGACACAGTGTTTTTTCTAGTATCTAAGTACCTAACTTGGTTGGCCAACATTGTTCCAGTGCTAAAGAAAGATGGCAGAATTCAGGTGTGTGTGGATTTCAGAGATTTGAACAAAGCTAGTCCAAAGGACGACTTTCCTCTACCGTACATCGATGAATTGGTGGACTTCACCACAGGCCATGCATTGCTCTCCTTCATGGATGGATTCTCCGGGTATAACCAGATTCTGATGGCACTCGAGGATAGAGAGAAGACTGCTTTCACTATGCCGTGGGGAACCTACTGCTATAGGTGATGCTGTTTGGGTTGAAGAATGCTGGGGCCACCTATCAACGGGCTGCAGCCACAATTCTACATGACATGATCCACAAAGAGGTTGAGGTGCACATGGACGACATGATTGTCAAGTCCAAGGAAAGAGAGGGCCATTACACCACCTTAGAGAAATTCTTTCAACGGATCAGAGAGTACAGATTGAGGTTGAATCCACAGAAGTGTACATTCGGTGTCACAGCAGGGAAAATGCTGGGATTCTTGATCACACAGAGGGGCATCGAGGTCGATCCTTCCAAAATCAAGGCCATCTTAGAAATGCCACCACCAAGGGCTGAAAAGGAGCTGCGAGGCTTTTTGGGTAAAGTGCAATTCATAAGATGGTTTATTGCAAAATTAACCTTGACTTGTGAACCACTATTTGGTCTCCTGAAGAAGGGAAAGAAATTCCAATGGGATGACCGATGCTAATTCACTTTCGAGTAGATCAAGAACTACCTACAAAATCCACCTATGTTGTCGCCACCAAAGCCGGGAAAGCCCTTGATTTTGTATATGTCAGTAATGGACACAACAATGGGATGCATGCTTGCTCAGGAATCTGAGGATAAAGTGGAGAAACCCATCTATTACTTGAGCAAGAAGATGCTGGACTATGAGACCCATTACACTCCGCTGGAAAAGGCTTGCTTAGCCTTGGTATGGGCTACCAGGAAGTTGAGGCACTACCTGTTAGCTCACTTCGTAACTCTGGTTTCGAGATTAGATCCCATCAAATATCTCTTCGAGAAACCAGCGCTTACGGGTAGTCTAGCCCGTTGGTTGCTTCTTCTTTCCGAATTTGATTTCAAGTATGTCACTCGCAAGTCTGTCAAGGGGAGAACAATAGTAGAGTTTCTGGCCGATCACCCGGTGGAAGGGGACGAAGCAGTAGAATACGTATTCCCATATAAAGCTATCCTGCAGGTCGAGGAAGAGATTTGGACAATGTACTTTGACGGAGCGTCTAACCAGTACGGTTATGGGATAGGGGTGTTGCTGATAGTACCTGACAATTCCCATATACCTTTAGCCTTCAAACTCCGGTTCAAAGTATCCAACAATGAAGCAGAATATGAGGCATGTATCACTGGCTTGGAAGCCGCCCTGGAACTAAGGGCAAAAAGATTGGACGTCATTGGAGACTTGAACCTGGTTGTGTCTCAAGCAAACGGCGACTGGAAAGTCAAAGAAGAGAAGATGAAAATCTATTACCAGACCCTGGATATTCTGATTCCTAGGTTTGAGAAGCTAACCTTCACCTATCTACTAAGAGAGAACAACATGTTTGCTGATGCTTTATTAACTCTATCTTGTATAATAGATATCCCTTTTGGAGTACGGATGCATGCGATCATTATTAAATAGAGATATACGTCGGCCTACGAGACCATCACCGCAATAGATGAGGCAAAAGATCAAAACCCCTGGTATTATGATATTTGGAACTTCTTGGAAAATGAGGTATATCCACCAGGGGCAAATGCCAAAGATAAAAGGGCAATACGGCGGATGGCCGTTCATTTTATCATTTGCGGGGGTAAGTTGTACAAATGAGGTCATCTAGGGATGCACAAGTTGTGCGTCGATGCAGAAGAGTCAAAGCACCTAATGGAGGCCATCCATGGGGGAGAGTGTGGAACACACATGAGTGAAGTAATGCTAGCCTGGAAGATTCTCAGGCAGAGTTATTATTGGTCAACTATGGAGGAGGATTGTATTGGTTTTGTTCGGCGATGACACAATGCCAAATTCATGCAAATCGCGTGAATATCCCGCCATCCAAGCTGTACAACATGACTTCACCATGGCCTTTTTCAATCTGGGGAATTCTTGTCATTGGGGTAGTTATGCCGAAAGGCTCGAATGTACATGAGTATATCCTGGTGGCAATAGACTATTTTACAAAGTGGGTTGAAGCCTAATCCTATGTAGTGTTGAAAGCATCGCATGTGGCTAAGTTCATCCGCAACAACATCATTTGTCATTATGGTGTCCCAAATGAGATCATTTCAGACAATGGCTCTCATTTCAAGAGAGAAGTGATCGACTTGTTGGAGAAATACAACATGGCTTTTCATAAGTCATCCACATACCGGCCGCAAACTAATGGAGCTGTTGAGGCCGCCAATAAGAACATCAAACACACTTTGCAAAAAATGGTTGAGACTTACAGGGACTGGCCAGACAAATTGCCATTTGCTTTCTGGGGCAATAGGACTTCAATTCGGACATCTACTGGGGCAACTCCGTATTCTCTGGTTTATGGGATGGAACCTATTTTGCCGATTGAAATAAAAGTGTCGTTGCTACGAGTTATAGCTGAGTGTCAGATAGCAGAAGCGGATTGGCAGCAGAGCAGGTTTGAAGAATTGATGATGTTTGATGAGAGAAGGTTGAAAGCGCTGTACCATGTTCAAGGTTATCAACATAGGATTGCCAAGGCTTTTAACAAGAAAGTTAAGTCTCAGAATCTTAAAGAAGGGGATTTGGTGCTGAAAGACAACCGAGCTCTCATCCATGACCCTAGGGGCAAGTTTAGACCCAATTGGACTAGTCCTTACATCATCAAGACTATCCAGTCGGTGGGAGCTGTTATTCTTATGGACCTGGATGGCCTAGAATTTTCCCAACCAATCAATATGGACAAGTTGAAGAAATACTATCATTGAGAGGCTTGCTAGGATGAAAACCCGGAAGGGCGACCTAGGCAAAAGTTAGAGCACAAAAAATTCGAAATAAGAAAAATTGAGCTCGCAAGGTTGAAAACCCTAAAGGGCGACCTTGGCAAAAGTTAGAGCATAAAAGGAGAGTGTTAATACCCGAGTGAACCGGAACCGAACTACGTAAGGCCTAATTCCCATTTCTGGGATATGTAGGCAACTTCATTCTGAAGTCCAATTGTAAACACTTCCAAATCAACTGTCTTGTCCATGTGATTGATCAGGTCATCTTCATCTTTTGTGCATCCAAGAGAGTTCGGTTGTGATCTTCATTATGAGAACTGGTTGCAGTGCAGTGCAGTGCTATTTAGACAAGTGGCAATTTTCCATTTATGGATTTGGGGTTTGTACATCTTGAGGATAGATTCCATGTGTGTGAGGTTGTGATCCTTATCGAAAATGGTTTTGAAAAGTTTTAATAAAAGTTGATTTTGTTCAAATTAATATTTTTACAACTTAGACCATTTTTAGACCAAAAGGAAAATTTCAGTACCTACAGCCTCAATTTCATGGATTTTAATACAAAGTTCTTCAACTCTCAATACACATCAAAGTTGCTTTTATTACATTCAAAAGGAAAACTTGAAAACTAAGATCAAAGAAATAAACTTGGGGCATAGATGAGTCAGGTGTTCCTGCGTCCCCTCCCTGAGCTCGTGGAAGCTTCCGATGCTAAACAAGGCCCAGTTTGTGCTTCTTCTTCAAGCCAAGCCAAGCCAGGCATTCACTAGAAAGGGCGCAACTAAAATTGGGAGTAGGAGCCAGAAGTTCTCTCGTCCTGCAAGCATTGGGGTATCGAGCTAATTGAGAACCTCGAATTGGAAATGAAGTCAGCTACTGTATCCCCTCTTTTGGACAAGTCTGCTCATGTCCGACCTGACGCCTGAACTAGAACGAAAAGTAGAGCACACAGTGTGTCAGGCCAATTAGTTGAATATCGGGTTGCCGAGCCATGCTATAGCTCATCTCGGGCAGATCAAACCAGGAATAATGCCAAGCAATGTCAACAGCAGACCTATTGTACATCCAATGGCACCACCACCCCTCGTTCGGGAAATCAACTAGCTGTTGGCGAAAGAAATAGCCTCGTGCTAACTATGCAGGGCAAGAGTCCACTACTTTCAACCTGTCCATGAGCCATATCTGGGGAGGGATGGAAGAAAAGAGAGATTAAAGAATAGAGAGGTGTATATGAAGAGAAAAGGTAAGAAAGGGTTTTGAGAGAAAAATAGAGCCTGAGTATTGAGAGATGTGAAAAACATATATGAGATAGGATGGGAAACATTACCCGCAAAAGTAGCGGACTTCCCGCAAATTTGGTCATCTCCCGCCGATAGAAGGTGTCCAAGCCGATCAAAGTCTCGGCCAATGCTAAGCCAACGCAGCTCTTGCCCTCTTTCAAGCTTTGGGCTACTTCGATCAAGCGAATGCTAGACCCTCCGAAACCCGAGGCAAGAAGAAAATGAGCCAACGTACATGAACAAAGGGCATGCTGCCGAAAACTCTGCCAAAGACAGTTGCTGCGATCACCGGCGTCAGAAAATTGATGAATCAAACTGGAGATGTCTAGCTCTCCGTTGTGAACCAAGGATCGGGCATCGTGTAAAGTGAGCCCACCGATCCTTCCTAAAGTTTGGATGTGACCAAAATAGGACTCGGGCAAGATTTTCTCGTTATGCCGGGATTCCATCAAAACTTGAAATTCTTCAATTGTCGGACATATCTCTTGCCCCCTAAAATTGAAAACATGTGTAATCGAGTTCCAACACCTGGCCGCAACAAGAAGGAACGGAAAACACAGTGGAGAATGACTTAGCGGGAATAGTGCATTTATCCCGAAACCTCAGAAATTCACTTTTTTTGAGCCGTCTAAAGTTGCAATCCAATTTGAGAGTTTTTTTGGTAAAGAATGGCTCCATTTGTGGTTAAAACAGAGCTAGAATGAATAAACTACGAAGTCCCAGCTTTTGTAGAAGATAAAGCACTGAGTGGAAGACAGGTGGCAACAATCTGGAGGTCCCTCACATTGATGGCCGACCGGCCAGTGGTGATGGCCAACAAGCCACATTTGTAGCCGACTGGCCACCACTGGTGGCTGACAGCTACCGCTGCGGGCCTACAGTCTCCATTTGTGGCCGACAGCCTTGTGGTCTATCTTGTGGTCCACCCATATGTTGAGAGTGCTAATAACCTGTGCTTTGTTTTGCTTTTTGCACATTCCAAGGCCTTGTTTTCATTCCCTTTGGGCTTGAGCATGTTCATTTGAGTTGTATTCATCTTGTTTTGCTTATCGAGTTGTATTTGTGTTGTTTATCAAGTTGTTGTGTTGCTTATCGAGTTGTATTCGTTTTGTTTTTGCTTGTCGAGTTGTTAGTTGTTTATCAAGTTGTCTGTTGTTTATCGAGTTGTCTTACTTTGTTTGTTAAGTGTTGGTCGGTTCATTACCTTATTAAGAAAGTGCTAATACAATGTGCAATTTTCAATCAAGATCAATCTCGTTTTTACGCTATGTGATGTTATGCGGTGCTCATAATGCAAAATACAACACATTTTCATCGAAAATCTGTTTTTCATTCCGATCATGGTCACTTTTTGCAAAAGAGTACAAGTTTTCAAGAAAAATAAAACCTGTCTAAAGCCATACAAAGTGCTAAAACTACTAACAACAAGAAACTAAGCAAAAAATACATATAGACTAGCGCCAGCTATCTCAGTCTCGAGAGGCCCTCTTTGTCATCTTCCTGGGCATGGACTCAAAGCTATCTCTATCAGTGCCAGCGTCTGAACAAGAGTCATCACCGCTCTCTGCCTCAGAGCCTGACTCAGTATGATCTCCACTAGCAGAACCCACGGCAATGTCATCGTCTCCACTCTCGGATGACTTAGCGTGCTGACTCGCGGCCTCCTCGGCCTCGCTGGTCTCAGTGTCGTCATCGTTCAAAGTGGCTCTGAAGGGCTCCTCCGGTCTCAACCATGACGTCCCCTTCGGCCGCGTGTCAGAACCTGCCTCTCTCTCCTCCCTGCTGCTGGAGGAGATACTACTGTGTGTGTGTGTATGTTTTCCAACCCCACGTCTTTCTCCATTTTACTTAATCGCTTTTGATGGTTAGATTAGGGACATGTTTCATTTAGCATATCGCATGCTTGCATCCATTTATTTGTATTGCATGCTTCGGGGCTTGGCGCATCATTCAAACTACATTGTAATTTCAATATCTTCTTTGAATACGTGTTTAATCGCATGTTGTTTAAATCGATTCATATGTCATATTAGTAGCTGAGCCTATTAATTGCATTCTTTGCATGTGTTGCATTAGACACTTAACATAGTTAGGATCATGCATTTTTCTAACTAGTTTTTGTTTTGGCTTGGAGTACTCAGTGAGTTTTATGCTTTAGCATACTTGCATGAGTGTGACTGCCATGTTGCCATGATTAGCATGCTTGCCATGGGGCTATGTGCTTAAATGCTAAACTGCTTGAATGCCTGTGGATAAAAGCTTGTTGTTTGAATTGGAACGATTCAACAAATGTGCGTTTAAGCTCACTTTGTTGAGTGGAAAATCATGTTTTAAGCCCACTACGTTTGGTGGCGAAACCACATTCTTTAAGCCCACTTGAGGTGGAAAAATTGAAACCCCTTTTTGCAAACAAACATGAGTTGAATTGTTCCAATTCTTGCAAATTTAGTTTATACTTGATTGTGCGCGTCACATGGTAATGTTAGTCTAATAACCGGAACAAGAGCACATAATGTTTATAAAATCGCATATCATGGTTAATAGAGGCCGATCTTTGATTGGGTGAGTGGGGGTGCTCAATTCGTGACCTTCCCCCTTCGTACCCAAGTTCCCGAGCCGAGGCAACTTTGGTGATGACGGACACATGGCCTTCGGCATGAGTTAGGGTTTCCTAAATTTCCCCAAAAATAAAATATTTAAGTGGCGACTCTGTAATTTGGCAAAACAGTCTAATTTTGGTATTATTTGATTTAAAATCGATTTTTCAAAAAGATTTGCCGGATTTGGACTCTTTAGTAATTATCAGTTTCACATTGCACTTGTGAGACTAAATTCCGAACTGTGGGAGTCCGAACTGTGAGGCCTTTCTTTCAAACCTTTTTTCGAAAGGCGGGGACGAGAAAAAGGTGAGTCCACAATTGGCTGACGTGGAAGTGACGTGTCAGTGACGTGGTGCTGACGTGGCGCTAGCGTGGCTGACACGTGGCGCTGATGTGGCGCTGGCCACTCACCTTTTTCCTTCCGCCGAACGTCAGCCGCATGTCTGCGACTGACGTCACGCGCCAGCACCATCAACGGCGCGTGAAGCGCGTGTGTGAGAGTGAGCCTCATGTGCTTTCTTTAGATAGTGCGTGAGGGCGCGTGGAGCCTCCTCTTGGGCTCTACTTTGCAGTTCTAGACTCCTCTCATTGAGAGCTTCCTCTTGGTATGCTCAAACGTGAATTTCGAGCAACTTGATTCTGGCAGTTTCAGATATCGCACTCTATTTTACCGAAAAACGACCAACTCGGCTCTCATACCACTTGTTAGGATTAAGACACCAAAAATCAATCACACATACACAAAAAGGAGACACAAGAGATTTACATGGTTCGGCAATTGCCTACGTCCACGGAGAGAGATATCAACTATATAATTATCCCGGAGAAATTACAGAACTCACACATTACAACTTCTATAGTACTCTCTCACTCAAAGATTACACTCTCTGTTCTCTATGTGTTTTTTTTTTTTTTTTTTTTGCACCACTCACTTCTTCTCCATTTTCCTTGGTTGTTATGTATTTATACACCAAGATGAAGGAAGCTAAAGAGCTCAGCTGGCACAGCACATGGCCAGCTGTCCATTCACCTTTCGTTGGCCGTCCACCTTTGCGCTGGCGCAGCACATGGCTAGCTTGACTTCACATGGGAGATCCACTTGGGCTGGAGCTATCAATCAATGCCAAAGACTTCAATTTCTTTAAGGGTCTTCACATAGCTTGGCCCCCTTTGTGGTTCAAACCAATTAAATTGCTTTGAAGATTCAAAACTATCATAAATTGTTATCTACAAACTGGAAAAGGAAATGTACGGAATTTGCAAATCATCGATTAGGAATGCTTATTTTAAATTTTGACTCACCTTCTCAAATTGAAAAGTGCCCAGTTTAGGCAGACTATTAAATAAGTCTGACAAATTCTTGCAGCCAAAGTTATTGCAAACATCCAATTCCAAGTGGGTCAAATTAGGAAACACAGGCCAATATTTGTCATTAGCAAAGCCGAAAGCCTTCATCAGAGATCATAAATGATAAAAATAGTCAAATATATAAAACAAAAATGATGCTAGATAAAGTTCATAAATGATATAACATTAGCATATGATAATCTACATCTTCGCTTCTTATTAAAGTGATGAAAATGAAAAGTAAACTTACTGCCATAGTGCTAGCCTTTAGATGTAGATGCTTAATATTAGAAATTGATTTCAAAAGCACAAATACTTGGTTCACATGTGGCATGGCTGCGAGAGCATGCTGGATAAGGGGCTTCAACACAAGCACTTGCTTTAACTAATGAGGATAGGATATTCAGACAATAGCGAACCAAGCAACAATCTTTGACTTGAAGGCTTTCAAGAATTGGTGTATCAACCATGACCACAGTCTCAGAGTTTCCTAATTGCTTTGAAGATATATGTATAAAGTCTATTTTTCCAGAACCCATCTCTACAGAAATAGATAATTCTTCGAGCACATGGCAGAAAGAAAAGAGCTTCTGGGTGTAGTCATTGCTCAAAAAAATAAGTGAAACATGAAAGATCGTGAGACAGGGAATAAATGGAGCTAGGAACATCAAACTGGATATGTGATCTGAGCTTTATCACTACAAGGGTTTTTCATATAACGAGGTTTCTAGGCAACTTAAGATTCATGGATCTGCAAACATTGATATCAATTTCATGTACACTGTCTTCTAGCAACACTTATCCATGCATTCAAACGAGATTCATCAATTTTTGGATTACA
This sequence comes from Camellia granthamiana, assembly GCA_036172215.1. NCBI lineage: Eukaryota > Viridiplantae > Streptophyta > Magnoliopsida > Ericales > Theaceae > Camellia > Camellia granthamiana. The sequence goes on along the minus strand of CM069913.1, from coordinate 67,978,111 downwards.
TCTTCGACAGAATCGTTGAATACTTGGAAAATCATGAAAGAGGAGTACTCTGTCAATGAAATTCATGAAGATGACATCACCTTGGTGGGTAGCAAACTGAGAAAACATTGTCCATGCATCAAATTCTAGATTGTGGATGAAAGCCCATATGTGTTGCCATCTTGATGATAGAATGCAGGTCCCAACAGCGTATTTTGTTGGAAGGAAAAAGAGAATGTGGACAAGAACCAAGTCTAGTAACCTGTTGATCCTATCTTTTCAATTCCCATTCAGTTTCTTCTTCGAACTAGGCCGATAGTTCAACCTCAAAGCCATGAAATGTGCAGTGCCTGGATAGAGAAAGTCTGTAAAAAAATTGTTCTAATAAGCAGTGGATTACTATAGCTCGGGTTGAGACTCGACCCTTTTTCTTTTTCATATAAAGATGGTTGCATTAAAAAGGTTATTTCGTCAAAATTGGACTTAGTCTAAAAATTTCTAAGTGTGAAAGTTGAATTTTTCAAAACTCACAATTTGGAGAATAATTTTTTTCTGGTAATTGTTCCTTATATATTAAATAGTCTAACTTGATTTTAAAAGATTTTTCTACGAAGTATTTGGCACTTTACTTCAACGCCAAACTTAATAATTGCGGTCAAAAAATTAATTTTGTTATAAAACTGGGAGAACCACTTCTTGATTTAATTGAATTTGGAATTTTTTTGTATTTTTCATTGAATCCAAATGAAGGGTATTTCCTTATTTACATTTTAAACTTAAGTAAATGAAATATAAATGTAAGGGACTAAATGAAAACATTTACTTAAATGCTAAAAATAAGGTTAATTTATAGGAATTCAAAACTAGCAGAAATTTTCCCTGAGTGGTCATGCCCACAATCACAATTGTCGCACTTGCGGCCAATATGTAGTCCCGGTACTTTGTCTGCAGAATCCTTGGAGCCTGCTAGCTGCCCGCAACCCTCATGGTCACACCCGCGATGGGAAAGATCACGCCCACGATATTCTGTTTATAAAAGTCCTGAGTGTGCGTCAGAACCCATTTTTTTTGCATTTTTCTCCCCTCTCTCTCTTTTGTCCACCATTATTGAGCATCTAAGCTCACAAAAACATTAGATTTAGGGGTTTTAGGTGAAAATCTCGCCCTAATTCTTAAGGATAGAATGCATGGATCGTCGAGGGCTACGTTTTGCCCTAGGTTGATCGTGTTTTCGTCACCATCAACCTTTAGGTGTTCATCAAATCTCTCGCGTTTTCGTCACCATCAACCTTTAGGTGTTCATCAAATCTCTCTCCTTTGAGGTAGGAATACCTTTAATTTTGTATATCCTTGTGTTGATATGATTATGTGGTACTTTTGTAGTTATGACGATATATGAGCTAGTGTTTTGATTAAAAATATATAAATATATAAAAATGGGATTTTCTCTTAAAGTTTTTTTTATTTTGGAAATGTTTTGAATGTTTGACATATTGAAGGTTAGTATTTGATAATTTGAAGGTTTTGCAAAAGAGATGAGAAAAAAAATCCCAATTTTCTTAAGATCCTAGGTTTGTAGATTTTGTTTAAAGATGGTTTTGAAACAAATTGATGTTTGTTAAAATTAAAATTGATATGGTATTGAAACACATGGAAATTATGGAGTTGTGTAACCTCTGGATTTATGATGGAATTATTGTTGATAATGGAAGTTATTGAATCAAATCTTTATGAAGCCATGAATTTATGATTTTAATGAAAATGAAATTTTTGAAAACTAAGTAATGCTTTAAAGCGAGATTGGAATTGATTTGAGTTGAAACACATGGTGATATTGTAGTCATATAAATTTTGGATCGATGTTATGATTATAGGTGATTATGGGAATTGTTGAGATTATCTTTGATCATGTAGTACAATAATTATTCTTGTAGAAATGAATTGAACCTTAAGTAAATTAAAACATTTGCAAACTCAAGTATCGCATTTGCATCACATGGTTTTGACTTGAGACAGCATATGATTTTGAAAAGTGATGAATCCAGGGAAGGGAGTAAATAGCGTAGTAATTTGGTTAGTAGAGTCAGGTTGGGTCAGACCAATGGGTTTATTGGTCAACTAGGGGATGACGTGGTAGACATGTGGCACTGATTGACTACGTGGCAGCGATGTGGCAGTGATGTGTCAATGGCGTGGTGCTGACGTGGCATTGGTCACTCCCTTTCTTCCTTCCATTGCGAGTTAGGCGTGTGTTTGCGACTGACATCACGCACTAGCATAATCAATGCGTAAAGTGCGTGTGTGAGAGTAGGCCTTACATGCTTTCTTCAGATGGCATGTGAGGGCCCGTGGAGCCTCCTATTGGGCCCTACTTTGCAGTGTTGGACTCATCTCGTCAAGAGCTTCCACCTAGTATGCTTAAAAGTGAATTTCGAGCAACTTGATTTTTGGCAGTTTCGGAAATCGCACTCGATTTTTCTGAAAAATGACCAACTCGATTTTGATACCACTTGTTAGGATTAAGACACACTAGAAATCAATCACACACGCACGAAAGGAGACACAAGAGATTTATGTATTTATACACCACACTCACTTCTTTTTTTTGCACCACAGTCACTTCTTTTCCATTTTCCTTGGTTGTTATGTATTTATACACCAAGATGGAGGAAGCCACAGAGCTTGGCTGGCACAGCACATGGCCAACTATTCACTCACCTTTCATTGGCCGTCCACATTTGCGCGGGCACATCACATGGCCAGCTTGACTTCACATGGGAGATCCACTTGGGCTGGAGCTAACAATCAATGCCAAAGACTTCAATTTCTTTAAGGGGAGACCTCACATAGCTTGGCCTCCTTTGTGGTTCAAACCAATTAAATTGCTTTGAAGATTCAAAACTATCATAAAGTGTTATCTACAAATTGGAAAAGAAAATGTACGAAATTTGCAAAGCATCGATTAGGAATGGTTATTTTAAATTTTAACTCACCTTCTCAAATTAAAAAGTGCCCAGTTTAGGCACGCTATTCAATAAGTCTGACAAATTCTTGCAGCCAAAGTTATTGCAAACATCCAATTCCAAATGGGTCAAATTAGGAAACACATGCCAATATTTGTCATTAGCAAAGCCGAAAACCTTCATCAGAGATTATAAATGATAAAAATAGTCAAATAAATAAAACAAAAATGATGCTAGATAAAGTTTATAAATGATATAGCATTAGCATATGATAATCTGCATCTTCACTTCTTATTAAAGTGATGAAAAGGAAGAGTAAACTTACTGCCATAGTGCTAGCCTTTAGATGTAGCTGCTTGATATTATAAATTGATTTCAAAAGCATAAATACTTAGTTCACATGTGTCATGGCTGCAAGAGTATGCTGGATAAGGGGCTTCAACACAAACACTTGCTTTAACTAATGAGGATAGGATATTCAGACAATAGCAAACCAAGCAATAATCTTTGACTTGAAGGCTTTCAAGAATTGGTGTATCAACCATGACCATAGTCTTAGAGTTTCCTAATTGCTTTGTAGATATATGTATGAAGTCTATTTTCCCAGAACCCATCTCTGTAGAAATAGATAATTCTTTGAACACATGGCAGAAAGAAAAGAGCTTCTGGGTCAAGTCATTGCTTGAAAAAATAAGTGAAACATGAAAGATCGTGAGACATGGGAAATAAATGGAGTTAGGAACATCAAACTGGATATGTGATCTGAGCTTTAAGACTACAAGGGTTTTGCATATAACGAGGTTTCTAGGCAACTTAAGAATCATGGATCTGCAAACATTGATATCAATTTCATGTACACGACGTGTTCTAGAAACACTTATCCTTGCATTCAAACGAGATTCATCAATTTTTGGATTACATCTTTGATAGAATCGTTGAATACTTGGCAAATCATGAAAGAGGAGTACTCTGTCAATGAAATTCATGAAGATGACATCACGTTGATGGGTAGCAAATCGAGAAAACATTGGCCATGCATCAAATTCTAGATTGGGGACGAAAGCCCATATGTGTGCCCATCTTGATGATAGAATGTTGGTCCTAACTGCGTATTTTGTTAGAAGGAAAAACGGAATGTGGACAAGAACCAAGTCTAGTAACCTGTTGATCCTATCTTCTCAATTCCCATTTAGTTTCTTCTTCAAACTAGGCCGATAGTTCGACCTCAAAGCCATGAAATGTGCAGTGCCTGGATAGACAAAGTCTGTAAAAAATTTGTTCTAACAAGCAGTGGATTGTAATAGCTCGGGTCGAGACCCGACCCTTTTTCTTTTTCATATAAAGATGGTTGCATTAAAATGGTTTTTCCGTCAAAATTGGACTTAGTCTAAAAATTTTCTAAGTGTGAAGTTGAATTTTTAAAAACTCACAATTTGGAAAATAATTTTTTTCCAGTAATTTTTCCTTATATATGAAATAGTCTAATTTGATTTTATGAGATTTTTCTACGAAGTATTTGCCACTTTACTTCAACGTCAAACTTAATAATTGCAGTCAAAAAATTAATTTTGTAATAAAACTGGGAGACCCACTTCTTGATTTAATTGAATTTTGAATTTTTGTATTATTCTTTGAATCTAGATGAAGGGTATTTCCTTATTTACATTGTAAACTTAAGTAAATGAAATATAAATGTAAGGGACTAAATGAAAACATTTACTGAAATGCTAAAAATAAGGTTAATTTATAGGAATTCAAAACTAGCAGAAATTTTCCCTGAGTGGTCATGCCCACAATCACAATTGTCGCACTTGATGTCTGAACAATAGCTCTTACCAAGGAGTTTAAGAAGATGAAAGAGCCGACATTCCATGGGGGAGTGGATCCATTAAAGGCAGAGGCTTGGGTCCTTGTCATAGAAAAGCTATTTGAAGTATTTCCATGCCAGAAAGCACAAAAAGTACAGTTGGCAACATTTATGCTTGAAGACGAAGCAAGGGGGTAATCGATGTTAATCCGTGAGAACAACAAAGGTATTGATTGAGCATGGTTTTGGGAGATTTTTTATGACAAATACTTTTTGCACTGTGCCTGTGATAGAAAAGTGGCTGAATTTGAGGGGCTTAAACAAGGCAATCTGACTGTGGCAAAATACGAGGCAAAGTTTACAAAATTGGCCCGGTTCACACCCCATATGGTCGACACCGACTATAAAAGGCAAGAAAATTTGAATGTGGTCTCCGTAATGATATTCAAGAAAGAGTGAATATATTAAAATTGCCTACTTACGTTTATGTATTAGATCAGACTTTAATGTCCGAAACTAACATGGCCAATCAGAGTAAACAACCAACTGACTGGAAAAGTAAGAGACATGGCTTCTTCTTAAAGAAGGGGTCATCGAAAAAGCAGAATACAGGATCCTCAAGCACTTCAAGCTCCTCCAGAGATGTGGCACCAACATGATACTAGAGTGGTAAGAAACATCGTGGGGTTTGTTGCCGTTTCTCTAGGGCTTGCTTCGAATGTGGTAAAATGGGACATATGGAAAGGGATTTTACCCAAACTGAGCTACAAAGAACTGGGAAACCGGCTGCTAGTTCGACCGGATCCATTCCAAAACCGGGGAATACCACGATGTCTGCTACTACCCAAGACACAATGAAACAGGGGAGTGTCTTTGCACTCGTCCCAGGTGGCACACAAAACACAGAAGCCTTTGTCTCAGGTACTATCTCTATATATACTTAAGAAGCTTTTGTGTTAATTGATTTTGGATCAACACATTCTTTTGTGTCTACTGCATTTGCATCTAAATTGAATAGACCCCTAGAATCATTACCATATCTATTGTGTGTGTCTGCACCATTAGGGGAATCTGTGCTATGTACATTTGTGTACCGTATTTGTGCTATGTACATTTGTAAAGAAAAAAGACAGGACTTTACGTCTGTGGATTCACTACCGGGAATTGAACAAGGTAACGATCACAAATAAATACGTTTTGCCTCGTATTGACGAGTTGTTTGATCAGTTGCAGGGATCAAAAGTATTTTCAAAATTTGGTTTCAGATTCGGGCACCACCAGTTGAAGGTGAAAGTAGAAGATGTTGAGAAAACCTCATTCAAAATAAGGTACGGACATTATGAATTCCTGGTTATGCCATTTGAGGTGACTAATGCACCTACAGTGTTTATGGATCTTATGAACCAAATTTTTAAATCCTACCTCAATGAGTTTGTTGTGGTTTTCATTGATGATATTCTAATATATTCAAAGAGTATAATTGAACATGAACATTTGAGAACTATCTTTGCAAACACTTAGAGAAAAGAAATTATTTGCTAAACTAAAATAATGTGAATTTTGGTTGGATGAGGTTGTCTTCTCAGGGTATGTCATCAACAGAGATGGAATTTCTGTAGGCCCGTAGAAGATAGAGGCAATTGTGAACTGGCCTACACCGGCAAATGTAATGGAAGTCCGCAGTTTCATGGGCTTAGCTGGGTATCACAAACGGTTTGTGAAAGACTTCTCTAAGATAGTTGTACTACTCACCCAACTTACACGTGTAGACGTCCCCGAACGCGTCCCGGGGAGAGGGTGAGTCCCGTTCCCCGTTCTGGTTCGATATTGGGTCACTACAGTTCAAAGGACTCAATTTTGTCACGGTCCTAAATCTTGAACCAAAGAGTCCAACTCTGGCAAATCGTTTTGAAAAAAAAACAGATTTTTGAAAAAGAAGTGCCAAACATGGACTGCTTTGCCAGATTACAGAGTCGCCACCTAAATATTTTGAAATGGGAAATTTAGGAAACCCTGACTCGGTGCCGAAGGCCACATGTCCGTCATCACCAAAGTGGTCTTGGCTCGGGAGCTTGGGTACGATCGGGGAAGGTCAGCTATGAGCACCCCCTTTCGCCCGGTCCGAAGACCGGCCTCTACTAACCGTGATATCCGATTTTGAAAACATTACATGTTCTTATTCCGGTTATTAGCCTATAATTACTATGTTATGCGCACAGCAAACAAGTATAGACCAGATCGCCTAAGTTGGAACAAAACATCGCATGTTCGTTTTGAAAATGGTTTGCTACTTGCAAGTAGGCTAAAATGCAGGTTTTGCCACCCTCAAGTGGGCTTTTAGAAAAAGATGGTTTTGCCACTATCTAGTGGGCTTTAAAACTCACAGTTTTTAATGTATTGTTCCAATCTAGGTAATTTGACCTCCATCCACAGGCATTCAAGCAGTTATATCACATAAGCAGCTAGCCTCATGGTAATCATGCTATTATGGCAACATTCACACGCATGCGATATGCTAAAGCATAAAAGCTTACCTAGTACTCCAAGCCAAAACAAAAGCTTATTAGAAATCCATGCATGGACCTAAGCATACTGAAATGTCTAATGCAACACATGCAAAGATGTAATCTAGGCAGGCTCAGCTATCCTAGACATGGCATGTGAAATGCTACAACTATCACGTATTCAATTTGGAATTGAAAGTACGATGCAGTTTGTATGATGTGCCAAGCCTGATGTATGTCAACAAATGTATGGATGCACGCATGCATAGCATAAGGTATGCTAATTTAAATATGCCCTAATCTACCATCATAAGCAGGTAAATAAAAGGGAAGAAAGAAGTGGGGGTTGGAAGACAAGCACACCACTTATTACGAATATGCCCTCACACGGAGGGACCAAAAGAATATACAGTCCCAAATAATGAATAAATAAATTATTACAGAATTTCTAATTACTGAATAAATAAATGCCAAAAAGGAAGGTGGCCACGGCCCCCGCCTCGGGATGCGCGAATGATGCATGCTCAAATCCGACTTGCCCGGAAACCCGCGCCATGCCACTGTTGCCTCTGTTCTTGCTGCCCTGTCTCTTCCAAAAATTGCCAAAGTCCTGGAACAGGCTCCCTGCATCCTAAGGATCATCATCGGCTGGATAGAATGTCCACCGGCCGTGTATAAAGTCCACCGGCTGGAAATGAAGCTATCGGCAATAAATACATTGCCGGTCGGCACTCTATACTGCCGGTCGGCACAAAAATCCTGCAGAAGACAGTTTTGACAGCAACAGCAGACCAGCAGTGCAAGGCATAGAATTTCTAGGCAAATGTATGCATGGACACACTCCCTATCATGCAATAGGCTCAAGGGAGCATGGCCCTCGACCCCCGGGCCATCAATCACGCATTTCAATGCATGATGGCCCGAAAGCCAAGTTGGCAACTTTGATATCAAATGCAATGCAAACCAAGCAAATCAAGGAGCCTAATCCCCATCACCAAATCAAGGGACAAGGTATGCATGAAAAATACAATGCATCCTAGGCATGTTAGCTAATATGCAACATGATCATGAGGGCAAGCATGCAAGCATGGGCATGGACAATGTACCAACATGTAAAGTAGGCATACAACTAAGCAAATCATGGTCTTACACATGAATTAGACGGCTCCAATTAGGCCTAAAACAGTGGCCACAACCAAGGAAGTGAAGGCCAAACACATATGCACACATACACGTGCAAAGGTACCAACACTTAGGCGTAATGAAGCAAGCTTTAAGCACACTTAAAGGAAGCTAAACATGAACAACTAGCATGCATTATAAAGCTCTGAAATCATGCAAAACATGGTGCCAAACCAAGCTAAACAAGACCAAACAAAGCATGCAAATAGCCCAAGTGCTTGAAGTAAAGTAATGAGGCTTTGAACCACACTTGACAAGACCAATCATGGCAAGACTCAAGCAACCAAAAAACAGGTTTTTAGCATGTGAAAATACACCCAAAACTCACACTCACGGCATCCTAAAAGCTTTAAACACACAAGCATGCACAAGGCACCCTTGAATGCACAAAAGGACACACCCTTAAAGCGTGAAAGAGATGACAAAAATGAACATGTGAGCATGGATTAGGGTCTGAAATAGCATGTAAGAGGGTTCCAAACCCTTGAAATCATGGAGGCAATGCATCCTACACATGCACCTACTTGAAGCATACAAGCTACAATGCAAAGGGGGTATACAAAGCATGCCAAGATTGACCCAAACAACCTAGGTCAGACCTTATACATGGCAAAACAAGCACATTTCCAGTTTATGACCAGCCACAAAAACAGAAGCAAGATAGGCTAACAAAGCATGCAAAATTACGGTAAATAGAAGAGATTACAAAGCAAGTGCATGATAGAGAGGCCAAACATGGTTGAGCCCTTCTTCAATATTGAAGAGGGGCTCAAAATAGGCCCACTCACAGTTTATATCAGGCTCAGAAACAGAGCACACATGAGCTAGAAATAGCATGCAAGATATTGACATACAAGATGATATTGAAGCAAGTGCATCATGAAGGGCTCAAACAGGGTTGAGCCCCTCTTCAATGTTGAAGAAGGGCTCGAAATAAGCCTCTTTGTAGTTTACATCGAGGCTCAAAAATACATGGAACTATGGCTTAGATATGAACCAAGAAAATGCTAGTTTTGGGGAAAAGTGTGCTTACCCTTGTAGACCAACAAACCAGCACCTCTTGATCCAAGAAAATGAGCCCCTAGCCTCTGCAAATGACCTCCAAGTTGCTGGAAATGGAAGTGGTGGTGTTGTGCTATGGGTTGATGAAGGAATGGCCCAAGAACTATGGAGTTTGGAGGTTGAATGAGATAGATATAGAGAGGGAGGTGAGATATATATGTATATATCAGATATGCATATATATCTTCTGGTTTTTCTTGCTCAAAATCTCTAACCCACACAAAGGAAGAGAAGGCTCTCTTATATAGACCATGTAATGGCCAAGCTTAGAGGCTAAGCAATCCAAAAAGGGTCAAGGGGGGGGGGGGGGTCAAGGCTTGTTTAAGAAGCTTGGACAGCTGGTAGGCTTCTTGGGGAAGCCAAGACAAAGGGTCAAGGCTTCCTCAAGAAGCCATGAGCAAAGGGTGCACAAAAGGGGTCCAAAGGTGTTTAAAGGGTGCAAAATATGCACATGCATGCACGTGGATCTGGTTCTGTGCATCCCAGCTGGCACAGCTGGTATGCACCAGGCTTGGAGGGTTCAAAGGGGTCAGGTCGGCCAGAAAATTTGATCATCGGCCAAAATAAAGTGCCGGTCGGCACTATTTTCTGCTGGTCGGCTAAATAGAGTGCCGATGGATGATTCCTTGGTCAAAAAATGGCCGGTGGGTATGCAAATCGAAGCCCCGGAAGTTAGCTTTCCAATGGCTCAAACCTTGTATCAAAATTCCTTCTGTGCAAAAAAGTTATGCCCTTTTTCGTAAAGCCGCGCAGACTCGATCCAACCGGGATGATGCCCAGCTTCAACCAATCATATCTCCTCCACCCGGACTTGGCTCTAGGAGATTCTTGAGTGCAAAGTGAAGCCCCGGAAGTCTTCTTTGCAATGGTGGTGGCCTCATAGCTCAACTCCAAGTGTATAGGTAGATAAGCTTGATTTAGCGATGACCGCTCGTCTTTCTCCTACACGGATTCATGCTGAACTTCTCCCAAACTAGTTTTCTCCCCTCTTCTCCTCTTTTCTTCAACTTCAAACCCCTAAGTAAGGTGTTTTGAAAGATTTGCCTCTCTCTTTGTCGAAGAAACTGAACCTGTGCCCTGCACATCTCTCAACACCGAGCAAACCATCAGTAATGCCCAAGTCTTGAGGGTGGTCAAAAATGGGGTGTCTACAGTTGCCCCTCTTTGACAGAACTCGAAAGTCATAACAATGATGGGAGTGAATGTCAAAGCCCAGAGACGACCCATTTTTGATAAGGCCGAAGACTTGGACAAGCAAATAAAATACTAATAAATAAATGGTTGTGCCCACAGGCTGCCTACGTATCCCTTTGCAAGGAATCAAACCAGCGTAGTTCAGGGGCAGGATGCGAATGATATGCAGGAAGACTTTGATAATTGGACTTATACGCTGCGCGAAGCCGGTTTGAAAATTGGACTTTATGCAAAAACACAGTGTGCACAAGACAATGTGATGCAGAGTGAGTGCACAAAACAATGCTAAGGAGATGCACAAAACAGTGCGAAACAGGTTGGAATGCACAAGACAGTGCTAACAAGATGCACAAAACAGTGCTATACAGGTGCGCAAGAGAGTGCGATGGGGCGTAGATGCACAAAGCGGTGCGATGCGCAAAATAGCGCGAATGAAATGTCATGCACCAACAAGTGCAGGTAAGGTGCGCAAGATAGCGTGATAAAATGCACGTGCAATGCAAGTAAAATGCACAAAATAGTGCGATGCGCAAAATGGCGCGAATGAAACAATGTAATGCACCAATCAGTGCGATGCGCAAGAAAGCGCGAAAGTAAATTGCACAGAACAGTGCGATACGCTAAACAGCGCGAGTGCGATGGAATGCACAAGATAGTGTGAGTGAGATATGTAAGTGCACAAGATAGTGCGATGCGCAAGAAAGCGCGAGTGCACAAGACGGTGCGATGGAGGTGCGCAAGATAGCGCGATGATGCGATGCACAAAACAGTGCGATTGAAGGCACAAGACGGTGCGATGCGCAAAATAGCGCAATTGAATGGATGCAAAATGCAAGTAAGGTGCACAAAATAGTGCGATGCACAAAATAGCGCGAATGATGATTTGCACAAAACAATGCTAATGAGGTGCGCAAAATAGCGCGATGCGTTAGACAACACGAGTGCACAAGGTAGTGCGAATACACAAGATAGTGCGATGTGCCAAACAGCGCAATGCGTTAGACAACGCGAGTGCACAAAATAGTGCGAATGCACAAGATAGTGCGACGTGGCTTAGATGCACAAAACAGTGCGATGCGCAAAATAGCGCGAATGATTTTGAAATGCACTAAACAGTGCGATACGCTAAACAGCGCGAGTGATTTTGAAATGCACTAAACAGTGCGATACGCTAAACAGCGCGAGTGATTTGAAATGCACTAGACAGTGCGATACGCTAAACAGCGCGAGTGATTTGAAATGCACTAGACAGTGCGATACGCTAAACAGCGCGAGTGATTTGAAATGCACTAGACAGTGCGATACGCTAAACAGCGCGAGTGATTTTGAAATGCACTAAACAGTGCGATACGCTAAACAGCGCGAGTGATTTGAAATGCACTAGACAGTGCGATACGCTAAACAGCGCGAGTGAGATACAACCACAAGATGCACATGACAGTGCAAGTGAGATACAAAGTGTAAGTGCACAAGATAGTGCGAGTGAGATAAAATGCACAAGAAAGTGCGGTAAAATGCATCTTCTATGCAAGTATGGGGGCATTTTCCATGCAATATTGAAAGCAAGCATATTTTATGCATGAATCATAACGATGCGCGGCACACATGCAACAACAGTGTATATGAAAGTTCATATTCTATGCAATAGAGGAGCATCAAATATGTACTCTGGTGTCTCCGATTTACCTCTCAGAGGGTTTTGTAACACACACTCAGCTCGAAAAGGGTATACCCTGTTCATATTGGCAAGAGATAACATCTGCTGCTGCTTTAATTGCCGTTCTGACTTGAAGTGGGCTTACACTTAAGGTAGAGGCGCACTCATACTTCGGTAGTATTAACAAGGCCTGAAGAGGTACATCCGGAGTACAATCACGAAATTTGCTGAAGGTGAAACACACTCAGATGCTTCAATTTTCCCTCTTTTCTTTTGCTTGGCAGTCCGGAACCATATAGCTTCAGATAGGTCCGGGTTTTACTGTTCTCACATGACCTGGGTTGAACCCTGCGGTTTTATGAAAGAACAAATATTGTTTTGCACAAATGTGGAGAATGGCACAACACTCTGAGCACAAGATGATTTTTTGAAATTGACGGCGAGAATAAGTTCTCGACTGGGTATTGAGCCTACGACTGAACACAACACACCACGACTCAACAACAGAAAACAAAAGGGTAAACAACCTAAACACATCTATTGACACTCGAAACGACTCAAAACAAGAATTGAGACAAACAAAACGACTGACGCGACGCACAGACGTGTTGCAAAGACAAGAGACTTCTCAATACATAAGGAGCCAGTTTCTCCGGCTATTATTTCCCACCCTTTCTCACTTGTGATTCTCACATCACTCGGCCCTCAAGCTCGGTTTTTCTCTCAAAACCCTTTTCTCGCTTTTCCTCTCAGCGCACATCTCTCTATTCTTTAATCTCTCATTTTTCAATCCCTCCCCTGGGTGGTTGATGGATAAACAGGAAGTTGTGGGCTCTTGCCCCTGGTATTTTACCAGATTTTCATTCTTGTTCACAACAGTGAGTTTCTCCCATAGAGGGGCTGCGCTACAACTGGGTGTGTAGCAAATCTGCAGCTGATATCGGTTGACAATGATCTGCTGGGGAGTTTGGACATGGTTAGATTTGTCCAGATGAGGGAGTGGAACATCTTGATCCGTTCCAATTCGTGCTTCGCACTTGGCTTGATACCTCATTGCTTGGAGGATGTTGAGAGCTTTCAGCCCTTTTGTTGTTAACCTCAGTGGTGCCCTCTTCTGGCAGGTAGAGTGCCTTTCTTGGCAAGTATGTTGGCAACGGGGAAAAGACAGGACACCTGACTCAACTGTGCCCCTAGCTCATTATTTTGACCATTTTTTTTGTTTTGATTTCTACTAAAACAATTTTGACCAACATGAGAGTTAGATTAACATGCTTGTTCGATTTTTGATTTGAAATCATGCAAGTCAGGCTATGAGCACTGAAAATTTTCCTTTTTTTTGGGTCCAAGAAATGGTCCAGTTTTTGAAAAAGATGGAACAATTTTCGAGAAAATAGTCAACTTCAGTAAAAATTCTCAAAAACTATTTTGCAAATGGCCATTGCTCAGCGAGCATGAAACCTACTCCTGAGATGCACAACCTTGGACCCATAGCAATGGAAAATTGCCCCTTGTCTGAAGGACACTGCATGGCAACAGAAAGTTGCCCCTTGTTTGAAATGACACCGCGGCACGTTGAATGGCAACGGAAAGTTGCCCCTTGTTTGGATAGCACCGTAGCGCATTTGTAGTCAGTCTTCAGAGCGATGATTACAACCGAACTCTCGGATGTAGAGAAGGCAAGGATGGTCAAAACCATTACATGGACACAGTTGAATTTGAAGTGTTTTGCGGCTGGACTTCAGGATGAAGTTGCCTACGTATCCCAAACGTGGGAATCAAGCCTTACGTAGTTCGGGGTTAAGGTACACTCAGGTATTTAACCTCTCCTTTTTATGCTCTAACTTTTGCCAAGGCGCCTATTGCAGGTTTTCGACCTTGCGAGCTTTGTTTTTCTTTTCTTTTCATTCTGTTCTTTTCATTTTCATTTCTTTTCTTCTTTTTTCTTGGCATTTTTCTTTTTCTTCATTTCTTTTTTTTTTTATTCTTTGCATTTTTTTCTCTTCTTTTTTTTGTTCTTTGCATTTTTTTCTCTTTTTTCTTTTTTTTCATTCTTTTCTTTGCTCTAACTTTTGCTTGGGTCGCCCTTCCGGGTTTTCGGCCCAGCGAGCCTCTCAAAGGGTAAAAGTGTAACAGGTCCATGCCAAATGATTTTGGGATTCTGAAGTCATCGGAATCCAAGAGAAAGGCTGCTGTTCGCTGACGATGCAGGAGTCTATCCAATGGGGGGCCGAATTTGCCCCTAGTGTTGTGGATAGGAACTCGGTTGTCTTTCAGCGATATCTTCTTCTTTCCCCCCTTCTGGGATTTGGCATTCTTGCCAGTCTTCATTTTTTTACTCTTCGAGCATATTTGAAATTCTTTTGCCCCTAGTTTGAGGGGTGCTTCTGATCCAGCTTTGCAAGCTTCTGTTGAAAACACTTGATCTTCTTGATCTGACTTTCTTGCCTCTTATTCGAGGGCTGCTTCAAATTGGGCCCCGCAAGCCTCACATCATAATTGACCTCTGAACATTCTGAATCCAAGTTTGAAAGCCAGGGGGTCGAGTCTTGAGGCTGAGAGCGATCCTAAGCTGCACAATCTCAAGAACGATTCCACACATGTCTTCGCAGGACCGCGCAAAACATTTTTTTTTGAAAGTTTTTAAGAAAGCGACAAATCGCTCGTGCTGAAGACAGTGTGGGACCAATCTGGGTCAAGCCAGGATCCTTCTCAGTACTCACATTAACAAGCATGATTTCATTCATTAAGGGCTTAGCACACCTCTCTTTCTCTCAAGTTGATCGATTTTTGCAAAACCCGAGGAATTCCTTCCTCTTTGTTTTTACCACAGCGTTCAAAAAGTTTTGAAAAACTTAGGTCATTACAATGACTTCAAGGCACAGAAAAGACAGAGTTCCCAGTCAAATACTGTCATCTCATTTAGAAATTCTGGCACAACTGGCACACGGCAGAAGCAAACCCAAGAGTGCGAAAATCACTGCTGTTCATTCAAATCTGTTGGCGCAACTGGCTCCAAGGCAGAAACAGACTCGAAAGGAAGCAAAAAAAGACAAACACAAAACAAGCAAGTGAAGTCTGGGGTAACACCCCCGAAATCACCTGACTCTAACAAAACAGGACTGACTCGATACAACAAGACAGACCCTAACTGACTCAGTATGAAAAGACTGACTCAATACAAAAAGACAAGACTGACCCAATACCTAAGTCAGAAAGCAAAATTAATAGCATTTGTACATCGCTCAAAACAGTGCATGCCGTCCATCACATCTGAAGTAAACTGAACGCCGCCCGCAGGTGGTTCATCCCCTGATCACATCACGTTATCCCCCAAATTCACTGATCTAGCGCCGATAGACTTTGCAGGACCCGGTGCGACGATGACCTTGTTATCAATCAGATCTTGTATTTCATGGCGAAGACGGTAACAACTATCAGTGTCGTGGCCGACTTGTTGATGGAAGGCACAGTACTTGACCGGATCATGGGAGGGAGGGAGTTTATTTGGCAGTGGTCGCGGCTCCAAGGGTTTCAAATCCCCCTCTCTAATCAAGACCCTCAAGGCCGCTGATAGAGACATGTACAGTGGTGCGAACACCCTCTGGCCCCGAGGTAGATAGTCCGAAGTTCGAGGGTTTGGAAAAGATGCGCCAACAAAGGGGTCGGCAAGTGCTGGCCGGGTTTGCTGATCTTTCCCGGGAATAGGGTTAGAGCTGAAAGGAACATTCCTGGTACAAAGGCGCTTCTCCCGGCTTGCCCCTCGATTCAGACTGCTCTCATTCTGAGTGACGGAAGTGTCATCCACAGTTTTTGTAACAACTGTGAGAACTTGTTCTTTGTTCAGTCCCTCAGCTTTCAAAGCCTCAATATCCCACCGGAGGTGTTCATGGGGACCAATGCCTGCCCCTACCTTATTCTTCCCCCTTGCTTCCACTTTGTTAAGGGATTGGCTTTCTTCCAATGCAACCTGTCCCAAGGTTGGGGAGCCTTTAGACACGAACTCCCTGGTGCGTGATATGGTCGATGATGGGGCCAAAACCTCAAAGGTTAAATCTGCCACAGTTCTCTGAAGATCTTCGATCATCCTCATTAGCTCAGAAGTAGTGGGTTCATAGGTTTGAGGTGATTGGGGTTCATATGCACCCATCATGCATAAGTCCAGGCTCTCTGGAATAAACACATTAGGCTTGGGTAGATGGACTGGGGTGATGTATATGCTGGGGTCGTAAGAGACGGCCAGTGTGTGGATTAGGTTGAGATGTGGATGAGGTATTTGGTCATTGGGGTCTGAAGGTGGAGCTATCGTTTGGTTGTCAATGAGATTTTGGATCTCATGACGAAGGCGGTAGCAACAGTCGGTGCCATGACCGCGCTGCTGATGGTACATACAGTACTTGGAAGGGTTATGCCTGGCTGGGAGTGGGTTTGGAAGGGGTTGGGGTTCTAGGAGTTCTAGGTGCCCTTCTTCTCGCAGCTTTTTCAAAGCTTGAGAGAGACTCATGTAAAGAGGATGGAATTTTCGGGTTCGGGGCTGAGTTGAAGTGGTCGGTTTTTGGCCATTGAGGGAGGTGGTGATAGTACCTACTTCTGAGCATTTCGCAATTGTGCTACCATCAGTAGTAGCATTGGGACTGCGAGCAACATTCCTCTTCAAAGGCTCATTATCTTCTGCAAAGATCCCTTGTTTGATGGCATCCTCGATTTGAACTCCCATTTCATGAAGGGCTGGAAAGGTAAACAGAGGTAGAACGACCATCTTTTGCAGCAACTTGCCATGCAGATTCCGAACAATCATCCTGATCTGATCTTTGTCGAAAAGTTTTGTAGTCATCATTGAGGCCTTTGCTCTCCATCTCGTCACGAACTCTGAGAAACCCTCATTTGGCCCTTGGCGGGTGACTTCAAGATCACGAGTGGTGACCTCAATCTGTGTATTGTAGGAGTATTGATCACTGAAGGCCTCAGCCATCTCTTCCCATTTCTGTTTCACAGAGTTCTCCAATTTCGCATACCAGATTGCGGCTATCCCAGACAGGGTTCGGCCGAATAGTGACAATTTCTGGGCTGTGGTCAAACCCATTGGTCTCAGAATATCAGAAAACAGGTGGAGGTGCACCGTTGGGTCTCCAGAACCATCGAATCGATCAATATGTGGCATCTTGAACCGATCCGGTAATGTCACCATTGAGTCGGTATAACCATCCTCTATATCAGGAATAGAGTGAGCCCCCTGAGACTTTTTGAACAATTTCTCAAGCTTGCTCACTTTCAATGCTGTGGGGTCCGTCTTGAACTCAAAGAGAGGGTCTGGTAGGTTGATGGGTGTCTTGGATAGTTGGGGTAGAACCGGGGGCGGAGCTGGCCCTGTTGGAATGTCCGTATTTGCCTGGACATTTGGTGTTTCTCCGGGTGTCGGAGCTCCTGGTGGGGGAGGAGCTTGATGTGAAGTAGATACTCCAGTTTGCTGCTCTAACCTGGCAATTGTCTCTACCTGTTGGGCTATGACCACAGCTTGTTGCTTGGCGAATTCTGCTTGATGAACAGCATCTTGCTGCATGGTTTTCATACTATCCTGGAGTTGGCGCACCATCTCTTCCAAACTTGACATATTGTCCTGATCTAACTGAGCAATCGGTATATCTGTGTCTGCAGTAGGCTCGGAGATCTCAACCTGACCGCTCAAAGGTCACTGATCTGGTAGCTGTTGTACTGGTGGTCTGTGCCTGACTGGCCCTTTTACCCTGCCTCTGGCAAATGAACACTGATTGCCTTTGAACTGGATCTCTGACCTGACCAAGTCTATCAGTACAAGTCCAATGTACCTAGGGGATAGTGAAGCCTTCTGAAGCTATAGTTCCAGGACTACCTAGCAAAAGAGAAAACAGACAGCATCTCAGCCCAATTTCACTGGAACGGATAGCGGAACGACTGTACTCAATACTGATAACTGTTTCCCAAATCACTGCCCCAAATCTGAATCAGATACCCGCAGATATAACTGATTCTCAAAATACTGATACTGGTGCCCGCAGGCCGGATACCCAGACTCGCAAACTGGTATATGCATTCCCTGTAGAGATACACTCTAAAAGCACATAGCAAGATAAATGGAGCCAAAACACCCCTATGTTGGGGTAGGGTTTCCCTGTCCTATTTTGTCAGGAGCTAGGGTTTCACTACGCACACAGTGGTTTCAAACAACCTAAAATCGGGTAAGCAACCTGTCCTAGTTTGGAATGGTCACTATGGATTCCGAATATGCACTAGGTCGAATGGTCAAAAAGGGTGCCCCGGTAAAACCGGGGTTTGTGTTCCCATACTGGCAGAGCCCGCAACCGATCAGCCTTATGGACATGCTTTGACAAGACAAGCCTCCGGCAAACCGCTCAGGAATAGCAGATGGCCAACACGGTGTCCTAAGCGCACCAATGCACATGCAATGCAAAGAAACACATAGATGAAATCAAAACAGGATATCACGAGTTTGAGTCAAGCTCTCTAAATCCCCAGCAGAGTCGCCAGAAACTGTAGACGTCCCCGAACGCGTCCCGGGGAGAGGGTGAGTCCCGTTCCCCGTTCTGGTTCGATATTGGGTCACTACAGTTCAAAGGACTCAATTTTGTCACGGTCCTAAATCTTGAACCAAAGAGTCCAACTCTGGCAAATCGTTTTGAAAAAAAAACAGATTTTTGAAAAAGAAGTGCCAAACATGGACTGCTTTGCCAGATTACAGAGTCGCCACCTAAATATTTTGAAATGGGAAATTTAGGAAACCCTGACTCAGTGCCGAAGGCCACATGTCCGTCATCACCAAAGTGGTCTTGGCTCGGGAGCTTGGGTACGATCGGGGAAGGTCAGCTATGAGCACCCCCTTTCGCCCGGTCCGAAGACCGGCCTCTACTAACCGTGATATCCGATTTTGAAAACATTACATGTTCTTATTCCGGTTATTAGCCTGTAATTACTATGTTATGCGCACAGCAAACAAGTATAGACCAGATCGCCTAAGTTGGAACAAAACATCGCATGTTCGTTTTGAAAATGGTTTGCTACTTGCAAGTAGGCTAAAATGCAGGTTTTGCCACCCTCAAGTGGGCTTTTAGAAAAAGATGGTTTTGCCACTATCTAGTGGGCTTTAAAACTCACAGTTTTTAATGTATTGTTCCAATCTAGGTAATTTGACCTCCATCCACAGGCATTCAAGCAGTTATATCACATAAGCAGCTAGCCTCATGGTAATCATGCTATTATGGCAACATTCACACGCATGCGATATGCTAAAGCATAAAAGCTTACCTAGTACTCCAAGCCAAAATAGAAGCTTATTAGAAATCCATGCATGGACCTAAGCATACTGAAATGTCTAATGCAACACATGCAAAGATGTAATCTAGGCAGGCTCAGCTATCCTAGACATGGCATGTGAAATGCTACAACTATCACGTATTCAATTTGGAATTGAAAGTACGATGCAGTTTGTATGATGTGCCAAGCCTGATGTATGTCAACAAATGTATGGATGCACGCATGCATAGCATAAGGTATGCTAATTTAAATATGCCCTAATCTACCATCATAAGCAGGTAAATAAAAGGGAAGAAAGAAGTGGGGGTTGGAAGACAAGCACACCACTTATTACAAATATGCCCTCACACGGAGGGACCAAAAGAATATACAGTCCCAAATAATGAATAAATAAATTATTACAGAATTTCTAATTACTGAATAAATAAATGCCAAAAAGGAAGGTGGCCACGGCCCCCGTCTCGGGATGCGCGAATGATGCATGCTCAAATCTGACTTGCCCAGAAACCCGCGCCATGCCACTGTTGCCTCTGTTCTTGCTGCCCTGTCTCTTCCAAAAATTGCCAAAGTCCTGGAACAGGCTCCCTGCATCCTAAGGATCATCATCGGTTGGATAGAATGTCCACCGGCCGTGTATAAAGTCCACCGGCTGGAAATGAAGCTATCGGCAATAAATACATTGCCGGTCGGCACTCTATACTGCCGGTCGGCACAAAAATCCTGCAGAAGACAGTTTTGACAGCAACAGCAGACCAGCAGTGCAAGGCATAGAATTTCTAGGCAAATGTATGCATGGACACACTCCCTATCATGCAATAGGCTCAAGGGAGCATGGCCCTCGACCCCCGGGCCATCAATCACGCATTTCAATGCATGATGGCCCGAAAGCCAAGTTGGCAACTTTGATATCAAATGCAATGCAAACCAAGCAAATCAAGGAGCCTAATCCCCATCACCAAATCAAGGGACAAGGTATGCATGAAAAATACAATGCATCCTAGGCATGTTAGCTAATATGCAACATGATCATGAGGGCAAGCATGCAAGCATGGGCATGGACAATGTACCAACATGTAAAGTAGGCATACAACTAAGCAAATCATGGTCTTACACATGAATTAGACGGCTCCAATTAGGCCTAAAACAGTGGCCACAACCAAGGAAGTGAAGGCCAAACACATATGCACACATACACGTGCAAAGGTACCAACACTTAGGCGTAATGAAGCAAGCGTTAAGCACACTTAAAGGAAGCTAAACATGAACAACTAGCATGCATTATAAAGCTCTGAAATCATGCAAAACATGGTGCCAAACCAAGCTAAACAAGACCAAACAAAGCATGCAAATAGCCCAAGTGCTTGAAGTAAGGTAATGAGGCTTTGAACCACACTTGACAAGACCAATCATGGCAAGACTCAAGCAACCAAAAAACAGGTTTTTAGCATGTGAAAATACACCCAAAACTCACACTCACGGCATCCTAAAAGCTTTAAACACACAAGCATGCACAAGGCACCCTTGAATGCACAAAAGGACACACCCTTAAAGCGTGAAAGAGATGACAAAAATAAACATGTGAGCATGGATTAGGGTCTGAAATAGCATGTAAGAGGGTTCCAAACCCTTGAAATCATGGAGGCAATGCATCCTACACATGCACCTACTTGAAGCATACAAGCTACAATGCAAAGGGGGTATACAAAGCATGCCAAGATTGACCCAAACAACCTAGGACAGACCTTATACATGGCAAAACAAGCACATTTCCAGTTTATGACCAGCCACAAAAACAGAAGCAAGATAGGCTAACAAAGCATGCAAAATTACGGTAAATAGAAGAGATTACAAAGCAAGTGCATGATAGAGAGGCCAAACATGGTTGAGCCCTTCTTCAATGTTGAACAGGGGCTCAAAATAGGCCCACTCACAGTTTACATCAGGCTCAGAAACAGATCACACATGAGCTAGAAATAGCATGCAAGATATTGACATACAAGATGATATTGAAGCAAGTGCATCATGAAGGGCTCAAACAGGGTTGAGCCCTTCTTCAATGTTGAAGAAGGGCTCGAAATAAGCCTCTTTGTAGTTTACATCGAAGCTCAAAAATACATGGAACTATGGCTTAGATATGAACCAAGAAAATGCTAGTTTTGGGGAAAAGTGTGCTTACCCTTGTAGACCAACAAACCAGCACCTCTTGATCCAAGAAAAGAAGCCCCTAGCCTCTGCAAATGACCTCCAAGTTGCTGGAAATGGAAGTGGTGGTGTTGTGCTATGGGTTGATGAAGGAATGGCCCAAGAACTATGGAGTTTGGAGGTTGAATGAGATAGATATAGAGAGGGAGGTGAGATATATATGTATATATCAGATATGCATATATATCTTCTGGTTTTTCTTGCTCAAAATCTCTAACCCACACAAAGGAAGAGAAGGCTCTCTTATATAGACCATGTAATGGCCAAGCTTAGAGGCTAAGCAATCCAAAAAGGGTCAGGGGGGGTCAAAGCTTAGACAGCTGGTAGACTTCTTGGGGAAGCCAAGACAAAGGGTCAAGGCTTCCTCAAGAAGCCATGAGCAAAGGGTGCACAAAAGGGGTCCAAAGGTGTTTAAAGGGTGCAAAATATGCACATGCATGCATGTGGATCTGGTTCTGTGCATCCTAGCTGGCACAGCTGGTATGCACCAGGCTTGGAGGGTTCAAAGGGGTCAGGTCGGCCAGAAAATTTGATCATCGGCCAAAATAAAGTGCCGGTCGGCGCTATTTTCTGCCGGTCGCCTAAATAGAGTGCCGATGGATGATTCCTTGGTCAAAAAATGGCCGGTGGGTATGCAAATCAAAGCCCCGGAAGTTAGCTTTCCAATGGCGCAAACTTTGTATCAAAATTCCTTCTGTGCAAAAAGTTATGCCCTTTTTCGTAAAGCCGCGCCGACTCGATCCAACCGGGATGATGTCCAGCTTCAACCAATCATATCTCCTCCACCCGGACTTGGCTCTAGGAGATTCTTGAGTGCAAAGTGAAGCCCCAGAAGTCTTCTTTCCAATGGTGGTGGCCTCATAGCTCAACTCCAAGTGTAAAGGTAGATAAGCTTGATTTAGCGATGACCGCTCGTCTTTCTCCTACACGGATTCATGCTGAACTTCTCCCAAACTAGTTTTCTCCCCTCTTCTCCTCTTTTCTTCAACTTCAAACCCCTAAGTAAGGTGTTTTGAAAGATTTGCCTCTCTCTTTGTCGAAGAAACTGAACCTGTGCCCTGCACATCTCTCAACACCGAGCAAACCATCAGTAATGCCCAAGTCTTGAGGGTGGTCAAAAATGGGGTGTCTACAACACGCAAGGGGAAACCTTTTGAATAAAATGGTGAAAGAGAATTTGTTTTCCAAGAATTGAAGACAAGATTGACTACTGCACTAGTTTTGACATTGCCTTTAGGTAAGGAAAATTTTATGATATTTAGTGATGCTTCTTACAAGGATTTAGATTATGTTAATGTAGAACGGGGAGGGTAATTTCTTATGCCTCCTGACAATTGAGACCGCATGCAGAACAGAAAGGGTAATCTCTTATGCCTCCTGGACCTTTGTTGTCTCTAGATTTACTCCTGTTGTTCCAGCTGCCTCCACTCTTGCTTCTTCCTCTGCCTCTTCCTCTACCCCTGTCTTTGCCTCTATCTTCTGTGACAAGAGCATGGGACTGATTACCTCCCATGTCTTTCCTTCTTGTCTCTTCATTGTACAAGGCATCTATGACCATGCCCATGGTCAGCTTGCCTTCTGGTGTAGAGTTACTAAGAGAAACCACCAACATCTCCCAGCCATCCGGTAAAGAACTGAGCAATAGTACAGCTTGAATTTCATTGTCCAAGGGCATCATGACGGTTGCAAGCTGATTCACCAGATTTTTGAATTCATTGGTGTGCTCGGCGACAGATACACCATTCTTCAACTTCAGATTTACAAGCTTTCTCATCACCAAGGCTTTGTTCTGGGCGGTCCTTAACTGGTACATGTCTTCTAACATTTTCCAAAGAACATAGGCATCTGTCTCTTGGGCGACATAGTGAAACACATTGTGGTTTATCCATTGTCTGATATAACCGATAGTCTTTCAATTCATCTTTATCCGGTTTTCATCCTTCTCTGCTTTCGGTTTAATCTCTTTTAGAAAAATAGGATAAAACAGGTCTTTATAATATAGGATGTCTTCCATCCGCGACTTCCAGATTGCATAATTTGAAGGATTCAACTTGATCATGGCTCCTGAAGTTGATGTGGATTCCTCCATTGTCTTCTTTCTTTTTACAGAAAAATGCAAATTAAAAATCTGACTGACAAATGTCTCCGGAAAACTCCAAATAGTTGAAAACCACTATTGGATCGCCAAAATCGGACTTCAAATGGCTCAGATCTAGCCAAAATAAGTTTGATGGTTCAGATCTGTGGATGTACCTTAGCCTCGTAGCACTGGATAGTCCCTCTGATTCTAGGTCAGGTCGGGTCAGCCCGATGGGTTGATTGGCCAACTGAGGGATGACGTGGCAAACATGTGGCACTGATTGACTGACGTGGCAGTGACGTGGCACGAACGTGGCAAATTCGTGGCACTAGCCACTCGCCTTCTTTCTTCCGCTGCGCGTTAGGCGCTTGTCTACGACTGACATCACGCGCCAGCACAATCAATGGCGCGTGAAGTGCGTGACTGAGAGTGGGCCTCACGCGCTTTCTTTAGATGGCATGTGAGGGTGTATGGAGTGTCCTCTTGGGCTCAGCTTTGCAGTTCTAGACTCATCTCGTTGAGAGCTTCCTCCTGGTATGCTTAAAACTGAATTTCGAGCAACTTGATTTTTGGCAGTTTCAAAAATTGCACTCTGTTTTTCTGAAAAATGACCAACTCGATTCTGATACCACTTGTGAGGATTAAGACACACTAGAAATCAATCACACAAGAGATTTATGTATTTATACACCACACTCCTTTTTTTCGCACCACACTCATTTTTTCTCCATTTTCCTTGGTTGTTATGTATTTATACACCAAGATGGAGGAAGCTAGAGAGCTTGGCTGGCACAGCACATGGCCAACTGTTGACTCACCTTTCGTTGGCCGTCCACCTTTGCACTGGCACAACACATGGCCAACTTGACTTCACATGGGAGATCCACTTGGGCTGGAGCTAACAATCAATGCCAAAGACTTCAATTTCTTTAAGGGAAGACCTCACATAGCTTGCCCTCGTTTGTGGTTCAAACCAATTAAATTGCTTTGAAGATTCAAAACTATCATAAAGTGTTATCTACAAACTGGAAAAGGAAATGTACGAAATTTGCAAATCATCGATGAGGAATGGTTATTTTAAATTTTGACCCACCTTCTCAAATTGAAAAGTGCCCAATTTAGGCATACTATTCAATAAGTCTGACAAATTCTTGCAGCCAAAGTTATTGCAAACATCCAATTCCAAATAGGTCAAATTAGGAAACATAGGCCAATATTTGTCATTAGCAAAGCCAAAAGCCTTCATCAGAGATCATAAAGGACAAAAATAGTCAAATATATAAGACAAAATGATGCTAGATAAAGTTCATAAATGATATAGCATTAGCATATGATAATCTACATTTTCACTTCTTATTAAAGTGATGAAAAGGAAGAGTAAACTTACTTCCATAGTGCTAGCCTTTAGATGTAGATGCTTAATATTATAAATTGATTTCAAAAGCACAAATACTTGGTTCACATGTGTGATAGCTGTGAGACCATGCTGGATAAGGGGCTTCAACACAAACACTTGCTTTAACTAATGAGGATAGGGTATTCAGACAATAGCAAACCAAGCAATAATCTTTGACTTGAAGGCTTTCAAGAATTGGTGTATCAACCACGACCATAGTCTTGGAGTTTCCTAATTGCTTTGTAGATATATGTATGAAGTCTATTTTCCCAGAACCCATCTCTGCAGAAATAGATAATTCTTCGAACACATGGCAGAAAGAAAAGAGCTTCTAGGCCAAGTCATTGCTCAAAAAAATAAGTGAAACATGAAAGATCGTGAGACGAGGGAAATAAATGGAGTTAGGAACATCAAACTGGATATGTGATCTGAGCTTTAAGACTACAAGGGTTTTGCATATAACGAGGTTTCTAGGCAACTTAAGATTCATGGATCTGCAAACATTGATAACAATTTCATGTACACGACGTCTTCTAGCAACACTTATACATGCATTCAAACGAGATTCATCAATTTTTGGATTACATCTTCGACAGAATCATTGAATACTTGGCAAATCATGAAAGAGGAGTACTCTGTTAATGAAATTCATGAAGATGACGTCACGTTGATGGGTAGCAAATCGAGAAAACATTGTCCACGCATCAAATTCTAGATTGGGGACGAAAGCCCATATGTGTTGCCATCTTGATGATAGAATACAAGTCCCAACTGCGTATTTTGTTGGAAGGAAAAAGAGAATGTGGACAAGAACCAAGTCTAGTAACCTGTTGATCCTATCTTCTCGATTCCCAATCAGTTTCTTCTTCGAAGTAGGCTGATAGTTCGACCTCAAAGCCACGAAATGTGCAGTGCCTAGATAGACAAAGTCTATAAAAAATTTGTTCTAATAAGCAATGGATTGTAATAGCTTAGGTCGAGACCCGACCCTTTTTCTTTTGCATATAAAGATGGTTGCATTAAAAAGATTTTTCCGTCAAAATTGGAGTTAGTGTGAAAGTTGAATTTTTAAAAATTTTCTAAGTGTGAAAGTTGAATTTTCTTTTTCATCTAAAAATTTTATTTTCCAAATTGAATTTTCTTTTTCATCTAAAAATTTTCTAAGTGTGAAAGTTCAATTTTTAAAAACCCACAATTTGGAAAATAATTTTTTTTTCCAATAATTGTTCCTTATATATGAAATAGTCTAATTTGATTTTATGAGGATTTTTCTACGATGTATTTGCCACTTTACTTCAACGTCAAACTTAATAATTGCAGTCAAAAAATTAATTTTGTAATAAAACTGGGAGAACCACTTCTTGATTTAATTGAATTTTGAATTTTTGTTTTTTTCTTTGAATCCAAATGAAGGGTATTTCCTTATTTACATTGTAAACTTAAGTAAATGAAATATAAATGTAAGGGACTAAATGAAAACATTTACTTAAATGCTAAAAATAAGGTTGATGTATGGGAATTCAAAACCAGCAAAAATTTTCCCTGAGTGGTCATGCCCACGATCACAATTGTTGCACTTGCGACCAATATGTAGTCCCGGTACTTTGTCTGTGGAATCCTTGGAGCCCGCTAGCTGCCTGCAACCCTCATGGTCACGCCTGCGATGGGAAAGATCGTGCCTACGATAGTCTATTTACGAAAGTCCTGAGTGTGCATCAAAACCCATTTTTTTGGCGTTTTTCTTCCCCCTTTCTGTCTTTTGTCCACCATTATCGAGCATCTAAGGTCACAAAAACCTTAGATTTAGGGGTTTTAGGTGAAAATCTCGCCCTAATTCTTAATGATTGAATGCATGGATCGTCGAGGGCTACGTTTTGCCCTAGGTTGATCGCGTTTTCGTCACCATCAACCTTTAGGTGTTCATCAAATCTCTCTCCTTTGAGGTAGGAATACCTTTAATTTTGTATATCCTTGTGTTGATATGATTATGTGGTACTTTCGTAGTTATGACGATATATGAGCTAGTGTTTTGATTAAAAATATATAAATATATAAAAATGGGATTTTCTCTCAAAGTTTTTATTTATTTATTTTATTTTATTTTTGAAATGTTTTGAATGTTTGACATATTGAAGGTTAATATTTGATAATTTGAAGGTTTTGCAAATGAAATGAGAAAAATATCCCAATTTTCTTGAGATCCTAGGTTTGGAGATTTTGTTTAAAGATGGTTTTGAAACAAATTGATGTTTGTTAAAATTGAAATTGATATGGTATTGAAACACATGGAAATTATGGAGTTGTGTAACCTCTGGATTTATGAAGGAATTGTTGTTGATAATGGAAGTTTTTGAATCAAATCTTTATGAAGCCTTGAATTTATGATTTTAATGAAAATGAGATTTTTGAAAACTAAGTAATGCTTTAAAGTGAGATTGGAATTGATTTGAGTTGAAACACATGGCGATATTGTAATGATATAAATTTTGGATCGATTTTATGATTATAGGTGATTATGGGAATTGTTGAGATTATCTTTGATTATGTATTACAGTAATTATTCTTGTAGAAATGAATTGAACCTTAAGTAAATTAAAACATTTGCAAACTCAAGTATCGCATTGGCATCACATGGTTTTGACTTGAGACGACATATGATTTTGAAAAGTGATGAATCCAGGGAAGGGAGTAAATAGCATAGTAATTCGGTTAGTAGAGTCAGTTTTGGAAAATGAATTGTGTGTTGTATTAGTACCCTTCGCGGAGAGTCAAGGTGCCCAACTGCTCTCTTCATTCTGGACGAATGTGGGAAAGGTTTTTGGGTGTCCACTGGCCCTACCGTATCGAACCGGCAAATGTGAAAAACCAAATGAGTTTTTGTGTCCATTGGCCCTTGTATCGAGTCAGCAAATGTGGAAAAAAAATTATTTTGGGTGTCCACTAGCACTGTCGTATTGAGCCGGCAAATGTGAAGAAACGTGTGTTTTAGATGCCCATCGCCCTTCTGTATCGAACTGGTAAATGTGGGACTATTTTGATATATAAAATCTATATATGTATTTGGCTGTTACCTTGAGATTCTAGTGCATATTTACTGCCACGTTGTTAATGCTGGACTCTGGTTTAATAAAAGTGCATTGAGCATCATCCTTTTAACAGAGAAAATAATGGATTTTAGCATGCTATTTACATCTTGCATGATCATAATTATATCAAGCAGTTATATACATTGTTAAAAGTATTTGGGGTGTACTAGAATACTTTGAAAGGAATACATCAATTTCTATTCCCAAGGGTGGCCGTCCATTGATGGTGATTCTTGGAAGATTTTTCTTTTTATTTTTGTGTGTAATTTGATAGTTATTTCAAGATATTGCGTACAATTTATTAAATAAGTTTAAAGGTACAAGTATATATATAATAGTACTAACTTGGGGTCAATTTGTAATTTGATTAAAATGTGAGGGCTTTGGCTTTAATTTATGAATTTGAACATTTAATTAAGTGGAGTATTTAATTTATTTAAGGTATGGAATTTTAATTCGGTTAAAGTTTCTTTGTTTTGAATTTTATTGCGAATTGTACTGAGAACCGGAAACCTAGGGTTTCTGTGTGGAAAATATACTTAGAAAATTAATTTAATTATTATTAATGCTTTAGAAATGGATCCTGAGTTCCCGAGTTCAATTTGGGGTTTGCGAGTTTCCGATTGGCGCATGTTTTTGGGTTAAAATTGAAATTAATTAAGAAATTGAGGGACTACAAATAAATAATTTAAAAGTAAGGGTTAAAGAAAATATTGCAAAGATCAGAGGCCTCACAACCTATCCCCCCTTAAAGAAATTTTGTCCTTGAAATTTAACTACATATTGTTTTCAAATAACTACGGATTGTTTGCTCTCATCAACTCCTTGCGCTCAAGTACCCTTATCAAATGGATTGTCTTTCCCCTAAGGTTCTTCTTCCATTTGTCTTGAATTGCTATAGGCCCCTCTTCAAAAGTAGCATCTTTACTAAGGTTAATTTCCTCCAAATTAATGATGTGCAATGGATCTACAAAGTACTTCTGCAGTATAGATACGTGAAAGACATTGTGTATTCTGGCTAACTGCGGAGGTAAAGCCAATCTATATGCAACTTCTCCAATTCATTGTAATACTTCGAAGGGTCCGATACATAGAGGCAAGAGCTTCCCTTTCTTTCCAAAACGTATGATTCCATGTCGAGTTTGAACTTCTAAAAACACATGATTACAGACTTCAACTAGTAGAGGCCTTCTTCTTCTATCTGTATACGTCATTGGCAGTCTTAAGCTACCTTCAACCGTTGTCGGATAAGTTTGACTTTCTTAGTGGTTTCTAGAACAAGTTCATGTCCTACTAGACCTGCTTCACCCACTTCAATCCAATAGATTGGTAATCGGCAAGGTCACCCATACAATGCTTCAAAAGGTGTCATGCTAATACCGGCTTGGAAACTACTGTTGTACAAGAATTCAATTAGTGGAAGTTGTCGTTCCCAATTTCCTTGAAAAGCCATTACACAAGCTCTCAACATATCTTGAATGGTTTGGATGGTCTGCTCATATTGCCCATTTTTCTGAGAATGAAAAGCCGTACTAAAACACAACTTGATGCCCAGGGCTTCTTGTAGACTTCCTTAGAATTGGGAGGTAAAACGCGGGTCGTGGTCTGATATAATGGTCACCAGGATTCCGTGTAACCGAATGATCTCTCGAATATAAAGGTTGCACAAGGACTGCAAGGTGTCAGTTATCTTGTACGGTAGTGTGGGGGAGTGGTTCTAGAAATACTCTTTGGATCCAATAGGGCCCTCGAGATCCTCAGCTAGTAACCTAAAAAAGAATGAACACTCTGGTCGGGGGTGCCGGAATTAGCACTCCGACGGATAAGTCAGTATATACTCTCTCGATTCCTTGTATCTGAAGTTAAGCGTACTAGTTCTCACATACCTTTCTTTGGTTGATGTTCTTCTATTTATATCTTTTCTTGGACCTCAGGGTTGGGCCCACCTTTAATCCACCATGTAATTATTTACTCGGCCCCTTTTGTTACAAACTGCTCTTCATTTGGCTCCTTGCTCAACTGGCTATACGGTCGATTAGGATACTTCTGGGTTTGTATAAGACAAGGCCGAACAAAATGTATATATCTCGACTCCCTAAGTTCACTTATTCGGCCTCTTTGCATCCCCTAATACTCAGCCCCCACAATTGCCCCCCAAACACTCCACTGACAACAATTAGCTGGTGTGTTTGGTTGCGAACTCGAAAAGTCAGAGCCGAAATTCGGTGGCTAACCTCATCCCAACGCGAATGTCAGAGCTCACACGCCTTTCAGTCATCATTACAACTTCCCGCCCCTTTGTACGCTTCTTCCATTTATTGTGATTTAAAATTTTGTTGTCTTTTCGAATGCACACTCATTTCTGAATACTTGAAGCTCTTGGTGTGCCTTCCGATTCACCTCTGCAACCTCCTTTTATCTCTCATTGTTTCCTTCGCTTCTTGTAAGTTCTCTTCCTCTCTACTTCGAATCCCTTTTCCTGGTTTGTTTTTAATTTAACATACTCCATAAACTGACGAAAATGGCAAAGCATTTGAAAAACCTCCTTTCTGCAGATCGAGTCTCTGGCTTTCGATGGCATTTTTCCATCCCCGATGACGTCCGTCTGTCACTTGTTACAGACAGCACCCTTGATATGGACAGGGTTGATGAAAGCACAATCGTCTTCCCTCTCTTATCAGTTGCAGAGGGCGGAGTCCGTTTCCCCCTTCACTCATTCCTTAGAGCTGTCCTTCACCATTGGGGTCTAATCCCTTCCCAACCTAATGTAAACTTTTTCCAAATCATAATGGGAATTATAGAGTTAAACCGTCGCCTTAGGATTAGTCTTGGCATACCTACTATTCGACACTGTTATGGCTTGGCCAAGTCTTCTGGCCAGCATGGGCGCTAATTCCTTAGGGCCAAGGACACCGACCATCAATTAGTGACTATGCTTTCCAGCTCTGGCAAACGACTCGATGACATCATGGTCGTTGTCCGAGGTAATTGGGAATTTGGCGAAGGTGAGGACCGCCTAGATCCTATACCTAGACGGAGAGGCGAACTAGGTGGCCACAGGCCCTTGTGTTTATTTTTCTTATATTTACTCGGTTTTATGTTTACGGTCTCATGGTTTTACTTGTGCAGGAAACAACTTGAAGAAAGTTTTGGTTTCAAACGACGACGCCATTCTTGCGGAAATTAAAGTCGCGCTCCAATACTTTGGCCGTCCGAGACTTCAAAAACAAGAAAGGGCGGCCCACATTCTTCTTCGATACAAGCCGACGTACACGACGTTTTTGGCGGCAGAAAACATCCCAGTTCTGAGGGGCGAGGAGTTTCTTACGGCCCTGATCTTAACCAACTTCAACAACTTGAGGCAAGTTAGTTTGGGCGGATTCGACTCGGAGCCGGTGGAGGTAGCTGAGGCCGCTGAGTCGCCAAACCCATCTGAAGCCAAAGTAAAGGAGGCTTTGAAGTTGGCCTGTGAGGAAGCGGGCCTTAATTCATCCAACCTACCGTCCACCTCAGGCCAAGGGGACGTTTCATTCGATGACATCTTTGTAGGTTTAGAAGACCTTCCTGACGCGTACCCTGAGGACATGGTTGGGTTGTCACACACACAACTTGCCAAGAAGAAAAACACCGAAAGAATGGCCGCCCAGCGAAGAGCAGAGGCCATTCGATCGGAAATTCTACCCACTACCGATGCCGAGCCTTCCCAGCCTGTTGTCGAGGGGGAGACGGCTCAAACCCAAATGGCCGAGTCGGAGCGGGTAGAGCAGGCGAATCAGGAGCAAAAGGGGAAGAAACACCCCGCCGAGGAAGAAGCCGAGTCTGCAGAAGAGCAGGTTGATAAACAGTCGCGTGTTGAAGAATCGGATTTGGTTGTTCCATTCACTGTTCAACCAAAGATAAGGAACATGCAAATTTCCTGTGACGAGTTGGCTTTAAAAGACCCGGCTGTGGCCTTGAGCATGGCCTCTTTGATCTCCCTGGCGGCTGACAGAGCCGTATTTCGGGCCGAGCCAGACTTGCTATCGATCGCGTTAGCGGCTAAGTCGGCTTTATTGGTATGTGCTTTTTTATGCAGTCTTCCGCCTAAATACATATATTTTTAATATTATTTAACTCCATTCCCTTATTTTACAGATGGTGGGCAGGATAGCCGAAATAGGCCGCTGTCAACATGATGCTATAGAACAGATCGCCTTGCTTAAAACCGAAGTTGAAAACGAAAAGGGCAAGGCTATGGAAGCCTCTCAGAGAGTCGATTCCGAAGCCGCGAAAGTGGCGGAGGAACGTGCGAGAGCGGATTCTGAGGCCGAGAGCGCGAGAAACTCCAACCAGTTAAGGATGTCCGCCGAGGATAGGGCGAAAGCGAGTGAGGACGCACTCCAGCTAGCTAAGGAGGTGATTGCCAAGTTGGAAGCCGACTTGGAAGAATCGAAGAAGGCGAACGAAAAAGCTGACTCTGAGGTTTCCAAAGCGTTCCAGGCTAGACAAAAAGCCGCCTTGGAGAGCTACGTGGATGAAGTGCCCAAATTCAAGAACTGGGGCTTCAATCACGACTGGCTCAAAGCCCTTGCTGCCGCGAATGTGACATTGGCCCAGCCGATTCCATTCGAGCAAGTGGTTGTTGAGCCACTGGCGTCTGACCCTGAGGACTAACTAGGGTGACATTTTTAATTTTTGTTAGGCATCTTCCATGCAAGGTTGTAGGCTTTTTGTTTAATAGATTTCTGTTAGTTTAAGGTAGTTTTCATGTGTAAAATGGCTACTGTCTGTACTCAATTTACTTAATGAAAATCCCCTTTGCTTGAGAACTTACTTTGTTCTGTGCTACTATTTGTGCTTAATTTTTTGCTATTTGAAATAAGATAACCATTGTCTGCTGTACTTGCTAGTTATCGATCCAATAGGATGTAGGATTACGAAGTGAGTGAATTAAACATCCTTGACCACCTGCCCATTAGATAACTATCTTGGCAATTTAGTAATTTAACCGAACAAGTGAAACGGCTCAGTGCCTCGTCGTATGGCCGATTCGCTTCATAAATCTGCCCTTGCCTCAGCTAATGAACTAGAAAGGCCGAATACCATTGGTTCATGGAGTGGCTGTGGCACGCGTAGATCGGCACCGGGTTTAGATATTTGGCCGATCAAATTAATAAATCTGCCCTTGCCCCAGCCAATTTATGGACTGTAAAGGCCGAATACCATGAGTTCATGGAGTGGGTGAGGCACATGTAGATCGGCATCGGGTTTAGATATTTGGCCGATCAGATTAATAAATCTGTCCTTGCCCCATCCAATGTATGAATTGGAAAGGCCGAATACTATTAGTTCATGTAGTGGCTGAGGCACGCGTAGATCGGCACCGGGCTTTTGAAGTTTATCATTAATGAAATCGCCTCGGGGGCGCTGCACTCGTTAGGAATAAATGGGGTGAATTCTTCGCACCCATAAATCCCATTATTGTGCTCAGACTCAATTTAAACCAAGCTGTTGAGGAAGGTTAGATACTGCGAATGTCAAGTAGATTATTCTTTAACAGCAGAGGAGAGGGGAGGACATTAGCTGAGCTGGATACAGAGATGAATCGCAGTGGCGAGCCTATGTACACGGGAAGTAGGACGTTGAGGGAACGGGAAAAATGTCAATCCCCACGTCGAAGTAGATCACCCAGAAGGGAAAGAAAGCAACGAGGCAGCTCCCCTCGATCGCGACCGAGAGGTGAATCTGACGCGACACCGCGACCGTTGAGTTTTGCGATTTTTGTGGGGAATAAATTGATGACAGAAGCGGATTCAATTGTTCACGACCTAGGTGTGGCAGTCGAGTTCGCTTGACAGATTTTTTCACCAGAAGTCCAGCAGTCGATGGTCGGTCGACAGGATTTCGAAGTGTTACGAGAGGGTATCCATGGAGCAGTGAAGGGGCTGTATACCGCCTATGAAATCGGCATGCGTCTACGTGCCGTGCGGTAGGAGATAGAGCAGAAGAATGAACGAATTCGAAACTTGGAGGCTCGTGCACAGAAAGCCGAGCGTGAGTTAAGGAAGGCCAAAACAACAGAGCCGCATGCTGCCGGCCAATCTAACCCGGCCGTGGAGGAAAGGGTGACCCAACGGCTGATAAGTCATGCGATTGCCGATCGAGATACGGCAAGCATGTTTGCAGTAGAGACTACGAGGTCCAAGGGTTATGAGAAAGGCTTTCACGACAGCCGGAAGGTTGGGATAGACAAGACCAAGGAAAAACTCGCCGAGGAAGTATGTCGATGCAAGAACCGGGGTTTTAGGCAGAGGTGGATTAAGCCTCTACAAGCCGCAGAGGCTCTCTGTGAAACAGGCGTTGAATCGGCGTCGCCGTTATACCAACGTCAGCACTTTCCCTTTGGCACTTTCGAAATTGAGAAAAGCGATGATGAGGGTGATGCCGAATAAAATTGAACATATTGTAAACGATCCAACACAGATTGAATGCAAATTATGTATTTATTGGTTAATTTAATAAAACGCCCTATTTTAAATGTTTGCATGTTTCAGCTTAAGCTTATACATTCTGAGCCAATCGGTCAATGTAATGAAACACTTCATTTTAGCTTCATTTTAGATGCTTGCATGTTTCAACTTTTGTCAACAACGCTTGTTTTTTAATCGTAATATTCATGAGAAGCACGCCGGCTCCATATTATTCGGCCCAAGCGCATCATGGTCGGATGGGCGCTCCGAATTCAGAGACTTAATTGGCCCAAGAGTATCGTACTGATGGGGCTCCAAATTGGGAGACTTGGATCTTGGCCAATCGCGATATCCACGAAGGGCGCTCCGAATCCGGAGTCTTTATCCGTCCCAAACGTGACCTACATGGATGGGGCTCCGAATTCGGAGACTTATCTTGGCTAATCGTGATACAAGAAGGGCGCTTTGAATCTAGAGGCTTAATCGGCCCAAAAGTGTCATGCACTAATGGGGCTCCGAATTCGGAGACTTATCTTGGCCAATCGTGATACATGAAGGGCGCTCCAAATCAGAAGTCTTTATTCGGCCCAAACGTGACCTGCACGGATGGGGCTCCGAATTCGGAGGCTTTTTTGTCTTGGCCAATCATGAGATCCACGAAGGGCGCTCCGAATCCGGAGTCTTTATTCGGCCCAAACGTGACCTGCACGGATGGGGCTCCTAATTAGGAGGCATTTTTGTCTTGGCCAATCATGATACACGAAGGGCGCTCCGAATCTAGAGGCTTAAACCGGAAGACTTTTGAACTGAATTTCATAATGGGAAAACAGGAAACTTTGCATTGCAAAAGTGAAATATGTACATGGTGAACCATTCAAAACAAGTATCATGCCCCACAGGTCGGGCTTAATGATAGAATGTACGCAAGTGCGTTGAATTCCAAGGCCGTGGCAAACTCCTCCCAAACATGTCTTTGAGCCGATATGCCCCTACTCCTGCGATTGAGTCGATCTGATAGGGGCCTTTCCAGTTAGGACCCAATTTTCCATCAGCCGAATTCCTGGCAGCTGGAAGCACTTTCTTCAGGACCAACTCTCCTGGTGTATAGCGGCGCAGCTGAACACGTTGATTATACGACTTAGCAAGCTGCTGCTAGTACCGTGCCATGGATGGAAGGGCACAGTCTCTTCGTTCTTCAATTAGAATCAGATCAAAGGCCAGCATCATGTCGTTTCGGCCCATATCAAAAACTTTTGATTTCAAGGTTGGAAGGCCGATCTCCAAGGGGATGATTGCCTACGTTCCGAAGCACAAAGCGAATGGCGTCTCCCTAGTGGACCGCCTCGGAGTAGCACGATGAGGCCATAACACACTTGGCAATTTGTCGACCCATCTGCCTTTAGCTTTCTCCAGCCTCTTCTTGATGCCGTCCAAAATAAATTTGTTGGAGGCTTTAGCTTGGCCATTACTCTGAGGATAAGCCGGGGTGGAAAAATAGAGCCGAATACCATACTTGCTGCACAATAATCGGTAGACACCGCAATCAAACTAGGTGCCATTGTTTGAAATAAGCGCTCCCAGAATGCCAAATCGTGTTATGATATTTCTCCATACAAAACGCTTCACATCAATATCTTGAATGTGCGTTAGTGCCTCCGCTTCTACCCATTTTGTGAAATAATCTGTTGCAACAATAAAAAATCGCTTGTTGCCCGGGGCGCAAGGCAATGGTCCGACTATGTCAAGTCCCTATTGGGCGAACGACCAAGGACTAGTTATAGAGCTTAACTCTTCAGCAGGCAGATGGGTTAAGGGAGAAAACTTCTGCACTATTCACATTTTTTCACATAACATTCGGCATCAGCTCTTATTGTCGGCCAATAATACCCCTGTGTTACAACTCGATGGGCCAAAGAGCGCCTGCCAGAATGGGCACCATAGCTACCTTCATGTATTTCAGTCAGGAGTTCCTCGACTTTATCTCGATGAACGCATTCTAGGTATGGGTTGGAAAGGGATTTTTTGTAAAGCTTTCCTTGCGTATCCAAGTAGTATCGCAGGGCTTTCTTTCGCAGCTTGTGTGCTTCTTTCTTATCCGATGGGAGCTGTTTGGAAGATAGGAATGCAGCAATGAAGTCCATCCAACTCAGACCTGACTCTATGACATTGATCTGGACTTCCTCTGAAGGGCCAATGCTCGGCTTAGGGATGAAACCCACTTCAATTGTCCGTTTAATCTCTGAGTTAATGGCAAAGGCTAGGCAAGCCAGGGCGTCTGTATGTGTGTTCTGATCATGGGTTATTTGGTTCAATTCATGATGATCAAATTATGCCAACTGTAGCTACCCCATTTTTGACCATCCTCAAGACTTAGACGTCATCGTTTGAACACTCGATGATCATCTATGCTCGTGTTCATTTTGAGTTCCTGGAGGTCTAGGCCGCGCGCCTTACCTTAAGATCTCTCGACTTGTCTATTTTGTGCTTGGTTGTGGACCAAGGACTTGTGGTTTTGCTTTTGAGGGAACAGGGTGGCATGTTGGCCATCCCCTCAACCCATCAGCCAAGGCTTGGTGCCATCGGCCATAAGTGTTGGCCGATCGGCAAACTTTTTGGTCAATCGGCCATATTTTTTACCTGAGACCTTTCCATCTGTTTTTTTCAGATATTTTGTGCCAGCTGTGACAGCTGGTGGGCACAATTCTCATCCTCCATACACGTGTATGGTGGGATTGCATTCAAGACTCAAGCTTGTTGAACAAGCTTGAGAATTGAAATTCTATAAGAAGGGAGCCTCCTCTCCCTTTCCAGAGGTTTTGGAAATTTGATATACAAGTTCTATATATATATATCTCTCTATATATATATTTTACCTCTTTCTCTCCATTTGCTCTTGTTTGTGCCCAAAAGTGTAAATCCTTCACACTATTGCACACAAGCACCTACTAGAACACCATCCTTTGGTTGCTGAGGTCCTTAGGAGTTGGTTTTGGAGTTCTTAGACTGGTTTTGATTAGAGAAGAGTGCTGGAGTTGTGTTCTTGAAGGTGTTCTTCAAGGGTGAGATTCTAGCTTTTGATACCTTATTTTTGCTTAAGCTTTTGGTCATACTTGCATATTTTTTTAAGCTTAACTCTAAACTACAAAAAGTTCTAATTTTTTATGCTTGTGATGTTTGTTTAAGGTCACTTTTGTGTTGGGGGTTGTCTACCCCCTCTTAGGCCTTGTTTGGCCTTGTTTTGTGCCTTTTCTTTTGAGCTTTGGAACCATCTTGTTTTGACCTTCTCACCACTGAAATGTAGAGGATTTTCAGTGGTGGAAAGGTGGTTTTGGAGTCTTGAATAGGAGAGGGACACCCCCCTCTCCTTGTGTCTCATTTGCTAGTATAAGTGGCTCATAATAGTAGCATGTTTGCTTAGCATGTTTTGGCCCCATTTTAGCAAGTATTTGGTGTTATTTTTTCATGCTATACCTCTGTCTAAAGTTGGTTTGATAGCCTCTTACATGCATCATGTACTTGTAGTGTAATCCCCTCTATTGCCTTAACATGCACCTTGCATTTGGATCATCATTCTTGCATGTTTTGGCTCAACTCAAAGAAGCTTTTAGTCATGTTTTACCATGCTTGAGGTCTGTTTCATTTTGTTTTAGTCGTGCATGCACTGTTTTGTATAGCCATGGTTCAATCTAGCTTGTTAGCTTTGAGTGTCCAAGTTATTAGCATGCATTGTTTAGACCATTTTCATGATTTGGCATCATTTCATATATGGTTTCAGTCCATGTAGTGTAGCCATATACTTGCATTTGTCATCCTTTCAACGCTTTGAAGAGTTGGTGTTTTATGCCTTAAGAGTGGACCATTGTGCATGCCTTTATACTTAGGCCTTTAGGATGCCATCTCAATGGGTTTTTAGGCTTATTTTGACATGCCATAACTTTGATTTTTATTGGTTAAGTCATGCCATGTTAGGTCATAATAGGTGTAGTGCAATCCCCTTTGTTGGCCTTACTTGCATCATGCCTTATGCCCTTCATGATTGGCTTGTTTTAGCTTTGGCCCTTGCATGTTTTAGACTCCTTTTGGCATGATCTAGGACTATTTTGGTTGCCCTTGGCTCTTTGGGGCTTGATTCATGTGGCCTTAGTACAAGCTCTTTGGCTAGCCTTTAGCCTTGAGCTTTCTTGCATGTTATGCTTGACTTGTTTGTGTGATTTGGCATCATTCCTAGCATCATTTCAGAGCATGTAATGTTGTCACACTTGCATGCTTTTCACTCTTTTAGTGCTCTTAAGAGTTGGTGTCTTCATGTCTTAATTCTTGGGCCAATTGGCATGCATGCTTGCCTTGCATTTCATGTCATCAATTCATCATCTTGGCCACTGATTTGGACATGGCTGAGGTCTACCCATTTTGGTTTAAGTCCATCTTTGCATGTTGTCGCATGTTTGTCACATTGCATGTTGTTGCATGCTTGCTAGTTTGCATCTTGTTGCATGCTTGTCACATTGCATGTTGTCGCATGCTTGCTAGTTTGCATCTTATTACATGTTTGCTAGTTTGCATCTTGTTGCATGCTTATCCATCTTGCATGTTGTTGCATACTTGTTAGATTGCATATTGTCACATGCTTGTTGTTGGCATTGTTGTTGCATGCTTATTATATCACGTGTTTGCATTTTGCATGCTTGATACATTGCATGTTTGCATGTCTGCATGTCTAGGTTGCATTGCATTTTGCATGCTTTTTACATTACATTTGGCATGCTTATGTTGCGTTGCATAACATCTCCATGTTGCATGCATTGCATTGTGTTTGGTTTGGGTGTTAAACCAAACACGAGGAACGAGGGATGTTTCATACTTGAAGTGATGAAACGTGCCTCAATTCTCGGTTGCCGACGCTCTTGATCCAACATGATAGAGTGTGAGGCATTCATGTGTTTTTGTGCATTCATTCCATATTGATTTGTGCAATTCGGCCTGTTTGGCCATCATGCATCGAAATGCGTGATTGATGGCTCGAGAGTCGAATACTACACTCCTTTGAGTCTCAAACATGATAAGGGGTGTAGTTGCACAACATTTTCTTGCAAATGTATTGCCATGCCGTTGTTTGTCCTCTGCTGCAGCAAAAGGAGCAGTCTGCAGGAAAAGATGGTCGATCGGCTATCTGGAGTGCCGATCGGCTAACAATTTGTGGTTGATGGACTAAAAAGTAGTCGATGACCCTTTTTCATTAGCCAATGGCCTCTCAACATGTCCATGAGGTGGTTCAAAAGCATCACAGAGATTTGTGCAGCTTTCAGAGGTGCAAAACAGTGCAAACAGAGGCAACATGAGGCATGGCATCGGATTTCTGGGAGGACACAACCGAGCATGCATCTCTTCATTGCCTGCGAGGCCATTTCAGTATTCATGATTAGTTTGTGTAATTTAATCATCTAATTGGTTTTGTAATATTCATTTAGCTTAGTGTAGCTATTTGTTTCAATTTGGATTGTAATAGCTAATTAGCTTGTTAGTTAATTAGTTTTGGTATTGTAATAATTAGTCTAATTAGATTATTAGATTAGTTAGAATAGCTTAGCATAGCTAGCTTGTGTTATTCATTCGAGCCCTCCGTCGAGAGGGTGAATTTTGTAATAAGTGTGCGTGAGTGTGTGAATGTCTTCCAACCCAACGTCTTTCTCCCTTTTACTTAACCGCTTATGATGGTTAGTTCTAGTTCATGTTTTGATTAGCATCCTTATACTTGCATGTTTGCATCCATTCATCTGTATTGCATGCACCGGGCTCGGCGCATCATACTAACTGCATTGTATTTCAATTCCAATTTGAATACATGTATCGAGTGTTGCATTTCACATGCCATCTTAGAATAGCCGAGCCTATCTTAGTTGCATTTTGCATGTGTTGCATTAGCCATCTTAACATAACTAGGATCATGCATGATTTCTAACTAGTTGTTGTTTTGGCTCGGAGTACACTGTAAGTGTTTACGCTTTAGCATCTTGCATGAGTGTGAGTGTTAACATGATAGCATGCTTGCCATGAGGCTAACTGCTTAATTGATATAACTGCATGAATGCCTGCGGATGAAGGCTTCATTGTTTGAATTGGAACAATTCATCAAAATGCGAGTTTTAAGCCCACTTGAGGTGGCAAAATCATGTTTTCTAAGCCCACTTGAGGGTGGCAAATCCACGTCTTAGCCTACTTGCGAGTAGCACCTTCAAACCATTTTGAAATAAGCAAACATGAGATGTTTTGTTCCAACTTGGGCGATCTAGTCTATACTTGTATGCAGTGCGCATCACGTAGTAAGATTAGCTAATAAACCGGAATAAGAGCGCATGTGTTTTCAAAAACAAAATATCATGTTAGTAAAGGCCGATCTTTGATCGGGTGAGCGGGGGTGCTCATTGCATGACCTTCCCCTCTCGTGCCCAAGTTCACGAGTCGAGGCAACTTTGGTGATGACAGACACGTGACCTTAGGCACGAGTCAGGATTTCCTAAATTTTCCAAAACAAAACATTTAGGTGGCGACTCTGTATCTGGCAAAGCAGTCCATGTTTGGCACTTCTTTATGAAAATCAGTTTTCCAAAACGATTTGTCAGATTTGGACTCTTTGGTGATTTATTGATCTTGCATTGCACTTTGTGAGATTAGATTCAGAACCGTGACATTGAGTCCGAACTGTAGTAGCTAATGAACAAACCAGATTTTGCGCCGATTCGCGCGCGGAGCTGGGACGTTCGGGCCCGTCTACACCAGCAAGGAATTTTTCGTTTTCATGTAAGCGGCCATACGGTCGTTTTTGGCCGCGTACTCCCCCTTTAGTTGATTGATCACAAGTTTTGAATCACAAAATATAAGCAAACGCTGAGCACCCAGGAGATGTGCGTTCCGCAAGCCGGTTAGTAGGGCTTCGTATTCGGCCTCATTGTTCGACACTTCGAAGTCGAGTTTGACAGCTTGCTCAATTATTGCTCCGTCGGGAGCCATGTTCACTACTCCGGCTCTGATGTCACGTTGATTGGATGATCCATCACAGTACAACTGCCAAATGTCCACAACATAAATTCTCCAGTTCGGCTTAGGTTGAATTTGCTCAGACTTCAGGTCGGCGTGACCCCCATTGAATTCAGCCACAAAGTCGGCAAGTACTTGCCCCTTGATTGAGGTTCTAGGAAGGAACTAAATATCATACTGGCCGAGTTCAAGAGCCCACTTTGAAACACGCCCTGATGCTTCTGCACTGCGGAGCACTGCCCGGAGGGGGTAGTCCTTTAGTACCCCGATGGTATGCCCCTGAAAGTAATGTATCAGTTTTCTTGCTGCCATGATGAGGGCTAGGATGAGTTTTTCCAAAGGAAGGTAACGTGTTTCGACTTCAACCATTGCCTTGCTCACATAATATACTAGTCGTTGCTCCCCAAGCTCTTCTTTTAATAGTACGGCACTGACGGCCCGGTCGGAGACTACCAGATATAAAATGAGCGGGTCACCTGCCAAAGGTGTTGTCAAGAGTGGAACTGATTGGAGGTAGGTCTTCAGACCGTTGAAAGCAGCTTTGCACTCAGAGGTCCATTCAAAAGCCTTACCCTACTGTAGGGTATGAAAGAATTGTCGGCATCGATCTATGGAATGACTGATGAACCTGTTAAGTGCGGCGGCCATCCCCATCAACTTTTGAACCTCCTTTACCGATCGAGGGGTGCCGAGTTCCAAGATTGCTGTGATTTGCCTCAGGTTGGTTTCGATTCCTCGGTGGTTGACAATATAGCCAAGGAATTTGCCGGATCCGATCCCAAATGCACACTTGGAAGCATTCAGCTTCATTTTGTACTTTCGTAAGATGCCGAATGTCTCCTCCAGATCGGCTAGATGAGTTTGCTCTTCTTTGGACTTAACCACCATATCGTCAATGTACACTTCCATAGTACGGCCAAGTTGCTCCTTGAACATGGCAGTGACTAGTCTTTGGTAAGTTGCCCCTGCATTCTTCAGCTCAAAAGGCATAACCTTATAGCAATAGGTTCCTCTTGGGGTGAGGAATGCAATTTTGTCTTGGTCCTCTAGATGCATGGCGATTTGATGGTAACCTCTGCAGGCATCGAGGAAGGTCATACGTTGATGACGCGCCGTGGCATCTACAAGTTGGTCTATTCTGGGGAGAGGAAAACAATCCTTGGGACAAGCTTTATTTAAGTCCGTGAAATCCACACAAACACGCCAAGTCCCATTTTTCTTCTTGACAA
The DNA here is from genome assembly GCA_036172215.1 of Camellia granthamiana. NCBI lineage: Eukaryota > Viridiplantae > Streptophyta > Magnoliopsida > Ericales > Theaceae > Camellia > Camellia granthamiana. The sequence continues at coordinate 67,934,981 of CM069913.1, read as the reverse complement.
CCGCAGTGTTCGACAGCCATGTAGAGCAAGTAACTTCCCAGATTGCCCCAGTATCGAGCAACCGGTCAACTTCCTCAACAACGGTAGCAGTGTGTTTTGAGGCTAACCGCCGGCTTTTCTGAATAATCGGCTTACATTAGGGTCAATGTTTAAACGGTGCTGCGAAATAGACAGATCCACACCCAACATCTCATATAGTGTCTACGCAAGTACATCAAGGTTGCCAAGCAAGAAGGAAATTAGCTATTGCCTGTCGGCTTCATTCAGGGAGACGCCGACCATGAAGAATCTATCTGGATTCCCGTCAATTTCAACTCGATCCAGGGCTTCCGTGGCCTTTTCACTTGGGAGCCGTCCAACATCACCGAGGCTCTCTCGATCCGGCACCTTAATAGAATTCACTTCCAACTCTTTTGGTGTCTTTGCAGCAAGGAGATAACATGCTTGTGCCGATTTCTGGGAACCACAGATTTGCTCAATGTTGCGTTCTGTCGGGAAGCGGAGCAGTTGATGAGAGGTGCTCAGCACGGCCTGTATGGTATGCAACCAAGTTCTCCCCATGATGAGATTATACGGCGAAGGCAGCTTGACCACCAAGAATTCCACATCCATTGTTCGGGAGACCGCTCGAACTGGTAGTGTGATTTTGCCCAACGGGTATTCTGGATTAGCGTTGAAGCCGAATAATGGATAAGGAGCCGGAGATAGGTCTGACTCAGCAAACTCAAGTTTGATGAAGGTCTTCTAATACATAACCTCCGAAGTACTCCCCTGGTCTATGAGAACGCGTTCAATGGTGAATCGGTTTACGCGTAGTTTGATGACCAATGGATCAATGTGGGGGAGTGTTACGCCAATCAAATCAGAATCATCGAAGGTAATATTCAGAGCTTCATGGGGCTGTTTTGCTGGTGTGACTTGCTTTTGGGGGTCTGGATGCGACTGAATTGCATGCACGATTAGGGCTGTTGGCAGGCTGTATATCATATGGATGACACCGAGCAGAGGTGAATCCTGCCGTAGGGCAACTGTTTTGGTTGAGTTGTTCTTCCGGACGTGTTGCTGGAGCCGACCGTCTTATACCAACTCCTCAAGGTGGTCTTTCAAAGCATAGCAACTGTCGGTATCATGACCGTTATCTTTGTGATATTTGCACCGCCTATCCCGTCTCCTCGTGTCGGGAGGTCCCACCGTTTTTTATGGCCATTTGAAGAATGGAAGGTGTTGAACCTTAGCCATAACCACACTGATCGGCTCCGATAATTCCGTGTATTTCTTGTCGGCGCGCCTCGCGCGCCTGCTATCCACTTGAAGCTGCTCATTAGCTCAGTGTAGACATCGGTCATTTGATCGGCGTGAATCCCGTCTTCTATCTCACTTAGCCCGATTCCGTGATTCAGGGCTCCGTGGTGGTACAGTGTTTATCGGTTACACGACTTCAGGAGGGGCCGACTTAGTGGCTTTATGCCCGTCTTTGACCGGGAGGGCATCGTCTTCTACTTTGTAGTATTCCTCAACTTTTTTTATCAACGCCCAGACCATTTTTAAGGGTTGTCTGGTCAAAGAGCTATTGAGGGCACTGTCTGGATGTAACCCCATCTTGAAGGCGGTAATGGCCATGGAGTCATTGCAGGCATCATCTACCAGATTAAAACATTCCCAATACCACGCCGAATATGCATGAAGGGTTTCCCCTGGTTGAATTTGCATTGCCCACAAAGAATCGGCTTGCTTCGGCTGGACCTCGTTAGTGATGAACCTTGCCCTGAAGGATTTTTGGAGTTAGTGGAAGCTCTTGATCGAAGCCGGCTCCAGTTTATAATACCACCTGACAACCAGTGGTCCCAAACTGCTCAGAAATATTCAACACATGAGGGCCTCGTCGTCTGCATGGAGCGTCATGGCTTGCTTGTAATGGTGAATGTGATCGGTGGGGTCTGATTTACCATCATACAAGGTGAATGACAGTGCTTTGAACTTTTTGGGTAGCACTGGCCTTGCAATCCGTCATACAAAGGGGTCATGCTGATCCTCTTTATTTGAATCATTTCTTCTTCGCTTCTTCTATGCACGTGGACTTCCCTCAGAAGAACTGGAGATGTCGACTCGTCCCTTCTTTGTAGATTCTGGGAATGATAAGTCAGAGCCACTGCCACTATCATGTCTCCGAATTTGAGATAGTCGACCATCTCTTCTTAGAGGTCGTCCCGGCTCTTGGTGTGCGGCTTGTTGGGATTTTGCCACTTCCAAGGCCAAATCTTGTCGAAGGCGCTCGTTCTCAGCCATCCTGTTTTCCAACCTCTGTTTGTTTCGCTTCGCTTGCTCGATAATCGCTTGCATTGTCTCATGTGCTAATGTCGAGGGTGAATCAAAGTTCAAGACCCTTCTTGCGGTAATATTCTCTGGCCCAAGCATGTTGCCTAGAGTGGTTTCGTCTTGTGGCGTAGGGTCGCCGGCGACTACCGGAGGATCTTCCGTCATGCCCACCATGGATGTGCTTGAGAATTCCCACAAACGGCGCCAATTGTGGGGGAGTGGTTCTGGAAATACTCTTTGGATCCAATGGGGCACTCAAGATCCTCAGCTAGTAACCTGAAAAAGAATGAACACTCCGGTCGGGGGTGCCAGAATTAGCACTCTGACGGATAAATAAGTATATACTCTCTTGATTGCTTGTATCTTAAGTTAAGCATACTAGTTCTCATATACCTTTCTTTGGTTGATTTTCTTCTATTTATATCTTTTCTTGGACCTCAGGGTTGGGCCCACTTTTAATCCATGTAATTATTTACTCGGCCCCTTTTGTTGCAAACTGCTCTTCATTTAGCTCCTTCCTCAACTGGCTATACGGCTGATTAGGATACTTCTGGGTTTGTATAATATGAGGCCGAACAAAATGTATATATCTCGACTCCCCCAGTTCACTTATTTGGCCTCTTTGAATCCCCTAATACTTGGCCCCCATAGGTAGGAAATGGGCGGTTTTCGTCAGACGGTTCGTTATAACCCAGATAGCATCATGGCACCTTAGGTTTTGGGTAACCCAGTCACAAAATCCGTCATTATATGTTCCCATTACTATTTGGCTATTGGTAGAGGCTATAACATTTCTCCTGGTTTTTGATGTCCTGCTTTCACCAGTAGGCGTGTAAGGCATCTAGCCACAAACTGAGCCACATCTTTCTTCATACCACTTCACCAATACTATCGCTTCAAATCATGGTACATTTTACTCCTTCCTGGATGTACTGCAAGGGCTAAGTAATGAAATTCCTTAAGTATTCTTTCTCTATGGGACTTGCTATTTGGTACAAATAGCCTGCCTTGGTATCTTAATTTCCCATCTGAGCGAATTGACCAGTTGGGTACTGTTTTCTTGATTCCAAGCATGTCTTGATGAAAACTACTTCTTGATCGTGATCATGAGCTCCCATGACTTCACTTACTAACTTAGGCATCATAGTTGTGCACCAAGGTATGCCTTTCAATCTGGAACCTTCACTTGAACTCCAAATTCTTTAAGAATTTTAACCATATCCCACTCTTTTACCGCTAATCTAGCTATCATTCCCCTACTCTTGTGACTCATCGCGCCTGCAACTACGTTAGCCTTATCGGGATTATACGAGAGAGTAAACTGAAAGTCTTCGTGGTACTCCATCCATTGTCTCTGACTCAAGTTTAGGTCCTTTTGTGTAAACATATACTTTAAACTCTTGTGATCTGTGAAAATCCCAAACTATTCTCCACACTAGTAATATTGCTATTGTTTTAGGTCAAAAACCACAGCCGCTAATCCAAGTCATGCGTTGGATAATTTTGCTCACGCGGCTTCAAGTGACTAGAACCATACCTTCCCGTTCTGCACGAGTACATAGCCTAACTCTTCATTGGATGCATCACAATACATGGTGTACGCACATCTTGTGCCATAATGATTAATATTGGTGCGTTGGTTAATCTCATCTTCAATTCCTGAAAGACCTTTCGCAAGCTTCTTTTCATTCGTACTTTACTTCTTTCTGCATCAGTTGTGACATTGGCTTGGCTAGTTTAGATAATTCTTGAATGAACCTTCTATAATACCCAGTCAGTCCTAAGAAACTACAAATTCTGTATTGGTACGTTGGTTAATCTCATCTTCAATTCCTGAAAGACCTTTCGCAAGCTTCATTTCATTCGTGCTTTACTCCTTTCTGTATCAATTGTGTCATTGGCTTGGCTAGTTTAGAGAATTCTTGAATGAACCTTCTATAATACCCAGTCAGTCCTAAGAAACTACGAATTTCGTTACAGTCTTTTGTTGCTTCCAATCCAAGACTGCTTCTACCTTGGTTGAATCTACCACAATCCATTTCTCAGATACTACACGTGCAAAAATTTTACTTCTTTTAACTGTAAGTCACATTTACTTGACTTGGCGTACAACTGGTTATCTCTAAGGACTTGAAGAACACTCTTCAAATGTTGTTCATGCTCCTCCTCGAACCTTGAATTTATTAAAATATCGTCAATGAACACTACTACAAACTGGTCAAGGTATGGTGTAAGGATCTTGTTCATTAGGCTCATGAATATTGTTGGTGCATTGGTCAGTTCGAAGAGCATTACTACAAACTCGTAGTGACTGTACTTAGTCCAAAACGCAATCTTCAGTATATTCTCGTCCTTGACTTGTAGTTGATGGTAACCTAACCTGAGATCAATTTTCGAAACTCTAAGTTGATCAAACAAGTCATCAATTCTTGGAAGCGGACACCAGTTCTTGATCGTGACTCGATTTAGTTGACAATAGTCGATGCATAACCTTAACGTCCCATCCTTTTTCTTGGCAAATAGAATTGGTGCTCCCCACGGTGAGGTACTCGGTCTAATAAATCCCTTTTTCAGGCAATTATAGTTTGTCTTTAATTCCCATAATAGTTCTGCAGGTGCCGTATGATAAGGGGCCATTGATATTAGAGAGGTCCCAACCCGTTGGTAGTCCTGGTAATTCCTCAGGAAAGACGTTTGCATACTTACAACCTACTCGAGGAAGTTCCATCTTAACTCATTCTTTCTCATTTATAATCAAACTTGCCATCCATCCCGCAAGTTGATTGTGCTAACGTGTCTCACATTTCATTATGGTAGGGAAATCTCGTCTATCCCCATAAGCCACTACTTTCTTCTGATTGTGGGATCTAGACCCCATTCAAACTTCATTGCCTTATCTTCGTCATTCTCTACGTATCGAGTGGCATAACGAGCCAATCCCTCAAACTTTGCAGCGTACTATGCCACTGTCATGCTGTCTTGTTCTAGTCTTGGGAACTCCAAAACTTGTTCCTGCTTGATGGTAATTAGGAAGTACTTTTTGAAGATTAATTCCTTGAATTGCTTCCAAGTCAAAGTTGAAGTGTCGCGATTACTTTTCATTAATGCCCACAAATGATTTATTTCATCGTCCAACTCGTACACATAGCTAGGGTAATATGGTTGCCATGTTCAATAATTCCCATTGTATCCAATCATTTTCTCAATTCCGCTATCCTTGTATCCGGTACCTCGGTGAATTTTGATGGCCTTTGCTTTCTAAATTCAGAGAAAATATGGGTTCTATTATTCTACCTATTTCCTTTTTATTTGTCCCAATTCTTCCAGAATCTGATGCCCCAAATGGTTAGGGATCTCGGCTCCTATAGGTATAGGTCCATTTTTATGGTGTCGATTTATTGGCATAGTATTTCTAGCGCTTTGTTGCTTGTTTCCGTGTAGTCGTTGGCATGTATATCCACCATCCTAAGACATAAGTTATGTTTTGATTACAGAGGTGAATCATTAAGAGTAATTTAACTAGTCTTTAGGGTTTATTTATCATAGGGTGTTTGAAACAATAAGATCAAATAGTAGGTAACAAATTTAGGGAAACACACAATGCAACTTCATATATATAGGCAGAATAATAACTACCAGAGTTTGGTTAATGGAATGATTACGAAGTGGAGATTGAAGAGTATGAAGTGGTAATAGCATCAATTAACGCAAGGATCCTCTGAAATATGGATAAATGATATAATGGAATGGATGACTGTAGACGTCCCCGAACGTCCTGGGAGGGAAATCCCCTCCGTTTTGTTCGTTATGGGCCCACTACAGTTCAGGACTCAATGTCACGGTCCTGTATCTAATCTCGCAGAGTGCAATGCAAGACCGATGAATCATCAAAGAGTCCAAATCCGGAAAATCGTTTTTGAAAACAGATTTTTTTGAAAGAAGTGCCAAACATGGACTGCTTTGCCAGATACAGAGTCGCCACCTAAATATTTATTTTGGGGGAATTTAGGAAACCCTGACTCGTTGCCTAAGGCCACGTGTCCGTCATCACCAAAGTTGCCTCGGCTCGGGAACTTGGGTACGATTGGGGAAGGTCAGCTATGAGCACCCTCGCTCGCCCGATCAAAGATCGGCCTCTACTAACCATAATATCTAGTTTTGAAAACATTATGTGCTCTTATTCCGGTTAATTAGCTAATCTTACTATGTGATGCGCACAACACAAAAGTATAGACTAGATCGCCTAATTTGGAACAAAGCATTGCATATCCGCTTGTTTGAAAGACATTTTGAAATTTGCTACTCGCAAGTAGGCTAAAACACGGATTTCAACGAGTTGTTCCAACTCAATCAATCCAACCTTCACCCACAAGCATTTAAACAGTAAATCAACTAAGCAGTTAGCCTCAGGGCAAGCATGCTTTCATATTAACATTCACACTCATGCGAGATGCTAAAGCATAAATACTCACCTAGTACTCCAAGCCAAAAACAAGGAACATGTTAGTAATCAAATGTATGATCCAAGTCCATGTTAAGATGGCTAATGTATCGCAGGCGAAATGCAGCTAGAGCAGGCTCGGCTAATCTATAGATGGCATGTGAAATGCAACAGATAACATGTATTCAAGTTAGATTTGGAATACTATGCAATTAGTATGATGCGTCGAGCCCGGTGCATGCAATACTTATGAATGATGCATACATGCATAGCATAAGGATGCTAATTGAAATATGCCCTAATACTAACCATCAAATACCAGCTAAGACATGACCAACATGAACTTAAACAAGGTGCTCACACATGAGGCTAAAATGGCAAATTTTAAAGGCAACAATGAGAGGGGATGGCCCTCTCCTTCTTAGGACCTTAGAACACCATCCCCACCATTGAAATCCCTCTGGATTAGAGGGATTTCAATGGTGAGGAGGCCAAGACAAGGTGGTCCCGGAGCTCACAAAAAGTGCGCAAAAATGAGGCCAAACAAGGCCTAAGAGGCGTCAAACAACCCCAAACACCAAAACAGCCTTAAACAACTATTTTAAGCACTCAAAATCAGAACTTTATTAGTTATACACAAAGCTTAAAAAGAGATGCAAGGATGGCTAAAAGCCTAAGCAAAAATGGGGAATAAAGGGGTAAAGTTCTTACCCTTGAAGACCTCTTCAAGAACAATGCTTCCGCTGGTCTCTCCAAGCTTAGATCAACTCAAGAACTTTAAAAATCACTCCTTAGCACCTCAGTAGCCAAAGGAAAGTGTAATACTAGGTGTTTGTATGCAAAACTATGAACAAAACACCTTAATACACACACAATATGGAAGAGAGGGAGATATAGAGATAGAATAGATACACAATCCTCTAACCCTAATCTCAAAGCTCAGGAATTTGCTTGGAACTCTTGAGGAGAGAGGAGAAGCCCTCCTCTTATAGAATTCCCACTCTTGCAAAGCTTACAAAACAAGCTAAGCAAGAGGGAAATCCCTCCACGTGTATGGAGGGGGTGCAAAGTGGGTGCCAGCTGTGCCAGCTGGCACAAAATATCTGCCAAAAGCGGATGAACAGTGGTCGGCCAACAAAAATGGCCATTTGACCAACAAAGGTGGCCGGCCGACCACCAAGAGTGCCGACCGGCCATCACCAATGGCCGGCGGCAAGAAAACATGGCCGGTGGCTTCAAGCCATGGCCAGTGAGGTGTGGGGATTGCCAACAAGCCATTCCCTGCCCTCAGAAGCAAAACAACAAGTGTTTGGTGCAAAACCAAACACAAAACAGGCAAGTCGAGAGGTCTTGAGGCAAGGCGCGTAGCCGAGGCCTCCGAGAACTCAAAACAAATACGAACATGGATGATCACCGAGTGTTCAAACGGTGACGTTTAAGTCTTGAGGACGGTCAAAAATGGGGTGTCTACAGTTGCCCCTCTTTGACAGAACTCGAAAGTCATAACAATGATGAGAGTGAATGTCAAAGCCCAGAGACGACCCATTTTTGACAAGGCCGAAGACTTAGACAAAGCATACAAGCTACAAATAAAGGTATGCACCTGATGGCAAGGGCAAAAATGTAAAACAATGCACAAAGCCGAACATAACTTATGATCATGCAAAGAAAGCTGTAACGAAGCAAATCATGCAACAGTTTTAAGCAATCAAACACAAATCTAACTACATTACAATGCAGAAAGGATGTAAGAGAATTATGCAATTCTCGCTACGTCTCACACGGAGAATACAATACTTGTCCAGCTCGTCTGGTTGTGCCAGCTTCAAATGAACCGTACATACAATATCGTGCCTGAAAAAGAGAGAAACTTAACAGGTACAATATCGTTAGCAACATGCATAACAATGCAATTAAAAGTGCGTGACAACGCTAGTGAAAGGGTGCATAACAATGCGGATGGAAGGGGTGCATAACAATGCAACCCGACTGTATGCATAACAATGCGGAATGGATGCATGACAATGCAATATTTACAAAACTATGTATAAACAATGCAAATGATATGCAATGCATTCGAGATGATCAAACCATAAGCAGTACAAAACCACACAAATGTCATAAAGATGATGGAGATGCAAAATCCGTCTACCATAGAAAAGGTGCCAACACCCTCAAACCACAATCCCATCAGTGGAATAGGCGCGTACACATGCAGAACTATGTGTGTGTAGACGGAATACGAGAACAAGTAATTGGGTGGAATGATATAAGTGAGGCATGCTCTGCTCAGGAAAGACCATGATCCTAAATGCTGGATGCAACAAATTACACTACAATACAATGAATACAGTGGATAAGGCGCGTGGCCAAACCGTGTCTTGCCTAGGAAAGGCATGGACACATACAAACCACATTTAACACGGAAATGGTGCCGTCACCCACAATACTAGGTGCGTACACATAATATCATAACTGTGCTTCAACGTGAAAAGTATGAGCACATACTAGACCAAGCTCAACTTGGAAAGGCGCAAACGATAAATGGAGCAAATGCATGCAATGCTTTCTATGTACAATGCAAATACATGTAAATGCAATATTTACAATGAATGTGTGTAAATGCAATATTTGCAGTGAATGTATGTAAATGCAATATTTACAGTGAATGCATGACAATGTAAGCTATGTACAATGCAATATTATGTATAACGTAAGTGGGGGCGAAACATGCGTGCCAACGCAAGTGAAGAATGCACGACAATGCAGGTGGAAGCGAAACATGCGCGTCAACGTAAGTGAAGAATGCATGACAATGCGTGTGAAAGCGAAACATGCGTGTCAATACAAGTGAAGAATGCACGACAGTGCAGGTGGAAATGCACTACAATGCAATGTATATTCTACATGCTATATACAATGAAGGCACACAGCCAAGACATATCTTGCCTAGGAAAGACATGGACACATACAAACCACGTCTGACACGGAAATGGTGCCGTCACCCACAACACTAGTTGCGTACACATAATATCATAACTGTGCTTCAACATGAAAAGTATGGGCATATACCAGACCAAGCTCAACATGGAAAGGCACAAGCCATAGATGGATGACGCAGTGGATGCATGCAAACTAAAATGCAATATATTCTATGAATGCATGACAATGCAAGCTATGTACAATGCAAATACATGTAAATGCAATATTTATAATGAATGTGTGTAAATGCAATATTTTACAGTGAATGCATGACAATGCAAGCTATGTACAATGCAATATTATGTACAATGTAAGTGGGGGCGAAACATGCGTGTCGACACAAGTGAAGAATGCACGACAATGCTGGTGGAAGCGAAACATGCGCGTCAACGCAAGTGAAGAATGCACGATAATATGGATGGAAGTGAAACATGCGCGTCAACGCAAGTGAAGAATGCACGACAATGCAGGTGGAAATGCACTACAATGCAATGTATATTCTATATGCAATGAATGCATGTAATGCATGCTATATACAATGAAGGCACGCGGCCAAGACATATCTTGCCTAGGAAAGACATGGGCACATACAAACCATGTCTGACACGGAAATGGTGCTGTCACCCTCAACCACAATCCCATCAGTGGAATAGGTGCGGACACTAAATCTCATAATCGGGCTTCGACGCGAAAGGTATGAGCACATGCCAGACCAAGCTCAACATGGAAAGGCACAAACGATAAATGGATAATGCAGCAAATGCATGCAATCTACAATACGATATATAAAATATGCATGTAAACTATGTACAATGCAATCTATACAATGCTAATATTTACAGTGAATGCTATGTATAATGCAAATATTTACAGTGAATGATGAAACACGCATAACAATGCATGTTTGTTTTTTGAAATGCATAATAATGCGAATGAAAGAAAAATGCATGACAATGTATGTTTGTTTTTTTTGTTTGAAATGCATGATAATGCGAATGAAAGAAATGTGCAACGACGCACGTCTTTTGAGGTGCATGACAATGCAACAATGCGAGATAAGGAAGATGCATAACAATGAACGTAAGGTGTGTATGACAACGCGTGACAAGGATCATGCATGTGAATGCGTGTGAGGTGCGCATGATAATGCGACCTAACAAAGATGCAAAACAATGCAAGTGTGGCGTGCGTGACAACGCATAACATATGTGCATGACAATGCGAGTATGATGCGCGCTGCAACGCATACAAGATATGCATAACAATGCAACGTATTTAAAGTAGTTTCCAGACTTCGCAAGATACAAAAGGATACGAAAAGGATACGCCTTGCACGTATTCGAGTGCTATGCATAGAAGACACGGCACAGAGGCCAGTTAAGCTTCAAAAATGCAGTTTCTTGCACTGTCTTGAGCAAAGAGAGCCCCAAACCACATATCTGACCCAAACAAGGGTGTAGGAGCTTCACCGGCCATCGGGGGAAACCACCGGCCATCCACTGGCCACAAAATAAGGTCACCGGCCATCCTTTTGGCCGACTGGCCAACAATAAGGCCGACCGGCCAAAACTGCCTGTTTGGGGCAGTTTTGTCAATTCGGCACGGGTCTTTAAATAGAGGGCTTTAAACCCTATTTCTTTGCTTGCCTCTTGCTCGAAAACTCTTGCCCTCTCTCTCTAGGCGATTTTTCTTCCTTCGATCCATCATTTTCCTTGGTTTTCGGGCCCGTTTCAACGTTTGATTCGCGAAACCTCGCCGTTTCGAACATTTTGAACCGAACAAAATTTGTTTTCGATGCCTCTTTCTTGATTTCTACCACTCGGGGTTTGTTTCCCTCGAGTTTACCTTGATTTTCGTGCCTTTTCCGCACTTCGATGTTTCCGCTCATTTTCCGCCCCCTCGGGGTTGACTTTTCACATTCTCGCTCGATTTTCACATTTCCGGCCATTTTCACACCCTACTCGACATGGCAGACAATCTTCCACAGGGCGAGGCTTCCCCGGAGATGGAAGTGGACCCCAAGGTCGAGCTCCTCCCTCTCCGCGTCCGACCGTTCGATCCGGCGACCTACAGGCCGGCGGTGCATGTGCTCCCTCCTGACAGCCTCCGCCACTTCCGGAGCTACGCGCGAGGCGCGCCACTGGAGCTTCTACTGCGCGAGTCAGAGTCATATCTGTCACACGGCGCTTCTGAGGTACACTCTTCCCCATTTCATTTTCTGCAATGTAGAACATATAACTGTGCTAGTCAATCCTGTTCTTTAACTGCTTAACTCAGATACACTGGTATATCGTATGCTGTAGTCCATTGTGAACACACCTACACTCGATATCTGTTTGATCTTTGAACACATACACACACGCCGTCTTCTCATTGAACCACTTAAATACACCAATACATCAGATGATGTAGTTTACTGCGAGCACACCCGTACACGATACCTGCTTGAATTTGAACACGTGCACACACGCTGTCTTTCCACTGAACCATTCGAGCACACTGACACATCAAATGCTGTAGTTCTCTGCAAGCACACCGACACCCGATGTTTGTTTGAATTTGAACACGTACGCACACGCTGTCTTTCCACTGAACCATTCAAGCACACTGACACATCATATGCTGTAGTTTTCTGTGAGCACACCGGCACCCGATGTCTGTTTGAATTTGAACACGTGCACACACGCTGTCTTGTATGCATTCTATATGCTTTCAAAAACGTTGTATATCTGATATTACTTCACGACTGCTTGCTTTTAATCACAGAGAGATTCCTATGCCTTCCGAGGGTATGGGAACATCGAGGCCCGGGGATGGTACATAGAGCTACCTGACACAGTTTGTCAGATCGTTGATCAGGTTGGTTTCGGGACCTTCTGCATGGGACTCTCACGCTCACCGCGAGCAGGCCCCTTCTTGTCGCTCTGGTGGAGAGATGGTGGGACACCACCGACTCCTTCCACCTTTCTGCCACCGGAGAGATGACGATGACTCCCTTCAACTTCTCGATGCTCACTGGCATTGGGGTAGGGGGTGATCCGATCCCCTTTGATACTGACATGGGCGAGTGGGACGCCGCACAGCTTTATTTGCTCGGCACTCAGCCACCCCTCGCTCGAGCAGGGTTTGTGCGATACTCTTGGTTTGAGGCTCATTTTCGGATCCAGGCGCCTAATACCCGGGAGGAGGAAGAGCGGTACGCCCGGGGTTTCATCATGTTCTTGCTGGGGACCACTCTGTTTGCCGACCAGGCGAACACCGTCGCCCTCTACTTACTGAGCGCACTGGTGGATGTGACACAGATCCGTCGCTATGGCTGGGGTGGCGCCAGCTTGGCCACTCTCTACAACTATATGAGCTCATCCTCCCACCTCAGCGGACAGTTGCTCAGAGGCTACTGGCGAGCTTGGGAGGTATATCTTCTTCTCTGTTTTACATTTCTGCTTTGCATTATCAGTACACCACATACACTCCGCACACGCAATCTGCTTTATACTGGCTGTATACTGCACACACTGCACAATACACTGCTTTCTGCTTTATTTGCATACTACTTTATCTGTATACCGCTCATATCTGTTCTGTCACACTATACAGTTGTGGGTGTATGCCTACTTTCCTAGGCTTGCCTCAGTACTGGAGGAGGAGATGCCCCCTATGATCCCATTTTCCCATTGCTTCGACGTGAGGTGCAAGCGGAGGCCTCGGGATTCTTTCGTGTTCTTCCGTCGCTACTTCGACACCATCACTGCCACAGAGGTATTTTAGAACTTGCAGTTCATTTAAGCTTCGCTTTGCATTGCATTTTCAAAAACAGTAGATAACAAACTGTACTTCATTTGCAGATCACCTGGCAGCCATGGGTCTCATTGCCTATCGCGGTTCAAGAGCGGTATGAGGGCGCTCAGGAGATCGCCCGATCCAGGATTCTGTTGGAGGGCCTGGTCTGTCGGGCTTGGTACTTTGGAGAGCGCTTCATACGGCAGACCTTGGGCATGCCCGAGCAGCTGGTTCCAGCACCTCCTCCTACCCACGCGAGGTACACCGAGAGGTACACCTTAGCGGAGCTGACCCGCCATACGGTTGGCCGGAGTTATGAGTAGTTTATAGACGAGGGCGACTACACAGAGTTCGTCCAGACTTACAATATGCGGCCACTGACGGGTGCTGGCCGAGTTGAGGGGGAGACACCAGCGGCACCAGCAGCAAGGGTAGGAGCGTCGCGGGCACCTCAGACCCGAGGCGGGAGTGGGTCCCGGGGGTCTCGGAGAGAGCAAGGAGCTGGGTCCTGGAGAGGGCGGGGGGTTAGGTGGCCCGAGCTGCCTACTATGATGACATGCCGAGGGCAGGGCGGGGAGACTTACCAGATCCCCATCGCTCCTCCTCCGGCTGATCATGAGTTAGTCGGATTCCATGGCTTGCCCCCGGTATGTACTTTCTACATTTTGCACTTTGTACAGTCATTTCATTTCATTTGATATTCCGCAAAATGCTGATACTTCTAACACTTTTGCAGGATTCCTCCGAGTACACTCGCCAGTCCCTGGAGTTGACTGCTTCGGTGATGGGGATGTTACAGCGGAGCCTCGACCTGTTGGCCATCTACGGCATTTCGGTGAGTTCCTTTTTGACCACAGTCTCAAACTCTACACAAACTGTTTCACATAACCTGATGCATCGCACTATCAACACAGCACCTGATACATGGCCCTCACGGCATTTGATACATTGTATCCCGCAGACTATTCACAGCATTACTCACGGCATTCATACACTGCACTCAGTCACCGCATTCTGTACTGACATACTGCTCATAACATTCATACATTGTACTCATACACTGCATTCTCTATTGATACACTGCTCACAGTATTCATACTCTGCTTTGCGTAGCATACTGATGCGTTTGCCATTTGTGCTTTTCAGCCTCCATTCCAGATTCCAACTGCAGGAGGTGCTTCAGATGGGCCTTCTGTTTCTGCTCGAGGAGGAGGGCGAGGAGGCACAGTATATCCCCGCACCAAAGCGGGGCGCACTTATATTGGGAGCAGTTCTCGGGCACCGATTCCCGACGATGATGAGTCTGAGGCGAAGACAGAGGCAGAGTCATCCGAGGAGGAGACCGGAGATGACTCGGGCTCGGGCTCAGATGATGGTGCCGACGATGATGCTCCTGGACCTTCGTCCAGGAAGAGGACGAGGACAGACCCTCAGGCCTGAGACCACTTGACGCTGATCTAGACTTTTACTACTTTTCTTCTTTTGTTTTACTTTTCTTTTTGCTGGTAGCTTGAACATATTGTACTGCTGCAGGTAGGTTTTGTTTTCTTCAAAGCTATGTACTTGAAAAGATGATGAAATGAAACAAGCTTTTTGTTTGAAAAAGAAAGTGTTACATTTGTACATCACATCGTATCGCATTGCATCACTTTACATAACATTGTGAGTGAGACTGACCTTTTGTTTGAAAATTGGAACACTTGCATCGTAATAACCAGGCAATGAATCGGCCAACAACAAAACAACTCATGCAACAATACTGCTTATTCTGAACATACAGCCCATAACACAGCACTTGGTTTACCCGGCACACAGCTCATACACACAGCTCATTCTGAACACTGCTCATTCTGAACTCAAAGCCCATAACACAGTGTTCTGTTCATTTGCACACGGCGGATGGAAGGGTGGAATTTGCAGGAGTCGTAATAGGCTCTAATGTCTGAACTTTCCTTATTTTTCTTCTGCTTCGCAATCTGGAACCCAAAAAAGCTTCAGATAGGTCCAGGTTTTACCATTCTGACATGACCTGGGTCAAACCCTGCGGTCGTTGAAAGAACTAGTCTTGCTTTGCACAAATGTGGAGAATGGCACAGCACTCTGAGCACAAAACAATTTTTTGAAAATGAGAAAAGGGTTCTCAACTGGGTGTTGAGCCTACAACTGAACACAGCATACTACGACTCAACGGAAGGTACACAACCTAAACATATCGAGTAACACTTGAAAAGACTCAAAACAAAAGTTGAGGTAAACAAAACAAAAGACACGACACACAGACGTGTTACAAAGACAAGGGACCTCCCAGTTCGCGAGGAGCCAGTTTCTTCGGGTATTATTCCCACCCTTTCTTATTTATGATTCTCACATCACTCTGGCACTCAATCTCTATTTTTTTCTGAAAAAGCCCTTTTCTCACTTTTTCTCTCATCGTACATCTTTCTATTCTTCAATCTCTCATTTTTCAATCCCTCCCCTGGGTGGTTGACGGATAAATGAGAAGTTATGGGTTCATGCCCAGCGCTATTAGCTCGCAGCTATTTCTTCCGGTGGCGTCTAGCCGACGCCCCAGATAAGGGAGTGGAGTATTCTGATCCATTCCAATTTGTGCTTCGCACATGACTTGATACCTCGTTGCTCGGAGGGTGAGAGAGCTTTCAGTCCTTTACAAACCGCTCCAGTCATGCCCTCTTTTGGCAAGTATGCTGGCGATGGGGGAAAGACAGGAAGCCTGACTCAACTGTGCCCCTAGTTCATCATTTTGACCTTTTTCTGTTTTGGTTTTCTACTAAAACAAGTTTTGACCAACATGAGAGTTAGATTAGCAAGCTTGTGCAATTTTCTGATTTGAAATCATGCAAGTTAGGCTATGAGGACTGAAAACTTTCCTTTTTGGGTCCAAGAAAATGGTCCAGTTTTGAAAAATGAAATAATTTTTAAGAAATTAGTCAACCTCAGTAAAAATTCTCAAAAACTATTTTTGGCAAACAACCAGTGCTCAACGAGCACGGAACCTACTCTCGAGATGCGCAACCTCGGATCCGAAGGAAAATTGCCCCTTGCTTGAAAAGAGCTGCATGGCAACGGAAAGTTGCCCTTTGTTTGAATGGCGACTCATGGCAACGAAAAGTTGCCCCTTGTCTGGATAACGCCGCAACATACTATGAACAGTTCTCATTAGTGATGATCGCAACCGAGCTCTCAGATACAGAGAAGATGAAGATGGTCGAAACCAATATATGGATACAGTCACTTTGAAAGTGTTGGTGGCTGGACTTCAGGATGGAGTTGCCTACGTATCCCAAACATGGGAATCAAGCCTTACGTAGTTCCGGTTCAAGTACACTCGTGTATTAACCCTCACCTTCTACGCTCTAACTTTTGCCAAGGCCGCCCCTTCTGGGTTTTCAACTTTGCGAGCTTTGTTTTTCTTTTCTCTTCTATTCTTTTCATTTCTTCATTTTTTTTCTTCTTTTTATCTTCATTCTTTGCATTTTTTTCTTTTCTTTTTTCTTTTCTTTTCTTTTTTTCTTGCTCTAACTTTTACCTGGGTCGCCCTTCCGGGTTTTCGGCCCAACGAGCCTCTCAAAGGGTAAAAGTGTAACAAGTCCATGTCAAATGGTTTTGAGATCCTGAAGTCATCTGAATCCATTTTTCTTCCGTTCTGGGATTTGGCATTCTTGCCGATCTTCGTCGTGGACTCTTCGAGTACATTCTCTGACGTCTTTTGCCCCTTGTTCGAGGGGTGCTTCGAATCTGGCCACACAGGCCTCTCATTGTAGTTGACCGTTGAACATTCTGAATTCAAGTTCAAGGTTTGAAAGTGAGGGGTCAAGTCTCGGGGCTGAGAGCGATCCTAAGCTGCACAATCTGAAGAGCGATTCCACACAGGTCTTTGCAGGACTGAGCAAAACATTTTTTGAAATCTTTTCAGAAAGCGACTAGTCGCTCGCACTGAAGACAATGCAGAACCAATTTGGATCAAGCCAGGATCCTTCCCAATACTCACACTAACAAGCATGATCTCATTCGTTAAGGGCTTAGCACGCCTCTCTTTCTCTCAATTGGTCAAATTTTGCAAAACCCGAGGAATTCCTTCCTCTTTGTTTTCACCGCAGTGTTCAAAATGTTTTGAGAAACTTAGGTCAATGCAATGATTTCGAGGCATAGAAGAGTAAGTGAGATGCTCCGCCATTTCCTTCGAAACTTGCTAGCACAACAGGCTCAAGGTGGCAATAGGCATAAAAAACATGATAGCCACAGCTGTTTCATTCAGATTTCCTGGGTTGCAACTGGCTCCACAGCAGAGACAGACTCAAAAGAAAGCAAAAGGATAATTACAAAACAAAACAATGATATCCGAGGCAACAACCCTGGAATCAACTGATTTCTATACAATAGGACTGACTCAAGACAATGAGACAAACTCAAAATAAAACAAAAGAACTGACTCAACACCCAAGCCAGAAATTACAAAATAGCAATCACAAATGCTCAAAACAGTGCGTGCTAGACGTCACATCTAAAATACACCAAGCGCCGCCCGCAGGTGGTCTAACCCCTGATCACATTCTTATAGTATCCTCGAAATCTAACAACTCAGCAGTGACAGACTCCGCTGAGGTAGGTGGGAGGATGACCTCATTGTCGATCAAATCCTGTACTTCATGCGAAGACGGAAACAGTTGTCAGTATTATGACCGGTTTGCTGGTGGTACGCGCAGTACAAGGCAGCATCATGTGTGAGAGGGAGATTCTTCAGAAGAGGTCGAGGCTCGAGGGGTTTAAGATGCCCCTTTTCAGCCAAAATGTGAAATGCCCTAGACAAAGGCATATAAAGAGCATGAAAGACTCTGCGCCCTCGAGGCAGATATTTCGAAGTCTGTGGATTCCTGCTAGATGCACTAGCGAAAGGGTCGGCAGGCACTGCCTTGGCTCTCTGATCTTTTCTAGGTGCAGAGTTGGGATTGGAGGGAACTTGTGAAGCCCCTGAAATATGTATTCACTTTTAAGACCCTAATGTTGAATTATTTTCTTAAAGCCCTCGATTACTTGAATTAATTCAAATATTGTCGGTTAGCATTTTTTTATTTCTTTTCTTCAAAACAGGAATTTTCCTAGCCAGATTAGGTTCCCTAACTTAATTTAATTTAATTCTACCTAAGTAGGGTCCCAACACAAGAAATTAACTCCAAGCCCTCACACTTTATTTAAATTCTAAATTTACCCCAAAACTAGTACTTGTACCTTGTACCATAAAAACCATCATCAAGAGATAGATATATATATATGTGTATACACCTTGAGGAATGTGCCTAGGACATAAAATAATAAAGAAATTTCCCTTCACCCTTCCCTATGGCTAGCCTTCCAAGAAGAAAGTGAGAAGCCAATTTCCAAGAAACATCATCATGAACTTCTAGGAAAAAACCACCAACCTATGACCTAGACCTAGGGTGCAAGTTTCAAAACTAGTTCCCTTTTAACTAAGTGTTGCCTAAATCATTGACCAACCCTCCCAAATCCCTTCCTTTTCCTTAGAATCCAAACAAAACCCACCCTTTCCATCCATTTCCAACTAAGGGGCTTTTAGGACTTTTTGCCTCAAAAGTTTGCCTATAAATATCAACACACCTCCCTAGCTTGGAAACACACATAACACACTCATCCACACACACATTCAGTTAGAGAGAGGGAGGAGAGAAAGAGAGAGAAGTCTAGAGAAGGAGAGGGAGGAAGAAGAGAGCCTCCTTATGCAAACTTAGTAGTTAAGCTACAACACAACCTTCTCTTTCATTTTCCTTCTTCAATACATGTTTCTAAATAATGTTTTTTTCAGATCTGTTATTAAAGAGTTCTTATGTTAAAAATGCTAAGATTTGAGTATTGACTCCATCTCTCTTGTATTTTTCCCTTTTTAGCACAAAACCATCTCCTTTTATTACCAATCTCTCAAGTTTCCAAGGGCACGCTTTCAAACAAACTTTCTAAGTAAATATATGTTAGTTAGCATATTTTCTTCACAAAATAAATGAAAACTTTCCCTTGGTGGAGCCCTTTTTTCATAAATCTTCTTGTTTTGGACAGTCCACCTTAGAATCTGTTTTTGCAGCCCACTTTAAAAAATTCTAGAAAAATGTACAAAAATAATCTGGACCACTATTTTATGTCAAAACCTTCCTTAAGGAGTTATCTTTCAAGTAAAATTGGTTTCATCAAAAAACATTAAGCGGTTTTCAAGAAAAACAAGTTTTCGTAACAGTCGACGGATCTGGACAGATTCTGGACAGCGCTGGACTATTTTCTAAATAACCTAAAATCTGGAAAAGTAATCCCATTTCCGAAAAATGTCCTAGAAACTAGATCTAATTCTCTACGAACCATAGGGAGACCGAGTCTGGTGGAAGATCTAAAATAGCCCTTTTATTTCAATCTTCATGTGATGTTAAATCTGGAAACTGTGTTGTGCATGGATGTTTTATGCCCTTGAATTCATGAAATTGCCTACTTACATATGAGCATATCTTGGCATGTTATTATGTGTATTATGGTTATGTTATTTATCTTCTTCGCTTTATGGATGCATGTTCATGTGGATGCTATTGTCTTGTAAGTTTAATTAACTTGATTTAAAGCATTAATTTAACGGAAAACCTAATTCGGAGGGTATTGGGTTTTTGCGTACTTGAGTAATGAAAAGATGAGAAATGTGATATATGGATTGTTGGGATGCGTTCCCTATTTGAAAGTTAAAGTCTTGCGCAAGTGGTTTTCGGAACCCTTGAACGAAGCGGTTGTATTCGGACCCTAGGTGGTTTGGTGTAAGGAGAGATTTCGGGCAAGGCCCTATTTTACCGTCTCTTTTGAGGCCCTGCGGTTGGCGCTACACGGTACATAACCGTTGGTAGGCATCCGAGGTTAGGTCTGCAACAAAGCAGCAAAAAAGGGGGCATACCGAATAATCCGCGTCCGATTCTTGTTGTTGGGAGGATGAAATCTCTTTGGGGGATTTCTAGTTGCTAACAATCTAACTCAAGCATTTATTTATTTATTTGAGTATCATGTTTTACTACTTGATGTTATAATTGTGATTGTGTATTGGACTGGGAAAAAGGGGTGGGGTGTGTGTGTGTTTACTGGGCATTCAAAGCTCACGGCGTATCATGCCAGGTGACGACGCATAACTTATAGCGAGAGACGACGAGTCAGAAACCTTCGAAGACTTTTGGCTACCTTAGGAAAGTTAGGAGTTCTTCTTGGATATTTTGTAAGACTCATGCGAAGATTTAAACTTTCTTTTGGGATGTAATGTAATGGAACGAACTTTTGTAATAAAGGATATTCGTGGCTATTATGTTCTATATATTTATATGTATGAACCTTATCATTGATTATGAGACCTTGTGTCAATACCTTTTAAGATCTGTCAAAAGGGTAGTGCGCTGCCTAAGAAAGCTGGACTTAGAAGGGAGGCTATTTTGACTCCTCCGGCGATCTGAGATCTTACTTGGCTATTGACCATAGGACTCATTAGTGACTCTCCCTTGACTGCAACCAATAGTGTAGAATCGGGGCGTCACAATATGGTATCAGAGCCTAGCTTCAACCCTTACCCACACGTTTCGACCTGCGGTTAGAGACTACCTTGCCCAGACTATGTTATATTATTACACTACCTATTCTATCAAGGACATCGAAAGTAGAATATTTCTTGACCTATCTTAGGAAATTTCTTCAAATTTCGGGCACGCCAAGATTAACTCATGAGGACCTACTTCAGGATCGCGAAATGGTTTTAACTTTGAGTACGGCCTCACCTCGGGTAGTAGGGGTACTATTAGTTCTACGCGTCTTCTATCGATCGTCATACCCTCATCCTGTATTTGTAACCTTTATTCGATGTCATCCTTTTCCAAGATTAAGTCTTGTCCATCTAGTCCTGTTTTATACACTACTATTTGTAAATTTGACCCCCTTTGGCCCTTGATTATTTTATTTAGCCCAAGGCTTCTTGTAAATAATTTTATTTTCTTTACTCAGTGATGAATCTTGGATATTCAGTTTGAAACACGGATGGCCAACGCAGTTTCAAGTTAAATATCTAGTTTAGTCACTACATCTATAACCTTGATCACATTGAAGTTCGAAACCATAACATCATACCATTCATCCATATTTCAGTTAATCCTGATGTTATCACCGTAACTGCTTCGTATTCTTCATTTCCACTTCGATCCAATTTTGGAAATCTTGTAATTATTATTATACATGAAGTTGTGCTGTGTGAATGCCCTAGGATAATTAAACTCTAACGTAAGATTAGTTGCTTACCCATAAAGAATTGCCTCTGTAGTTAGAATTTGACTTACGCCTCACCCCATTCAAGGAAAAACAAATGGTGGACCATACTTCGAGACAAGTAATAACACGAGCTCGCAAGCAACGATAAGAATGCGGTACTGGGAAATTGAAACCTTAAGAATGGACTAGTAACCATGACCAAAAATCGCGAACCTTATTGAGAATCAAATTCTAGGCGAGTCTTGCCATCTTTGTGGAAATAGTTGGCACAACATTGACTTAAGAATGAAAGGAGGTAGAATCCAAGAGGATTTGGAGCTAGCGAGAAGTAAACCAACTTCATGGGGGGACCAAAAGAAGCAACCGAAAGTGTAATAACCCGACCCTCGTACGTGATTCTGGTATCTGTTTAGTCTTTTATTTTATGCTCTTGAGTGATTATTGTGAAATCCTATCTGTTAACTAAAGACATTATCTGTTACAATTAAACTATGTACATTTGAAATTGGACACCTTAGAGACTTAATTTTTAGAAATTGATTTAATATCTGAAATCTGCATGATTTTTAAGCTTTAATGGCATTTTCTGTAAAATTTCAATTTAGGATGCGTAAACGATTGAATTTTGTCTTTTCCTCCTATCATGTTAAGCAATGGACATATATATATCAACTTGGAGATATTTTTGAGGCTTAGGAGTCATTTAGAAGAGAGGAAAACGTGGGTAATGAAGGGAAGGCAACTAGGAGAGGAATTTTGGGGGAAATTGTGAAGATTACTAG
The DNA here is from genome assembly GCA_036172215.1 of Camellia granthamiana. Lineage (NCBI taxonomy): Eukaryota > Viridiplantae > Streptophyta > Magnoliopsida > Ericales > Theaceae > Camellia > Camellia granthamiana. The sequence continues at coordinate 67,912,379 of CM069913.1, read as the reverse complement.
ATTGAACTCAAGGGCACACTCCAGCAGGAACTAGCACGCCCGTACACCACTGTGAGTAAGAGTACTTAATGTACGATAAGAATGCTTCGTTCGTATTTGATATTTCTGATATTCCGATTTCTGAAATGGTTACATTCGTATATGAATAAGTTAGACTTTGTTAAGAATGATTACAAGGAAGATATATATATGTGTTTGCATGTCTTTGGGCCCGAGGCCGTTCCGTTATATTTGGGCCCGAGGCCGTTCCGTTATATTTTGGGCCCGAGGCCGTTCCGTTATATTTGGGCCTGAGGCCGTTCCGTTATATTTTGGGCCTGAGGCCGTTCCGTTATATTTGGGCCCGAGGCCGTTCCGCTATATTTGGGCCCGAGGCCGTTCCGTTATATTTGGGCCCGAGGCCGTTCCGTTATATTTTGGGCCTGAGGCCGTTCCGTTATATTTGGGCCTGAGGCCGTTCCGTACATGTGGGCCTGAGGCCGTTCTGAAAATACACAGCATCAGACCAAGTTATGAATTTGTTTTATTTACATATGCTATCAGGTATTATTACTCATTGAGTTTAGCTCATTTTGTGATTATGTCTGATGCTGTAGGTAATCAGCTTGGAGGTCAGACCTAGCACCGTCATCACCCCTCCCTTTTGTCAGCTTAAGCATACCCAGGCACTTGACAAATGCACGCACCCTGTGTGTTAGATGATAGATTTTGGCTCACACCCTTTTGGGGTCAGGGTGAATGTATATTCTATTTTGTTAAACATCTAAGAGTGGGACTGGATATGTATAACTGTTGTGTGTAAATAGATCTCGATGCATATATTTTGTATGTTTCTTTCAATTCCCTGTTGGTATGGTCCTGGCATGATTATAGTGGCTCAATGGGAAGGGTTTCACGTCATCTATTATATTAATAGCTTCCGTCAGGCCCTCATATATTGTATGTATAGCAGATTAAGTATCTGTTTCTGTTTAGGTCATGCTCAAACTTTTAGAGGGCAGGGTGGTGCGTGACAAGTGGTATCAGAGCACGAGTTGCTATCTCACACACGGACCCATTGAGCTCTAGGATGTCTAGTCGGATTTAGGCATCATGCATGAACAAAAGATTGATAGCAACGTTATATGCCTTTTGCTAACGCTAATGTTCATGAACTTTGTTATTGTATTCTTCTGTATATGTTGTAATTATTTGTCTTGTAGAGTATGGTGAGAACCCGAACAGAAGAGCGGGAAGGTGCTACTTCAGCACGGCTGGATAGGATGGAAAGGATGATTATGGAATTGACAGAGACTGTGCGGCAACAGCAACAACAACCACAGCAGCAGCAACAACCACAGCAGCAACAACAACCACAACAACAGCAACAGCCACAAGAACAACCGCCACCACCACCAGTACCCCCACCAGCCGTACCTGATTTTCATGCTGAAGACCGCACCATCACATTAATAAGGGAGTTTAAAAAGATGAAACCACCATCATTTAAGGGAGGAATTGAACCGATGAAGGCAGAGGCTTGGGTGTTAGGAATTGAAAAACTGTTTGAGGTCTTTCCTTGTACTGAAACTCAAAAGGTACAGCTTGCTGCTTTCACCTTAGAAGACGAAGCGCGGAGATGGTGGATGCTCACAAGAACAATGCATCAAGAGTTAACGTGGGATAGATTCTTGGAATCGTTTTACGACAAATATTTTCCTCAGAGCATGCGAGACAAGAAAGTAACTGAATTTGAAACACTAAGGCAAGGGAATAGAACTGTCGCGGAGTATGAAGCACAGTTTGTAGAACTAGCTCGATTTGCACCCCATATGGTAGATACAGAGTATAAGAAAGCAAGGAAATTCGAAGGGGGATTGCGAAGTGCTATTCAGGATCGAGTTAACGTGTTGAAGTTGCCTACTTACGTGGATGTATTGGAGAGAGTTGTCATAGCTGAAGGGAATATTGCGGCGCAGGCACGAATTTCTGACTGGAAAGGAAAGAGACAGAATAACCAAGTGTATAAAGGGCCAACTACTCCACCGAACAAAAAGCAAAATTCAGGGAGTTTGAGTAATAACACTTCTAGCCGCAATTCCGCCCCGGTATGTCCAGAATGTGGATTGAGGCATCGTGGAGTGTGTCATCGAATGACTGGGGCATGCTTCCAATGTGGTAAATTGGGTCATCTGATACGCGATTGTCCACAGAGGAAGCAACAAGATAGTAACAAAATTGCTACAAGCTCAGTGGGATCTACACCAGCTCCAAATGTCAAGTCAACTGCTAAACCCGGCAACAATAAGGATACCACGAGGCAAGGCAGAGTGTTCGCGTTGGTTCCGGGAGACGTACAGAATGCAGCAACAGTAGTGTCAGGTACATTTATGGTTTATGGTCATCCTGCTAATGTATTATTTGATTCTGGCTCTACCTGTTCTTTTGTGTCGAAATTATTCCCGCAACATTTAGATAAACCCGAAGAGCAATTGCCTTATATGCTATGTGTATCGTCACCAATGGGATCTTCTATGATTTGTACCTCTGTTTATTCTGCTTGTGAACTTCTAATCGGCGAAGTAAGTGTATTTGTTAATTTGCTGCCACTTGACATGCATTCTTTTGATATTATTTTGGGAATGGATTGGTTGGGCGAACATAGAGCCACCATAGATTGTTCAACCAAACGGATCAGTTTTCATCCTCCGGGGCAGTCAGAATCCACTTTTCAGGGACAGGGGGTAACCTCTCCACCCTATTTAATTTCTGCAATGAGGGCGTGCAAATTAATCCAGAAGGGATGTCAAGGTTATTTGTGTAGTGTATTGGATGGTCAAGTACTAAATGGGGACATCAATGCGATCCCAGTTGTGTGTGAGTTTTTAGATGTTTTTCCGGAAGAGTTGCCAGGAAAGTTGATAGATCGAGAAATTGAATTTACAATTGAGATAGTTTCGGGGACTCAGCCTATCTCTAAAACCCCATATCGCATGTCACCACTGGAAAGGAAGGAACTCAAGACTCAGTTGCAAGATCTATTGGACAAAGGGTTTATCCGTCCGAGTGTTTCTCCGTGGGGCACGCCGGTTTTGTTTGTGAAAAAGAAGAATGGAACACTTAGACTTTGTATCGATTACAGAGAGCTTAATAAAGTAACAATCAAGAATAGATACCCACTGCCGCGGATTGACGACCGGTTGGATCAGCTGCAAGGAGCACAAGTCTTCTCAAAGATTGACCTACGGTCTGGATACCACCAATTAAAAGTTAAAGCTACTGATGTGGAAAAGACAGCCTTCCGAACCCGATATGGTCATTACGAATTTCTGGTTATGCCCTTTGGAGTTACTAACGCACCAGCAGCATTCATGGATCTGATGAACCGTGTCTTCAAACCTTACTTGGATGAGTTTGTAGTGGTCTTTATTGACGATATCCTGATTTACTCAAAAACTGCAGAAGCCCATGAAAATCATCTTCGCTTAATCCTTCAAACCCTCCGAGAAAAGAAGTTGTACGCGAAGCTAAAGAAGTGTGAATTTTGGCTACATGAAGTGGCATTTCTGGGCCATGTTATAACTAAGGAAGGAATCTCTGTTGATCCAAATAAGATTGAGGCAATTGTGAACTGGCCGACTCCGACTAATGTGACTGAAGTGCGTAGTTTTATGGGATTGGCCGGATATTATCGGAGATTTGTTCAGGAGTTTTCTAAGATTGCTGTACCACTTACCCAGTTGACCAAAAAGGGAGTCACATTTGAATGGTCTGAATCACAGGAATCTGCTTTCCAAGAGTTAAAAATGAAGTTGACTACAGCTCCGGTGCTTGTTCTACCATCTGGTACTGAGGGGTTTGTGATTTACAGTGATGTTTCATATAAGGGACTCGGCTGCGTGCTTATGCAAAATGGAAGAGTAATAGCTTATGCCTCCCGACAGCTTAAACCCCATGAAAAGAGTTATCCCACACATGATCTGGAGCTAGCTGCAGTAGTTTTTGCCCTGAAGATATGGCGCCACTATCTTTACGGAACTACCTGTGAAATTTATACCGATCATAAGAGCCTCAAATACTTGTTTACCCAAAAAGAGCTGAATATGCGCCAACGGCGGTGGTTAGAGCTTGGTGGTGGTTAGAGCTTATTAAAGACTATGATTTGCAAATCCACTATCATCCTGGTAAGGCTAACACAGTGGCTGATGCCCTTAGCCGGAAGAATGTGGGGAATATATCAAATTTATGTACGAAACAAAAAGAGCTGCTATTCGACTTGGCTAAAATGGAAGTAGATGTGGTAATGCGAAGTGAAGAAGCGATAGTGTCAGCAATAATGGCCCAGCCAACTTTAGTTGAAAGAATTAAATTACACCAATTGGAAGACGAGACCTTAAGAAAGACATGTGATGAAATGGAGACGAAACCAAAGCCGGGATTTAATGTAGAGGAGTCAGTACTCAAGTTCCAAAACCGTATATGTGTCCCCAATGTAATGGAACTTAAACGCAAACTAATGGAAGAGGCACATACTTCCAGATTTTCTATGCATCCAGGAAGCACTAAAATGTACCGGAATCTGAAACAAAATTTTTGGTGGCCAAGTATGAAAAAGGAGATTGCAGAATTTGTCTCTACATGTTTACAATGTCAACAAGTAAAAGCAGAACACCAGAGGCCAGCAGGATTGCTACAACCTCTTCCGATTCCGGAATGGAAATGGGAACACCTTACCATGGATTTCATAGTAGGGTTGCCACGGACTTCTCGGGGTATGAATTCTATTTGGGTTATCGTGGATCGATTGACAAAGTCTGCCCACTTCCTACCTGTGAAGACTCAGTATAATGCCGATAAGCTTGCGGTGATTTATGTGAATGAAATTGTAAGACTCCATGGCATTCCGGTCTCGATTGTATCAGACAGAGATCCGAAATTTGTTTCAAGGTTTTGGCAAAGTCTGCAACATGCAATGGGTACAGAATTAAAGTTTAGTACTGCTTTCCACCCTCAAACAGACGGACAATCCGAAAGGACGATACAGACGTTGGAGGATATGCTCCGAATGTGTGTGTTGGATTTTCAGGAAAGTTGGGAAACCCACCTACCGTTAATGGAATTTGCATACAACAATAGCTACCATTCAAGCATTCACATGCCACCCTAGGAGGCTCTGTATGGAAGGCCATGTCGCTCTCCCGTGTGCTGGGCTGAAGTTGGAGATAAGTCCTTGTTAGGACCTGAAATTATTCAGTTAACAACAGAGAAGGTTAAAATCATTCGAGAAAGATTGAAAACGGCTCAAAGTAGGCAAAAGAGTTATGCGGACAATCGACGAAGAGATTTGGAATTTGAAGTGGGTGGTTACGTATTTGTAAAAGTTACCCCGATGAAAGGCCATCCGAGATTTGGGAAAAGGGGTAAGTTAACACCCCGATATGTTGGCCCCTTTCAAGTTTTGGAAAGAGTAGGCCCGGTGGGTTACCGAGTTGCCCTTCCGCCAAGTATGAGTTCCGTGCATAATGTCTTTCATGTCTCCATGCTTCGAAGATATCTTCCGAATCCGTCACATGTTATAGACCACCAACAGATTAGTCTAGATGATAAAGTAATGTATGAAGAGAAACCAATCCGAATTCTAGACCGGCAAGTGAAACAGCTACGGAACCGAGAAATTCCAATGGTAAAGGTAGAATGGCAAGAACACTACGGAACAGAAGCAACTTGGGAGAAAGAAGAGGATATGCAACACCAATATCCATATTTATTTCAACCTTAAGGTAAAACAAGTTTGGAGGACCAAACTTCATTAAGGGGGGAAGAGTGTAATAACCCGACCCTCGTACGTGATTCTGGTATCTGTTTAGTCTTTTATTTTATGCTCTTGAGTGATTATTGTGAAATCCTATCTGTTAACTAAAGACATTATCTGTTACAATTAAACTATGTACATTTGAAATTGGACACCGTAGAGACTTAATTTTTAGAAATTGATTTAATATCTGAAATCTGCATGATTTTTAAGCTTTAATGGCATTTTCTGTAAAATTTCAATTTAGGATGCGTAAACGATTGAATTTTGTCTTTTCCTCCTATCATGTTAAGCAATGGACATATATATATCAACTTGGAGATATTTTTGAGGCTTAGGAGTCATTTAGAAGAGAGGAAAACGTGGGTAATGAAGGGAAGGCAACTAGGAGAGGAATTTTGGGGGAAATTGTGAAGATTGCTAGATTGAACTCAAGGGCACACTCCAGCAGGAACTAGCACGCCCGTACACCACTGTGAGTAAGAGTACTTAATGTACGATAAGAATGCTTCGTTCGTATTTGATATTTCTGATATTCCGATTTCTGAAATGGTTACATTCGTATATGAATAAGTTAGACTTTGTTAAGAATGATTACAAGGAAGATATATATATGTGTTTGCATGTCTTTGGGCCCGAGGCCGTTCCGTTATATTTGGGCCCGAGGCCGTTCCGTTATATTTGGGCCCGAGGCCGTTCCGTTATATTTTGGGCCTGAGGCCGTTCTGTTATATTTGGGCCTGAGGCCGTTCCGTTATATTTGGGCCTGACGCCGTTCCGTTATATTTTGGGACTGAGGCCGTTCCGTTATATTTGGGCCTGAGGCCGTTCCGTACATGTGGCCCTGAGGCCGTTCTGAAAATACACAGCATCAGACCAAGTTATGAATTTGTTTTATTTACATCTGCTATCAGGTATTATTACTCATTGAGTTTAGCTCATTTTGTGATTATGTCTGATGCTGTAGGTAATCAGCTTGGAGGTCAGACCTAGCACCGTCATCACCCCCCCCCCTTTTGTCAGCTTAAGCATACCCAGGCACTTGACAAAGCCGCGCACCCTGTGTGTTAGATGATAGATTTTGGCTCACACCCTTTTGGGGTCAGGGCGAATGTATATTCTATTTTGTTAAACATCTAAGAGTGGGACTGGATATGTATAACTATTGTGTGTAAATAGATCTCGATGCATATATTTTGTATGTTTCTTTCAGTTCCCTGTTGGTATGGTCCTGGCATGATTATAGTGGCTCAATGGGAAGGGTTTCACGTCATCTATTATATTAATAGCTTCTGTCAGGCCCTCATATATTGTATGTATAGCAGATTAAGTATCTGTTTCTGTTTAGGTCATGCTCAAACTTTTAGGGGGCAGGGTGGGGCGTGACAGAAAGGATACAACGCCATACTCCAAGATAGAAAGAGGAAGGAATTATACAGAAAGAAGTCAAGGATGACTATTTAAGAGGAAAAGGACCGAAGGACACTAGAAAGCAGACCACATTAGCACCCTAAGTCAGGCATAAACAATAGTGGATGGATATGATTAATGAGTAACTTAGGGAAGATGTTATTAGGAAATGTTCGTACGACTAATTTTCAAATCCTAAGTCATGAAGATACATTACTTTGATCTCATCTTGGAAATAGAATTGTTACTCGTAGAAGGAGATGACTTACCCACCCAACGGAAGGATTTTACTATTTAAGGGGGATAGACAAGACTCCATGACTTCAACGAAATATAGGACGTAATGGCACGATCTACTTACAGGTAGGATAGCAAGTTTGATTTTAAATGAGGAAAGCCAGGAAAAACTAGAACTTCCACCCGTAATATGTGAGTATGCAGATGTATTTCTTACGGAATTACCGGGATCGCCACCAACCCGAGAGGTAGACTTTAGTGTTGAGCTACAGCCTAGAACTACCCCAATATCCATGGCCCCGTATCGCATGGCACCCGCAGAATTACGAGAATTGAAGACACAACTGTAGGAGCTGCTCGAGAAAGGATTCATTAGGCCAAGTACTTCGCCATGGGGAGCACCCGTATTGTTTGCTGAAAAGAAGGATGGGTCGTTGAGACTATGCACCGATTATCGTCAACTCAATCGAGTCACGATTAAGAACCGATACCCACTCCCAAGGATTGATGACCTTTTTGACCAACTTAGAGGCTCAAGGTGCTATTCAAAGATTGATCTCAGGTCCGGTTACCATCAACTACGAGTCAAGGAGGAGGATATACCAAAAACTGTCTTTTGTGCTAGATATGGCCACTATGAGTTTGTAGTAATGCCCTTTGGACTAACCAACGCACCGGCAGTATTCATGAGCCTAATGAATAAGATTTTTAGACCATACCTTGACCAGTTTGTAGTCGTATTCATTGATGACATATTCGAATATTTAAGGTCTGAAGAAGAGCATGAGCAACATTTGAGGACTGTCCTCCAAGTTCTTAGAGATAATCGGTTATATGCCAAGGCGAGTAAATGTGAGTTCTGGTTAAATGAAGTAAAATTCTTAGGGCATGTGAATGGGATTGCGGTGGATCCAACCAAGGTGGAGGCAGTATTAGATTGGAGACGACCAAAAACCATGTCAGAAACCCACAGCTTTTTAGGATTAGCCGGTTATTACCAGAGGTTCATCCAAGATTTCTCCAAACTAGCTAAACCAATGACTCGTTTGAAGCAAAAAGGAGTATGAGTGGGACGAAGCTTGCGAAAAATCCTTCCAAGAGCTAAGGAAGAGGTTAACTAGTGCGCTGCCTAAGAAAGCTGGACTTAGAAGGGAGGCTATTTTGACTCCTCCCCCCGATTCTACACTATTGGTTGCAGTCAAGGGAGAGTCACTAATGAGTCCTATGGTCAATAGCCAAGTAAGATCCCAGATCGCCGGAGGAGTCAAAATAGCCTCCCTTCTAAGTCCAGCTTTCTTAGGCAGCACACTACCCTTTTGATAGATCTTGAAAGGTATTGACACAAGGTCTTATAAGCAACGATAAGGTTCATACATATAAATATATAGAACATAATAGCCATGACTATCCTTTATTACAAAAGTTCGTTCCATTACATTACATCCCAAAAGAAAGTTTAAATCTTCGCATGAGTCTTACAAAATATCCAAGAAGAACTCCTAACTTTCCTAAGATAGCCAAAAGTCTTCGAAGGTTTCCGGCTCGTCGTCTCCCGCTATAAGTTCCGTGTCGTCACCTGGCATGATACGCCGTGAGCTTTGAATACCCAGTAAACACACACACACCCCACCCCTTTTTCCCAGTCCAATACACAATCATAATTATAACATCAAGTAGTAAAGCATGATACTCAAATAAATAAATAAATGGTTGAGTTAGATTGTTAGCAACTAGAAATCCCCCAAAGAGATTTCATCCTCCCAACAATAAGAATCGGACGCGGATTATTCGGTATGCCTCCTCTTTTGCTGCTTTGTTGTAGACCTAACCTCGGATCCCTACCAACGGTTATGTACCATGTAGCACCAACCGCAGGGCCTCAAAAGAGACAGTAAAATAGGGCCTTGCCCGAAATCCCTCCTTACACCAAACCACCTAGGGTCCGAATACAACAGCTCCGTTCAAGGGTTCCGAAAACCACTTGCGCAAGACTTTAACTTTCAAATAGGGAACGCATCCCAACAATCCATATATCACATTTCTCATCTTTTCATTACTCAAGTGCGCGAAAACCCAATACCCTCCGAATTAGGTTTCCCGTTAAATTAATGCTTTAAATCAAGTTAATTCAACTTACAAGACAATAGCATCCACATGAACATGCATCCATAAAGGGAGGAAGATAAATAACATAACCATAATACACATAATAACATGCCAAGATATGCTCATATGTAAGTAGGCAATTTCATGAATTCAAGGGCATAAAACATCCATGCATAACACAGTTTCCAGATTTAACATCACATGAAGATTGAAATAAAAGGGCTATTTTAGATCTTCCACCGGACTCGGTCTCCCTATGGTTCGTAGAGAATTTGATCTAGTTTCTAGGACATTTTTCGGAAATGGGATTACTTTTCCAGATTTGAGGTTATTTAGAAAATAGTCCAGCGCTGTCCAGAATCTGTCCAGATCCGTCAACCGTTACGAAAACTTGTTTTTCTTGCAAACCGCTTAATGTTTTTCGATGAAACCAATTTTAGTTGAAATATAACTCCTTAAGGAAGGTTTTGACATAAAATAGTGGTCCAGATTATTTTTTTACATTTTTCTAGAATTTTTGAAAGTGGGCTGCAAAAACAGATTCTAAGGTGGACTGTCCAAAACAAGAAGATTTATGAAAAAAGGGTTCCACCAAGGGAAAGTTTTCATTTATTTTGTGAAGGAAACATGCTAACTAACATATATTTACTCAAAAAGTTTGTTTGAAAGCGTGCCCTTGGAAACTTGAGAGATTGGTAATAAAAGGAGATGGTTTTGTGCTAAAAAGGGAAAAATACAAGAGAGATGGAGTCAATACTCAAATCTTAGCATTTTTAACGTAAGAACTCTTTAATAACGGATCTGAAAAAAAACATTATTTAGAAACATGTATTGAAGAAGGAAAATGAAAGAGAAGGTTGTGTTGTGGCTTACCTACTAAGTTTGCATAAGAAGGCTCTCTTCTTCCTCCCTCTCCTTCTCTAGATTCTCTCTCTTTCTCTCCTCCCTCTCTCTAACCGAATGTGTGTGTGGATGAGTGCGTTATGTGTGTTTGCAAGCTAGGGATGTGTGTTGATATTTATAGGCAAACTTTTGAGGCAAAAAGTCCTAAAAGCCCCTTAGTTGGAAATGGATGGAAAGGGTGGGTTTTGTTTGGATTCTAAGGAAAAGGAAAGGATTTGGGAGGCTTGGTCAATGATTTAGGCAACACTTAGTTAAAAGGGAACTAGTTTTGAAACTTGCACCCTAGGTCTAGATCATAGGTTAGTGGTTTTTTCCTAGAAGTTCATGATGATGTTTCTTGGAAATTGGCTTCTCACTTTCTTCTTGGAAGGCTAGCCATAGGGAAGGATGAAGGGAAATTTCTTTATTATTTTATGTCCTAGGCACATTCCTCAAGGTGTATACATATATATATATCTCTTGATGATGGTTTTTATGGTACAAGGTACAAGTACTAGTTTTGGGGTAAATTTAGAATTTAAATAAAGTGTGAGGGCTTGGAGTTAATTTCTTGTGTTGGGACCCTACTTAGGTAGAATTAAATTAAATTAGGTTAGGGAACCCAATCTGGCTAGGAAAATTCTTGTTTTGAAGAAAAGAAATAAAAAAATGCTAACCGATAATATTTGAAATAATTCAAGTAATCGAGGGCTTTAAGAAAATAATTTAACATTAGGGTCTTAAAAGTGAATACATATTTCAGGAGCTTCACAGAACTGTTCTGGCATGACGGGGGCTATCCCGATTTTCCGCCTGGCGGGAACTCCCCTCGGTTGGAGCGGGAAAGCATCGTCCACAGTCTTATCCACGACTGCGAATATTTGCTGTTTACTCAATCCTCCGGCTTTCAAAGCCTCGACTGCCTACAACAGTTGTTCAACGGGATCAGCACCTATTCCCACTTTGTTCTTACCTCTAGCCTCAGCTTGATCGAGGGTTTGGGTTGCTACATCAGAATGGAACCTGGTTGTTGTTTCCATGTCATGGCCATAGCTTGAGGCAGCCTCAGGTTGGCTGAGCTCGATCACAATTTGCCCCAATAGCGGGGGCTCCTGCGGTACAAAATTCCCGGCGTAGGATGTGATTGGTGGCGAAGCCGACATTCCGTAGGCTAGATCAGCCACAGATTGCTGAAGATCACCAATCATTCCCATCAATTCAAACATGGTGGGCTCACGAGCTTGACACGACTGTGGCGTCCATACCGGGCGCGCGACAGGTGACCTGGGCGGGTGTGGTACTTCAACATTGGTCTCATCCCGCCGGATGTTTCCTTGGTCCAATGCGGCTGCCATAACCACTATTTTCTTTGAACTTTGCGTCATCATAAGTCCGCTAAACTGAACGGCGACTGATGGGTCAGATGTCTGTCTTGCCTCAGCAAAGAAGAACACTGGCTATTCTGTACTAGATCTCTGAACTGAAAGAGAAAAAACGTAGCATTTCAGCCCAATCAGAACAGACACAAGCATAGCTGAATAACTGTACTCTACTACTGATCACTATTCCCCAAAATCACTGCCCCAAAAACTGAATCTGATACCCACAGATATAACTGATTCTCAAATTTCGATACTGATGCCCTCAGGCCTGATACTCAGACTTGCAAACTGATATATGCATTCCTTGTAGAGGTCAACTCAAAAAGCACATAACAAGCAAGCAAGAGCCAAAACACTCCTATCTTCGGGTAGGGTTTCCCTGTCCTATTTTGTCAGGAGCTATGGTTTCACTACGCACGCAGCGATTTCAAACAACCTATAATCGGGTAGCAACATGTCCTTGCTTGGAATGGTCACTATGGATTCCGAACATACACTAGGTCGAATGGTCAAAATGGTGCCCTGGTGACAACCGGGGTTTGTGTTCCCATCGTGGCAGAGCCCGTAACCGGTCAGCCTTATGGCGCGCTTCTCGAAGCGGGCCTCCGGCAAACCGTTCAAGAATAGCAGACGGCAAACACTATGAGTCAGGCGCACCAATGCACATGCAATGCAAAGAAACACATGAGTGTAATCAAAACAAGATATCATGAGTTTAAGTCAAGCTCTCTAAACTCCCCAGCAGAGTCACCAGAAACTGTAGACGTCCCCGAACGTCCCGGGAGGGAAATGCCCCCCGTCTTGTTCGTTATGGGCCCACTACAGTTCAGGACTCAATGTCACAGTCCTGTATCTAATCTTGCAGAGTGCAATGCCAGACCGATGAATCATCAAAGAGTCCAAATCTGGCAAATCGTTTTTGAAAACAGATTTTTTTGAAAGAAGTGCCAAACATTGACTGCTTTTCCAGATACAGAGTCGCCACCTAAATATTTATTTTTGGAGAATTTAGGAAACCCTGACTCGTTGCCTAAGGCCACGTGTCCGTCATCACCAAAGTTGCCTCGGCTCGGGAACTTGGGTACGATTCAGGAAGGTCAGCTATGAGCACCCTCGCTCGCCCGATCAAAGATCGGCCTCCACTAACCATGATATCTAGTTTTGAAAACATTATGTGCTCTTATTTCGGTTAATTAGCTAATCTTACTATGTGATGGGCACAACACAAAAGTATAGACTAGATCGCCTAATTTGGAACAATGCATTGCATATCCGCTTGTTTGAAAGACATTTTGAAATTTGCTACTCGCAAGTCGGCTAAAACACGGATTTCAACGAGTTGTTCCAACTCAAGCAATCCAACCTTCACCCAAAGGCATTTAAGCGGTAAACCAACTAAGCAGTTAGCCTCATGGCAAGCATGCTTTCATGTTAACATTCACACTCATGCAAGATGCTAAAGCATAAATACTCACCTAGTACTCCAAGCCAAAAACAAGGAACATGTTAGTAATCAAATATATGATCCAAGTCCATGTTAAGATGGCTAATGCATCACAGGCGAAATGCAGCTAGAGTAGGCTCGGCTAATCTATAGATGGCATGTGAAATGCAACAGAAAACATGTATTCAAGTTAGATTTGAAATACTATGCAATTAGTATGATGCGCCGAGCCCGGTGCATGGAATACTGATGAATGATGCATACATGCATAGCATAAGGATGCTAATTGAAATATGCCCTAATACTAACCATCAAAAGCAGGTAAGTAAAAGGGAGAAAGAAGTGGGGTTGGAAGACACGCATCACACACACGCACGCTTATTACAAATTTGCCCTCGCTCGGAGGGACCGAAAGAATAATACAATTTAATCAACTAACAAGCTAATTAAATAGTTACAAACCAATTAACTAGTTAAGCAAATTAACTAAGCTAATAAAGCAATAAAATAGCCTCGGGAAGAGGGTCCAATGCATGCGTGCCTGACTCTGCTCAGAAATCCACCACCACGCACAAGCTGCCTCTGTTTTCACTATTTTATGCCTCTGAAAATTGCACAAGTCCCAAGGAGCACTCTCTGAACACTGTGGGGTGCCACCGGCCATGAGAAATGGTCACCGGCGATGGGAAAGTGGTCATCGACCAATGGTATGGCTCTCGGCCAGATATTTGTGGTCGGCCGGCACTAAATGTGGTCGGTTGGCCATCTATGCCTGCAGAATCCTGTTTTGACAGCAGCAGAGGACAAGACAAGGCATGGCAATGCATTTTAAAGCAATGTTTGCACCACCACACCCCTTATCATGTTTATGACTCAAAGGGGTATGGTGTTCGACCCTCGGACTACCAATCATGCATTTCGATGCGTGATGGTCCAAGGTGTCGAGTTGTGCATTTTGATGTCAAACGTAATGCACAAAAAAACACACAAGGGACCCAACCTCTATCATGGTAATTCAAGAGGCAAGGCATGCATGCAAAATGCAACCTAAGCATGCGAGCTAAGTATGCAACATGAGCATGGGGACAAACATACAAACATGCTAGCATGTGACAACCTATCAAACATGTGAACAAGCAATGTATACTAGGCACACAACCTAAGTGAACAAGTATGTACCAAGTATGCGAGTTAATCAAGCATGCAAGATGCAATGTAAACATGTAAGTATGCAAGACATGTAACATGTTGAGCAACTTAAACAATGAAGTGCATGCCAAATGCAACATGATTCAAGCGTGCAACAACATGCGATAGGCCAAGCATGCAACAACACGCAAGGTGAGCATGCAACAACATGCGAACAATGGACTTACACCAATTTGGGCAGCTCTCAAATAGGCCCAAAACAGTGGCCAATATACTATGGAATGAGGGGCAAATGCACATACAAACATGCATGCAAGTGGGCCAACACTTAAGCATCTAAGAGACAACTTTTAAGCACACTTAAAAGAAGATAAACATGGACATATGGCCTACATATCAAGCTCTGAAAATCATGTTAAGGATGGTGCCAAACCAACTAAACAAGGCAATCAAAACATGCAAGCAAGGTCCAAGGCTCAAGGCTAACCTCAGGGATCCAACCATGGCTATGCAAGGCGAGTCTCAAAGGGTTGAGGGGACTCAAAACAGTCCCTAAGAAGACCAAAACAAGGTCAAAGACACACCTAGATGGCATCTAAATGGCCTAAGTCTAAAGGCATGCATAATGACCCAAACATGGAGCATAAAACACAAACCTTTTGAAGCATCAAAGGAGCCATAAATGCAAGTGTACAAACATGCTATATGGACTGAAATGACATGATAAGTGGTGCCAAACCACTGAAATGATGCAAGGAGTGCATGCTAGAGGTGCCAACACTCAAGGCCTACAAGGGAGATTGCATGGTAGCTATATAAAGCAAGTCATAGATGACCCAAACAACCAAAAATATACCTCAAGCATACTAAAACATGCATAAAGGCTTCACAAAGCCAGGCCAAAATCATGCTAAAAACAAGGCTGAAAGTACAAAGCATGTTGAGGCAATTTCATGGCATTACAAGACAAGTATGCAAGGCATGCATGGTGTGTCTAAACCAACTTAAAACAAAGGTAAACCATGGCAAAATACTACCAAATACCAGCTAAGACATGACCAACATGAACTTAAACAAGGTGCTCACACATGAGGCGAAAATGGCAAATTTTGAAGGTAACAAGGAGAGGGGATGGCCCTCTCTTTCTTAGGACCTTAGAACACCATCCCCACCATTGAAACCCCTCTGGATTGAAGGGATTTCAGTGGTGAGGAGGCCAAGACAAGGTGGTCCCGGAGCTCACAAAAAGTGCACAAAAATGAGGCCAAACAAGGCCTAAGAGGGGTCAAACAACCCCAAACACCAAAACAGCCTTAAACAACTATTTTAAGCACTCAAAATCAGAACTTTTATTAGTTATACACAAAGCTTAAAAACAGATGCAAGGATGGCTAAAAGCCTAAGAAAAAATGGGGAATAAAGGGGTAAAGTTCTTACCCTTGAAGACCTCTTTAAGAATAATGCTCCAGCTGGTCTCTCCAAGCTTAAATCAACTCAAGAACTCTAAAAATCACTCCTTAGCACCTCAGTAGCCAAAGGAAAGTGTAATACTAGGTGTTTGTATGCAAAACTATGAACAAAACACCTTAATACACACACAATATGGAAGAGAGGGAGATATAGAGATAGAACAGATACACAATCCTCTAACCCTAATCTCAGAGCTCTGGAATTTTCTTGGAACTCTTGAGGAGGGAGGAGAAGCCCTCCTCTTATAGAATTCCCACTCTTGCAAAGCTAACAAAACAAGCTAAGCAAGAGGGAAATCCCTCCATACACGGGTATGGAGGGGGTGCAAAGTGGGTGCCAACTGTGCCAGCTAGCACAAAATATCTGCCAAAAGCAGATGAACAGTGGTCGGCCAACAAAAATGGCCATTTGACCAACAAAGGTGGCCGGCCGACCACCAAGAGTGCCGACCGGGCATCACCAATGGCCGGTGGCAAGAAAACATGGCCGGTGGCCTCAAGCCATGGCTGGTGAGGTGTGGGGATGGCCAACAAGCCATTCCCTGCCCTCAGACGCAAAACAACAAGTGTTTGGTGCAAAACCAAACACAAAACAGGCAAGTCGAGAGGTCTTGAGGCAAGGCGCGTAGCCGAGGCCTTCGAGAACTCCAAACGAACACGAACATGGATGATCACTGAGTGTTCAAACGGTGATGTCCAAGTCTTGAGAACGGTCAAAAATGGGGTGTCTACAATGACATTACAGTTTCAGACATCAATATGGTCAAGGTTACAGAGGTAGTGACTAAGCTAGATATTTAACTTGAAACTGCGTTGGCCATTTATTTTTCAAACCAAATATCCAAGATTCATCACCAAGTAAAGAAAATGAAACTGTTTCTAAGAACCCTTATGCTAAATAATCAAGGCTCAAAAGAGGTCAATTTTACAAAGGGTAGTATATAAAATAGAACTGGATGGTCATGAGTTAATCTCGGAAAATGATGACATCGAATAAAGATTATGAATAAAAGATGAGGGTATGACGATTGATAGAAGATACGTTGAACTAAAAATACCCCTACTGCGCGATGTGAGGCCTTGGTTAGAGTTAAAACCACTTCCCGATCCTAAAATACGTCCTCATGAGTCAATGTTGCTATGCCCGAAATTCAAAGAAATGCCCTAAGATAAGTCAAGATAATTTCTATTTTTTATGTCTTTTAGTAAGTAGAATAGGTATTGTTATAATAATATAACATAGTCGGAACAAGGAAGTCACTAACCACAAGTCGAAACGCGTGGTTAAGGGTTGAACCGAGGCTCTGATACCAAGTTGTGATGCCCTAATTTTTTCTCTAAGGGTTACGGTAATGTCACCAAAGAGTCATTTGGTAAATAGCCAAGTAAGATATGAAGAAGGTCAAAGGAATCAATATAGCCTCCCTTCTAAGTCCAACCACCTTAGATAGCAAGAAATCGTTTTGACAGATCTTAAGAGATATTAACACAAGGTCTCATAAGTAACGCGAAGATAGGCATAGTACTACAAAAGCAAATAAGAATTATAGTATTTCAAATCTTAAATTACAAAACGAGTTCCATTACTATTACAATCCAAAAATAAAAGAACGAATAGACTCATAAGCAAAATGGCTTCTAACTTTCTCTACAATAGACACAAGTCTTCAAATGTTTCTAGCACTCCGTCGATCTCGTATGTTTCATCGATACCTGGCATGAAACGCCATGAGCTTTGAATGCCCAGTAAATGCACACACACCCCATCTCTTTTTCCTAATCTAATACACAATAACATTTACAACAATAGGGGAAAGAAACATGATATTCAAGTAAATAACAAGGGTTACAAGGTTAGTTGTTAGTAGCCTAGAAATCCCTCAAAGAGATTTCAGCCTCCCAACGACAAGAATCAGACGCAGATTATTCATCTGCGCCCTCTTTTGCTGCTTTGTTGCAGACCTTACCTCGAATGTCCACCATAACGCCAACCGCATGGCCTCAAAAGCGACAGTAAAATAACGCCTTACCCATTCCCTCCTTACACCAAAACCACCTAGGGTCTGAATACAACCGCTCCGTTCAAGGGTTCTGAAAGAACCACTTGCGCAAGATTTTACTTCCAGAAAGGGAACACATCTCATCAACCAATCAACAACTCAGTAGCTTGTCCAGAAGTTCACAAACCTAATACCACCTATTAAGTTTCCCGTTAGATAATTTAAGTCAGAGTTAGAACATGCTCTTGAAATGACATTTATTGCATAAGTGTGATAACCCCGTTCTATGTTATGCTATTAATCTTTAATTACACTTGTGACTATGTGCTTAACATGATTTTAGATGCTACGTATGTGATTATATGTACTTTTGAATTCATATATGTTCATCATAGGGAAATCTATTTGATATTCTGTAATAAACTGAAATTGAGGGCTGTAGAGGCGATAGAAACCAAAGTTGATTGTACCATTGTGATTAGCATAATTTTCAGAGCCTAGAGTGAAATTTAATTAAAAACTGATTCTGATCAAATTAATTAGATTAAGTTGATTAAACTTAAGTAAGATTGTTTAGCCTTAATCAAGCTTAATTAGCCTAAGCTAATC
Source organism: Camellia granthamiana (assembly GCA_036172215.1). Lineage (NCBI taxonomy): Eukaryota > Viridiplantae > Streptophyta > Magnoliopsida > Ericales > Theaceae > Camellia > Camellia granthamiana. The sequence goes on along the minus strand of CM069913.1, from coordinate 67,893,900 downwards.
ACCAGCTATATATATGATGAGATTAGTGCTTAGGCTCATAGAATTGAGCTCTTCTTCATCAATGTGCTGAGATTATACATTATATATATATAAAGAGAGAGAGAGAGAGAGAGAGAGAGAGAGAGAGAGAGAACCCCATTTTAGAGCGAGGAAGGAAAGAACTTGAAGGGATTGCCTTTGGGAGTGAAGATTTGGGAAGATAGGCTTAAGAACTTGCTAGGATTGGAAGAATTAAAGGCTTTAGGTGAGTAACTGAACCCTAATTCATGAACTTAAGCCACATAAATGTGAATTCAACAAGATTATGAAGTTAAGCACATGAATCAAGCTGAGTTTGATGAATTTGATATCAATTTGCACATGCATGCATGAATTTGTTATGAAATCTCATTGTAGAGCATGAATCATATAATCCATGTGGAATTGAGAATTGTTTGACACATGCATGCATGAATTGTTATGTTTTGAAGTCCAATTATAAGTCTTGAAGCTTATGACTGCAAGATATAAAACATGGATTTTACAAACATAGAGTTTGAGGTTTGAATCTTGTTGAATTCATGAAGTTTTGAACTATGGGTTGAACTTAGCTTCAGATATATGTATTTGGGAGTGTGCTTGCATGTTTGAGTGAATCATGGATGAATTTGAAGCCTTGGAGTTGTGTTTGAAGCTCAAACAGAATTCTGGAAATTGCAAAATTCGAGTAGTTTGCTCGAGTGATGGAAGTGTCGCTCTAGTGTACATTTTGAGCTCCTAATACTTTTGTAGACATCAGAGGTTGGCTCAAGTTACCAAAAGACCGCTCTAGCAACCACCCTTTATTTTCAATCTTAGCTCGAGCGACCAAGAAGTTGGCTTGAGCGTAAAATAAGAGCATCCAATACTTTTGCATACCAAGGGGTTTGCTCAAACGGCCAATGTTGTACTTGAGCGAAGTGCCCTATTTCAGGAAACTTTGAAAAGTTGTATTATGTTCAAATTTTTATTTTTATTTTTTTCATTCTTGAGCATTCTTAGGCACACATTAAGCATCCTAAATGAACTAAAGAGTTAAAAAGAAGCCTAGGAAATATAAATGAATTTGAGAATAGATTGAATTATATTGTGACCCAATTTATGTATATGTTATGAATTGTGTAGGGTCAACTTTGAGGACGAACCAACCAACTGAACACTGTGAGTAATATCTTTGTAAAGATATTTTCATGTATGTTATTTTCTAAATATTACCTATAAGGTAAGTTTTCCGAACTCATGAATTTGTACAATGAATGAGTATCCTATCTGTCTGATTCATAAAAGAATCTGTAAAGTGATTGATAAGTACGAATATGAAATGGGCCCAAGGCCATTTGGTACGTTTGATGAGAATAAAAACTATGCCCAAGGCTGTTTGGTATATTTGATGAGGACATAGAATGGGCCTAAGGATGTTTAGAATGTTTGACAAGATAGACCTAATGCCATCTTATATATGAATTGGATTGAAGGTCATTTTGTATGTTTGTTAAATGGACCAAAGGTCATTGTGAATATGAATGTGAACATGATCATGATTACATGAATATGAATTCGGAAATGTTGGTCCCAAGGCATTTAGTACATATGTTATGAGCAGTTATGAGAAATGTGTGGACCCAAGGTCGTTTCGTCCCTTTGACATGTTCTAAGTATAGTGGATTGGACTTGAGGTTGTTCTATTGTGATTTGCTTAAGTACGTTATGAATGGGAATTGTATTCCATATGTAATAAGCACAAGTATGATTTATTTATACACGAATCTCATTCATTAACCTCTTTACTCTGATATTATTGACTAGGCATTAGCTCACTCTTTATGTATATGTATGTAGGTGAGCAATGGGATGTCCAGCCCCAACCCTAGTGAACTTGTAAGAGAACCAAGTTTTGTGAAGTCAGCCCAGGACGGCTCACGCAAAAGGCATTTTTTTTTTTTTGTCCTTTAATCTTTTGACCCTTTTGTTTCTTTTTGTTGGTCGCTTGACCATTTATGTAAATATTGTATAAGCTTTGGGCTACATTTGAAGAAACGTTTGAATGGCCCTGGAAACATGAACTCTGTAATCATCCGATGTATGAAACCCCGTATTTTTAAGGTATTAATATTTTAGTGAGAGATATTATTCGTAGTTTGGTGGTAAGATTTTTAGATAAGAACCTAACTTATTTTCTCTATTTGCTTTATCTCTTTTTACCTCCACTTCATTATTATCATTATTCATCTCTTTTATTTATTTATTTTTTTAGTTTGCTTGGGCTCCAAGTAAAGGTTCTTTTCTTTCCCTCTAAGCAAAGGTTCTCTTATTTCCCTTCAAGCATCCTTTCTTTGCCTCAATGATAATTATCTTTCTTTTCCTCCAAGTTTACTTGGAGGCTACTCTTTATTTTGCCTATGAATTTGAACCATCCTCTCAACTTGTTTCTATTCTTCTTCTTGGTCCATCCATATCTCTCTCATATTATTCTCTCTAAAATTATAGAAATTAGAGTTTAGATTAAGAGTAATTAGAGTGAGAGTTAGCATTTTATTCAAGAGGAGAATTGTAGATTTTGTTAAACTTTACATACCTTTTCAATCCACAACCTTTGGAGATTTATGGTGATATAGCAGATATCGGTGTAGGAGGGATTTTGCATCAAGTGGTCATGGAATTGTTTTCAGATAATTCGGGTGGTATAACATATGCTTCCTCTAAATCTCTTTGCAAAAGAGTTTTTATCTTAATTACTTCACATTTGTACTCCTCTTGATTATCATGGTCATATGTGAAATTCTGTGGAATCATTCTTTTTGATGCATTTGATTAATCTAGTCATTTGATAAATTCTGTGAAGTTGTTCTGTGTAGTTAGTGTTGATTTGTCTGGCTAAATGATGTGGAAATGCTCCGTACATGGATCGAGTGGACTTTGCTAATAGCTTGGACCAATAGCCCGGCTAAGCGATTGTGCTTAGGTGAGGTGGGTGAGGCCGGTCACTGGTCATGTACTGAGTGGGACTAGGTATTTGGTCCTCGATAAATTATCATATATCGAGTTGTCCTTTTTGTGCAGTTTGGTAAAATTCTTGGTGTCTCAAATTGAAACGTTTGTGCCATGTCGTACATTGTTGGATCCCTATTGATTTATTATCTATCCGAGCATTGTTATTCCTATCATATCGTATACTTCCCGAATTAATTTATTTTTCAGGTGTGAAGCGAATCTAGTGGCGATTTCAGAGTTAACATTTAGAGAATTATTGAGTTGGAGATTTTTGGGCCCACCACTATATATTGTTTTTGGAGTATTGTATAAATTATAAATTATAGACATTTGTGTAATTACTTTTTAGCCAATTTGTATTTTTGAGGTTATTAATTAGTTAGAATTTTAAATTTGAGGTTGATTTATGTATTAACGGCCCGGAAGTTGGGGCATTACATGATGTGTGAGTTGTTATATACATATGTGAAAAGTTTTTGTTTCACGCCATATATGCATAAGCTCATTGGACAATCTTTGCATTTTGCTTCCACTTTTGGCCCCTCATATTAAATATGTTTTGATTTCTATCTGAGGATGTAGGTAATCTCATGATTACTGGCCAGTTATGATCTTAATCCATAGGGGTGGGTTCGGGTCATGACAAAGTGATATTAGAGCACGTGTAACAACTCACACACTTGTCCAAGTGAGCAATAGAGTGTCTAGAAAAGACTTAAGTTGCATTCATGTGATAAATATCTACTTGAATGGATTAAGAATATGTTAAAGTGTTCTAAACTATGTGACTACATGATACATGAACTGTTACCTATTTGTATATGCATGCTCCTTCTATCTATGTATGTTGTGCACATGATTTTTGTATGAAATATAATGCATGTCTCATCAGATAATGGTGAGAACAAGAGCCGAGGAGATAGAGGAATCCTCGACTGCTAGACTGGATAAAATGGAAAGGTTGATACAGGACAAGGCAGAAACATTGAGGCAACAACAACAATGGCAACAACAGTGGCAACAACCACCACCCCCACCTCCAGTACAGCTTGTGCAAAATTTGCAAATGATGGCCAAACAATAGCTCTTACCAAGGAGTTTAAGAAGATGAAACAGCCAACATTCCATGGGGGAGTGGATCTATTAAAGGTAGAGGCTTGGGTCCTTGTCATAGAAAAGCTATTTGAAGTATTTCCATGCCTCAAAGCACAAAAAGTACGGTTGGCAACATTTACACTTGAAGACAAAGCAAAGAGGTAATGGATGTTAATCCGTGAGAACAACAAAGGTAATGATTGGGCATGGTTTTGGGAGATCTTCTACGACAAATACTTTTTCCAATGTGCTTATGATAGAAAAGTGGCTGAATTTGAGGGGCTTAAACAAGGCAATCTGACTGTGGCAGAATACAAGGCAAAGCTTACAAAATTGGCCAGGTTCACACCCCATATGGTCGACACCGACTATAAAAAGGCAAGAAAATTTGAGTGTGGTCTCCGCAATGATATTCAAGAAAGAGTGAATGTATTAAAATTGCCTACTTACGTTGATATATTAGATCAGACTTTAATGTTCGAAACTAACATGGCCAATTAGAGTAAACAACCAACTGACTGGAAAAGTAAGAGACATGGCTTCTTCTCAAAGAAGGGGTCATCAAAAAAGCAAAATACAGGATCCTCAAGCACTTCAAGCTCCTCCAGAGATACGGCACCAACATGAACCTAGAGTGGTAAGAAACATTGTGGGGTTTATTGCCATTTCTCCTGGGCGTGCTTCGAATGTGGTAAAGTGGGAGATATGGCAAGGGATTTTACCCAAACTGAGTTACAAAGAACTAGGAAACCGGCTGCTAGTTCGACCGGATCCATTCCAAAACCGGGGAATACCACAATGTCTGCTACTACCCGAGACACAATGAAACAATGGAGTGTCTTTGCACTTGTCCCCAGGTGACACGCGAAACATAAAAGACTTTGTCTCAAGTACTATCTCTATATGTACTCAAGAAGCTTTTGTGTTAATTGATTTTGGATCAACACATTCTTTTGTGTCTACTACATTTGCATCTAGATTGAATAGACCCATAGAATCATTACCATATCTATTGTGTGTGTCTGCTCCATCAGAGGAATCTGTGCTATGTACATTTGTGTATCATATTTGTGATATGCTTGTTGGCAGTGCTACTTTATATGTAGATTTGTTACCCTTGGACATTAAACACTTTGATATAATTCTGGGTATGAATTGGTTGTCTAAATACTGTGGCACCATTGACTGTGTAACAAAACAAGTTATGTTTAGGTTGCCGGGACATGATGAATTTGAATTTGTTGTTAATGGTGTAGTGCCTCCACCTTATCTAATTTTAGTAATGAAAGCATGTAAACTACTTAGGAAGGGGTGATAGGGTTACTTGTGTAGTATCTTGATTAAGCAATCTATGAACAGTGAAATGGATAGTATTCCTGTTGTTAGAGAATTTCTGGATGTATTTCCTAATGAATTGCCAAGAGAATTGATTGACAAAGAAATAGAGTTTACTAATGTTTGAACAGGCACCTAACCCATCTCAAAAACTCCATACATAATGTCTACTGCTGAAATGAAAGAATTAAAGGAACAAGTACAAGATTTGCTTGAAAAAGGGTTTATCCGACCGAGCACTTCGCCATGGGGTGCACCGATTTTATTTGTAAAGAAAAAAGATAGGACTTTACGTCTGTGGATTGACTACCGGGAATCGAACAAGGTAACGATCAAAAATAAATACCTTTTGCCTCGTATTGATGATTTCTTTGATCAGTTATAGGGATCACAAGTGTTTTCAAAAATTGATTTGAGATTCGGGCACCACCAATTGAAGGTGAAAGCAGAAGATGTTGAGAAAACTGCATTCAAAATAAGGTACGGACATTATGAATTCCTAGTTTTGCCATTTGGGGTGACTAATGCACCTACAGTGTTTATGGATCTTATGAACCGAATTTTTAAATCCTACCTTGATGAGTTTGTTTTGGTTTTCATTGTTGATATTCTATTATATTCAAAGAGTATAATTAAACATGAACATTTGAGAACTATCTTTGCAAACACTTAGTGAAAAGAAATTATCTGCTAAACTAAAGTAATGTGAATTTTGGTTGGATGAGGTTGTCTTCTTAGGGCATGTCATCAACGGAGATCAGATTTCTGTAGGCCCGTAGAAGATAGAGGCAATTGTGAACTAGCCTACACCGACAAATGTAATGGAAGTCTGCAATTTCATGGGCTTAGTTGGGTATCACAAACGGTTTGTGAAAGACTTCTCTAAGATAGTTGTACTACTCACCCAACTTACACGCAAGGGGCAACCTTTTGAATGGAATGGCGAAAGGGAATTTGTTTTCCAAGAATTGAAGACAAGATTGATTACTGCACTAGTTTTCAGATTGCCTTTAGGTAAGGAAAATTTTATGATATTTAGCGATGCTTCTTACAAGGGTTTGGATTGTGTTAATGTAGAACGGGGAGGGTAATTTCTTATGCCTCCCGACAATTGAGACCACATGTAGAATGGAAAGGGTAATCTCTTATGCCTCATGGACCTTTGTTGTCTCTAGATTTACTCATGTTGTTCCACCTGCCTCCACTCTTGCTTCTTCCTCTGCCTCTTCCTCTACCTCTGTCTCTACCTCTATCTTCTGTGATAAGAGCATGAGACTGATTACCTCTCATGTCTTTCCTTCTTGTCTCTTCATTGTACAAGGCGTCTGTGACCATGCCAATGGTCAGCTTCCCTTCTAGTGTAGAGTTACTAAGAGAAACCGCCAACATCTCCCAGCCATTTGGTAATGAACTGAGTAGTAGTACAGCTTGCATTTCATCGTCCAAGGGCATCTTGACGGTTGCAAGCTGATTCACCAGATTTTTGAATTCAATGGTGTGCTCGGCCACAGACACGCCATTCTTCAACTTTAGATTTACAAGCTTTCTCATCACCAAGGCTTTGTTCTCGGCGGTCCTTGACTGGTACATGTCTTCTAACATTTGCCAAAGAACATAGGCATCTGTCTCTTGGGCGACATAGTGAAACACATTGTGGTCTATCCATTGTCTAATATAATCGACAGTCTTTCAATTCATCTTTACCCAGTTTTCATCCTTCTCTACTTCCAATTTAATCTTTTTTAGAAAAATAGGGTCAAACAGGTCTTTATAATATAGGATGTCTTCCATCCGCGACTTCCAGATTGCATAATTTGAAGGATTCAACTTGATCATGGCTCCTAAAGTTGATGTGGATTCCTCTATCATCCTCTTTCCTTTTACAGAAAAATCCAAATTAAAAATCTGACTGTACAAATGTCTCTAGAATACTCCAAATAGTTGAAAATCACTATTGGATCGCCAAAATCGGACTTCAAATGGCTTAGATCTAGCCAAAATAAGTTTGATGCTTCAGATCTACGGATGTACCTTAGCCTCATAGCACTGGATAGTCCCTCTGATTCTGGGTCAGGTCGGGTCAGCTCGATGGGTTGATTGGTCAACTAGGGGATGACGTGGCAGACATGTGGCACTGATTGACTGATGTGGCAGCGACATGGCAGTGACGTGGTGCTGACATGGTGCTAACGTGGCAAACATGTGGCACTGGCCACTTGCCTTCTTTCTTTCGCCATGCGTCAGGCGCTTGTTTGCGACTGACATCACGCGCCAGCACAATCAACGGCGCGTGAAGTGCGTGAGTGAGAGTGGGCCTCACGTGCTTTCTTCAGATGGCATATAAGGGTGCGTGGAGCCTCCTCTTAGGCTCTGCTATGCAATTCTGGACTCATCTCGTCGAGAGCTTCCTCCTAGTATGCTTAAAAGTGAATTTCGAGCAACATGATTTTTGGCAATTTCGAAAATCGCACTCTGTTTTTTTGAAAAATGACCAACTCGATCCTGAAACCACTTCTGAGGATTAAGACACACTAGAAATCAATCACACAAGAGATTTATGTATTTATACCCCGCACTCACTTCTTTTTTTCGCACCACACTCACTTCTTCTCCATTTTCCTTGGTTGTTATGTATTTATACACCAAGATGGAGGAAGCTAGAGAGCTTGCCTGGCACAGCACACGGCCAACTCTTCAATCATCTTTCGTTTGCCGTCCACCTTTGGGTTGGCACAACACATGGCCAGCTTGACTTCACATGGGAGATCCACTTGGGCTGGAGCTAACAATCAATGCCAAAGACTTCAATTTCTTTAAGGGAAGACCTCACATAGCTTGGCCCCCTTTGTGGTTCAAACCAATTAAATTGCTTTGAAGATTCAAAACTATCAGAAAGTGTTATCTACAAACTGGAAAAGGAAATGTACGAAATTTGCAAATCATCGATTAGGAATGGTTATTTTAAATTTTGACTCACCTTCTCAAATTGAAAAGTGCCCAATTTAGGCACACTATTCAATAAGTCTGGCAAATTCTTGCAGCCAAAGTTATTGCAAACATCTAATTCCAAATGGGTCAAATTAGGAAACACAGGCCAATATTTGTCATTAGCAAAGCCGAAAGCCTTCATTAGAGATCATAAATGACAAAAATAGTCAAATATATAAAACAAAAATGATGCTAGATAAAGTTCATAAATGATATAGCATTAGCATATGATAATCTACATCTTCACTCCTTATTAAAGTGATGAAGAGGAAGAGTAAACTTACTGCCATAGTGCTAGCCTTTAGATGTATATGCTTAATATTATAAATTGATCTCAAAAGCACAAATACTTGGTTCACATGTGTCATCGCTACGAGAGCATGCTGGATAAGGGGCTTCAACACAAAAACTTGCTTTAACTAATGAGGATAGGATATTCAGACAATAGCAAACCAAGCAATAATCTTTGACTTGAAGGCTTTCAAGAATTGGTGTATCAACCACGACCACAGTCGTAGAGTTTCCTAATTGCTTTGTAGATATATGTATGAAGTCTATTTTCCCAGAACCCATCTCTGCAGAAATAGATAATTCTTCGAACACATGGCAGAAAGAAAAAAGCTTTTGGGTCAAGTCATTGCTTGAAAAAATAAGTGAAACATGAAAGATCGTGAGACGAGGGAAATAAACGGAGTTAGGAACATTAAACTGGATATGTGATCTGAGTTTTAAGACTTCAAGGGTTTTGCATATAACGAGGTTTCTAAGCAACTTAAGATTCATGGATCTTCAAACATTGATATCAATTTCATGTACGCAACGTCTTCTAGCAACACTTATACATGCATTCAAACGAGATTCATCAATTTTTGGATTACATCTTCGAGTGAATCGTTGAATACTTGGCAAATCATGAAAGAGGAGTACTCTGTCAATGAAATTCATGAAGATGACATCAGGTTGATGGGTAGCAAACCGAGAAAACATTGTCCATGCATCAAATTCTAGATTGGGGACGAAAGCCAATATGTGTTGCCATCTTGATGATAGAATGAAAGTCCCAACTGCGTATTTTGTTGGAAAGAAAAAGAGAATGTGGACAAGAACCAAGTCTAGTAACCTGTTGATCCTATCTTCTCAATTCCCATTCAGTTCGACCTCAAAGCCATGAAATGTGCAGTGCCTGGATAGACAAAGTCTGTAAAAAATTTGTTCTAGTAAGCAGTGGATTGTAATAGCTCAGGTCGAGACCCGACCCTTTTTCTTTTTCATATAAAGATGGTTGCATTAAAAAGATTTTTCCGTCAAAATTGGACTTAGTCTAAAAATTTTCTAAGTGTGAAAGTTGAATTTTTAAAAACTCACAATTTCGAAAATAAATTTTTTTCCAGTAATTGTTCCTTATATATTAAATAGTCTAATTTGATTTTATGAGGATTTTTCTACGAAGTATTTTCCACTTTACTTCAACGTCAAACTTAATAATTGCAGTCAAAAAATTAATTTTGTAATAAAACTGGGAGAACCACTTCTTGATTTAATTGAATTTTGAATTTTTGTATTTTTCTTTGAATCCAAATGAAGGGTATTTCCTTATTTACATTGTAAACTTAAGTAAATGAAATATAAATGTAAGGGACTAAATGAAAACATTTACTTAAATAAGGTTGATGTATGGGAATTCAAAACTAGAAGAAATTTTCCCTGAGTGGTCATGCCCACGATCACAATTGTCGCACTTGTGACCAATATGTAGCCCCGGTACTTTGTCTGCGGAATCCTTGGAGCCCGCTAGCTGCCCGCAATCCTCAGGGTCATGCCTGCGATGGGAAAGATCGTGCCCACGATAGTGTATTTATAAAAGTCCTGAGTGTGCGTCAAAACCCATTTTTTTGCTTTTTTCTCCCCCCTTTCTCTCTTTTGTCCACCATTATTGAGCATCTAAGCTCACAAAAACCTTAGATTTAGGGGTTTTAGGTGAAAATCTAGCCCTAATTCTTAAGGATAGAATGCATGGATCGTCAAGGGCTATGTTTTGTGCTAGGTTGATCGCGTTCTCAAAGTTTTATTTTATTTTATTGAAATGTTTTGAATGTTTGACATATTGAAGGTTAGCATTTGATAATTTGAAGGTTTTGCAAAAGAAATGAGAAGAATATCCCAATTTTCTTGAGATCCTAGGTTTGGAGATTTTGTTTAAAGATGGTTTTGAAACAAATTGTTGTTTGTTAAAATTGAAATTGATATGGTATTGAAACACATGGAAATTATGGAGTTGTGTAACCTCTGGATTTATGAAGGAATTATTGTTGATAATGGAAGTTATTGAATCAAATCTTTATGAAGCCTTGAATTTATGATTTTAATGAAAATGAGATTTTTGAAAACTAAGTAATGCTTTAAAGTGAGATTGGAATTGATTTGAGTTGAAGCACATGGTGATATTGTAATGATATAAATTTTGGATCGATGTTATCATTATAGGTGATTATGGAAATTGTTGAGATTATCTTTGATTATGTATTACAGTAATTATTCTTGTAGAAATGAATTGAACCTTAAGTAAATTAAAACATTTGCAAACTCAAGTATCGCATTTGCATCACATGGTTTTGACATGAGACAACATATGATTTTGAAAAGTGATGAATCCAAGGAAGGGAGTAAATAGCGTAGTAATCCGGTTAGTAGAGCCAGTTTTAGAAAATGAATTGTGTGTTGTATTAGTACCCGCGCGGAGAGGCAAGGTGCCCAACTGCTCACTTGATGCTGGACGAATGTGGGAAAGGTTTTTGGGTGTCCACTGGCCCTACCGTATCGAGCCGGCAAACGTGAAAAACCAAATGAGTTTTTGTGTCCATTGGCCCTTGTATCGAGTCAGTAAATGTGGAAAAAAAATTATTTTGGGTGTCCACTAGCACTGTCGTATTGAGCAGGCAAATGTGGAGAAACGTGTGTTTTAGATGCCCATCACCCTTCTGTATCGAACCGGTAAATGTGGGACTATTTTGATATATAAAATCTATATATGTATTTGGCTGTTACCTTGAGATTCTAGTGCATATTTACTGCCACGTTGTTAATTTTGGACTCTAGTTTAATAAAAGTGCATTGAGCATCATCCTTTTAACAGAGAAAATAATGGATTTTTGCATGCTATTTATATCTTGCATGATCAAAATTATATCAAGCACTTATATACATTGTTAAAAGTATTTGGGGTGTACTAGAATACTTTGAAAGGAATACATCAATTTCTATTCCCAAGGGTGGCCATCCATTGATGGTGATTTTGGGAAGATTTTTCTTTTTATTTTTGTGTGTAATTTGATAGTTATTTCAAGATATTGCGTACAATTTATTAAATAAGTTTAAAGGTACAAGTATATATATATAATAGTACTAACTTGGGGTCAATTTGTAATTTGATTAAAATGTGAGGGCTTTGGCCTTAATTTATGAATTTGAACATTTAATTAAGTGTAGTATTTAATTTATTTAAGGTATAGAATTTTAATTCGGTTAAAGTTTCTTTGTTTTCAATTAAACTGCGAATTGTATTGAGAACCGGAAACCTAGGGTTTCTGTGTGGAAAATATACTTAGAAAATTAATTTAATTATTATTAATGCTTTAGAAATGGATCCTGAGTTCCCGAGTTCAATTTGGGGTTTGCGAGTTTCCGGTTGGCGCATATTTTTGGGTTAAAATTGAAATTAATTAAGAAATTGAGTGACTACAAATAAATAATTTAAAAGTAAGGGTTAAAGAAAATATTGCAAAGATCAGGGGCCTCACAACCTATCCCCCCTTAAAGAAATTTGGTCCTTGAAATTTAACTAGATATTGTTTTGAAATAACTGCGGATAGTTTGCTCCCATCAAGTCCTCGTGCTCAAGTACCCTTATCAAATGGATTGTCTTTCCCCTAAGGTTCTTCTTCCATTTGTCTTGAATTGCTATAGGCCCTTCTTCAAAAGTAGCATCTTTACTAAGGTTAATTTCCTCCAAATTAATGATGTGCAATGGATCTACAAAGTACTTCCGCAGTATAGATACGTGAAAGACATTGTGTATTCTAGCTGACTACAGAGGTAAAGCCAATCTATATGCAACTTTTCCAATTCATTGTAATACTTCGAAGGGTCCGATACATAGAGGCAAGAGCTTCTCTTTCTTTCCAAAACGTATGATTCTATGTCAAGTTTGAACTTCTAAAAACACATGATTACCGACTTCAACTAGTAGAGGCCTTCTTCTTCTATCTATATAAGTCATTGGCAGTCCTGAGCTACCTTCAACCGTTGTCGGATAAGTTTGACTTTCTCAGTGGTTTCTAGAACAAGTTCATGTCCTACTAGACCTACTTCACCCACTTCAATCCAATAGATTGGTGATTGGCAAGGTCACCCATACAATGCTTCAAAAGGTGTCATCCTAATACTGGCTTGGGAACTACTATTGTATAAGAATTCAATTAGTGGAAGTTGTCATTCCCAATTTCCTTGAAAAGCCATTACACAAGCTCTCAACATATCTTGAATGGTTTGGATGGTGCGCTCACATTGCCCATTTGTCTAAGAATGAAAAGCCATACTAAAACACAACTCGATGCCCAGGGCTTCTTGTAGACTTCCCTAGAATCAGGAGGTAAAACGCGGGTCGTGGTGTGATATAATGGTCACCAGGATTCTATGTAACCGAACGATCTCTTGAATATAAAGGTTGCACAAGGACTACAAGGTGTCAGTTATCTTGTAGGGTAGGAAATGGGTGGTTTTCGTCAGACGGTCCATTATAACCCAGATAGCATCATGGCCCCTTGGGGTTTTGGGTAACCCAGTCACAAAATCCATCGTTATATGTTCCCACTTCTATTTGGCTATTGGTAGAGGCTGTAACATTTCTCCTGGTTTTTGATGTCCTGCTTTGACCAGTAGGCGTGTAAGGCATCTAGCCACAAACTGAGCCATATCTTTCTTCATACCACTTCACCAATACTGTCGCTTCAAATCGTGGTACATTTTACTCCTTCCTGGATGTACTGCAAGGGCCGAGTAATGAAATTCCTTAAGTATTCTTTCTCCATGTGACTTGCTATTTCGTACAAATAGCCTGCCTTGGTATCTTAATTTCCCATCTTAGTGAATTGACCACTTGGGTACTGTTTTCTTGATTCCAAGCATGTCTTGATGAAAACTACTTCTTGATCGTGATCTTGAGCTCCCATGACTTCACTTACTAACTTAGGCATCATATTTGTGCACCAAGGTATGCCTTTCAATCTGGAACCTTCACTTGAACTCCAAATTCTTTAAGACTTTTAACCATATCCCACTCTTTTACCGCTAATCTAGCTATCATTCCCCTACTCTTGTGACTCATCATGTCTGTAACTACGTTAGCCTTACCAAGATTATACGAGAGAGTAAACTGAAAGTCTTTGTGATACTCCATCCGTTGTCTCTGACTCAAGTTTAGGTCCTTTTGTGTAAACATATACTTTAAACTCTTGTGATATGTGAAAATCCCAAACTATTCTCCACACTAGTAATATTGTTATTGTTTTAGGTGAAAAACCACAGCCGCTAATCCAAGTCATGCGTTGGATAATTTTGCTCATGCGGCTTCAATTGCCTGGAACCATAAGCTACTACCTTCCCGTTCTGCATTAGTACATAGCCTAACTCTTCATTAGATGCATCACAATACATGGTGTACCCTACATCTTGTTCCAGAATGATTAATATTGGTGCGTTGGTTAATCTCGTCTTCAATTTCTGAAAGACCTTTTGCAAGTTTCATTTCATTCGTACTTTGCTTCTTTTTGCATCAATTGTGACATTGGCTTGGCTAGTTTAGAGAATTCTTGAATGAACCTTCTATAATACCTAGCCAGTCCTAAGAAACTACGAATTCCGTATTGGTGCATTGGTTAATCTCGTCTTCAATTCCTGAAAGACCTTTTGCAAGCTTCATTTCATTCGTACTTTACTCCTTTCTGTAAATACCCAGTCAGTCCTAAGACTACTCCTTTTTGTAGAGAATTCTTGAATGAACCTTCTATAATACCTAGTCAGTCCTAAGAAACTACGAATTTCATTATAGTCTTTTGTTGCTTCCAATCCAAGACTACTTCTACCTTGGTTGAATCTACCACAATCCATTTCTCAGATACTACACGTGCAAAAATTTTACTTCTTTTAACTGTAAGTCACATTTCCTTGACTTGGCATACAGTTGGTTATCTCTAAGGACTTGAAGAACAATCTTCAAATGTTGTTCATGCTCCTCCTCGAACCTTGAATTTATTAAAATATCGTCAATGAACACTACTACAAACTGGTCAAGGTATGGTGTAAGCATCTTGTTCATTAGGCTCATGAATACTGTTGGTGCATTGGTCAGTTTAAAGAGCATTACTACAAACTCGTAGTGACCGTACATAGTCCGAAATGCAATCTTTGGTATATCCTCGTCCTTGACTTGTAGTTGATGGTAACCAGACCGGAGATCAATTTTCGAACCTCTAAGTTGATCAAACAAGTCATCAATTCTTGGAAGCCGACACCAGTTCTTGATCGTGACTCAATTTAGTTGACAACAGTCGATGCAAAACCTGAACGTCCTATCCTTTTTCTTGGCAAATAGAATTGGTGCTCCCCATGGTGAGGTACTCGGTCTAGTAAATCCCTTTTTCAAGCAATTATAGTTTGTCTTTAATTCCCATAATAGTTCTACAGTTGCTGTATGATAAGGGGCCATTGATATTAGAGAGGTCCCAACCCGTTGGTAGTCTTGATAATTCCTCAGGAAAGACGTTTGCATACTTACGGCCTACTCAAGGAAGTTCCATCTTAACCCGTTCTTTCTCATTTATAATCAAACTTGCCATCCATCCCGCAAGTTGATTGTGCTAACGTGTCTTACATTTCATTATGGTAGGGAAATCTCGTCTATCCCCATAAGCCACTACTTTCTTTTGATTGTGGGATCCAGGCCCCATTCAAACTTCATTGCCTTCTCTTCGTCATTCTCTACGTATCGAGTGGCATAACGAGCCAATCCCTCAAACTTTGCAGCGTACTATGCCATTGTCATGCTGTCTTGTTCTAGTCTTAGGAACTCCAAAACTTGTTCCTACTTGATGGTATTTAGGAAGTACTTTTTGAAGATTAATTCCTTGAATTGCTTCCAAGTCAAAGTTGAAGTGTCGCGATTACTTTTCATTAATGCCCACCAATGATCTATTTCATCGTCCAACTCGTACACACAGCTAGGGTAATATGGTTAGCATGTTCAATAATTCCCATTGTATCCAATCATTTTCTTAATTCCGCTATCCTTGTATCTGGTACCTTGGTGAATTTTGATGGCCTTTGCTTTCTAAATTCAGAGAAAATATGGGTTCTATTATTCTACATATTACCTTTTTATTTGTCCCAATTCCTCCAGAATCTAATGCCCCAAATGGTTAGGGATCTCGGCTCCTACAGGTATAGGTCCATTTTTATGGTGTCGATTTGTTGGCATATTATTTCTAGCGCTTTGTTGCTTGTTTCTGTGTAGTCGTCGGCATGTATATCCACCATCCTAAGACATAAGCTATGTTCTGATTACGGAGGTGAATCCTTAAGAGTAATTTAACTAGTCTTTAGGGTTTATTTATCCAAGGTGTTTGAAACAATAAGATCAAACAGTAGGTAACAAATTTAGGGAAACACACAATGCAACTTCATATATATAGGCAAAATAATAACTACCAGAGTTTGGTTAATGGATTGATTACGAAGTGGTAATAGCATCAATTAACGCAAGGATCATCTGAAATATGGATAAATGATATAATGGAATGGATGACATTATAGTTTCAGACATCAATATGGTCAAGGTTACAGAGGTAGTGACTAAGCTAGATATTTAACTTGAAACTGCGTTGGCCATCTATTTTTCAAACTAAATATCCAAGATTTGTCACCAAGTAAAGAAAATGAAATTATTTCTAAGAACACTTATGCTAAATAATCAAGGCTCAAAAGAGGTCAATTTTACAACGCGTAGTATAGAAAATAGAACTGGATGGTCATGAGTTAATCTTGGAAAATGATGACATCGAATAAAGATTATGAATACAAGATGAGGGTATGACGATTGATAGAAGATGCGTCGAACTAAAAATACCCCTACTGCGCGATGTGAGGCCTTGCTCCAAGTTAAAACCATTTCCCGATCCTAAAATACGTCCTCATGAGTCAATG
Organism: Camellia granthamiana; assembly: GCA_036172215.1. NCBI lineage: Eukaryota > Viridiplantae > Streptophyta > Magnoliopsida > Ericales > Theaceae > Camellia > Camellia granthamiana. The sequence continues at coordinate 67,877,217 of CM069913.1, read as the reverse complement.
TTGCTATGCTCAAAATTCAAAGAAATGCCCTAAGATAAGTCAAGATAATTTCTATTTTTTATGTCTTTTAGTTGATAGAATAGGTATTGTTGTAATAATATAACATAGTCGGAGCAAGGAAGTCACTAACTGCAAGTCACAACGCGTGGGTAAGGGTTGAACCGAGGCTCTGATACCAAGTTGTGACGCCCCAATTTTTTCTCTAAAGGTTATGGTAACGTCACCAAAGAGTCATTTGGTGAATAGCCAAGTAAGATATCAACAAGGTCGAAGGAATCAATATAGCCTCCCTTCTAAGTCCAACCACCTGAGATAGCAAGCAATTGTTTTGATAGATCTTAAGAGATATTAACACAAGGTCTAATAAGTAACGTGAAGATAGGAATAGGACTACAAAAGCAAATAATAATTACAGTGTTTCAAATCTTAAATTACAAAACGAGTTCCATTACTATTACAATCCAAAAATAAAAGAACGAATAGACTCATAAGCAAAATGGCTTCTAACTTTCTCTACAACAGACACAAGTCTTCAAATGTTTCTTTCTCTTCGTCGATCTCGTATGTTTCATCGATACATGGCATGAAACGCCATGAGCTTTGAATACCCAGTAAATGCAAACACACCCTATCCCTTTTTCCCAGTCTAATACACAATAACATTTACAACAATAGGGGAAAGAAACATGATATTCAAGTAAATAACAAGGGTTACAAGGTTAGTTGTTAGTAGTCTAGAAATCCCCCAAAGAGATTTCATCCTCCCAACGACAAGAATTGGATGCAGATTATTCGTCTGCCCCCTCTTTTGCTGCTTTGTTGCAGACCTTACCTCGGCTGTCCACCATAACGCCAACCGCAAGGCCTCAAAAGCGACAGTAAAATAAGGGCCTTGCCCATTCCCTCCTTACACCAAAACCACCTAGGGTCTGAATAGAACCGCTCCGTTCAAGGGTTCTGAAAGAACCACTTGCGCAAGATTTTACTTCCAGAAAGGGAACACATTTCATCAACCAATCAATAACTCAGTAACTTGTCCAGAAGTTCACAAACCCAATGCCACCCATTAAGTTTCCCGTTAGATAATTTAAGTCAGAGTTAGAACATGCTCTTGAAACAGCATTTATTGCATTAGTGTGACAACCTCATTCTATGTTATGCTGTTAATCTTTAATTACACTTGTGATTATGTGCTTAACATGATTTGAGATGCTAAGTATGTGATTATATGCACTTTTGAATTCATATATGTTCATCGTAGGGAAATCTATTCGATATTCTGTAATAAACTAAAATTGAGGGCTGTAGAGGTGACATAAACCAAAATTGACTGTACCATTGTGATTAGCATAATTTTCAGAGCCGAGAGTGAAATTTAATTAAAAACTGATTCCGATCAAATTAATTAGATTAAGTTGATTAAACTTAAGTAAGATTGCTTAGCCTTAATCAACCTTAATTAGCCTAAGCTAATCACCAACTATATATATATGATGAGATTAGTGCTTAGGCTCATAGAATTGAGCTCTTCTTCATCAATGTGCTGAGATTATACATTAGAGAGAGAGAGAGAGAGAACCCCATTTTAGAGCGAGGAAGGAAAGAACTTGAAGGGATTGCGTTTAGGAGTGAAGATTTGGGAAGATAGGCTCAAGAACTTGCTAGGATTGGAAGAATTAAAGGCTCTAGGTGAGTAACTGAACTCCAATTCATGAACTTAAGCCACATAAATGTGAATTCAATAAGATTATGAAGTTAAGCACATGAATCAAGCTGAGTTTGATGAATTTGATATCAATTTGCACATGCATGCATGAATTTGTTGTGAAATCTCATTGTAGAGCATGAATCATATAATCCATGTGGAATTGGGAATTGTTTGACACATGCATGCATGAATTGTTATGTTTTGAAGTCCAATTATAAGTCTTGAAGCTTATGAATGCAAGATATAAAACATGGATTTTACAAACATAGAGTTTGAGGTTTGAATCTTGTTGAATTCATGAAGTTTTGAACTATGGGTTGAACTCAGCTCCGATATATGTATTTGAGAGTGTGCTTGCATGGTTGAGTGAATCATGCATGAATTTGAAGCCTTGGAGTTGTGTTTGAAGCTCAAACAGAATTCTGGAAATTCCAAAATTCGAGTAGTTTTCTCGAGCGATGGAAGTGTCGCTCGAGTGTACATTTAGAGCTCCTAATACTTTTGTAGACATCATAGGTTGGCTCGAGTGGCCAAAAGACCGCTCCAGCAACCACCCTTTATTTTCAATCTTGGCTCGAGCGAATAAGAAGTTGGCTTGAGCATAAAATAAGAGCATCCAATACTTTTGCAGACCAAGGGGTTTGCTCGAACGGCCAATGTTGTACTTGAGCGAAGTGCCCTATTTCAGGAAACTTTGAAAAGTTGTATTATGTTCAAATTTTTGTTGTTTTTTTTGTTTCATTCCTGAGCATTCTTAGGCACACATTGAGCATCCTAAATGAACTAAAGAGTCAAAAAGAAGCCTAAGAAATATAAATGAATTTGAGAACAGATTGAATTATATTGTGACCGAATTTATCTATGTGTTACGAATTGTGTAGGGTCAACTCTGAGGACGAATTAGCCAACTAAACACTGTGAGTAATATCTTAGTACAGATATTTTCATGTAAGTTATTTTCTAAATATTACCTATAAGGTACGTTTTCCGAACTCATGAATTTCTGCAATGAATGAGTATCCTATCTGTCTTATTCGTAAAAGAATCTATAAAGTGATTGATAAGTACGAATATGAAACGGGCCCAAGGCCATTTGGTATGTTTGATGAGAATATGAAATGGGCCCAAGGCTGTTTGGTATGTTTGCTGAGAATATAAACTGGGCCCAAGGCTGTTTGGTATATTTGATGAGGACATAGAATGGGCCTAAGGACGTTTAGAATGTTTGACAAGATAGACCTAAGGTCATCTTATATATGAATTAGATTGAAGGTCATTTTGTATGTTTGTTAAATGGACCAAAGGTCATTGTAAAAATGAATGTGAACATGATCATGATTACATGAATATGAATTCAGAAATGTTGGACCCGAGGTCGTTTAGTACATATGTTATGAGCAGTTATGATAAATGTGTGGACCCAAGGTCGTTTTGTCCCTTCGATATGTTCTAAGTATAGTGGATTGGACCCGTGGTCGTTCTACTGTGATTTGCCTAAGTACGTTATGAATGGGAATTGTATTCCATATGTAATAAGCACAAGTATGATTTATTTATACATGAATCTCATTCATTAACCTCTTTACTCTGATATTATTCGCTAGGCATCAGCTCACTCTTTATCTATATGTATGTAGGTGAGCAATGGGATGTCCAGCCCCAACCCTAGTGAACTTGTAAGAGAACCAAGTTTTGTGAAGTCAACCTAGGACACCTCATGCAAAAGGCTTTTTTTTTTTTTTTTTAGTCCTTTAATCTTTTGACCCTTTTGTTTCTTTTTGTTGGTCGCTTGACCATTTATGTAGATATTGTATAAGCTTTGGGCTACATGTGAAGAAACATTTCAATGGTCCTGGAAACATGAACTCTGTAATCATCCGATGTGTGAAACCCCGTATTTTTAAAGTATTAATATTTTAGTGAGAGATATTGGTGGTAGTTTGGTGCTAAGATTTTTAGATAAGAACCTAACTTATTTTCTCTATTTGTTTTCTCTTTTTACCTCCACTTCATTATTATCATTATTCATCTCTTTCATTTATTTATTTTTTTAGTTTGCTTGGGCTCCAAGTAAAGGTTCTTTTCTTTCCCTCTAAGCAAAGGTTCTTTTCTTTCCCATCAAACATCCTTTCTTTGCCTCCATGACAATTATCTTTCTTTTCCTCCAACTTCACTTGGAGGCCACTCTTTATTTTGCTTATAAATTTGAACCCATCCTCTCAACTTGTTTCTATTCTTCTTCTTGGTCCATCCATATCTCTCCCATATTATTCTCTCTAAAATTATAGAAATTAGAGTTTAGATTAAGAGTATTTAGAGTGAGAGTTAGCATTTTATTCAAGAGGAGAATTGTAGATTTTGTTAAACTTTACATACCTTTTCAATCCACAACCTTTGGAGATTTATGGTGATATAGCAAATATCGGTGTAGGAGGGATTTTGCATCAAGTGGTCATGGTATTGTTTTCAGATAATTCGGGTGGTATACAATATGCTTCCTCTAAATCTCTTTGCAAAAGAGTTTTTATCTTAATTACTTCACATTTGTACTCCTCTTGATTACCATGGTCATATGTGAAATTCTGTGGAATCATTCTTGTTGACGCATTTGATTAATCTAGTCATTTGATAAATTCTGTGAAGTTATTCTGTGTAGTTAGTGTTGATTTGTCTGGCTAAATGATGTGAAAATGCTCTGTACATGGATCGAGTGGACTTTGCTAATAGCTTGGACCAATAGCTCGGATAAGCGATTGTGCTTAGGTGAGGTGGGTGAGGCCGGTCACTGGTCATGTACTGAGTGGGACCAGGTATTTGGTCCTCAATAAATTATCATATGTCGAGTTGACTTTGTTGTGCAGTTTGGTAAATTGCTTGGTGTCTCGAATTGAAATGTTTGTGCAATGTCGTACATTGTTGGATCCATGTTGATTTATTCTCTGTTCGAGCATTGTTATTTCTATCATATAGTATACTTCCCGAATTAATTTATTTTTCAGCTGTAGAGCAAATCTAGTGGCGATTGCAGTTGAAACATTTATTGAGTTGGAGATTTGTGGGCCCACCACTTTATATTGTTTTTGGAGATTTGTATAAATTATAGATATTTGTGTAATTACTTTTTAGCCAATTTGTATTTTTGAGGTTATTAATTAGTTAGAATTTTAAATTTGAGGTTGATTTATTTATTAACGGCCCAGAAGTTGGGGCGTTCCATGATGTGTGAGTTATTATATACATATGTGAAAAGTTTTTGTTTCATACCATATCTACACAAGCTCATTGGACAATCTTTGCATTTTGCTTCCGCTTTTGGCCCCTCGTATTAAATATGTTTTGATTTCTGTCTGAGGCTGTAGGTAATCTCATGATTACTGGCCAGTTATGATCTTAATCATGACAAAGTGATATTAGAGCACATGTAACAACTCACACACTTGTCCAAGTGAGCAATAGAATGTCTAGAAAAGACTTAAGTTGCATTCATGTGATAAATATATGCTTGAATGGATTAAGAATATGTTAAAGTGTTCTGAACTATGTGACTACAAGATACATGAACTGTTACCTATCTGTATATGCATGCTCTTTCTGTCTATGTATATTGTGTACATGGTTTTTATATGAAATATAATGCATGTCTCATCAAATAATGGTGAGAACAAGAGCTGAGGAGATAGAGGAATCCTCTACTGCCAGACTAGATAAAATGGAAAGGTTGATAGAGGATATGGCAGAAACATTGAGGCAACAACAACAATGGCAACCACAGTGGCAACAACCCCCACTCTAGTACGACCTGTGCAAAATTTGCAAATGATGGCCAAACAATAGCTCTTACCAAGGTGTTTAAGAAGATGAAACAGCCGACATTCCATGGGGGAGTGGATCGATTAAAGGCAGAGGCTTGGGTCCTTATCATAGAAAAGCCACGTGAAGTATTTCCATGCCTCAAAGCACAAAAAGTACAGTTGGCAACATTTACGCTTGAAGACGAAGCAAGGAGGTAATGGATGTTAATCTGTGAGAACAACAAAGGTATTGATTGGGCATGGTTTTGGGAGATCTTCTACGACAAATACTTTTTGCACTATGCCTGTGATAGAAAAGTGGCTGAATTTGAGGGGCTTAAACAAGGCAATCCGACTGTCGCAGAATACGAGGCAAAGTTTACAAAATTGGCCAGGTTCACACCGCATATGGTTAACACCGACTTTAAAAATGAAAGAAAATTTTAGTGTGGTCTCCGCAATGATATTCGAGAAAGAGTGAATGTATTAAAATTGCCTACTTACATTGATGTATTAGATCAGACTTTAATGTCCGAAACTAACATGGCCAATCAGAGTAAACAACCAACTGACTGGAAAAGTAAGAGACATAGCTTCTTCTCAAAGAAGGGGTCATCGAAAAAGGAGAATACAGGATCCTCAAGCACCTCGAGCTCCTCCAGAGATGTGGTACCAACATGAAACTAGAGTGGTAAGAAACATCGTGGGGTTTGTTGCCGTTTCTCCAGGGCCTACTTCAAATGTGGTAAAATGGGACATATGGGAAGGGATTTTACCCAAATTGAGCTACAAAGAACTAGGAAACCAGCTGCTAGTTCGATCGGATCCATTCCAAAACTGAGGAATACCACGATGTTTGCTACTACCCGAGACACAATGAAACAAGGGAGAGTCTTTGCACTCGTCCTAGGTGACACGCGAAACACAGAAGCGTTTGTCTCAGGAACTATCTCTATATGTACTCAAGAAGCTTTTGTGTTAATTTATTTTGGATCAACACATTCTTTTGTGTGTACTACATTTGCATCTAGATTGAATAGACCCCTAGAATCATTACCATATCTATTGTGTGTGTCTGCTCCATTAGGGAAATCTGTGCTATGTACATTTGTGTATCATATTTGTGATATGCTTGTTGGCAATGCTACTTTATATGTGGATTTGTTACCCTTGGACATTAAATACTTTGATATAATTCTGGGTATGGATTGGTTGTCTAAATACTGTGGCGCCATTGACTGTGTAACAAAACAAGTTATGTTTAGGTTGCTAGGATATGATGAATTTGAATTTGTTGGTAATGGTGTAGTGCCTCTACCTTATCTAATTTTAGTTATGAAAACATGTAAACTGCTTAGGAAGGGGTGATAGGGTTACTTGTGTAGTATCTTGACTGAGCAATCTATGAATGTTGAAATGGATAGTATTCCTATGGTTAGAGAATTTCTGGATGTTTTTCCTGATGAACTGCTAAGAGAATTGATTGACAGAGAAATAGAGTTTACTAATGTTGCAACAGGCACCTAACCCATCTCAAAAACTTCATACATAATATCTACTGTTGAAATTAAAGAATTAAAAGAACAACTACAAGATTTGTTTGAAAAAGGGTTTATCCGACTGAGCATTTCGCCATGGGGTGCACCGATTTTATTTCTAAAGAAAAAAGACAGGACTTTACGTCTGTGCATTGACTACCGGGAATTGAACAAGGTAACGATCAAAAATAAATACCTTTTGCCTCGTATTGATGATTTGTTTGATCAGTTGCAGAGATCATAAGTATTTTCAAAAATTGATTTGAGATTCGGGCACCACTAGTTGAAGGTGAAAGCAGAAGATGTTCAGAAAACCGCATTCAAAATAAGGTATGGACATTATGAATTCCTGGTTATGCCATTTGGGGTGACTAATGCACCTACAGTGTTCATGGATCTTATGAACCAAATTTTTAAATCCTACCTTGATGAGTTTGTCATGGTTTTCATTGATGATATTCTAATATATTCAAAGAGTATAATTGAACATGAACATCTGAGAACTATCTTTGTAAACACTTAGTGAAAAGAAATTATTTGCTAAACTAAAGTAATGTGAATTTTTGTTGGATGAGGTTGTCTTCTTAGGGCATGTCATCAACAGAGATGGGATTTCTGTAGGCCCGTAGAAGATAGAGGCAATTGTGAACTGGCCTACACCGACAAATGTAATGGAAGTCCGCAGTTTCATGGGCTTAGCTAGGTATTACAAACGATTTGTAAAAGACTTCTCAAAGATAGTTGTACTACTCACCCAACTTACACGCAAGGGGCAACCTTTTGAATGGAATGGTGAAAAGGAATTTGTTTTCCAAGAATTGAAGACGAGATTGACTATTGCACCAGTTTTCACATTGCCTTTAGGTAAGGAAAATTGTATGATATTTAGTGATGCTTCTTACAAGGGTTTGGATTGTGTTAATGTAGAACGAAGAGGGTAATTTCTTATGCCTCCCGACAATTGAGACCACAAGCAGAACGGAAAGGGTAATTTCTTATGCCTCCTGGACCTTTGTTGTCTCTAGATTTACTCCTGTTGTTCTAGCTGCCTCTGCTCTTGCTTCTTCCTCTGCCTCTTCCTCTACCTCTGTCTCCGCCTCTATCTTCTGTAACAAGAGCATGGGAATGATTACCTCTCATGTCTTTCCTTCTTGTCTCTTTATTGTACAAGGCATCTGTGACTATGCTCATGGTCAGCTTCCCTTCTGGTGCAGAGTTACTGAGAGAAACCACCAACATCTCCCAGCCATCCGGTAAAGAACTGAGCAGTAGTACAGCTTGCATTTCATCGGCCAAGGGCATCTTGACGGTTGCAAGTTGATTCACCAGATTTTTGAATTCACTGGTCTGCTCGGTGACAGACACACCATTCCTCAACTTCAGATTTACAAGCTTTCTCATCACCATGGCTTTGTTCCGGGCGGTCCTTGACAGGTACATGTCTTCTAACATTTTCCAAAGAGCATAGGCTTCTGTCTCTTGGGTGACATGGTGAAACACATTGTGGTCTATCCATTGTATGATACAACCGACAGTCTTTCAGTTCATCTTTATCCAGTTTTCATCCTTCTTTACTTCCGATTTAATCTCTTTTAGAAAAATAGGGTCAAACAGGTCTTTATAGTATAGGATGTCTTCTATGCGCGACTTCCAGATTGCATAATTTGAAGGATACAACTTGATCATAGCTCTTGAATTTGATGTGGATTCCTTCATCGTCTTCTTTCTTTTAACAGAAAAATGCAAATTAAAAATCTGACTATACGAATGTCTCCGGAATACTCCAAATAGTTGAAAGCCACTATTGGATCGCCAAAATCGAACTTCAAATGGCTCAGATCTAGCCAAAATAAGTTTGATGGTTCAGATCTGTGGATGTACCTTAGCCTCGTAGCACTGGATAGTCCCTCTGATTCTGGGTCAGGTCGAGTCAGCCCAATGGGTTGATTGGTCAACTAGGGGATGACGTGGCAGACATGTGGCATTGACTGACTGACGTGGTAACGACGTGGCAGTGACGTGTCAATGATGTGGTGCTGACGTGGCGCTAGCCACTCGCCTTCTTTCTTCCGCTGCGCGTTAGGGGCGTGTCTGCGATTGACATCACGCACCAGCACAATCAACAGTGCGTGAAGTATGTGTGTGAGAATAGGCCTCACGTGCTTTCTTCAAATGGCACCTGAGGGCGCGTGGAGCGTCCTCTTGGGCTTCGCTTTGCAGTTCTAGACTCATCTCGTCGAGAGCTTCCTCCTGGTATGCTTAAAAGTGAATTTCGAGCAACTTGATTTTTGGCAGTTTCGGAAATCGCACTCTATTTTTTCTGAAAAATGACCAACTCGGTTCTGATACCACTTGTTAGGTTTAAGACACACTAGAAATCAATCACACACACACAAAAAGAAGACACAAGAGATTTATGTATTTATACACCACACTCACTTCTTCTCCATTTTCCTTGGTTGTTATGTATTTATACACCAAGATGGAGGAAGCTAGAGAGCTTGGCTGGCACAACACATGGCCAACTGCTCACTCACCATTCGTTGGCCGTCCACCTCTGAGCTGGCACAGCACATGGCCAGCTTGACTTCACATGGGAGATCCACTTGGGCTGGAGCTAACAATCAATGCCAATGACTTCAATTTCTTTAAGGGAAGACCTCACATAGCTTGGCCCCCTTTGTGGTTCAAACCAATTAAATTGCTTTGAAGATTTAAAACTATCATAAACTGCTATCTACAAACTGGAAAAGGAAATGTACGAAATTTGCAAATCATTGATTAGGAATGGTTCTTTTAAATTATGACTCACCTTCTCAAATTGAAAAGTGCCCCGTTTGGGCACACTATTCAATAAGCCTGACAAATTCTTGCAGCCAAAGTTATTGCAAACATCCAATTCCAAATGGGTCAAATTAGGAAACACAGGCCAATATTTGTCATTAGCAAAGCCGAAAGCCTTCATCAGAGATCATAAATGATAAAAATAGTCAAATATATAAAACAAAAATGATGCGAGATAAAGTTCATAAATGATGTAGCATTAGCATATGATAAGCTACATCTTCACTTCTTATTAAAGTGATGAAAAGGAAGAGTAAAATTACTGCCATAGTGCTAGCCTTTAGATGTAGATGCTTAATATTAGAAATTGATTTCAAAAGCACAAATACTTGGTTCATATGTGTCATGGCTGTGAGAGCATGCTGGATAAGGGGCTTCAACACAAACACTTGCTTTAACTAATGAGGATAGGATATTCAGACAATAGCAAACCAAGCAATAATCTTTGACTTGAAGGCTTTCAAGAATTGGTGTATCAACCACAACCACAGTCGTAGAGTTTCCTAATTGCTTTGTAGATATATGTATGAAGTCTATTTTCCCAGAACCCATCTCTGCAGAAATAGATAATTCTTCGAACACATGGCAGAAAGAAAAAAGCTTTTGGGTCAAGTCATTGCTTGAAAAAATAAGTGAAACATGAAAGATCGTGAGACGAGCGAAATAAATGGAGTTAGGAACATCAAACTGGATATGTGATATGAGTTTTGAGACTACAAGGGTTTTGCATATAACGAGGTTTCTAAGCAACTTAAGATTCATGGATCTTCAAACATTGATATCAATTTCATGTACGCGACGTCTTCTAGCAACACTTATACATGCATTCAAACGAGATTCATCAATTTTTGGATTACATCTTCGAGTGAATCGTTGAATACTTGGCAAATCATGAAAGAGGAGTACTCTGTCAATGAAATTCATGAAGATGACATCAGGTTGATGGGTAGCAAACCGAGAAAACATTGTCCATGCATCAAATTCTAGATTGGGGACGAAAGCCAATATGTGTTGCCATCTTGATGATAGAATGCAAGTCCCAACTGTGTATTTTGTTGGAAGGAAAAAGAGAATGTGGACAAGAACCAAGCCTAGTAACCTGTTGATCCTATCATCTCAATTCCCATTTAGTTTGTTCTTCAAACTAGGCCGATAGTTCGACCTCAAAGCCATGAAATGTGCAGTGCCTGGATAGGCAAAGTTTGTAAAAAATTTGTTCTAACAAGCAGTAGATTGTAATAGCTCGGGGTCGAGACCAGACCCTTTTTCTTTTTCATATAAAGATGGTTGCATCAAAAAGGGTTTTTTGTCAAAATTGGACTTAGTCTAAAAATTTTCTAAGTGTCAAAGTTGAATTTTTAAAAACTCACAATTTGAAAAATAAATTTTTTTTCCAGTAATTGTTCCTTATATATTAAATAGTCTAATTTGATTTTATGAGGATTTTTCTACGAAGTATTTGCCACTTTACTTCAACGTCAAACTTAATAATTGCAGTCAAAAAATTAATTTTGTAATAAAACTGGGAGAACCACTTCTTGATTTAATTGAATTTTGAATTTTTGTATTTTTCTTTGAATCCAAATGAAGGGTATTTCCTTATTTACATTATAAACTTAAGTAAATGAAATATAAATGTAAGGGACTAAATGAAAAGATTTACTTAAATGCTAAAAATAAGGTTGATGTATGGGAAATCAAAACCAGCAGAAAATTTTCCCTGAGTGGTCATGCCCATGATCACAATTGTCGCACTTGCGACCAATATGTAGTCCTGGTACTTTGTCTGCGGAATCCTTGGAGTCCGCTAGCTGCCCGCAACCCTCATGGTCATGCCTGCGATGGGAAAGATCGCGCCTACGATAGTCTATTTACGAAAGTCCTGAGTGTGTGTCAAAACCCATTTTTTTGGCATTTTTCTCCCCCCTTTCTGTCTTTTGTCCACCATTATTGAGCATCTAAGGTCACAAAAACCTTAGATTTAGGGGTTTTGGGTGAAAGTCTCGCCCTAATTCATAAGGATTGAATGCATGGATCATCGAGGGCTATGTTTTGAGCTAGGTTGATCGCGTTTTCGTCACCATCAACCTTTAGGTGTTCATCAAATCTCTCTCATTTGAGGTAGGAATACATTTAATTTTGTATATCCTTGTGTTGATATGATTATGTGGTACTTTCGTAGTTATGACGATATATGAGCTAGTGTTTTGATTAAAAATATATAAATATACAAAAATGGGATTTTCTCTCAAAGTTTTAATTTATTTATTTTATTTTATTTGTGAAATGTTTTGAATGTTTGACATATTGAAGGTTAGTATTTGATAATTTGAAGGTTTTGCAAAAGAAATGAGAAAAATATTCCAATTTTCTTGAGATCCGAGGTTTGGAGTGTAAAAACCCGACCCTCGCATGTGCTTTTGTCATGTTTAAGTCCCTTATTTCGTGCTTTTAACTACGTGATGACAACAATTTGTGATATTATCTGTTGGACAAGGAAAAAAAAAACATTTGTGCATTTAAAGTGTTTGGAACAAAAATTGCGAGCCTTAGACGTATGATAATCCGAAATTGATGTTATATCTAAGCTCAGCATAATTTTTAGGTAATGTTAAGCATGTTGGTGAAATTCCAACTCGGAATGTGTAAACAGATTCAATTTTGTCCTTATTCACATCATATTTATATATCCCCATGTATTATGTATAATGTCCCTAACGACACTTTGACTTGAGAAAAGCTTGGGTTAGATAGGGAGTTGAGAGGTAGGGTGAAGAAAAGTAATAAAGGAGGTGAAGAATTTGAAGCTTTAGCCATCAAGGTATGTAAATTTAGGTATTGTCTTGGATAAAGATGGTTGGTGAGTGGAATTGTCTTTGATAGAGAGGATTCATGGGATGTGTATGGAATAAATTGAGAGTTGTGTTAATGTTAGTTTGATTTAGTGGTTAATTTCATTCTACTCCTTATCTCTACATGATCATGCACAATTATGAACTTAGATGATCTTAGGGTATACAAGTCTCCATGTTTATGTTCTACACTTCTCCATGTTTATGTTATGCTTATGAATGTAAGGGATAAGATTTGATTTGATTTGTTGAGATTAACATATGTTCCACCTCTTAAATCACATGATTTTTGAACCATATTTTAAGCATTTAAAGATTCATTTTAACCCTTGTTGATACTACCAAAGAATTGGATTTTTGAAGAATTTCGGACAGGTTTTGGGCAGAATCGCCGCACGTGCGGGAGTCACTGCCGCACGTGCGGCACTTGGGGCAAAATTTTGGGCTGGACGCTGTCTAAAAGGCACGTGCGGGGCATCACTGCTGCACGTGCGAGAGGATCTGCCGCACGTGCGGGGCTCACAGCCGCACGTGCGGCCCATGTTGAAAAACATGGTTTGCTTCTTTTGACCTGTTTGACCCTCTGAAATGTGTGAAATGAGTATTTGAAATTGTTGCAATGTTCCTTTATTTAATAGAAGTTAATGACTGAAATGCGAATGTATGAAGATTTTAAACTAACTTGTGAGTTCTATGTGTGTGTAGGGCACACTCCAGGGGGAAGTCGCGTCCCGCCATCACACAGTGAGTAATAGTACTGTATTGATACGCGTTACTTCTCGCTAATGGTTCCTATTAGTCTTCCGTTAATTACATATCAATTATGTTAACTCACATGAATGGTTGGAAGAATGTGTGAACTCTTATGTAACTGGAGAACTCTGTGTAACACTGGAACTGACATACTTTGAGGATTTCTGGGCCTTGGGCCACTCTGTGGATTCTGTGAAATCTTTCTGGGCTTAATGTCGTTCTGTTATTTCTGGGCTTAATGCCGTTCTGTTATGTCTGGGCCTAAGGCCGTTCTAAAGGTGACACAATATTGGTTTACCTGTGTGAACTCTGAAGTACATATTATGTATCTTACTTTGGGCATACTATTATTCACTGAGTGTAGCTCACTCTGTATTTTGTCTGTTTCTATAGGTGCTCAACTGGGGGGTCAATCCTAACCCCGACACCCGTCTCCCTTTTGTCACCCTAAGTAAAACCAGGCACTTGGAGACACCCGTGCATTAGTGAAGTTTTGTTGGGCTTTTGGGTTCGTACTCTTGTCATCGTTTATAGTTGGACTGTAAATAATATTTTTATCATTTGCCCAATCCTAGGGCTGGATATGTATATATATGTATGTAACTAAGGCTCAGATGTGTGTTTCTGTTTATTATTTTCCCGTTGTGATGTGTGTGATCCTGGCATGGCAATAGTAGCTCAATGGATATGTTTGGATGTTCTTCCTTGATATTAAATGCTTCCGTTTAGGCCCCCTATATTGTGTATATCAGGTTTAATGCCCATGTTTGCATAAGTCATGCCCAAACTTTTAGGGGTGGGTTCGGGGTGTGACAAGTGGTATCAGAGCACGCGTTGCTATCTCACACACGGATCCATTGAGCTCTAGGATGTCTAGAATAGATTTAGGCATCATGTATGATATCTAAGAAGTACATGAAAGATCGATAGCAACGTTAAGCGTACTTTGTTAATGCTAACATTTTTGAATTATGCCTATGGTATGTACTTGATTGTTGTGTAGATTATGGTGAGAACCAGAGCAGAAGACCCGGAAGATGCCACTTCTGCAAGATTGGACAGGATGGAAAGAATGATTATGGAAATGGCAGAAACCCTATGGCAACAACAACAACAACAGCCACAACAGCAACCGCCACCACCACCGGTACCTCCACCTGTAGTACACGATGTTCATGCTGAGGATTGAACTATTACCCTTACCAAGGAGCTTAAAAAGATGAAACCACCATCATTCAAAGGGAGGATAGAACCGATGAAAGCCGAGGCATGGGTGTTGGGCATAGAAAAATTATTCGAAGTTTTCCCTTGCACCGAAGCCCAAAAGGTGCAACTAGCTGCTTTCACTCTTGAGGACGAGGCACGGAGATGGTGGATGCTTACGAGAGCTATATATTCGGGATTAGCATGGGACATATTCTTGGAGTTATTTTATGATAAGTATTTTCCCCAAAGCATACGAGACAAAAAGGTGACCGAATTTGAGACTCTTCGACAAGGGAACAAGACCGTTGCTAAATATGAAGCCCAATTTGCAGAACTAGCACAGTTTGCACCTTATATGGTAGACACAGATTACAAGAAGGCGTGCAAATTTGAAGGGGGGTTATGGAGTGTTATACTGGACAAGGTTAACATGTTGAGGTTACCCACGTATGTCACTGTGTTGGAGAGGGCTGTTATAGCAGAAGGAAACCTCGCTACTTAGAACCGAATTTCTGAGTGGAAAGGGAAGAGGCAGAATACTCAATGGGTAAAGGGCACAACTACTCCGCCAAATAAAAAGCAAAATTCAGGAACCTCCAGCGCAATCGCTTCTACTCAAGATTCAGCCCCTGTGTGTTCAGAATGTGGAAGGAGGCACCGTGGGGTTTGTCACCAACTGTCCGGAGCATGTTTTCGATGTGGCAAAACAGGTCACCTGATAAGGGATTGCCCTCAAGGGAAGCAACAAAATAATAACAAAGCTGTTACAAGTTCAGTGGGGTCCGCACCAAATTCCAACACTAAGTCAGTTACAAAACCTGCTAACAACAAAGACACTACGAGGCAAGGTAGAGTGTTTGCACTGGTTCCGGGGGATGTGCAGAATGCCGCGACAGTGGTGTTAGGTACATTTATGGTTCATGGTTATTCTGCTCATGTACTGTTTGATTCTGGCTTTACTCATTCTTTTATGTCGAAATTATTTGCGCAAAATTTAGATAAATCTGAGGAAAATTTGTCATATGTATTATGTGTGTCTTCACCTTTGGGAGACTCTATGATCTGTGCTTCTGTGTATTTTGCTTATGAACTCCAATTTGGGGATATTCGGGTACATGCCAACCTGTTACCTCTTGACTTGACCTATTTTGACGTTATTCTGGGCATGGACTGGCTGAGTGAATATGGTGCAACCATAGACTGTCTGAACAAGCAAATCAGTTTCCACCCTCCGGGAAAACCAGAATCTACTTTTCAGGGATAGGAAGTGACTTCTCCGCCATATTTGATTTCTGCAGCGAAGGCGTGCAAATTAATTCAGAAAGGGTGTCAGGGGTTTTTATGCAGTATTTTGGAAGGGCAAGTAATGAAGGGGAATACTGATCTGATTCCAGTCGTTTGTGAATTTCTGGATGTTTTTCCGGAAGAATTGCCAGGGCAGTTAATAGACCGCGAGATTGAGTTTACCATTGAAGTGGCGCCGGGAACTCAACCTATTTCGAAGACTCCGTATAGAATGTCACCAGTTGAAATGAAAGAATTAAAGATTCGGTTACAGGATTTGCTTGATAAAGGATTCATCCGTCCAAGTGTATCTCCTTGGGGTGCGCCAGTTCTGTTTGTGAAAAAGAAGGATGGAACACTTCGGCTATGTATTGACTATAGGGAGCTTAATAAAGTAACAATTAAAAACAAGTACCCCTTACCTCGGATCGATGATTTATTTGACCAGTTACAAGGGACACAGGTCTTTTCAAAAATTGATCTACGGTCTGGATACCATCAACTGAAAGTTAAAGCTAATGATGTTGAGAAAACAGCTTTTCGAACTCGATATGGCCATTACGAATTTCTGGTTATGCCCTTTGGAGTCACTAACGCACCAGCAGCATTTATGGATCTGATGAACCGAGTCTTTAAGCCTTATTTAGATGAGTTTGTGGTGGTCTTTATTGATGATATCCTTATTTACTTGAGGAGTGCAGAAGCTCATGAGAACCATCTCCGCGTAATCCTTCAAACACTTCGAGAAAAGAAGCTGTATGCAAAGTTGAAGAAATGTGAATTCTGGCTACATAAGGTAGCATTTCTGGGGCATATGATAACAAAAGACGGAGTCTCTGTTGATCCACACAAAATTGAGGCAATTGTGAATTGGCCAACTCCAACCAATGTGACTGAGCTGCGTAGCTTTATGGGGTTAGCCAGTTATTATAGGCGATTTGTTCAAGATTTCTCTAAAATCGCCGTGCCGCTTACACAACTAACTCGAAAGGGAGTTGTATTTGAATGGTCAAAAGAGCGGGAATCTGCTTTCCAGGAATTGAAAACAAAATTAACTACAACTCCAGTTCTGGCCTTACCGTCTGGTACTGAAGGATTTGTGATTTACAGTGATGCGTCCCATAAAGGATTAGGGTGTGTGCTTATGCAAAGTGGAAGGGTTATTGCTTATGCTTCACTTCAACTTAAACCCCATGAGAAAAATTATCCCACACATGATCTTGAGCTGGTAGCAGCAGTTTTTGCTTTGAAGATATGGCGGCATTATCTGTATGGCACTACTTGCAAAGTCTATACCGATCACAAAAGTCTCAAGTACCTTTTTACTCAGAAGGAGTTGAATATGCGACAACGGCGGTGGTTAGAATTGATTAAAGACTATGATTTGCAGATTCATTACCATCCTGGTAAAGCCAACACAGTCGCAGATGCACTTAGTCGGAAAACTATGGGAGGTTTGGCAAACCTATTCACGGAGCAAAAGGAATTGGTGACTAACTTGGACAAAATGAATGTGGATTTTATGATACGTGGACAGGAGGCCGTAATAGCAGTAGCAATGGCTCGACCAACCCTACTCGAAGAAATTAAGATACATCAAATGGAGGATGAAACTTTAAGGAAGATATGTGATGAGTTAGGGACAAAACCAAAACCGGGGTTCAGCTTAGTGGATTCGGTACTCAAATTTCAAAACCGAATATGTATTCCCAATGTATTGGAGCTTAAACGAAAATTGATGGAAGAAGCACATGCCTCGAAGTTTGCGATGCATCCAGGAAGCACCAAAATGTACCAAGATTTGAAGCAAAATTTTTGGTGGCCAGGTATGAAAAAGGAAATCGCCGAGTTCGTTTCTAAATGCCTATAGTGTCAGCAAGTAAAGGCAGAACACCAGAGATCGGCGGGGCTGTTGCAACCTCTTCTAATTCCGGAATGGAAGTGGGAACACTTGACTATGGATTTTGTTGTGGGGTTACCACGGACTCCTCAGGGTATGAATTCTATATGGGTGATTGTGGACTGATTAACTATGTCTGCTCACTTCCTACCAGTGAAGACTCAATATAATGCAGATAAACTCGCAGTACTTTATGTAAATGAAATTGTCAGGCTTCATGGTATTCCGGTCTCAATTGTGTCAGATAGGGATCCAAAGTTTGTTTCAAGATTCTGGCAAAGTCTGCAAGAAGCTATGGGTACAGAACTCAAGTTTAGCACAGCCTTCCACCCTCAGACCGACGGTAAGTCTGAGAGAACGATACAAACGTTGGAAGATATGCTCTGTATGTGTGTGATGGATTTTCAAGGAAGTTGGGAAACCCACTGACCGTTGGTAGAATTTACATACAACAATAGTTATCATTCGAGTATTGAAATGGCCCCTTATGAAGCTTTATATGGAAGATCGTGTCATTCCCCCGTGTGTTGGACTGAAGTTGGGGATAGAGCCTTGCTAGGGCCTGAAATTGTGCAGCTGACAACTGAGAAGGTCCAACGTATCCGAGAAAGATTGAAAACAGCCCAAAGCAAACAGAAAAGTTACGCGGATAACCGACGAAGGGATTTGGAATTTGACGTGGGTAGTCATGTGTTCGTGAAAGTCACCCCAATGAAAGGGCATCCGAGATTTGGGAAAAAGGGTAAGTTAACACCCCGATATGTTGGTCCCTTCCAGATTCTGGAGAGAGTGGGTCCAGTAGCTTATCGAGTTGCCCTTCCGCCAAATATAAGCCAAGTCCATAACGTGTTCCATGTCTCTATGCTCCGAAGATATCTTCTGGACCCGTCACATGTGATAGATTATCATCAAATTGTGTTAGATGACAAGTTAACTTATGAAGAGAAACCAATCCGAATTCTGGACCGACAGGTGAAGCAATTACGAAATCGAGAGATTCCAATGGTAAAGGTCGAATGGCAAAAACATTACGGAACCGAAGCAACGTGGGAAAAAGAGGAGGATATGCAACACCAGTATCCGCATCTGTTTCTGTCCTGAGGTAAAACAAGTTTGAGGGACCAAACTTATTTAAGGGGGGGAGAGTGTAATAACCCAGCCCTCGCATGTGCTTCTGTCATGTTTAAGTCCGTTATTTCGTGCTTTTAACTGCGTGATGACAACAATTTGTGATATTATCTATTGGACAAGGAAAAAAAAAACATCTATGCATTTAAAATGTTTGGAACAGAAATTGGGAGCCTTAGAGGTATGATAATCCAAAATTGATGTTATATCTGAGCTCAGCATAATTTTTAGGTACTATTAAGCATGTTGGTGAAATTCTAACTCGGAATGTGTAAACTGATTCAATTTTGTCCTTATTCACATCATATATATATCCCCATGTATTATGTATAATGTCCCTAACAACACTTTGACTTGAGAAAAGCTTGGGTTAGATAGGGAGTTGAGAGGTAGGGTGAAGAAAAGAAATAAAGGAGGTGAAGAATTTGAAGCTTTAACCCTCAAGGTATGTAAATTTAGGTATTGTCTTGGATAAAGATGGTTGGTGAGTGGAATTGTCTTTGATAGGGAGGATTCATGGGATGTGTATGGAATAAATTGAGAGTTGTGTTAATGTTAGTTTGATTTAGTGGTTAATTTCATTCTACTCCTTATCTCTACCTGATCATGCACAATTATGAACTTAGATGATCTTAGGGTATACAAGTCTCCATGTTTATGTTCTACACTTCTCCATGTTTATGTTATGCTTATGAATGTAAGGGATAAGATTTGATTTGATTTGTTGAGATTAACATATGTTCCACCTCTTAAATCACATGATTTTTGAACCATATTTTAAGCATTTAAAGATTCATTTTAACCCTTTTTGATACTACCAAAGAATTGGATTTTTGAAGAATTTCGGACAGGTTTTGGGCAGAATCGCTGCACGTGCGGGAGTCACTGCCTCACGTGTGGCACTTGGGGCAAAATTTTGGGCTGGACACTGTCTAAAAGGCACGTGCGGGGCATTACTGCCGCATTTACGGGAGGATCTGCCGCACGTGCGGGGCTCACAGCCGCACGTGTGGCCCATGTTGAAAAACATGGTTTGCTTCTTTTGACCTGTTTGACCCTCTGAAATGTGTGAAATGAGTATTTGAAATTGTTACAATGTTCCTTTATTTACTGGAAGTTAATGACTGAAATGTGAATGTATGAAGATTTTAAACTAACTTGTGAGTTCTATGTGTGTGTAGGGCACACTCCAGGGGGAAGTCGCGTCCCGCCATCACACAGTGAGTAATAGTACTGTATTGATACGCGTTACTTCTCGCTAATGGTTCCTATTAGCCTTCCGTTAATTACATATCAATTATGTTAACTCACATGAGTGGTTGGAAGAATGTGTGAACTCTTATGTAACTGGAGAACTCTGTGTAACACTGGAGCTGACATACTTTGAGGATTTCTGGGCCTTGGGCCACTCTGTGGATTCTGTGAAATCTTTCTAGGCTTAATGCCGTTCTGTTATTTCTGGGCTTAATGTCGTTCTGTTATGTTTGGGCCTAAGGCCGTTCTGAAGGTGACACAATATTGGTTTACCTGTGTGAACTCTGAAGTACATATTATGTATCTTACTTTGGGCATACTATTATTCACTGAGCGTAGCTCACTCTGTATTTTGTCTGTTTCTGTAGGTGCTCAACCGGGAGGTCAATCCTAACCCCGACACCCGTCTCCCTTTTGTCACTCTAAGTAAAACCAGGCACTTGGAGACACTCGTGCATTAGTGAAGTTTTGTTGGGCTTTTGGGTTTGTACTCTCGTCATCGTTTATAGTTGGACTGTAAATAATATTTTTGTCATTCGCCCAATCCTAGGGCTGGATCTGTATGTATATATGTATGTAACTAAGGCTCGGATGCGTGTTTCTGTTTATTATTTTCCCGTTGTGATGTACGTGATCCTGGCATGGCAATAGTAGCTCAATGGATATGTTTGGATGTTGTTCCTTGATATTAAATGCTTCCGTTCAGGCCCCCTATATTGTGTATATCAGGTTTAATGCCCATGTCTGCATAGGTCATGCCCAAACTTTTAGGGGCGGGTTCGGGGTATGACATGGAGATTTTGTTTAAAGATGGTTTTCAAACAAATTGATGCTTGTTAAAATTGAAATTGATTTGGCATTGAAATACATGGAAATTATGGAGTTGTGTAACCTCTGGATTTATGAAGGAATTATTGTTGGTAATGGAAGTTATTGAATCAAATCTTTATGAAGCCTTGAATTTATGATTTTAATGAGAATGAGATTTTTGAAAACTAAGTAATGCTTTAAAGTGAGATTGGAATTGATTTGAGTTGAAACACATGGTGATATTGTAATGATATAAATTTTGGATCGATGTTATGATTATAGGTGTTTATGGGAATTGTTGAGATTATCTTTGATTATGTATTACAGTAATTATTCTTGTAGAAATGAATTGAACCTTAAGTAAATTAAAACATTTGCAAACTCAAGTATCGCATTTGCATCACATGGTTTTGACTTGAGACGACATATGATTTTGAAAAGTGATGAATCCGGGGAAGGGAGTGAATAGCGTAGTAATCCGGTTAGTAGAGTCAATTTTGGAAAATGAATTGTGTGTTGTATTAGTGCCCGCACGGAGAGTCAAGGTGCCCAATTGCTCTATCATATGCCTAATGCTGGACGAATGTAGGAAAGGTTTTTGGTTGTCCACTGGCCCTGCCGTATCGAGCCGGCAAATGTGAAAAACCAAATGAGTTTTTGTGTCCATTGGCCCTTGTATCGAGTCAGCAAATGTGGAAAAAAAATTATTTTGGGTGTCCACTAGCACTGCCGTAGTGGGCCGGCAAATGTAGAGAAACGCGTGTTTTAGATGCCCATCGCTCTTCTGTATCGAACCGGTAAATGTGGGACTATTTTGATATATAAAATCTATATATGTATTTGGCTCTTACCTTGAGATTCTAGTGCGTATTTACTGCCACGTTGTTAATGTTGGACTCTGGTTTAATAAAAGTGCATTGAGCTTCATCCTTTTAACAGAGAAAATAATGGATTTTAGCATGCTATTTGTATCTTGCATGATCATAATTATATCAAGCATTTATATACATTGTTAAAAGTATTTCTATTAGGTATCATTGCTCATTCCTATCACAAACAAAATTCAGCAAGTTGTGACCACTTTATTAAAGAGCTAGTGGAGTTTTTTTTTCTAGGGAGCATTGAAACTCTTTTGATGTTATGTGATACTGTTTCGAGTTAGTGTTCAATCTTCTATGTAATGAAGCCCCCCAGCCTTGACAGGTGTAAACCCTTAGGGCATTTTGTTCTATTCCTCTTAATTCATGAATCCTCTTGTATTATTTATTTGCGAACACAAATGACGTAATACTGAAAGGTGACGATGAAGAGAGCAAACCTAACGAGAAAAAGAAATGTTTTAATACATGAGAATGGTGTCTTTTCTTTTATTTCTTTAAATTCCACTTTGTATCATGAAATTGGACAATAATGAAGGATTGATAATTATAAAATGAATGAAAAAAAATATCAGGGCATTACATGGATGCACGAAGGACACGTTTCAATTTTTTATAATTACACTGGTACCTATATATTGTAAAGGGGATGTTTACTAACCATTTCATTTTCAGTTTTCAGCTTGTATTTACAAAAATTTAAAAAATTGCCATAAAAACTTGTTTGATAATTTTTTTAGTGTATAAATGGTTGTCTCAATTTATAAATTTGAGGAAAATGGCTTTTAAATAGGAATTTAAAATTTTGACTAACAATTTTTTTTTTTTTTCAATTATAATGTATATGATCCCATTGTCATAAATAAAAAAAATAAATATAAATGTTTTAGGTCTAAACAAATATATTTTTTAGCTTATGTTTTTAAAATTTCTCAAACATTTTGTTCAAATCAAATGCTTTTGTAGTTTATGTTTTTCTAAAAATAAACAAAACCCAGTTTATAAATTTTTTGTAAACATAAACCAAAAACGTAAATGGTACCAAACACTACCAAAGTGTTTTTCTTTTTATTTATTTAACATTGAGAAATTATAATTATGCCCACTCTAAATCATTTAAAATGGCTTAAAATTTATTTTTTTTTAAAACGTCCTTATTTTTTCTATCAATTACGTACGAACTCTAGATACATAAATGACTAGCCCGCTCTCTCATTTTTGTCTTTTAAGTATGTCCATGTGTGTAACAGAGAGATGCAATAGAAGCTCACATCAAGCAATTGTAAAATTAATTAAGGACGAGAGAGAAGACCACAGAATATCCATAGGCTCTATTTGGTTGTCGAGAAAACTCAGACAATAAAATAAAATATTGAGTTTTTAAGATTCTCGTTACCTAGTATGAAGAAATAAATAAATAAAGAAAAAGAAAAAGACGAAGAGAGGCAAAAAAAAGTGACCCTATTTAGTTGAATATCTCATTGTTGTTTTAACGAATACAAATCTCATTTGTCTAGTTTTTCTTTTGATTTCAGTAGGTTTCTCAACAACTAACTAGAGGGCTACTGTACCACTGGTGGTGGTGGTGGTGTGGAAAGGCACTGGCCTTCTACATAGGTGAGCAAGGCTTGATTTCGGGGCACAACTAACAACCCATTTATTTGGTGAAGGTGCTAGTGTTGTACTCCATTCATGATTCTGCCCCCAATGCTGAGAGTTGGTGCATTCCCCACTTACTCGATGGTAAATCCCTTCTTTTAAGTTTGGTAAAATTTGACTATCAACTGATTATCTGAGGCACGGACCCACAGATGCTATAATCGTCTTTTCTATGATTCGAAGGGGAAAAAAAAAAGGTTATTGTTGGTATAAATTTTCTTTTAAGTAAGAAAAAAGAACATAGTTTTCATTAAGGCTCTGTTTGAATAAAAAAATAAATAAATTATGGAAAATGAAAATGGTAAAAAGTAAAGTAAAAGAAAAGAAAAGGAAAATAAAATATCTTTTCTCATATGAATTTGATTAGGACGAAAATTTTCTAAAAAAATGGGAATTCTAATTATAAGTAACTACTTTCATAACAAATTTAAATTTTCTTGTATGTTTTGCCAAAAAAAAAAACTGGAAGCTTAGTTACCATGCCATTATGAGTTATACAAGAAAACTAATTTTGTTGTAACTTCCACCACTTCCATGCTAAACAAATTTAGAATTTTTTTTTTCTTTTTTTTTTTCACTTTGTACCATTTTTATTCTAACCAAACTGAGCCAAGGGATTTTTGAAATTTTCTTTCCTTTTCTTTTTCTACAAGATTCAAATGAAGTAGGAAAGTAAAAGAGAAAATTTGGGGGGAAGGAGAAGTACCTGCTATGTAGTGCTTCGTCAAGAGCTCTGAATTTGGAATGGACACTGTACATACCAAATCCCACACTAGGTGAAAGTGAATCAAAGTTCCGCGGATAAAATGGACTATCCAAGAACTAGGGACCTGCAACACAGAGCACAATCAGAGCAGCCCAACTACAGTTGCCTGAAAAATCCCTCCGGCGTGGGAATGAGTGATCGAAGAAGATGAAAGACTCTTTGTAGGTGTAGAGAGAGAGGGAAAGAAACATTATTTGAGTTAGAATGATCTGAGGAGGAGTAAGTTAAGTTACCTTCAATGTGAAGAGAGTGTGACTTATATAGAATACTTTACTTGATGCCCAAGATGGTTACATGGAGTTTTGGTGCCTCAAGGTTTCCCTTAGCATTGCTCAAGGTGGAGGACCACAAGGTAATTGACCATGGATACATGTGCTTATTGTAACCATACATATAACAGATCACATTCCCTTTGCTAACTATTTTCGTGATTCTAGGAGGGGAGGACCAGCTGAGGTGGCAGTTTGCACATATATGCAACCATAGCCTCTATGTTTCTCTGAAAGTTTCCCTCAGCTCAGTATCGATATGCCTTAGCTAGGCCTTTCATAAGATTGTTTGTTGAGATGGGCTTGCCCATTCGGATATCTTTGTGTGGGGCGAGACCACTTTGGTTCTGATGATGCGTTCGGCCCATTAGTTCAGTCTTGTGAACTAGGTCTAGTAGTTCGACCTAGCCCAGCCCAGCATCGCAGCTGGCCTAAACTTTGCACTGCGTGTTGGGCCCAAGTGCTCGAGGACTTGGGAAGATCATTCTTTATGGAGATGGGCTTAACAGATTAGCCCACATACTTATCTGGCTCATTTGGGTTTGGGCTTAGTGGATTGGATTGGCCAAAGGTTTGGATCCAACCCATAAATATTGGTCTTAATGACAACTTTCTGCAAGTCGGTGGGAACTGGGAGTTCCTTACTAGGATAAAGACCCAGTCAGAACGAATGGCCCAGAAAAACGGCTACCTAGGTCTGAATCTTCTATCTTGTATTTTGGTTATTCTGTTTTCAACTTATGTTTTGTTTGAATGCCATGCTAATGTAGTTCCCTGTTTTGCAGAATCCTCTCGCTACCAGAGGAGAGCGAATCATGGAAATACTAAAGCAATTAGGGTTGCTTTGCGGTACAAGAATAGATCTGTCCATGAACTGCTGGATTACCAAGCCATCTACCAAACCACCATTCCCAAGAAAGCGAAACTTGCTACATCTTTTCTCGACTATGACACTGAAATTGACACACCTCCTGCCCCATTGATTACCAATCACCACCATGCCCGTAGTCACTCTACTGAAAGGACCCCTTCTCATGTCCCTATTTTCATAAGAAGTGAATCAATGTCGAAGAGAAAGGT
This sequence comes from Camellia granthamiana, assembly GCA_036172215.1. NCBI lineage: Eukaryota > Viridiplantae > Streptophyta > Magnoliopsida > Ericales > Theaceae > Camellia > Camellia granthamiana. Next base: position 67,851,497 of record CM069913.1, on the reverse strand, counting down.
GCTTACAGACTTGGAAGCGTCGGCGTTTGGCTCCTCTTCGATTTTGGAGACTCCTAGAGTCAAGGCCGATTCGAAGAGTCTGATGGAAGTCAAATTAGAGATGGCGGCTGCTAACCCTTCTACTGTTGCTTCTGAATCTGACGCCCTAGCTGCTGAAACGACTAGGCAAAGAAGAAGAGAAACCAGCAAGGATAAAGTTGGTAAGGCTTCTGGAGAGCCTGTTCTTGATGAATCCTTTGAATAGTGGGCACTGCCCATATTGCACTAGGGCAGGCCCATTTCATCTTCTGATTTTGTTGTTGCATTTTGAGAACTCGCTATTGATTTGACCAATACTTTGTTGTTGCCAGTAGACATGGCAGACCCCAATGGACCCTGTGACATTCCCATTTTGAAGAGAACCTTGCAAATGATGACTACTGTAACCGCCTTAGAGCATCTTCAATGGTATTTGCTATAATAGCATTGCCATTGCTATAATTTGCCAAATCATAACAATGGTACTCCAACGGTCACATGTTGTTTTAGCAAATCTCAACCAACTTTCCTTCCATGTTTGTAGGCATTATTTGGATATAGTTTTTTTTTTTTTTTTTTTTTTTTTTTGGTCTTTTGTGACCTTTTTTCAACTGTTTCTTAAAAAAACAAAAAAAACAAAAAAAAAAAAGTATATTTACATTATACTCGACTAGACAAATAAAAAAAATTAAATATAATTCACCCCACCAAAAAACATACCACCACAACAACAACAATAATAATAATAATAATAATTTATTAACTGTATTAAAAAATAAACAATCACTAACTACCTACCAACAACCATCCATTATTCACCCAGCATTCATTCACCAATAACCATCTATCCAACAATCATCTATCATTCACCCAGCATTCATTTACCAACAACCACCTATCCAACAACCATCCATTATTCATTGAAAAATTCACTTACCAACCACCCACCATTCACCTACCCACAATTTTCTCTATAAATTATAACACAAGGTTTTCTACAATTTTCATATTCGTCTACCCATAATTTTCATAACTTCTAAACTCTTTGTACCCACCCAGAAGATTTTCCATAATTTTAATATTAACCTAACCACCCACCCACGCAGAATGAACAATTTCATAAAAGCCGTCTTCAATGGAGATTTTGATGAATCTTCATCGTCTGATGGTGATATGATGATGATGCAGCTATTAACGGCACAACAACAAAGAATACAAGCATCAACCCTAAACCAACCAACCAAACATATTGGTTTCATAAGTAGTCGTCGATACATTAATTGTGACGCCCCTATTTCTACTATAAGGGTTATGGTAACGTCACTAGAGAGTCCTTTCGTCAATAGCCAAGTAAGATCTCAGGAAAGTCGAAGGAGTCAATATAGCCTCCTTTCTAAGTTTAACCACCTTATATAGCAAGCTATCATTTTCACAAATCTTAAGGGGTATTAACACAAGGTCACATAAGCAACGTGGAGATAGGCATAGGATTACAAAAGCAAATAATAATTATAGTGTTTCAAATCTTAAATTAAAAAATGAGTTTCATTACTATTACAATCCAAAAATAAAAGCACGAATAGACTCATAAGCAAAATGGCTTTTAACTTTCTCTAAAACAAACACAAGTCTTCAAATGTCTCTGGCTCTTTGTCGGCCTCGTATGTTTCTTCGATACCTGGCATGAAACGCCATGAGCTTTGAATGCCTAGTAAACGCACACATACTTGTCCCTTTTTTCCTAATCCAATATACAATAGCAATTACAACAATAAGGGAAAGAAACATGATATTCAAGTAAATACCAAGGGTTACAAGGTTTAGTTGTTAGTAGTCTAGAAATCCCTCAAAGAGATTTCATCCTCCCAACTGCAAGAATCGGACGTAGATTATTTTGTATGCCCCTACTTTTGCTGTTTTGTTGCAGACCTTACCTCGGATGCCTACCAATGGTTATATACTGTGTAACGCCAACCGTAGAGCCTTAAAAGAGATGGTAAAATAAGAGTCTTGCCCATTCCCTCCTCACAACAAAACCACCTAGGGTCCAAATACAACCGCTCTGTTCAAGGGTTCTGAAACTACCAGTTGCACAAGATTTTACTTCTAAATAGGGAACACATCCCATCAACCAATCAATAACTCTGTAACTTATCCAGAAGTTCGCAAACCCAATACCACCCATTCAGTTTCCGGTTAGATAATTTAAGTCAGAGTTAGAACATGCTCTTGAAACAACATCTATTGCATAAGTACGAACAACTTCATAGCACAAATGGAAGGAAATAAAGTTACAACACATGAGATTAACATACAAAAATATGCACAAGTAGTTCTAGGCATATTCATGAAGTTAAGGGAATAATATCACACAAGAATGCAAATTTCCAGAATTTCATTGTCATAAAGATTGTAAACCAAAAGGCATTTTCAGATTTTTTTTTTTTCCCCCCTAAACTTGGCTTTCCTATGGTTTGTAGAGAAGTTTGTCTAGTTTTCAGAACATCTTTTAGAAGTTTCATAGCTTTCCTAGATTTTTAGTTATTCAAGAAACACTCCAGTGCTATCCACATTCGTTGATTGTTACAAAAATCAGATTTTCTTTCAAACCGCTCACTCTTTTTCAATGAAACCAATTTTAATTGAAAGATAACCCTTTAAAGAAGTTTTTGACATAAAAATGAGGTCAAGGAAATGCTTCTACATTTTTTTTTTTATAATTTTCACAAGTTGGATGAAAAACTGGCTCTTTGAGCACAAAGCTTGAAATAAGGGAGAAGGTAAGAAAGGAGGTTAACCAAGGATAATTTTTCACTTGTGTTATAATAAAAACATGCTAGATAGTATATATTAAACTCAAAAATTTAGATTGAAGGTGTTCCTCTAGCACTTATGAGAGATATGTGTAGAAAAATATAGTTTTGCACCGATTTAGAGAAAACACAAGTAAGGGTGCAATAAGGCTCAATTCTTTTCAATTTAATACATGAACACCATTACAACACATCTGAAAATATTATTTTAAACCTCTAACAACATGTATTTTCAAAAGGAAAATAAAAGAGAGAGTTGTGTTGTGGCTTACTTGAAGCTGGTTTGAATTGCTAACAAAACGTTCTCTTTCTCTCCTTTCCTCCACCAAGCTCACTCTCTTTCCCTTTCTTCTTCTCTCAGCCACGTGGTATGTTTGAGTGTGTTTCCTAGTGTGCAAAATACTAAGGGAGAGGTTTTATTTATAATAAAATCAGTGTGAAAGGTCCAAATTGCCCATTGATTGGAAATGGATTGAATATTTTGGATTTGGTTTGAATTCAATTCAATAGTGGATGATTAGAGGCCTTGATCATGCAATTAATTATAATCTAGTTAGACTTTAGTTGGAATGAAACTTGAGGTGGAAACAATGTTCCATGTTCTGGGGTGTACTAGAATACTTTGAAAAGAATACATCAATTTCTATTCCCAAGGGTGGTCGTCCATTGATGGTGATTTTGGGAAGATTTTTCTTATTATTTTTGTATGTAATTTGATAGTTATTTCAAGATATTGCGTACAATTTATTAAAGAAGTTTAAAGGTACAAGTATATATATATAATAGTACTAACTTGGGGTCAATTTGTAATTTGATTAAAATGTGAGGGCTTTGGCCTTTATTTACGAATATGAACATTTAATTAAGTGTAGTATTTAATTTATTTAAGGTATGGAATTTTAATTCGGTTAAAGTTTCTTTGTTTTGAATTAAACTGCGAATTGTACTGAGAACCGAAAACCTAGGGTTTCTGTGTAGAAAATATACTTAGAAAATTAATTTAATTATTATTAAGGCTTTAGAAATGGATCCTGAGTTCCCGAGTTCAATTTGGGGTTTGCGAGTTTCCGGTTGGCGCATGTTTTTGGGTTAAAGTTGAAATTAATTAAAAAATTGAGGGACTACAAATAAATAATTTAAAAGTAGGGGTTAAAGAAAATATTGCAAAGATCAGGGGCCTCACAACCTATCCCCCCTTATGATGTGTTTGGTTGGGGGATTTGGAGAGGGATTTGGAAAAGGAAAGGGAAAAGGTGTGTGAAACTAGGTGAAATATAAGTATATTTTATTCACATTTCACCTTCTTTTTCCATTTCCCTTTCCAAATCCCCCAACCAAACACAACATTAAAGAAATTTTATCCTTGAAATTTAACTACATATTGCTTTCAAATAACAGCAAATAGTTTGCTCTTATCAAGTCCTCGCGCTCAAGTACCCTTATCAAATGGATTGTCTTTCCCCTAAGGTTCTTCTTCCACTTGTCTTGAATTGCTATAGGCCCCTCTTCAAAAGTAGCATCTTTACTAAGGTTAATTTCCTCCAAATTAATGATGCGCAATGGATCTACAAAGTACTTCCGCGGTATAGATACGTGAAAGACATTGTGTATTCTGGCTAACTGCGGAGGTAAAGCCAATCTATATGCAACTTTTCCAATTCGTTGTAATACTTCGAAGGGTCCGATATATAGAGGCAAGAGCTTCCCTTTCTTTCCAAAACGTATGATTTTATGTCGAGTTTGAACTTCTAAAAACACATGATTACCGACTTCAACTAGTAGAGGTCTTCTTCTTCTATCTGTATAAGTCATTGGCAGTCCTAAGCTACCTTCAACCATTGTCGGATAAGTTTAACTTTCTCAGTGGTTTCTAGAACAAGTTTATGCCCTACTAGACCTGCTTCACCCACTTCAATGAAATAGATTGGTGATTGGCAAGGTCACCCATACAATGCTTCAAAACGTGTCATCCTAATATTGGCTTGGAAACTACTGTTGTACAAGAATTCAATTAGTGGAAGCTGTCGTTCCCAATTTCCTTGAAAAGCCATTACACAAGCTCTCAACATATCTTGAATGGTTTGGATGGTGCTCTCACATTGCCCATTTGTCTGAGAATGAAAAGCCGTACTAAAACACAACTCGATGCCCAGGGCTTCTTGTAGACTTCCCTATAATCGAGGAGGTAAAACGCGATCTGATATAATGGTCACCAAAATTCCGTCTAACCGAATGATCTCTCGAATATAAAGGTTGCACAAGGACTACAAGGTGTTAGTTATCTTGTAGGGTAGAAAATGGGTGGTTTTCGTCAGACGGTCCATTATAACCCAGATAGCATCGTGGCCCCTTGGGGTTTTGGGTAACCTAGTCACAAAATCCATCGTTATATGTTCCCACTTCTATTTGGCTATTGGTAGAGGTTGTAACATTTCTCCTAGTTTTTGATGTCCTGCTTTCACCAGGCATGTAAGGCATCTAGCCACAAACTGAGCCACATTGTTCTTCATACCACTTCACCAATACTGTCACTTCAAATCATGGTACATTTTACTCCTTCCTGGATGTACTGCAAGGGCCAAGTAATGAAATTCCTTAAGTATTCTTTCTCTGTGTGACTTGCTATTTGGTACAAATAGCCTGCCTTGGTATCTTAATTTCCCATCTGAGAGAATTGACCAGTTGGGTATTGTTTTCTTGATTCCAAGCATGTCTTGATGAAAACTACTTCTTGATCGTGATCTTGAGCTCCCATGACTTCACTTACTAACTTAGGCATCATATTTGTGCACCAAGGTATGCCTTTCAATCTGGAACCTTCACTTGAACTCCAAATTCTTTAAGAATTTTAACCATATCCCACTCTTTTACCTCTAATCTAGCTATACTTCCCCTACTCTTGTGACTCAACGAGTCTGCAACTATGTTAGCCTTACCAGGATTATACGAGAGAGTAAACTGAAAGTCTTTGTGATACTCCATCCATTGTCTCTAACTCAAGTTTAGGTCCTTCTGTGTAAACATATACTTTAAACTCTTGTGATCAGTGAAAATCCCAAACTGTTCTCCACACTAGTAATATTGTTATTGTTTTAGGTCAAAAACCACAGCCACTAATCCAAGTCATGCGTTGGATAATTTTGCTCATGCGACTTCAATTGCCTGGAACCATAGGCTACTACCTTCACGTTCCGTATGAGTACATAGCCTAACTCTTCATTGGATGCATCACAATACATGGTGTACCCTACATCTTGTTCTAGAATGATTAATATTGGTGTGTTGGTTAATCTCGTCTTCAATTCCTGAAAGACCTTTCGTAAGCTTCATTTCATTCGTACTTTACTTCTTTATGCATCAATTGTGACATTGGCTTGGCTAGTTTAGAGAATTCTTGAATGAACCTTCTATAATACCCAGTCAGTCCTAAGAAACTACGAATTCGGTATTGGTGCATTGGTTAATCTCGTCTTCAATTCCTGAAAGACCTTTCACAGGCTTCATTTCATTCGTGCTTTACTCCTTTCTGTATCAATTGTGTCATTGGCTTGGCTAGTTTAGAGAATTCTTAAATGAACCTTCTATAATACCTAGTTAGTCCTAAGAAACTACGAATTCCGTTACAGTCTTTTGTTGCTTCCAATCCAAGACTGCTTCTACCTTGGTTGAATCTACCATAATCCATTTCTCAGATACTACACGTGCAAAAATTTTACTTCTTTTAACTGTAAGTCACATTTACTTGCCTTGGCGTACAGCTGGTTATCTCCAAGGACTTGAAGAACAATCTTCAAATGTTGTTCATGCTCCTCCTCGAACCTTGAATTTATTAAAATATCGTCAATGAACACTACAACAAACTAGTCAAGGTATGGTGTAAGGATCTTGTTTATTAGGCTCACGAATACTGTTGGTGCATTGGTCAGTTCGAAGAGCATTACTACAAACTCGTAGTGACCGTAGTTAGTCAAAAATGCAATCTTCGGTATATCCTCGTCCTTGACTTGTAGTTGATGGTAACCAGACCTGAGATCAATTTTCGAACCTCTAAGTTGATCAAACAGGTCATCAATTCTTGGAAGTGGACACCAGTTCTTGATCGTGACTCGATTTAGTAGACAAGAATCGATGCATAACCTTAACATCTCATCCTTTTTCTTGGCAAATAGAATTGGTGCTCCCCACGGTGAGGTACTCAGTCTAATAAATCCCTTTTTCGAGCAATTATAGTTTGTCTTTAATTCCCATAATAGTTCTGCATGTGCCATATGATAAAGGGCCATTGATATTAGAGAGGTCCCAACCCGTTAGTAGTCCAGCTAATTCCTCAGGAAAGACATTTGCATACTTACGGCCTACTCGAGGAAGTTCCATCTTAACCCGTTATTTCTCATTTATAATCAAACTTGCCATCCATCCCGCAAGTTGATTCTGCTGACGTGTCTTAGGTTTCATTATGGTAGGGAAATCTCGTCTATCCCCATAAGCCACTACTTTCTTCTGATTGTGGGATCCAGACCCCATTCAAACTTCATTGCCTTCTCTTCATCATTCTCTACGTATCGAGTGGCATAACGAGCCAATCCCTCAAACTTTGCAGCGTACTATGCCACTATCATGCTGTCTTGTTCTAGTCTCGGGAACTCCAAAACTTGTTCCTACTTGATGGTATTTAGGAAGTACTTTTTGAAGATTAATTCCTTGAATTGCTTCCAAGTCAAAGTTGAAGTGTCGCGATTACTTTTCATTAATGCCCACCAATGATCTATTTCATCGTCCAACTCGTACACACAGCTAGGGTAATATGGTTGGCATGTTTAATAATTCCCATTGTATCCAATCATTTTCTCAATTCCGCTATCCTTGTATCTGGTACCTCGGTGAATTTTGATGGCCTTTGCTTTCTAAATTCAGAGAAAATATGGGTTCTATTATTCTACCTATTTCCTTTTTATTTGTCCCAATTCTTCCAGAATCTGATGCCCCAAATGGTTAGGGATCTCGGCTCTTACAGGCACAGGTCCATTTTATGGTGTTGATTTCTTGGCATAACATTTCTAACGCTTTGTTGCTTGTTTCCGTGTGGTCGTTGGCATGTATATCCACCATCCTAAGACATAAGTTATGTTCTAATTACGGAGGTCAATCCTTAAGAGTAATTTAACTAGTCTTTAGGGTTTATTTATTGTAGGGTGTTTGAAATAATAAGATCAAATAGTAGATAACAAATTTAGGGAAACACACAATGCAACTTCATATATATAGGCAGAATAATAACTACCAGAGTTTGGTTAATGGAATGATTACGAAGTGGAGATTGAAGAGTATGTAGTGGTAATAGCATCAATTAACGCAAGGATCATCTGAAATATGGATAAATGATATAATGGAATGGATGACATTACAGTTTCAGACATCAATATGGTCAAGGCTACAAAGGTAGTGACTAAGCTAGATATTTAACTTGAAACTGCGTTGGCCATTTGTTTTTCAAACTGAATATCCAAGATTCGTCACCCAGTAAAGAAAATAAAACTATTTATAAGAAGCCTTATGCTAAATAATCAAGGCTCAAAAGAGGTCAATTTTACAAAGGGTAGTATATAAAATAGAACTGGATGGTCATGAGTTAATCTTGGAAAATGATGACATCGAATAAAGATTATGAATAAAAGATGAGGGTATGATGATTGACAAAAGATGTGTCGAACTAAAAATACCCCTACTGCGCGATGTGAGGCCTTGCTCAGAGTTGAAACCACTTCCTGATCCTGACATACGCCCTCATGAGTCAATGTTGCTATGCTCAAAATTCAAAGAAATGCCCTAAGATAAGTCAAGATAATTTCTATTTTTTATGTCTTTTAGTTGATAGAGTAGGTATTGTTATAATAATATAACATAGTCGGAGCAAGGAAGTCATTAACCGCAAGTCGAAACGCATGGGTAAGGATTGAACCGAGGCTCTGATACCAAGTTCTGACACCCTAATTTTTTCTCTATGGGTTATGGTAACGTCACCAAAGAGTCATTTGGTGAATAGCCAAGTAAGATACTATGAAGGTCGAAGGAATCGATATAGCCTCCCTTCTAAGTCCAACCACCTTCGATAGCAAGTATTCGTTTTCACAGATCTTAAGAGATATTAACACAAGGTCTCATAAGTAACGCGGAGATAGGCATAGGACTACAAAAGCAAATAATAATTATAGTGTTTCAAATCTTAAATTAAAAAACGAGTTCCATTACTATTACAATCCAAAAATAAAAGAATGAATAGACTCATAAGCAAAATGGCTTCTAACTTTCTCTACAACAGACACAAGTCTTCAAATGTTTCTGGCTCTTCGTCGATCTCGTATGTTTCATTGATACCTAGCATGAAACGCCATGAGCTTTGAATGCCCAACAAATGCACACACACCCCATCCCTTTTTCCCAATCTAATACACAATAACAATTACAACAATAGGGGAAAGAAACATGATATTCAAGTAAATAACGAGGGTTACAAGGTTAGTTATTAGTAGTCTAGAAATCCCCCAAAGAGATTTAATCCTCCCAACGACAAGAATCGGACGCAGATTATTCGTCTGCCCCCTCTTTTGCTGCTTTGTTGCAGACCTTAGCTCGGATGTCCACCATAGTGCCAACCGCAAGGCCTCAAAAGAGACAGTAAAATAAGGGCCTTGCCCATTCCCTCCTTACACCAAAACCACCTAGGTTCCGAATACAACCGCTCCATTCAAGGGTTCTGAAAGAACAACTTGCACACGATTTTACTTCCAGAAAGGGAACACATCTCATCAACCAATCAACAACTCAGTAACTTGTCCAGAAGTTCACAAACCCAATACCACCCATTAAGTTTCCCGTTACATAATTTAAGTCAGAGTTAGAACATGCTCTTGAAACAACATTTATTGCATAAGTGTGACAACCCCGTTCTATGTTATGCTATTAATCTTTAATTAACTTGTGATTATGTGCTTAACATGATTTTAGATGCTAAGTATGTGATTATATGCACTTTTGAATTCATATATGTTCATCGTAGGGAAATCTATTCGATATTCTGTAATAAACTGAAATTGAGGGCTGTAGAGGCGACAGAAACCAAAATTGACTGTACCATTGTGATTAGCATAATTTTTAGAGCCTAGAGTGAAATTTAATTAAAAACTGATTCCAATCAACTTAATTAGATTAATTTAATTAAACTTAAGTAAGATTGCTTAGCCTTAATCAAGCTTAATTAGCCTAAGCTAATCACCGGCTATATATATGATGAGATTAGTGCTTAGGCTCACAGAATTGAGCTCTTCTTCATCAATGTGCTGAGATTATACATTATAGAGAGAGAGAGAGAGAGAGAGAGAGAGAGAGAGAGAGAGAGAGACAGAGACAAGGCAGAGACAGAGACAGAGAACACCATTTTAGAGCGAGGAAGGAAAGAACTTGAAGGGATTGACTTAGAGAGTGAAGATTTGGGAAGATAGGCTCAAGAACTTGCTAGGATTTGAAGAATTAAAGGCTCTAGGTGAGTAACTGAACTCTAATTCATGAACTTAAGCCACATAAATGTGAATTCAATAAGATTATGAAGTTAAGCACATGAATCAAGCTAAGTTTGATGAATTTGATATCAATTTGCACATGCATGCATGAATTTGTTATGAAATCTCATTGTAGAGGATGAATCATATAATCCATGTGGCATTGAGAATTGTTTGACACATGCATGCATGAATTGTTATGTTTTGAAGTCCAATTATAAGTCTTGAAGCTTATGAATGCAAGATATAAAACATGGATTTTACAAACATAAAGTTTGAGGTTTGAATCTTGTTGAATTTATGAAGTTTTGAACTATGGGTTGAACTTAGCTCCAGATATATGTATTTGGGAGTGTTCTTGCATGTTTGAGTGAGTCATGCATGAATTTGAAGCCTTGGAGTTGTGTTTGAAGCTCAAACAGAATTCTGGAAATTCCAAAATTTGAATAGTTTGCTCAAGCGATGGAAGTGTTGCTGGAGTGTACATTTCGAGCTCCTAATACTTTTGTAGACATCGGAGGTTGGCTCGAGTGACCAAAAGGCCACTCTAGCAACCACTCTTTATTTTCAATCTTGGCTCGAGCGACCAAGAAGTTGGCTTGAGCGTAAAATAAGAGCATCCAATACTTTTGCAGACCAAGGGATTTGCTCGAATGACCAATGTTGCACTTAAGCAAAGTGCCCTATTTCAGGAAACTTTGAAAAGTTGTATTATGTTCAAATTTTTGTTCTTTTTTTTTTTTTCATTCCTGAGCATTCTTAACCACACATTGAGCATCCTAAATGAACTAAAGAGTTAAAAAGAAGCCTAAGAAACATAAATGAATTTGAGAACAGACTAAATTATATTGTGACCCAATTTATGTATGTGTTACAGGGTCAACTTTGAGGACGAATCAGCCAACTGAACACTATGAGTAATATCTTAGTACAGATATTTTCATGTATGTTATTTTCTAAATATTACCTATGAGGTAAGTTTTCTGAACTCATGAATTTGCACAATGAATGAGTATCCTATCTGTCTGATTTGTAAAAGAATCTGTAAAGTGATTGATAAGTATGAATATGAAATGGGACCAAGGCCATTTGGTATGTTTGATGAGAATATGAAATGGGCCCAAGGCCGTTTGGTATGTTTGATGAGAATATAAACTGGGCCCAAGGCTGTTTGGTATATTTGATGAGGACACAGAATAGGCCTAAGGATGTTTAGAATGTTTGACAAGATAGACCTAAGGCCACCTTATATATGAATTGGATTGAAGGTCATTTTGCAAGTTTGTTAAATGGACCGAAGGTCATTGTGAATATAAATGTGAACATGATCATGATTGCAGGCATATGAATTCGGAAATGTTGGACCCGAGGTCGTTTAGTACATATGTTATAAGCAGTTATGAGAATGTGTGGACCCAAGGTCGTTTCATCCCTTATGTTCTAAGTATAGTGGATTGGACCCGAGGTCTTTTTATTGTGATTTCCTTAAGTACATTATGAATGGGAATTGTATTCCATATGTAAAAAGCACAAATATGATTTATTTATACACGAATCTCATTCATTAACCTCTTTACTCTGATATTATTCACTAGGCATTAGCTCACTCTTTATATATACGTATGTAGGTGAGCAACGAGATGTCCAGCTCCAACCCTAGTGAACTTGTAAGAGAACCAAGTTTTGTGGAGTCAGCCCAGGATGCCTCACGCAAAAGGCTTTTTTTTTTTTTTTTAGTCCTTTAATCTTTTAACCCTTTTGTTTCCTTTTGTTGGTCACTTGACCATTTATGTAAATATTGTATAAGTTTTGGGCTACATGTGAAGAAACGTTTGAATGGTCCTGGGAAACATGAACTCTGTAATCATCCGATGTGTGAAACCCCGTATTTTTAAGGTATTAATATTTTAATGAGAGATATTGGTGCTAGTTTGGTGGTAAGATTTTTAGATAAGAACCTAACTTATTTTCTTTATTTGTTTTATCTCTTTTTACCTCCACTTCATTATTATCATTATTCATCTCTTTTATTTATTTATTTTTTTAGTTATCTTGGGCTCCAAGTATGGGTTCTTTTCTTTCCCTCTAAGCAAAGGTTCTTTTCTTTCCCTTCAAACATCCTTTCTTTGCCTGCATGACAATTATCTTTCTTTTCCTCCAAGTTTACTTGGAGGCTACTCTTTATTTTGCCTATAAATTTGAACCCATCCTCTCAACTTGTTTCTACTCTTCTTCTTGGTCCATCCATATCTCTCTCATATTCTTCTCTCTAAAATTACAGAAATTAGAGTTTAGATTAAGAGTATTTAGAGTGAGAGTTAGCATTTTATTCCAGAGGAGAATCGTAGATTTTGTTATACTTTACATACCTTTTCGATCCACAACCTTTGGAGATTTATGGCGATATAGCAGATATTGGTGTAGGAGGGATTTTGCATCAAGTGGTCATGAAATTGTTTTGAGGTAATTCAGGTGCTATACAATATGCTTCGTCTAAATCTCTTTGCAAAAGAGTTTTTATCTTAATTACTTCACATTTGTACTCCTCTTGATTATCATGGTCATATGTGAAATTCTGTGGAATCATTCTTGTTGATGCATTTGATTAATCTAGTCATTTGATAAATTCTGTGAAGTTATTCTGTGTAGTTAGTGTTGATTTGTCTGGCTAAATGACATGGAAATGCTCCGTACATGCATCGAGTGGACTTTGCTAATAGCTTAGACCAATAGCCCGGATAAGCGATTCTACTTAGGTGACGTGGGTGAGGCCGGTCACTGGTCATGTACTGAGTGGGACCGGGTATTTGGTCCTCGATAAAGTATCATATATCGAGTTGACTTCTTTGTGCAATTTGGTAAATTGCTTGGTGTCTCGAATTGAAACGTTTGTGCCATGTCGTACATTGTTGGATCCCTGTTGATTTATTTTCTATCCGAGCATTGTTATTCCTATCATATCATATACTTCCCGAATTAATTTATTTTTCAGGTGTGGAGCAAATCTAGTGGCGATTGCAGTTGAAACATTTAAAGAATTATTGAGTTGCAGATTTTTTGGCCCACCACTATTTTTTGTTTTTGGAGATTTGTATAAATTATAAATTATAGACATTTGTGTAATTACTTTTTAGCCAATTTGCATTTTTGAGGTTATTAATTAGTTAGAATTTTAAATTTGAGGTTGATTTATTTATTAACGGCCCGGAAGTTGGGGCGTTACATGATGTGTGAGTTATTATATACATATGTGAAAAGTTTTTGTTTCACGCCATATATGCACAAGCTCATTGGACAATCTTTGCATTTTGCTTCCGCTTTTGGCCCCTCATATTAAATATGTTTTGATTTCTATCTGAGGCTATAGGCAATCTCATGATTACTGGCCAGTTACGATCTTAATCCATAGGGGTGGGTTCGGCTCATGACAAAGTGATATTAGAGCACGTGTAACAACTCACACACTTGTCCAAGTGAGCAATAGAGTGTCTAGAAAAGACTTAAGTTGCATTCATGTGATAAATATCTGGTTGAATGGATTAAGAATATGTTAAAGTGTTCTGAACTATGTGACTACAAGATACATGAAATGTTACCTATCTGTATATTCATGCTTCTTCTGTCTATGTATATTGTGTACATGGTTTTTGTATGAAATATAATGCATGTCTCATCAGATAATGGTGAGAACAAGAGCTAAGGAGATAGAGGAATCCTCCATTGCCAGACTGGATAAAATGGAAAGGTTGATACATGACATGGCAGAAACATTGAGGCAACAACAACAGTGGTGGCAACAACAACAGTGGTCGTAACCACCACCCCCACCTCCAGTACAACCTGTGCAAAATTGGCAAATGATAGCCGAACAATAGCTTTTACCAAGGAGTTTAAAAAGAAGAAACAGCCGACATTCCACAGGGGAGTGGATCCATTAAAGGCAGAGGCTTGGGTCCTCGTCATAGAAAAGTTGTTTGAAGTATCTCCATGCCTCAAAGAACAAAAAGTAAAGTTGGCAACATTTACGCTTGAAGACGAAGCAAGGAGGTAATGGATGTTAATCCGTGAGAACAACAAAGGTATTGACTGGGCACGGTTTTGGGAGATCTTCTACGACAAATACTTTTTGCACTGTGCCTATGATAGAAAAGTGGCTAAATTTGAGAGGCTTAAACAAGGTAATCTGACTGTGGCAGAATACGAGGCAAAGTTTACAAAATTAGCCAGGTTCACACTGCATATGGTCGACACCGACTATACAATGGCAAGAAAATTTGAGTGTGGTCTCCGCAATGATATTCAAGAAAGAGTGAATGTATTAAAATTACCTGCTTACGTTGATGTATTAGATCAGGCTTTACGTCTGTGCATTGACTACCGGGAATTGAACAAGGTAACGATCAAAAATAAATAACTCTTGCCTCTTATTGACGATTTGTTTGATCAGTTGCAGGGATCACAAGTATTTTCAAAATTTGATTTGAGATTCGGGCACCACCAGTGGAAGGTGAAAGTAGAAGATGTTGAGAAAACCGTATTCAAAATAAGGTACGGACATTATGAATCCCTGGTTATGCCATTTGGGGTGACTAATGCACCTATAGTGTTTATGGATCTTATGAACCGAATTTTTAAATCCTACCTTGATGAGTTTGTTGTGGTTTTCATTGATGATATTCTAATATATTCAAAAAGTATAATTGAACATGAACATCTGAGAACTATCTTTGCGAACACTTAGAGAAAAGAAATTATTTGCTAAACTAAAGTAATGTGAATTTTGGTTGGATGAGGTTGTCTTCTTAGGGCATGTCATCAACAGAGATGGGATTTCTGTAGGCCCGTAGAAGATAGAGGCAATTGTGAACTAGCCTACACCGACAAATGTAACGGAAGTCCGCAGTTTCATGGGCTTAGCTAGGTATTACAAATGGTTTGTAAAAGACTTCTCTAAGATAGTTGTACTACTCACCCAACTTACACACAAGGGTCAACCTTTTGAATGGAATGGTGAAAGGGAATTTGTTTTCCCAGAATTGAAGACAAGATTGACTATTGCACTAGTTTTGACATTGCCTTTAGGTAAGGAAAATTTTATGATATTTAGTGATGCTTCTTACAAGGGTTTGGATTGTGTTAATGTAGAATGGGGAGGGTAATTTCTTATGCCTCCCAACAATTGAGACCACATGCAGAACGGAAAGGGTAATCTCTTATGCCTCCTGGACCTTTGTTGTCTCTAGATTTACTCATGTTGTTCCAGCTGCCTCTACTCTTGCTTCTTCCTCTGTCTCTTCCTCTACCTCCGTCTCTACCTCTATCTTCTGTGGCAAGAGCATGGGACTGATTACTTCCCATGTCTTTCCTTCTTGTCTCTTCATTGTACAAGGCGTTTGTGACCCTGCTCATGGTCAGCTTCCCTTCTAGTGCAGAGTTACTGAGAGAAACCACCAACATCGCCCAACCATCCGATAAAGAACTGAGTAGTAATACAGCTTGCATTTCATCGTCCAAGGGCATCTTGACGGTTGCAAGCTGATTCACCAGATTTTTTAATTCACTAGTATGCTCGGCGACAGACAAATCATTCTTCAACTTTAGATTTACAAGCTTTCTCATCACTAAGGCTTTGTTCTGGGCGGTCCTTGACTGGTACATGTCTTCTAACATTTTTCAAAGAACATAGGCGTTTATCTCTTGGGTAACATGGTGAAACACATTGTGGTCTATCCATTGTCTGATATAACCGACAGTCTTTCAGTTCATCTTTATCCAGTTTTCATCCTTCTCTACTTCTGGTTTAATCTCTTTTCCAAAAATAGGGTCAAACAGGTCTTTATAATATAGGATGCCTTCCATCCGCGACTTCGAGATTGCATAATTTGAAGGATTCAACTTGATCATGGATCCTGAAGTTGATATGGATTCCTCCATCGTCTCCTTTCCTTTTACAGAAAAAACCAAATTAAAAATTTGACTGTACGAATGTCTCTAGAATACTCCAAATAGTTGAAAACCACTATTGGATCGCCAAAATCAGACTTCAAATGGCTCAGATCTAGCCAAAATAAGTTTGATGGTTCGGATCTGTGGATGTACCTTAGCCTCGCAGCACTGGATAGTCCCTCTAATTCTGCGTCAAGTTGGGTCAGCCCGATAGGTTGATTCGTCACCTAGGAGATGACGTGGTAGACATGTGGCACTGATTGACTGATGTGGCAGCGATGTGGCAGTGACGTGTCAATGACGTGGTGCTAACATGGCGCTAACGTGGCTAACACGTGGCCACTCGCCTTCTTCCTTCCGTCTCGCGTCAGGCGCGTGTCTACGACTGACATCATGTGCCAGCACAATCAACGGCGCGTGAAGTACGTGTGTGAGAGTGGGCCTCACGTGCTTTCTTCAGATGGCACGTGAGGGTGCGTGGAGCCTCCTCTTGGGCTCTGCTTTGCAGTTATGGACTCATCTCGTCGAGAGCTTCCTCCTGGTATGCTTAAAAGTGAGTTTCAAGCAACTTGATTTTTGGCAGTTTCGGAAATCACACTCTGTTTTTCTAAAAAATGACCAACTCGGTTCTGATACCACTTGTTCGGATTAAGACACACTAGAAATCAATCACACACGCACAAAAAGGAGACACAGGAGATTTATGTATTTATACACCACATTCACTTCTTTTTTTTGCACCACACTCACTTCTTCTCCATTTTCCTTGGTTGTTATGTCTTTATACACCGAGATGAAGCAAACTAGAGAGCTTGGTTGGCACAACACAAGGCCAACTATTCACTCACCTTTCGTTGGCCGTCTACCTTTACGTTGGCACAACACATGGCCAGCTTGACTTCACATGGGAGATCCACTTGGGCTGGAGCTAACAATCAATGCCAAAGACTTTAATTTTTTTAAGGGAAGACCTCACATAGTTTGGACCCCTTTGTGGTTCAAACCAATTAAATTGCTTTGAAGATTCAAAACTATCATAAAGTGTTATCTACAAACTGGAAAAGGAAATGTACAAAATTTGCAAATCATCAATTAGGAATGGCTATTTTAAATTTTGACTCACCTTCTCAAATTGAAAAGTGCCCAGTTTAGGCACACTATTCAATAAGTTTGACAAATTCTTGCAGCCAAATTTATTGCAAACATCCAATTCCAAATGGGTCAAATTAGGAAACACAGGTCAATATTTGTCATTAGCAAAGCTGAAAGCCTTCATTAGAGATCATAAATGATAAAAATAGTCAAATATATAAAACAAAAATGATGCTAGATGAAGTTCATAACTGATATAGCATTAGCATATGATAATCTACATCTTCACTTCTTATTAAAGTGATGAAAAGGAAGAGTAAACTTACTGCCATAGTGCTAGCCTTTAGATGTAGATGCTTAATATTAGAAATTGATTTCAAAAGCACAAATACTTGGTTCACATGTGTCATGGCTGCGAGAGCATGCTAGATAAGGGGCTTCAACACAAACACTTGCTTTAACTAATGAGGATAAGATATTTAGACAATAGCAAACCAAGTAATAATCTTTGACTTGAAGGCTTTCAAGAATTGGTGTATTAACCATGACCACAATCTCAGAGTTTCCTAATTGCTTTGTAGATATATGTATGAAGTCTATTTTCCCAGAACCCATCTCTGCAGAAATAGATAATTCTTCGAACACATGGCAGAAAGAAAAGAGCTTCTGGGTCAAGTCATTGCTCGAAAAAATAAGTGAAACATGAAAGATCGTGAGACAAGGGAAATAAATAGAGTTAAGAACATCAAACTGGATATGTGATCTAAGCTTTAAGACTACAAGGGTTTTGCATATAATGAGGTTTCTAGGCAACTTAAGATTCATGGATCTGCAAACATTGATATCAATTTCTTGTACACGACGTCTTCTAGCAACACTTATCCATGCATTCAAACGAGATTCATTAGTTTTTGGATTACATCTTCGACCGAATCGTTGAATACTTGGCAAATCATGAAAGAGGAGTACTCTGTCAATGAAATTCATGAAGATCACATCACGTTGATGGGTAGCAAACTGACAAAACATTGTCCATGCATCAAATTCTAGATTGGGGACAAAAGCCTATATGTGTTGCCATCTTGATGATAGAATGCAGGTCCCAACTACGTATTTTGTTGGAAGGAAAAAGAGAATGTGGACAAGAACCAAGTCTAGTAACCTGTTGATCCTATCTTCTCAATTCCCATTCAGTTTCTTCTTCGAACTAGGCCGATAGTTCGATGTCAAAGCCATGAAATGTGCAGTGCCTAGATAGACAAAGTCTGTAAAAAATTTGTTCTAATAAGCAGTGGATTGTAATAGCTCGGGTCGAGACCTGACCCTTTTTCTTTTTCATATAAAGATGGTTGCATTAAAAAGGTTTTTCCGTCAAAATTGGAGCTAGTCTAAAAATTTTCTAAGTGCGGAAGTTGAATTTTTAAAAACTCACAATTTGAAAGATAATTTTTTTTCCAATAATGGTTCCTTATATATTAAATAGTCTAATTTGATTTTATGAGGATTTTCCTATGAAGTATTTGCCACTTTACTTCAACGTCAAACTTAATAATTGCAGTCAAAAAATTAATTTTGTAATAAAATTGGGAGAACCACTTCTTGATTTAATTGAATTTTGAATTTTTGTATTTTTCTTTGAATCCAAATGAAGGGTATTTCCTTATTTACATTGTAAACTTAAGTAAATGAAATATAAATATAAGGGACTAAATGAAAACATTTACTTAAATGCTAAAAATAAGGTTGATGTATGGGAATTCAAAACCAGCAGAAATTTTCCCTGAGTGGCCATGCCCACGATCACAATTGTCGCACTTGCGACCAATATGTAGTCCTGGTACTTTGTCTGCGGAATCCTTGGAGCCCGCTAGCTACCCGCAACCCTCATGGTCACGCCTGCAATGGGAAAGATCGTGCCCACGATAGTCAATTTATAAAAGTCCTAAGTGTGCGTCAAAACCCTTTTTTTTTTGCATTTTTCTTCCCCCTTTCTCTCTTTTGTCCACTATTATTGAGCATCTAAGCTCACAAAAACCTTAGATTTAGGGGTTTTAGGTGAAAATCTCACCCTAATTCTTAAGGATTGAATGCATGGATCATCGAGGGCTACGTTTTGAGCTAGGTTGATCGCGTTTTAGTCACCACCAACCTTTAGGTGTTCATCAAATCTCTCTCCTTTGAGGTAGGAATATCTTTAATTTTGTATATCCTTGTGTTGATATGATTATGTGGTACTTTCGCAGTTATGACGATATATGAGCTAGTGTTTTGATTAAAAATATATAAATATATAAAAATGGGATTTTCTCTCAATGTTTTTTATTTATTTATTTTATTTTATTATAGTTTTTTGAAATGTTTTGAATGTTTGACATATTAAAGGTTAGTATTTGATAATTTGAAGGTTTTACAAAAGAAATGAGAAAAGTATCCCAATTTTCTTGAGATCCTAGGTTTGGAGATTTTGTTTAAAGATGGTTTTGAAACAAATTAATGTTTGTTAAAATTGAAATTGATATGGTATTGAAACACATGGAAATTATGGAGTTGTGTAACCTCTGGATTTATGATGGAATTATTGTTGATAATGGAAGTCACTGAATCAAATCTTTATGAAGCCTTGAATTTATGATTTTAATGAAAATGAGATTTTTGAAAACTAAGTAATGCTTTAAAGTAAGATTGGAATTGATTTGAGTTGAAACACATGGTGATATTGTAATGATATAAATTTTGGATCGATGTTATGATTATAGGTGATTATGGGAATTGTTGAGATTATCTTTGATTATGTATTACAGTAATTATTCTTGTAGAAATGAATTGAACCTTAAGTAAATTAAAACATTTGCAAACTCAAGTATCGCATTTGCATCACATGGTTTTGACTTGAGACAACATATGATTTTGAAAAGTGATGAATCCAAGGAAGGGAGTAAATAGTGTAGTAATCCGGTTAGTAGAGTCAGTTTTGGAAAATGAATTGTGTGTTGTATTAGTAACCGCGCAGAGAGTCAAGGTGCCCAATTGCTCTATCTTATGCTTGATGCCGGACGAATATGGGAAAGTTTTTTGGGTGTCCACTGGCCCTACTGTATCGAGCCGGCAAATGTGAAAAACCAAACGAGTTTTTGTGTCCATTGGCCCTTGTATCGAGTCAGCAAATGTGGAAAAAAAAATTATTTTGGGTGTGCACTAGCGTTGCCGTATTGAGCTGTCAAATGTGGAGAAACGTGTGTTTTAGATGCCCATCGCCATTCTGTATCGAACTGGTAAATGTGGGACTATTTTGATATATAAAATCTATATATGTATTTGGCTCTTACCTTGAGATTCTAGTGCATATTTACATCCTTTTAATATAGAAAATAACGGATTTTAGCATGTTGTTTGTATCTTGCATGATCATAATTATATCAAGCATTTATATACATTGTTAAAAGTATTTCTATTGGGTATCATTGCTCATTCCTATCATAAATAAAATTCAGCAGGTTGTGACCACTTTATTAAAGAGCTAGTGGAGTTTTTTTTTTCTAGGGAGCACTGAAACTCTTTTGATGTTATGTGATACTGTTTCGAGTTAGTGTTCAATCTTCTATGCAATGAAGGCCCCCAGCCTTGACAGGTGTAAACCCTTAGGGCATTTTGTTATATTCCTCTTAATTCATGAATCCTCTTGTATTATTTATTTTCGAACACAAATGATGTAATACTGGAAGGTGACGATGAAGAGAGCAAACCTAATGAGAAAGAGAAATGTTTTAATACATGAGAATGGTGTCTTTTATTTTATTTCTTTAAATTCCACTTTGTATCATGAAATTGGACAATAATTAAGGATTGATATTTATAAAATGAATCAAAAAAATATCAGGGCGTTACACGGATGCACGAAGGACACGTGTCTTTTCAATTTTTTATAATAACACTAGTACCTATATATTTGTAAAGGGCATGTCTGGTAACCATTTCATTTTTAGTTTTCAGCTTATATTTACAAAAAATTTTAAAACTGTTATAAAAACTTGTTTGATAATTTTTTTAGTGTATAAATGGTTATCTCAATTTATAAATTTGAGAAAAAAACATAAACTCAAAAAATGAGTTTACGTTGGCTTTTAAATTGGAATTTAAAATTTTGACTAACAATTTTTTTTTTTCAAATAATTTTTTTTTTTATTTTTTTTTCAATTATAATGTATATGATCCCATTGTCATAAATAATAAAAAAATAAATATAAATATTTTAGGTCTAAACAAACATATTTTTTAGTTTATGTTTTTAAAATTTCTCAAACATTTTGTTCAAATCAAATGCTTTTGTAGTCTATGTTTTTCTAAAAATAAACAAAAACCCGGTTATAAAATTTTTGTAAACATAAACCAAAAACGTAAACGGTACCAAACGCTACCAAAGTGTTTTTCTTTTTATTTATTTAACATTGAGAAATTATAATTATGCCCACTCTAAATCATTTAAAATATCTTAAAATTTATTTTTTTAAAAAACGTCTTTACTTTTCTATCAATTGCATAAGAACTCTAGATACATAAATGACTAGCCCACTCTCTCATTTTGTCTTTTAAGTATGTCCGTGTGTGTAACAGAGAGATGCAATAGAAGCTCACATCAAGCAAATGTAAAATTAATTGAGGACGAGAGAGAGGACCACAGAATATCCATAAGCTCTATTTGGTTGTCGAGAAAACTCAGATAATAAAATAAAATCTTGAGTTTTTAAGATTCTCGTTACCTAGTATGAAAAAAAGAAGAAGAAGAAGAAGAAGAAGAAGAAGAAGAAGAAAGAAAGAAAAGAAAAAGAAGAAGAGA